>OY728136.1:964942576-966192576 GCA_963277665.1 Viscum album
TGTAACAAAAACACATCTCAATGAGGAAAGCATCCATTTTTTTCATTTTGACTGAAAAGATACATTTAAATATACCCCATAATCCTCGATCATGTTGCAAATGGATAATTCCAAAATCATGAGGGTAATAACTAAAAACAAAGGGCTTCCCAAACACATAGTGGTTCTTACTTGGCCCTTTATCTCAACTAACAACATGGTCTTCTACCGATGCACCACGTCACCCCGGTTAAACATCAAGAATATACAGAATAAAAAGATCAACCACAATAGTGTCTAAATATCACTACTAAATAATATATAATTGAAAAAAGGTGTACCCATATTCATCCATGAAGTATATGGGTAAAATGACTCTATGACCTACAAATATCTTGCCAACATACTCTAGGTCCTAAGCCCCACACAAACCACCGGTGGGTGGTGGTTGTGACACATCGAACATTCTGCCTCCTCCTACCTCTCTTCCACCTCCTCTGCCTCATCTTCCATCTCATGGAACTACATTATCCATTTCATTACCAAGGAATCTCATCAGCCAACTCTCTATTAGCAGCACAATTGGTCGATAAATCTATAGCAATCTAACCTTAGCCATCACATGTGTAACACCTCCTCTCATGGGGTTGACAGTATCCTTGACACTACCCCTGCACTACATCCACACACATCTATGTCTAGGAAAGGGTATGTCTCCAGAATTTTTATCATATTACCTATCATATTCTAGCTCTTATAGACATCTCATCATTAGGACCACTAATGTTGGTCACATCCACATGTTTCTTAGCAAGTAATGTTTCCAACACCAAAGATATCTCCAATACTCCATCATAGGTGGTAATTCAGATTAGAATCGTATATTTCCTGATCTCCTAATGCAATCCATTATCAATGTTTTGTTATCAAAAGAATGCATATCAAAAAATATAAAAGTTGTATAACCAAAAGTCAGTGAACTTCTCGGTAAACTCCACCATTGTCATGCTACCGGGTAGAATCTACAACATCTCTTGGATACACACAAATATAAATGTGGATGGGTAAAACCCTTCCATGAAGAGTTTCTCAAACTCCTCTCAAGTGATAATCACCTCTTAATGAGACTATATAGACATAATCAACCATTAGCTAGATAAATGATACTGAAGTAACAGTGTTGGACTGCCATCTAATCAATATATGGCCTCATTAAGTGGAAAACTTGCCTGACTATATCAATATAGTTATTTTCTTCCCAGGTGATTGAATAACCATGGTACCTCAGATATCACGACCTCTAGAACTCATGTAGAACACTCACCTTTTTCACATCATCGATCTAGATTACCAATATAACATGCTGCTCAATAGGCATTGGGACAACTGGCTGACCACATAGAGGTAACAACTCATAATTAGTACCCTAAAATAAAGCCTCATTATTTAGTGAATTATCCTAAGAATCACATCATAAAATTTTATATGAATTTAATCATAATGTAATCCAAAAATAGAATCAATACATACCAAAATTGAAGAGTATATATGGGGAGTTGAAAAAATGAGTAAATGAAAATCCAAAACCTAGTCTTATATAATTCATGTACAATTTATTTTCCAGAGACCAATATCCTAATGTAATTAGTCAAAAAGTATTTTATCAAAGTCAAACTAAAGGGATACCTCAGCCGCCTCCCCAACACTAGAATCTATGTCCCGAGAGTTAAACTTGAAACACCCTAACACTATCTTTATGCAATCCAAACCAATATCATGAAAATGTGGTCCCAATGTGGACCCAACCATGCCTAACACAACTCTTTCATGACCTGAATCGAAGGGGCCCGAGCCGTAACACAATAATCCCCCCTCCAATATTCCATGGACTGGAGACTAGCACCCAGTATGAATATCACTAAGATTAGTGGCATTTCCCAAATACCTTTACATAGAAAATAATATACATGCTGTCAAAAATATTTAAATGTAAAAAACAATCAACCAATTCATATATACATATATATCCCAAAATTTCAGTACAATAGAAGTACTAAAAGTGGTAGAAAGGGAAAACAATACCCAACAAAGAAAACTAAAAAAGAAGATGTCATACTCTGAAGGAGGGGATCACAGTCAACTACAACTTCTAGAAATCTCCAATGTCATGGTCCAATAAAAAACACATTCTATCTATCCCACTAAGATTCACCTACCTCATGTCCTTTGTGGACTTCTTCAAAAGGCATGTGTTCTACAAAAGACAGAAAACACCTGTGTGCAAAGAACATGTAGTGGTGAGTATAAAAATATTTATTAGGAGCTCCAAAATTCCCCAAAGAAAAATAGAGAAACTTAAAGGCATCAGTTTTCTCAACATAGATAGAGGTATCCATAATCGAGAGAGATAAACTCCATCTCAAAAAATCCTCAGTTTTACATGACAACTTAGCTCAGTTTATACGGGGTGTCATCCCAACATGTGACAACACCACTAAGGCTCCTAGAAATCATCCAGATATACTCATCTCAAGCAATAAGTATAATGATGTTCCACCCTCATAGCCAGCAACAAGGTACTCTTCATTGGCTCTAATTGTTACATAAAATAAGGAGAACATAGTCCGAAAACTCATCCACTATAGATGGAACCTCTATGAGAGATGTACTATATCAAGAATAACCCTACCATTCTTAATGGTACATCCGAGGGAATGTGATCCTTTTGGAACAAATTATTAAGTCGAACTCTATTTTCCAACAGCAGAGGTCCAGTCATTGTTACCTTATAGCCAATGAAAAATTAATAAACCCAAGTGATGATGCCCAACCCTCACCACATCACAAATTTGAGGGTGCACTGCTCCAAACTATGCATCATGTGCATCCTCTCTAATAAGATAGAACATAGGGACCCCAACCTCACCAACGCGCCAGAGTCGAGGGAGAACAGCTCCTATATATCTCACAAAACCTTTTTCACATTTGTATGAAGTGTCCCATACCTCAGTCAATTTATTGAGCACAAACTACAATATAGGTATCATTCATATAAAGTGGAGGGGTCCTCTCCTCATAACTGCATCCCACAACCGAGGGAGATCCAACTCCAATGGAGGACCCACCCCTGATCCTACTTAGAGATAGGGGTGTACTACTATGTATGTGAGGACCTTATCCCTAATAAAACAAGGGATTACTACTCAAATAATAGAGGACCCACAACTTGATACAATAGGGGACTAAAACTCTGTGGATCGAGGACCCACACCCAAACGTGCGAGAGGAGTATCACACATTGGCCAGAGGACCAACAACCTGGTAGGAAAGGGGAGTATTAACTTTTCCAAATCATTCCAAAAGGGGGGACCAAACCGTGATATAATAGGGGTGTACCAACCCCAGGATTGAGGTCTTACTCCCAGACATGTCATGGGAGTACCAACTCTTTCAGAACAACACATAATGAGGACATGCTCACTAAAATGACTTGGGAGTACCGACTCCTAGAATATAGGACCCAAACCCTAACATGAAATGTGATTAACCACTCTATCTATAAATATTATATGGAGGACCCACATCGTAGAATGATAGGGGAGTACTATCCATCTTCAAGAATAACACAGTGATACCCACATCCAAGTCTATCAGGTGAGTAACACCCTAGAGAAAATACCCAAATTTAACAAACATGAACCCTTGAAAAAAGAATTCAAATATATCATAAGAACATAGGTTATGGAAAAATTTTCTCTAAATATATAGGGGTGTACCAGTCCCAGCATCTCTCTATTCACGAACTACACTGGTCTCCAACATTAGCTTTGTACCGATACATGAGTGTCTCACTCGATTTACATCACCTCATATCTCTGAAGCCATAATAGAGGCTAAAATCAAACTATACGAGTATAATCACTCACGGTATGTGACTCAAAAGCATAAATTCAAATTTCGAAGAAGTCGATTTGGAAGGTGGATGATCTCAAGAGGATCACATAGGAGAACAAGACATGTACTGGTGCACACACTACATGTGAACCCACTTGAGAACCAAAAAGTGTGTTCAATATACATGATTTAGAAACCTCTGTTTGCATACATGACATTTTGAGTAGTAAAAGATATTTCCCTCATCACATGGATCATTTCCATGTTCCCATTATACACAGACTAGCCATATATGTCCCATACTCTTTTGTATCCAATACTCAGTGGTGTGTTCAAGATAGACAACATCATTCCTGTGAGGTATTCCCATGTCTTTGTACTAGACCCCGGGTCCATGTATCCTGGACATGTGTTAGTACATGACAATGTTTTTTTACATGGTTAACCCATGTCATGTCCCATGGTCTCACAATTGAGGGAACTACACAGCATGTAACCACAATACATGGCATGTAGTCCTAAAAAACCATCTTCCCTGAATAGGAGGAGCTTCATTGAATGTCTTATTTAAATAATTTACATGTAGATGGCAATTAAAATCATGAATTGACTTCAACAAACCTTGATTCATCACGTTCATCCCCAAAAATAATATAACTACAGAACAGGGATAAAAAACAATTGTGTTTGGGATCTAAGACCTTAAACAATGAATAATGAAAGTGATCAATACCAAAAATCAAATACACATACCTAATTTGTGAAACTATTATGATTTTTATGAAGAATAACACAATAAAAATGATTCTCCTTCATCTGATGATAATCTAAATAAAAACAGCGATCAGTGGTAATTCATCGCTTTGACTTTCACTCGATTATGTAATCACTAAAAGGAGGAGGAGATGAGGAGACAATATTCCCTCCAACATTATTTCATGCACACCAATGAATGTGGGGTAGGGAATAAAATTAATATTAATTAATTGAAAATAATTAATTCCCCTTTTTAGAGCCACATCACTTAAATGCACCCAATCAAAACTCCCTGCGCGAACAACCTTAATTCGCACATAGGGTTTAAATGTCGTTCTAGACTTTACTGGTATCTCCGACACCTGATCTGAGAAACCAAATATGATTATTTTAATTTAAATTTATACTTATCATGTGTGAAAAAATATTTTTAATATTTTAAAAATCTTCGTATCGAGGTTCCTTGGACCCTGACTTCCCTCACTGACTCATCGCCCGACTTCGAAAATATTCTCTCGAATATTCAAAAATATTACAGGTCGATAACATAGTCATTATAAAAATATATGGATTAATATGTAATATGGTCCATAAATCTTTCCTCAATAAAAATTTATCATAGATAATATACTAAATAAATTAAATTATACCATAAATCTATTAGACCGAGTCTAGTATTTCTTCAAATGAGTTAAAATATTCTAAATAATAAATATATATCTTATAAATATATCCAAAAACCATATTCAGTCTAAAATACAATTCTTAGTTTCATTATAATTTCGAATTTCCTTTTTACTAAACATTATTCCAAAAAATGGGAATTCATGTGAAAACTGTTATGCTTTCCATGCATGTTTTTTTATTGTTATGGTACATAAACCTTTGTGATGTCGTAATATTATTAAGAATATTTATAATTAAATATGTATATTATTTATTCATTTCATATAATTTTTAATTTTTAATTTAATGATGTTGTTAAAAATAAATTAAATTACTTTATGGGGACTGTACTATATACATAAACATTAGTAATTATTCCATATTCCAAGGAAAGTAATTAAAGAATGATAAATAATATTTCACTGTTTCATACTATTTTTTTTATCAAGAATGACATGTATATTCCATAAATAAATCACTATTAAAGTCAATGTATAGGTGAAATGAAAACTGAATAAAACAATTTGTGGAGGTGGTTTTCCACTTGTACATAAGAGTGAAGTTAATGTTTTCCAGAAGACAAAAATGTACAAAGGTAGAGAATACATTATAATTATTAAAAAAATAAATCATAAATATAACATTTAAATAGTAAATTAATCATAATAACCAACCATGAATGACTGTGATGAAAAATAAATCTAATATCTATATGGAGGTTGAAGTCCACATGTATGCATGAATGAAATATTCATTTCCATTTTGATGGAAATGATACTGATAATTATTACTTAATAAACCTAATAAAATATTATTATATTGGAGATATATATTTTATTATACTGTAATGGTTGGGAAAAAATTGAAGGAGATAAAAGAAGCTGTAAAATAAAAGAGATTAGCTAAAATAATTATGTCCTTTTTGAGAGACCTCCTTTGGATTTCATCTAAGGGAATATAAGGATTCAATATTAAAGATAACATCACCTATAAACAATTTATAATTATATCTACATGAGTAACTGGTTGTCTTTGGAAGAGTTGTGTGGATCGTGTTATTAGAGGAAGAGAAGTCGGGTTCTATACTTATATATTTAATGAAATGTTACACATTGAAATACACAAATGATATAATTATATTATGACATAATTCATTATAATGTGGAAGAAGTTTATATATTTTGTTTTTAGGATGTTTTAAAATAAATATACAATCATAAAATAAATCTATACATGTTTTTGGGATGTCTTAAATTTTATTTATTTTGTTTAACCCTCTATTATCCCTTTAGATGATGACCATGATATTAATGATTTCTATATTTATGGGTCAATAATGATGATATATAATAAAAACTATCCCATTCATGAAAAAATATTGATATTGAATAAAATATATCATTTGTTTTATAAAATATGATATTTTAATTAATTTTGATTCATTTAATAAAATTTTATTGAATATATGATTCAATTAAATTCAGTTTATGGTCAATTCACATATATTGATGTTAAAGGTATTCAAGTGGAAATGGATTTTAAGTATCATTTGTTAAAACATCACTAATATGTTATTCTTATTTAAAAATACCATATAATAAAACATATGATCTATTTATTTTTAAATTTTAATATTTGTAAAATCATTTATTCTATGTTTCTATTACTGGAAAAATGCTCTATCGGTGTGGCATAATAATTTAATATAATTATTCTATAAATAAAAAATAGAATATTTTATAAAATTAAAAAAAAATTATATTTAAAATAATTATTTTGAACTAAACACATCTACTTTTAATCATTTTTAAAAAATATTAGAGGCATTAAAACCTATTGTGTGACATTTTGTGTTTTTTCATAACATAAAACAATATTACGGTCATTGTCAAATAAATGTGGATTAGAATTGAAAAAATGTGAAGATTGTTATGGTTAAAAGGAACCAACAAAATTTAATAAAAATTGATTCTTATTGGCCTTCCTTCAAGTTTTGTACCCTGTTTACTAATTTAACAATTACAATTGTGAAAAATATTTACAAAAATTACTATTCACATTGACCAAGAATAAAAATGACTTATTTATGAATATTGAACATCGTAATTCTAAATAAATTATCCAATTTTAAAAATTCTTTTCATATATGTGGATGAATTAAATTTTAATAAAAATTCATAAAACGAAATGTATAATAGTTTTTAGAAAAAACTTTTCTTGAACATAAAATGTATTTTTTCAAAAAACTCAATATTATGATAGTTATTATATAACTAATGAAAATATTTCTCATTAACTTAGTATTATGTTAATTTAAATCGAGTCAATAATATAATTGTAAATTTAAATTAATCCATTTAAATAAAAGACATAATAGTTTTGTAAAATTCATTATTTTTATATATTCAATAAAAATATCCATTTTCATTACAATCTCTAAAAATCACCTTAATATTATATTTCCATTATGATTTCAAAAATAATATTTATTTTCCCGAAAAATTGAAGAATAATATATATAATAAATGTAATGTTATTTTACAAATATTTATAAGGATTATTTTTAATAAAATAATTTTTTGATGCAAAAAATGATATTACTTAAAACCAACAACATGTTTATTTGAAAATAATAAAATTATTTTCATTATTTACAACATATATTTAATTTTTTTTGAAAGAATAGTTATTCATTATAATACCTCCACTTTAATTACCTTTTTATAATGGTACAAGAAAGTATTTATATTACTACCATTTTCAATTAAAAATAATTATTTTGTATTAAAATATGTATTAATAGTTACAATTTATATATGGATAAGTATATTAAAACATTATTAGGTATTTAAAATAATAATAAAAACAGAAAATTTGTCTAAATACTAATAAAAAAAATACATTCATGATTATAAGATATAAACAGATAATAATAATGGTTGAATAAAACATAATCATTTAGAATACAATGCATGTAATTTTACACCCCAAGTATTTAAGAATAAATTGAAATGTAAGAAACCTTTTTATGTATATATTTATAACTAGCCTTTAAACATAATTTTGTCTCTTTTATTATTTGAATTTCAAAAAATGATAATCTATGGTTGTGATCAGTATGTTTTTTATAGTCAGATAGAACCAAATTGTTTATGGAGAATAGTAACATATCCTTAAAAATAGTAAAATTAATATTAATATGATCCTTCTAAATGTTAAATCATATTATTATTATAATTTCTTCAAGATATAAGATAATGATATGTTGATTAATTTTTCAATCTGTCAAAAAAAAGTATTATATATTTGAAATTTTATTTTTGAATAAATTATGAATTTATTTAGAATTTAATTAATAATATTTTAAAAAATAATTTAAAAAAATGGATTTCATTTTTGAATTCTACATGTCAAAAAATATTTATGGTAAAAAAATTTTATTTTTATTATATTCATCAATTGTGGAATAATAGTAAAATACAATGAAATATGACAAATGCCAAATACTTCTTTTACTACATCGTAGGTGATTAAAGGCTAATATAAGACCACTTGGTTTGAAATAACAATAAATTACTACTATTTTGGGTCAAATGAATCAATGTTTTTCAAAGTCTTGAGAAAAATAATATTATAATGATTAAAATAATTTAAAATCCCTCCTCTCATCCATTATAAATAGCACCATCATTCCCCTCTTCCTACAACACATCTCAAGTGTTGATACATGCCTATGTTAATCCTAATAATCATCTTAATACCATTAACCACGTCCAATACCTATTGGTCTCACTAAAATTCCAAAACTGATGGCCTTAAGAAGTATCCAATTGAGAAGTGATGTAGAGGTATACATCATCTTTTGTTTTCTTTATTTTCTTTTCTATTCATCTACTTTACTCACCTTAGCTTATCCAAGAGGCATTAATGATCTTTTATAATTCTTATTTTGGATTTCATCATATTTATGAAAGATTCACCATTATAAGTATTCTCCTCTCCCACTTATTCAAGATATTAAAACATCATTCGTGATGTGTCAATTTAGAGACATCATGGAAGATTTGATTTGAGTTTATTTTAATTCCTCCAAGACTGTACGCGAAACCATTTTAATGGCTGAAAATGATTATTATTTATGTATTATATATTATATAATTTTCATGAATCATTTTTTACACATTTTATATTTTATAAAATAAAATGTGTTCATTACAATCGATGAATCACCAAAACCACCAAAATTAATATCAATAATGTTTTGACATATAAATCATCATCATGCAAGAATTAGAAATCATAAATGTTATATTTTATGTTTGTGGAAATATATAAATACTAGTCCTTTACAATTTTTGTGTTTCAATTCCAATCGACAAGAATATCCATCATGGACTGATCATGGAAATCATGTAATAGATGCACAAAAACAATGGACAGAAGAAAATACATATAATTAATGGGTGAAATGATTTTATGAAATGATCATATATAGTGTTATAAAAATGAATATGTTTTCTTCAATTATTAATAACACACTTTTAACCATTATATATGAGGTTTAAATGAGATGTACATATGTCAAACTTGAAGTAGGGAAATTCATAACCCGATATTCATTCTTTGGGTCAACCTTATAATTAATTATTTATGTGGTATTACAATTGTCTGTGAGATATATTTTTTTATGTTTTATTGAATTATTTTTATTTAATGTTTATATACATACTAAATCCACTTTATTAAGTTCACATCAATTATATGGCATTTACTAGGGAATATTCTTTTAAAAATCTCTTTTACAATTATGTTTTAGGAAATTCAAAATCAATATTTTTATGAAATTATTCATGTTGTTTAGTTATATTATGGTTCTTGTATATTTTTTATGATGTAGGGTGGGACCAATATTTCCCTCCAATTCATTTGGTATGTGTATTTTAGATGATAGACGTATGGTTACTACATGGGTAACTGCAATAGCTACAAAAATTGTAATGTAGCTTAGAGGGTTACAAATTTTAAGGTAGCCGAGAGGGTTATAAGATTACGTAAGGCCCCCTGTTAACATTATGGTTATATTTATGTTCTATATGTTTTTTATAAATCTCATTGAAATCTAATAGTTCACAATGTTGGTTTATATGGGTAACAAGAATATCTTTTTTTAAATAATTTCATGCATTATAAGTATTCAACGACTAATGATTTATTTCCTTCTTTTTATATATCTTATTGATTTTTTTGTGCTCATACAAACTTTTTAAATTATTTTCATAGGTTATAATAATTTTTAAGAAAAATAAACAATCTAATTTAATTGTTTTGATGATTTTCCAAAGAAAATTAATTTTATTTTCAATGTTCTGTATTTTGGATAAAATGTATACTGTTTTTGAGGCATCTACTATAAATGAATGTAGAATGTTATGTGTGTATTATTTTTAAATTATATAAAACTAAAAGCATTAATAGATCATTAATACTAAAGGATAATACTTCATGAAAATAATTAATGAATATATAATGTAATAAGGCTGAGTCTATATAGTTGGTATCAGATTATGGTTTTGATAACATTAGGGGTTATGATAATTTAAATACAATTCCATTAATGATTTTTTACTATATAGTTAATTTGTAATGATATAACATTTAATGATTATCATGTTGATTCGTCTATGATATGTTTGTTCATAATGGTTTCCCATTGAAGAAATATGGAAGCTAAAGTGGAGAGGCACTGAAAGAACGATATCCTTCTGAATCAGCAGTCTGAAATGGTTTGAATTGAAACTAACAATTTAGTGATAGTAATGAATCTGCTAATGCAAGTAATATATAGTCTCAAAATCTAATCAAGATAACAACCATAGGTACCACAATGAAACATGATGATAGTTTAAAATTTTATGAGACAACACCCCCACACTTTCAATGGATCTACTAACCATGAAGTAGATGAATAATGGATAAAGGCCCTTGGAATTATATTCAATGTTATGGGATGTACAGATAATCAAATGTTAAGTGTTTCCAATTATCTTTTTGATGGTGAAGATGATTAGTGGTGTTTAATGGTCAAGAACACAAGGGATACAAAGGATATTGATTCTTTTGAGTGGGATGAATTTAAAAACATTTTCCTTAATAAATATTTTCCTACAGTGGTGTGACTCAGTATGGAGAATCATTTCCTTGAATTATAGTAAAAAGAGATTGATTCAGTGGCATTGTATGAATCCAACATCACCCTACTAGTAAGGTATGATCCAAATCATAATCTAGATCAAGATAGATAAATCAACAAATTTTTCGTAGGATTAAATCCAATTTATCGAATGGCATTGGCCTCCTGTGCATTTTAACGTTATGAGAAAATAGTTCAATGTCTTGAGAGGGCAGATATAGAGTTTTCTAATGATGAATAGAAAACTGACTATAAGGAGAACAAGAGGTCATGATGGAATGCATTGGGTAAAAATCAACTAAAGAAATATTACGGAAAAAAATCCAGGTTCTCGTTTTTGAAAAGTGTGGAAAAAAGAAACATGGAAATGAATTACCAAAACTGAGAAGTGTTTTCAATGTGGTAAGATTGGACATATGGCCCAAGAATGTAATTAAAATGGTCCTAACACGAATCTTGATGATAAAAATGTTAAGTGTTTTAAATGTTGAGAGATGGGTCATTATGAAAATTCCTACCCAAAGAAATATTTTAATGATGAAAAAAATCTAGACTATAAGAAGAAAGGTGTAGCGAGATCCTTTGCGTCTACATCAGTAGAAATTAGGACATATGATGATATTCTATCAGGTACTGTGATTTCTTAAATAGATTTTTGTACTGTTTTGTTCAATACATGGTCTACAAATTCAATTATTTTTGTGTAATTTTCCTGTAATTTTGAAATTTAACCTCAACAAATAAAACTAGAACTTATTTTTAAAATAGAAGGGAGAAAAATTACGGAAAAGTATAATTATAAGAGTAATTATAATATGATATGTGGAAAGATATTACCTGAAAACCTTGTTGTTTTTCCTTTAGTATTGTATGATTTAATTCTTGTAATGGATTGGCATTCTTTTTATCAAGATACGATTCAATTTAGATCTAAAAAAGATATGTTTTAAAAGAGTTACATTTTTAACAAGAAAAATCCCATTCAAATGTTAACATATTAAGAAGATGAGAAGTTATTGAAACATGGAAATGCAAGTTATCTTGTTCATATCATTAAAAATAAGGGACACCATTTAGATTAATGATGAGAAAGTGTTAAATGAATACCATGATGTTTTTTCATCATGTGTTTCCCAGATTCAAACCCAATCGTGAATTTGAATTCAAAATTGAATTAGTTAATAAAGAAATTACAATTTCAAAAACCCCATATCCAATAGATCAAATGGAACTAATTGAATTGGAAAATTAGTTGTAGGAGTTTCTACAAAAATGCTTCATTCATCCTAGCACATCACTATGGGGTGCTCGTCTTTTGTTCTTTAAAATGAAATATGTTTCCCCGAGACTTTTCATTGATTATAGTTCCATTAATAACATCACGATTATAAACCATTATCGATTTCCTCATTTCAATGACTTTTTTGATCATCTATAAGGATCTCAGTACATTTCCAATATTACCTTCAAATCCGGATACCATCATCTGAAGGTGAAGGGGGATGACATTCTGAAAACAACTTTTCGTACTAGATATGATAATTATGAAGTTTTTTTTATGTTATTTGAGATCTCTAATGATCTTACTATATTAATAAACCTTATGAATATAATATTTTATGAGTTCTTGGATAGGTTTTTTGTTGTGTTTATTGATGATATTCTTGTATTTTCTAAAATTTAATAGATACTTGAGAAATATATAAGGGTTATTTTTCAAAACATAAAGGAAATGAAATTGTATTGAAAATTCAACAAGTGTTATTTTTGGTTGCAATATATTTATTTTATTCGTAACATTGTAAATAAGGACTGTATAACAGTTGATCCTACCAATCCAAAATAGGGTGATGAATGGAAAAAACCTTAAAATGTCAGAGAGAATCATTTTTTTATTAGATTAGTATGATATTATCGACGGTTTGTAAATAAAATTACACATTTATCTATCCTACAATCTATGTTTAAATGAGATGGAGTTAAATTTCTTTGGGCAGAGGAATGTGATGCTTGTGTTCAGGAATAGAAAAAGAGATTGGTGAGTGCTCTAGTTTTGGCCTTGCCTTCCCAAAATAGTGAGTTTACCAGTTATTGTGATGATTCATTAAAGGGACTCGGTTGTGTTTTGATGCAGAATGATCAGGTAATTTTTATGCTTCAATAAAACTAAAACATCATGAAATATATTATCTAAAAAATGATTTAGAATTGACAGCTATGGTTTTTTCATAGAAAATTTGGAGGCATCATTTATACAGAGTAATATTTCAAATTTATTTAGGCCATAAAAGTCTGAAGTATATATTCACTCAGAAGTGATTAAACTTGAGATATTATAGAGGGATTTAATTGATAAAGGATTATGATTTCATGATCAATTACCATCCAGGTAAAGAAAAAAAATTGTTGACTCCTTCAGTCGAAAACATCATGCATCCTTAACCATGTAACATTTAGATCATGATCCATTCATTAATAATTTGATGAATTTTGGCTTTGAATTTTTCAGTGAAAGAAATAACAGTATTTTGTTTCGGGTTTCATTGCAGTCCTCATTATTTGACAGAATTAAACATGCCCTTAAGGAAGACCATGAGCTATATAAAGAGGTAGAATTGTCTAAAATGGGTATGTTTACGGAATTTCTCATTAATAAAGATTGTGTTTTAATATTGGTTAAAGGTTTTGTGTTCCATGTGATTCCCAGTTGAAGAAATATTTGTTCTGTGTAGATCATAGTTCTCTGTTTTCATTTCATCACAGTAGTACGAAGATGTACAGAGGACTACCAGAGTATTATTGGTGGGATGGAATGTCAAGTGATATTGCAAATTTAACTATGAAATGTTTGACATGACAACATGTTAAAAATGACATGTAGTCATCGAAGTGGACGCTTCAGCCACTGCTAGTTCCATATTGGAAATGGGATAATATATCCATTGACTTCATGGTGGGACTACCTAATAATTCTCAAAGTCCCACTGTAATATTGGTTTTAGATATCTGAAAGACTAAATCATCACATTTTCTCACTATTCAAGATATAATGTATTTGGATCAACATTCTATGTTGTACCTCATAGGGATTTTCAAGGTACATGGAGTTCCTCTTTCCATTTTATCTGACTAGGATCCCAGGTTCACTTTTATATTTTGAAAGGGCCTTCAAAAGTAGTTGGGAATAAAATCAAATTTTTGAAAAAAAATTTATTCTCAATAAGATGGGCAGTTAGAACGAAAAATTCATACTTTTGAGGATATTCTGTGAGCATGTTCAATATAATTCCATGGAAGTTGGGATCAATATCATTCATTAGATGAGTTTTTTTATTATGACATTTTTCATTCTAGTTTATAGATTGAACCTTTTAAGTCATTTAATGTGATGTTCTGTTGAACTCTAACTTTTTAGGAGGAAGTCGAGGAAAGGATGTTTATGGATCCAGAATTATTAGAGGATCTGGCTGAGAAAATGATTATGATCCAACCACACATGAGGATAGATCAAAGTAGAGAGATAAGTAATCCTGAAAATAGGAGGAAATATTATTCTATTGAGGTAGGTGATCTTTTATTTTTTCATATAATCTCACCAGGGAAAAGTGTTATTTTTTTTGGTAATAAAGGAAGTCTAAATCCCTGGTTCATTGGATCTTTTAAAATCCTGGACAATGTGTAACTAGTCACCTACTCAGTAGCTTTCCTATCGAGTTTATCTTAGGTAAACTATGTTATTCCAATTTTTATGTTGAGATAGTATGTGCTAGATGTATCTCATGTTTTGAGCCCAGAAGTAGTTTAGTAGTAAGTGAACCTTTCTTATAAAGAGAAACTAGTTCAAATTACTGATCAAAGAGAAGAAGTATTTTGGATTAAGGAATTCGAATATGCAATGGTTTTGTGGAAAAACCACATGGTTGATTAAAAAACATGTGAATATAAAATTACTACAAGGGAAAGATACCCTCTCTAGTTTAATAAGTAAATATAATTGTGAGGATGTAATTTCTAGAATGTGGGGATTATTTAACAACCCATGTTTTTTAAAATAAATTTAAATGCATGAAACATTTTTGATGTATACTATTATAACAATCTTATAAACATAATGTTTCTTATTTTATTGTTTGACTTTTAAAAAATGGTCATCTACAGTTGTGATAATTTAGTTAACTGGAGTATGATAAAACTGACTTATTTTTTGGCGGATAGTAACATACAATTAGGTATAAAACTTTGAATAGTAATATGGCCCTTATAAATAGTAAATAAATATATTATTTTATATTATAAAGGATATAAGATAATTAGATGTTGATAAATTTTTCAAGGTGTTAAAAATTGAGTTAAAGATTTAAAATTGTTATTCTTGAATAAATAATGAGTTTATTAAAAAAATAAAAAAAAATACTTAGAATATTAATTTAAAAAATTGATTTCATTTTGGAATTATACATGATGAAAAATTATTAGTGTATTTTTTTGGTATTTTTCTGAAATTCATTAATTTTTGTTAAATATAAAAATACGATAAAATACAATAAATTCTAAATACTTGTTTTACTACACCATAGGTGGTGTGAGGTTGATGTAAGCCCACATGGTTTGGATTAAAATGAAATTGTTACAATTTTGGTTCAAATGAATCAATACTAATCATATTCATCAGCAAAATATTATAATAATGAATAAAATAATGTAAAATCCCTCCTCTCCTCCACTATAAATACCTCTCTCATTCCCCCTTTTCCTCGCACACCTCTCAAGCCTTGACCCTTGCCTATGTTATACCCAATAATACTCCCAATACCCTTCCCAAAATGAAAGATCTCTTGTTATCACCAAAAGTTGAAAACCAAGGTCCTTAAGAAGGATCTAAAGGAGAAGTGATCAAGAGGTAAACATCCTCTTTTGTTTTCAATGTTTTCTTTTTCATTTTCTATTATATTATTATTCATTACTTAGGTCCACTTATCTATGAGTAATGAGTGATTTAGTATATTACATATTCTGGATGTTATCATGTTTTCGGAAGATTCACCACTACACTTCTTCTCCTCTACTGGTTATTCAACAAATTAAATCATCGTCCATGATGTGTCGATTTACCGACATCACGGATGATGTGATTTTAATTTCTATTACTTATTTCATGAATAGTCATGAAACCATATTTATAGTTGTACCTGATTTAATTTTTTATTATATCTTATATATGTTTCAGGAATCATTTTGCACACATGTTATTAATTTATAAAACCAAATGAGTTTATTAGAATTGAAGAATTTCCAAAATGGCCAAATGAATAAAAATAATGTTTTATCTTATGAATCATACATGTAAGGAACCAAAAATTACATGTAAATTTTAATAAATTATTTGGGATTTCTATTTGTCTGTGAAAATTTAAGGCATGTGATTTCGAGGTCGAGTGTACCCAGAATTGAATTTTGAACTTTTTTTAATGTACGTTCATATGACGTGCGGGTGGCATTTTCTAACATTTTTTCTGTTTCGTGAAATTTAAATATATGGACACTATTGAATAGGAAGACCTGATATTCACTTAAAAGAAGATTCACATTGACCATAGTAGTTCAGGTGAAAAAGTTAGATTTTGAGGATTTTAAAGAAATAATAAAAATACATAGATATTGGTATTTTATTTATTTTTTCCTACCACTTATTGAGTGGTGGTGGAGGGGACCACATAGATATTCGAACATTTAATATGGGATATTAAATTCCTGGTTACACTTTGGTTGTGTAACCACCCTTCAAGTAATTAATGTAAAATAGTAATTACATAAATTAATGAAACTCATTAATTTCTTAGTGCGTTATTCACCCTTTCCCCCCTCTTTTTAAGTGAGGCTTGACTTAGAGTTTTGACATGGCTTCTTAGAGCTAGGAACCTCTAAATATGTGATGCAAAATCAACCACTAATGAGGAATGGAATCTTGGACTTCATTGGGGGAATAGACGATGAAGGTCGATGAATTCCATAAACAAGGATTCTTCATCCACCACTGTGATGTCCCGAAAACATCGCGGGGTAGGGGTTTTGTTATTAAATTCTTGTGCAATGTTTCTATCCCTCATTCTTGAGAGGGGTAGTAAATTGTAGAAGTAATATAGTCTTATATTGTGGAATTAATTATCCTCATTTTCAATAATTATAAAATGGATTGTACAAGACTATAAAACAATGCATGGACACTCCGTCTCTTCGTTTCATGGTGCGTTCTACATTGGATGATTTTCAACTCGATGTAAGAAAGGAAACTGGGAGGCTCGCAATGATGGCAGTATCTTGGGAAGTTCGTAAGAACATCCAGAAAGAAGAACAGAACACCAGAGCTCACCCATTGGCCTGCAAGAGATTCTATGGTGAGGCACCAGGGATTAGCATCAGCAGTGATGGCAACAGCCGGAACTCGCTGACCACGGATGATGGTGGCATCAAGGAAAACAGACAAGAGGATGGCTGTAGAGGCGGGAAAAGGAAAGACGTTGTGCACTGTTCTGAATGGACCGCAACAACTATGATTCAGAGAAGACTGGGACCCACTCCATGTGGGTCCCACATATGACAAGGCGACACCACATGATGCTGAACATTAATAAATAGAATGGATCTTTGAGCTATTTGGGAGGAGGACCATGTGACCCCCTCATGGGTCACCCCATACAGGAGTGTTTCGGAGAATGATGGGGTATAGCCATGTTGTATTGACTCCAAATCCAACTAGGCCCTCGACACTAAAATTCCAATAACTTACAGACCGAGCATCTGGTTGATGTGTCGTCTATTGCGTAGGAACCGTTATGATGTGACAGATCATTGGTTTAACTTCTATGAGTGATTTCATGCTGGTTTAAATATGACTAATGGCTTGAGTATCGATTTATCCCAGAGAAAAGAATATAATGTGAACAAATCATTTTTCTTGCTAAGATGTTAAGAATGAAGAGCCATCATGTATTGATCAGTACCCACAGAATCTGTGTGAATTAGCACTAGGCGATTCTGTGTGAATCAATACCAAGTGATTCATTATGAATCTACACCCAGCGATTCTCAATGAATCATCACCTATTTATTTTGTGAGAATCAGTACCCATCGATTCTGTGTGAATCAGAACCTAGTTATTCCGTGTGAATCAGCACTTAGTGATTCTGTGTGAATCTGCACCGAGCGATTCTATGTGAATCACCACTGGTCGATTTTGTGTGAATCCGCACACAGCTTTTCATTTTTAATTTAGATCTATCTATCATGTGTGGGTATTGTGAGGGTTATTACCTATTGATTATGTGTGGTCCAGCAGTAGTACCTCTTGACAGGGTATGATGATATACATTTTTGGCAAATCAGTAGTTCTAATGTATTGAGTTATAACTGGTTTGAGATGTGTCTTATTCTTTGTGCTTTGTGAATGAGATCATTCTTGTGGTTTTCCAATGTGTAATTCTAAGAGAATTTTGGGGGTCTCCGGGTACCTACTGTATATTGTTATACTCACCCCTTACCGGGCTTCTCCTGCACCTTATTGTGTCTTCTTCAAATTACGGACAACATTAACTGAGACTCATAGAGCTTGGACCTGACAGTGGAGGACAATGACTGTTGACATGGTGAGATGTAGAGACAAGTTATACCTATCGTTCATGTAGTATCCTTGGTGGATGATCCTATGATTCATTTTCTATTTTTAGGTGTTGTTGTATCATTTTAGTTGGGCTTGTATTTCGTCCCCATACTTCCAGTACACATATTTACTAGAACTATTTAACTTTATGGTGGCATCTTTTTGGGTTCCAATCTATGTGTTTGTACAAGTTTAATGTCAATTCCTTCCCATTTAAAGGATATTCCTTTTTAGTTCTAGTGGGAAACCCAATCCTGTGGAAGGTAATATTTGGGTAGTCACGACATGGGTACTAGGGGACAGGTCGTGAAAATGTTGTATCAGAGGAGTCAGTTCTATAGATGAACTAAGACTCTAATATTTCAAATAAATAAATATGGTAATGTGTTTTTTGAGCATTGTTTACTTCAGGGAGTCCAGAGTTGGTGCGACAGCCGACGTATCCATACACCAAGTGTTTGAATTTTAATTTCCGACTCGGTGCAGGAAAACACTGACAACATGTGTTTTGGAAATTTTTTACTTTTTATCTCTTTTTATTCAGCTCATAAAGTATAATTTATTGATTGTGGTGAACCTATTTCTTTTCTGGATTCCACCGCATAGATATCCAGCCATGATTCCCAATAGAGTACATGATGATGGCCCACCGAGAGACCAGGCTTCAGTGTAGGGCTATTTTACTTTGTTGGCACATTTGGGTGGTGTACCAACAACACCACCACTCTAAGGGAAACAATTGCCACCAGCACCACTAGCGGATGGTGCCTGCCGACTCAGTTCATATCATGAGTTCCAGTGGTAGAGGCCTTTGTTGTTTCGTGTAGATATAGATCCTCATGTAGTTGAGGACTTGCTGGAGGCTATGGGTAGTATTTTCCGCCTAGTTGGGACACTAGCATTGCAGATTGTTATCCAAGCTGCTAGTCTTTTCTTGGGAATAACGGGAAGATAATGTAGCCTGAAGCTCTAGTGACATAATGAGGCAACCCTCACTTAGATAGACATTGAGATCCTCTTAATGGAATAAATCATTCAAGTGACACTACGATTTATGTGTTTCATGGAGCTTATGCACTTACAACATGGCATATTATCAATGGCCTAGTACTTGGCGAGATTCACTGACCTCTGGTGCTACTCCACCAACATGGTTCATGACCCACTGTTCAGGGCCCATAACATTGAGTAGGGTCTCCGACGAGATATCAGAGTGTCAATGATATTTCTGAATCTCTGGAAGCAGGCTGGAATGCTCGAGAGAGATTTTTTTTGGTATAGAGCTTCTTAGTTGGGTAGGCATCGATGTCGAGAGCCACCATGAGATAACAGATAGCCATGTAATTTTCCACAGGAAGTAGCCAGATGAGGCAGAGGTCCAATAAGTACATACCTTCAGGAGGGTGACCCTAAGATTTAGGGTCAGAGGTAAGGAGATTACGAGGCAGAGGAGGTCAGCAGGGAAAAAGATTGTACTTCATGTTTGGCGGGCAGGGCCACATGGCCCGCAACTGCCTAACCCGCTTTACTAAATTTTAGCAGATAGTCGAGGAATATCCAATGCAGTGGAGGAGGTTCAAGAGAAGTGGTCTACAAGGTGGCAGACATTGTAGTGTAGTAGTTCGTGCAAGAGGTGGTGGATGACGGTTTGAGGTTCTACAACCACCGCCCTCAGGTGGTCCACCCCGACCATAGGGAGCAGGTGGAAAAGGGAGACCATAGCTACAAGCAGTAGAGGCATACGACCATAGTGATCCAGAGACTATTAATGTTATGATCCATGTCTATTACACCCATCAAATAGTTCGTATAGACACAGGTTCTAGTCACTCTTTCATTGTAATGACACTCGTTCGGAACTCAAACATTTTGATGGAGTTATTGGCTCGATCCTTGCGATTAGAGACCCCTACATGAAAATATTTGATGATTAATCTCTCGTGCAGGAAGTGCGAGTTCTCTATAAGAGGTGATATCTTTAGATGAGATCTCTTAGTAGCAGTGTTGAGGCCTTACGATATCATCTTGGGTATAGACTAGATATCCACA
This sequence comes from Viscum album, assembly GCA_963277665.1. Lineage (NCBI taxonomy): Eukaryota > Viridiplantae > Streptophyta > Magnoliopsida > Santalales > Viscaceae > Viscum > Viscum album. The sequence continues at coordinate 964,963,769 of OY728136.1, forward strand.
GTCCAAGTTCAGATCGAATATTTTAAGAGAAAATTGTGGTGTGTCTGTGAGAATGGGATGAAGTTAACTTTCACTGGTGAGCATGAAACCTTTTCATAATTGGAAGGACTATCACGAAGTAAGGAGTAGCTGATTACTCATTAGTTGGCATGCCTCACCCTCGGATCAGTTGATGTGATGAGACTGAGATATCATATAGTGGTCGAAACGATGTGTTTCTTGATGATGTTCTGTGACTGCCAACTCACAGATAAGTAGACATTCACATTGACATGTACATCAGTATGACACCGACATCTACACCAGCATATCAGATGGCTCTCATGGGGCTTCGTGAGATGAGGTTACAGTTGGAGGAATTGTAGAGAAAGGGATTCGTAAGGCCCAGTGATTCTTCATCAGCATCCCCGATCTTGTTCTCCAAGAAGTTAGATGGGATCTTGAGGCTTTGTGTTGACTATCAGCATCGAAACTAGGTGACCATGAACAATAGGTATCCACTGCCAAGGAACGATGAAATTTTTGACCATCAAAGGGAGCTCATTGGTTTTCTAAGATAGAACTCAGATCATGGTATCACCTTATCAGGGAACGGGACGAGGACGTACCAAATACATCATTCAGATGTCAGTATGGCCATTATGAATTTAGGGTGATGACTTTTGGTGTGACATTCATTTCAGTAGTGTTCATGTAGCTCATGAACAACATCCTCCATCCATACCTCAATATATTTGTTGTAGTCTTCATTGATGGCATTTTCATATACTCGTCCTCAGTGGAGAAGCATGACACACACCATCAAATAGTTCTGGATACTCTTTGAGAGAACCATAATTATAGTATTCCCTTGATGTTCCATTTCTGGATATGGGAAGGTCACTTCCTGAGGAATTTTATCTTGGATCTTGGAGTTGTATTGGATCTAGTGAAGATATAAGGAGTGCATGCTTGGGAGCCACCCAATAGTGTGTCTGTGGTGCAGAGTTTCCTGGTATTGGCTAGGTACTACTGGAGATTCATACATAACATTCCCAAATATGCGTCACCCTTGTATGTCGTGATGACAAAGGGGTAGCCTTTCTTGTGGACAACGAAGTGCCAGTATAGTTTTTAGTAGCTGTGGCAGAGAGTGATGAGTGTGCCCATCTTGAGGCTAGCATAAGAGGAAAATGGGAATGTAGTCTACTGTGACACATCAGAGACCTGAATAGGTTTTGTTATGATTTAGGAGCGAGCGGTGATCATGAATGGATCACAGTAGTTTTGTATCATGAGCAGAACTACACTACCCATGATGTATAGTTTGTATCTGTGGTATTTGAACTGGATATGTGGTGCCACTATTTGATGAGTGAACAATTTAATGTTTACTCTGATCACAAGAGTCTCATTTATATCTTCTCACAGAAGGACATGAACCTGAGACATTGATGATGGATAGAGTTATTCTAGCTCTATGACTTTGAGATAGTCTGTACACCTGGAAAGGGAAATGTAGTAGCTGAAACAATCAGCAAGAGGTCTGGTCTACAGCTAATGAGTGAGGCGACATAGTAGTTAGCAGTGATGTAGATATCCTTTGTGGATAGTGTAACACCCTAGGTAAATAAAGAATATGACATATTTATATTTATCCATATTTGTGAATAATATTTTAATATTACTTTAAAGGTAATGCTATGCTTGATGGCTTACCCAATATGCAACAACGAGTTCCTTTGAAATCTTACATTGCAATCTAATAATAAAATAATTTTATTTTAAATTGTAGTTAACATCTAGCTGTTGTAATGACGGGAATGAAACGAAATAACTAGAAAAATGAGTATATATGTTTTTCAATTATTTTTACTTTTTACAATAAATGTTAGTGGATTAACAATGTGAATGAATCCAATTTTAAGCGTAAACATTCTAATATTCATTAAAAGGTCGATTAACCACCTTTTGACGGAGAACCTCTTTTAAATCCACTTTTTGACAATTTTATGTGTTATATTTGACAAAATAAAATTCTTCTATAGAATCGGGAGATCAAAATTTACATTGTGTTAATTTTTTGTATTTTTCCGATAAAGTTCATTTTTAATGAATAGTGAAAAATGTTGTATTTTAATTCAAAACGTCTTTTTAATCTAATTTATTTATATGATTAGATTTTATTTTGAATTGGTTTAAAAGTGAAATTATAAAACATTTTTACCATTTAATCCAATGGTGGTCATTGGAATTAATATCACTTTGAGATTGGACATAAACAAGTGTCAATCTTTTGATAGATATAGTTTCCTAAAAACACGCTATTTGATTTGACATGGGGATTTAATTATAAACTTAATTAATGCAACTTCTATGTTATTAATTTGGTAAAAAATACATAATTTTTGAATTAGGAAGATCAAATATAGCTTAGGGTGAATTTTTGGTATTTTTCTGGAATACATTAATTTTTGATGAATAGTGAAACCACAAAGTGGTAGTAACAAAAACTGATTTTTCATTTAAATGGAACTTTACCACATTTGTGATTGGAATTTTAAAAATAAAATATAATTGATATTCATTATTAAGTAAAATGTGGTTCAATGGGATGAAAATAATTTTTGATGAAACATAACTTTTAAGTTTTATTAATCGCGATTAAAGGTAATTAGTGTGATTTAATGTAAAAATGATATTATAAAAAAATGAAAATATCTTTACACTTGTACTAACTCTATTGGATGAGTCATGGTCGACCAAGACAACCCATGGGTCGATTTTTGGGACCCCATGGAGCCACTTGGGTAAGATAATGACATTAATGCCTTTTATTTAAAGTAAAAGTAAAAATGACAGAAACATGTATTGTTTTACTAAAACAATTTTTACATGGGGTTATACAAGTAATATTTATAACTATAAATAGTAAATGGAACGATACAAGGATTTCCTACATCATAGTATTTTTTTATAATTTTTAGACATTAAATAAATTAAATTCTTTATGACATCATGATGATGCAGCGATTACCTCATTATTTAATTATTTACATAAAATGGAATGATAATGTAAAATATAAGACCTAAAGTTGTCAAAATCCTATTATATGGGTGTAGTTAAAACCCTTATCACCTTATCCTAGAAAAAAATTAATTTGGGACCATTAAAATCCGAAACTCATTTGAAAATAAAGTAACATTTTATACCTTTCCAAGAGTGCCCCTCCTCTCCGCTTATAAAATGCCCCCACCTCTACCTCCTTACCCAAAACTCTCAAGCCTTTGGCTCGGCCAAGATCTGATCCTTTTGTCTCTCAACATCCCTCTCCCCATCCTAGAAGCCTTACCTTAGGCAGGAAGCTCTTCAAGAAACCCTTTTGGTTCAAACCAAAGGGTGTTACCCGATTTTAAGGTAACATCTTCACTCGTGCTCTTTTGTTTTATTTTGCTTATCCAACCCCCTAAGATCTATTTATTAATTTATTTTGCAACCACCCCAGTATCATACATATAATAGGCTGTTGTTATAATAAGGATTCGAGCTACACTTAAACACACCTACATCAAATGGTTAAAGAACAAACTGTTTCTGTGGATGGTGAATTTCTGCCTCACGAAACGACGATTGTTCAATATTCTTTTAACACCTTCAAAGGTAGCCATTAAGATGTCACTATATTAATATATGATGTATAATATTTTTATGTTTTCCTTAAGATTATGTATTTTTCATTTATGGCATACCTTTATGGTTTCCATTATGGCTAAATGTGATATCTTCATTTTATGAAGTGCGGACTACCGCCCCCTCAAAGTGATTTGATTCGTTAATACCATATGTGCTACGTATAAAGGATAGATTTAATTATATTATATATGATACCATACTGGAAGTATTATACTATTATATATCATTATTTTTTAATTCCATTAAATATGAAATAGAAATGGATGTAGCGTTCATGCGTACGTACGGCTTACCGTCCCCATGAACGGTGCATTTCATTTCTTACCTCTAAATGTTATATAATATTATAAATCCATGTATATAATTGATATATATGATATATATGATATCTGAATAATGAATATAATTTTTTATATACTGGATATTTTACCCCATGAACAAACTTGTAATTATAAAGAGTTTTTTTTGACTCAAGTAGCAATGATTGACAAAACGACCATTATTAACTTAAATAATTACATAGTGTTAATAACATGGTAATAAGTGATATAAAAGGAATAATGAACATTAAAATGGTTCTTAAGAAAGTATAAATTAACTCAAGTTTATTATTCAGAAGATTAAAGAATGATCGAGTCAAGTCGGACACGAGGTAAGGGATCTGACCTCTCTCTTTCTTTTTAAGTACTCTATTTTCTGTCATTTCTTTTAAGATCATATTTAATATGTTGGTGGATGTTCTTTTATATTCCTATAGCTGTAAATATTATTTTAATATTATTATATACTCTATTTGATCCCATCAATCCATTTTTGGAAGTTTTAAGTGGCGCCGTTAGGCTGCCGAGTTTTCGTAAGGGATTTTTCATCTCACTTTTATGCCCGTGAGATTTATGATACATTTTCCACCATTTACTTTGAGTGGTATATGTACTGGCCATTATTCTACAATTTGTGTAATATAATTTCATTTATGAGTATTTACATCAATGTTGTATTTTCCTTCTTTCATGTGGTATATGTTTTGAAAGATACCCAAGTCGGTAAGGGAACCTTTCACCCTCCTCCTTTTAAAAGACCTCTTTGTTGGGTCTTTTAATTTACATATTGTAAGGTTGGGATTTTTTCTTCTATATCCTTATTGATGTAAATTTTATTTACAAGTTATGAGATACCCTTTTTATCTCTCATCAACTCATTTTCTAAATTTTTAGGTGAGGCCGTTAGGCTGTCGAATTTTTGCAAGAGAACTTCTTATCCCAATTTTGATTTTTTGAGATAAACTTGTACTCCTTGAATATGGCGTTCTATGAATGTGTGTTAATGACCTATAATGGTTTTAAACTTAATATCCACTTATATTTGTTGTATTCATTTGTCACACATATTTATGTAATTTATTTATCCTTAATCCAAGGATACCATCTTTGTAAGGGACTTCGTCTCAATCTCCTTTCATTGAGGCATATTTTGTTTTATACACAACATTCCATTATACGGTGTATAAACCCCTTTGATTTTTACTTTTATTCAAAAGTAATCTTTTTATACGAATCATTTTACTAAATGACAAAATGGAATGTTTTTGTCGTACGTATGTGGCTACAACGACCTTTTCCACCGTCATGAGTATTATTTGTTCTTTGGCTTGCTCAAAAAGCCGTAACGTTTTTAAAATGAAATAAATACCATATACTCTTTTGGTATTGAAAATGGTTTTTATAATGTATATGTTATGTCAAAATATTTTAGTGATATATTGTGATTGAAATGTGGAAATGTTTTCTTTCCATGATATTTGTTTTACTTCTTATAATTTTATAATGGTACTTGGACATTTGACGGGTGGTTACATGATAAACCATATGACGGGTGGTGCCGTGAATACCAGGATAGGTGGTTACGTTATAACCTCCAATTCATTGGGTGTGGAAGTCGGCCGTATGTCTATTCCATTAAGTATGTGTGGAAGTCGACCGTATGGTTATTCCATTGAAGTATGTTTATGTCCCAAGTTACCTTTATTGGTTATGTGTTCTTTATATGGGTTTTATGGTAATATTTTGGTTACAAAAGGGTAATTAATGGTCTTTTATTAAGTGAATATTTTTTACTACTTCATAAAGGTGAAAATTATTACTTTGGTAATGTACTCATGGTTTACTTGTTGTTTTGAAAAACTAACAGCTTTTCTTCATTGTGTATCCTTTACTGGGCTTTTTATGCTCATCCCATGTTTTTGAAATGTTTTCCACAAGACTTAAAGATGAATAGGTTCAAGGATGGGATCAAGGAAAGAAATTATATCTAAAACATGGAACTAGATATTTTTTTAAGTGTTTTATTTATTTTATAGAAACTTAGTAGAAGTGCCTACTATGTTATCTTTTGAGATGTAATAGTTATGACCTAATTCTCAAATACACTAAACCTAAAAATATCCTCTATGTGAATTATTCATTTATTTCATGATTCAGTAATGTTTAAGGCCGATGCCTTATAGTTGGTATCCGAGGTCGGTTTAGACAACTTTAGGGATTGGGGGTTTTCGTTAAACACATGGTTAGTCCCTAGGTCTATTATTTAAGTTATATCCGTGTTTTCTATCTTGTTTCAGATCATGGAAATTCAGTTACAAATTGGAGGGGGATGATCTCAAACGACATTCTTATCTCTTCCTGATGACATGCTTGCAATAATTATTGCAAATTAATGTCCAGATGATTGTGAAACTTTTTCTAACATACAACTCACTTGCAAGCCGTTTTTTGAGATATCAAACACCTCCCCTATACCTTAATATGATCGTGGATCATGGGTTGTATTTAATCAAATATTATTTTCAAAATATTCTCATATTTTCAAGAAAGGTAAATATTATCAAGGTATTTTCAGAAATTTTACCTTATCACAAGATTTTGAGGCATATTATGATTTTGAAAATGGTACTGAAGAAGGAGACCCTTGTGCAACCTATTTATATTTGCTTTTAAAATATAGCCTCTCATCACATACCTATGGTATTTTAAAAGGACCATTAATTGAAAGTTTCAACTCAATTTCGGTCCGACTATTTTATTGAAATCATGTTTTATCAGATGTTTTGAAATTATATGTCATACATGATTTTTTTCAAAAACTATTTTTCTGTGAACACCCATATGACCCATGTTGTACTAGGTGTATTTGGATGGAGGAAGAAAATGATTTTGGAGGATATCTAAATCATTGTTGTGATGCATGGATCTTCTACCAATGTGAACAATATGATGATGAAACCCAATGGACACCATGATCAAGGTATGATGTTCTTCATTTTGGGGATGAATTTATTTTATCTTATGATGGTGAAGTAAGACTTCAAGAAATAATATGTTAGGATCATAATGAATTTGGATGAAAATATGTGGTATAAAGAAACCATTGAGGTTAAAACATGTTAGGGTTATTTTTGATATTTATAAAAAACACATAAGATGGGTGACAACCCATCGCGTTCGGCAATGCCACATGAATTGAACCCACAACCAAAGGGCGACAAGGGTGAATAGCCTACCACTAGCCTACGTGAAGTCCCTAGTTATTATGACTTATTCTTTTTGGTTAAATGATTTTATGGATCAAGAAGAAGTTTATTTTGGGAACTTATGTTTTATCAAATGGATATCATTATTGTAGGAAAATGATTTGCTGATCGTATAATAACTATTATTTTGGAAGATGTTCTCTCTTTCATGGAAACAATATATGCCTACAGAAAATATAATGATTTGAGATTTCAATTGAGGAGAAACAGTGGAATTTTATTTTGGAAGAATTTATGTTTTTATTATGGACTTATATGATGTTCGGTTATCTATGAAAATGATTAACCTATCATGGAGGATATGTTATTAGGTTAATTACTTTTCAATATGATACTTTAAGAGTAACTAGTGTTATTTGGAGATAAATGTTATTATTTAACTTGTAAGACTATGTGATTAAATCCTTCAAATATTTGGGTTTAAATCTTAGTTTCGTTTACTTTTGGTCTTCGTTGAACTTTGGGTCTTGTTGGACAAATTTTGACGATTAAGAATAGATTTCCTTTTTATAAAGGATTAACCTATTTGGGTATTATCTGATATCATACTAACCTTTTTGTTTTTAGTTTTGGTTAATGTCTAAAGACAAGGGAAGTATACAATTCTCTTTTGTGGATTAGGTGATTCTCTAGAAGTTTATTATAGCTCTCTTAATGTAAACAAGTCTTCCTCAATACTCGTCTTTTGGAGAAAATATGATTTTGTGTAAGAAATCTATTAAAAGTTGAAAGTCAACAGGACAAGTAAGTATGTTTCCTTAAGATCAAAAATAAATTCCTCAATGAAAAGTAACTTAAAACAAAAATGTTGTCTATTAACTTTTCCTACTGGGGAATCGAATACCATTTAACCCACCACATGTTTGTGATTTTCTTGTGGTTAACTTTCTCCTAAACAAGTTTTCTATCACTCTCCCTCAGAACATGACCATTTTCGTTTTCTTCCATATCAATATTTTCATACTTGGAATCCTAGTATGGGTTAACTCGGGTGACCATTGTACTTCTCTCCCATTCTTATTAAGTGATAGATTTACTGACTATTGTTCCGATGTGGGACATTCAATTGAGTTTCCAAGCCCAAATTTAAAATTGTGAGGACACAATTCCCAACATGGGGGGAAGGATGTAACACCCAAGGTAAATAAAGAATATGAAATTTTTATATTCATCCATATTTTTGGTTTAAATATTAATATTACTTTAAAGTGAATTCTATGCTTGATGGCTTACCCAATACGCAAAAACAAGTTACTTTGAAATCTTACGTTGCACTCTAATAATAAAATAATTTTATTTTAAATGGTAGTTAACACCTAGTCGTTGTAATGACAGGAATGAACAGAACTAACTACAAAATGATTATATATGTTTTTCAAATATTTTTACTTTTTAACATAAATTTTAGTGGATTAAAAATGTGAATGAATCCAATTTTAAGCGTAAACATTCTAATATTCTTCAAAAGGTCGATTAACCGCCTTTTGATGACGATCCTCTTTTAAATCCACTTTTTGACAATTTTATGTTTTATATGTTACAAAATAAAATTCTTATTTAGAATTGGGACATCAAAATTTACATTGTGTAAATTTTTGGTATTTTTCTGATAAAGTTCATTTTTTAATGAATAGTGAAAAATGTTGTATTTTAATTCAAAACATCTTTTTAATATAATTTATTTAAGTGATTAGATTTTCCTATGAATTGGTTTTAAAGTGAAATTAGAATATATTTTTACAATTTAATCCAATGGTGGTCATTGGAATTAATATCACATTGAGATTGGACATAAACGAGTGTCAATCTTTTGATAAATTTTGTTTCTTAAAAATACGCTATTTGATTTGACAGTAGGATTTAATTATAAAATTAATTAATGAAACTTATATGTTATTAATTCTGTAAAAATGACATAATTTTTGAATTCGGAATATCAAATATAGCTTATGGTGAATTTTTGGTATTTTTCTGAAAAAACTTGATTTTTAATGAATAGTGAAACCACAAAGTGGTAGTTACAAAAACAGATTTTTCGTTTAAATGGAACTTTACCACTTCTGTGATTTGAATTTCAAAAATACAATATAAATGATTTTCATTATTAAGTAAAATTTGGTTCAATGGGATGAAAATATTTTTTGATGAAAAGTAACTTTTAAGTTTTATTAATCGCGATTAAAGGTAATTTGTGTGATTTAAGGTAATAAGGATATTATAATAAAAATAAAATTTCTCGACACATTTCCTAACCATATTTAATGAGTCATGGTAGACCAATACAACCCATGGGTCGATTTTTGGGACCCCATGGAGCCACTTGGGTAAGTTAATGACATTAATGCCTTTTATTTAAAGTAAAAGTAAAAATGACACAAACATGTATTGTTTTACTAAAACAATTTTTACATGTGGTTATACAAGTCTGATTTTTAACTATAAAAAGTAATTAGAAAGATAAAAAGATTTCTTACATCATAGTAGTTTTCTATAATTTTTAGACATTAAATAAATTAAATTATTTATGACATCATGATGATGCAGCGATTACCTCATTATTTAACGATTTAAATAAAATGAAAAGATAATGTAAAATCTAAGACCTAAACTTGTAAAAAACCTATTGGATGGGTGAATTTTGAACCAATATCACGTTATCCTTGAAACTCATCAATGTGGGCCCACTAAAATCCGAAACTCATTTGAATATAATGTATCATTTTATACCTTTCCAGGAGTGCCCCTCCTCTCCTCTTATAAAAGGCCTCCACCTATACATCCTTACCCACAACTCTCAAGCATTTGGATCGGACAAGCTCTGATAATTTTGTCTCTCCACATCCCTCTACTCATCCTAGAAGCCTTAACTTATGCATTAATCTCATCAAGAAAACCTTTTGGTTCAAACCAAAGGGAGTTACCCGATTTTAAGGTAACGTCTTCACTCATGCTCTTTTGTTTTATTTTGATTCTCCAACCCCCTAAACTATTTTTATTAATTTCCTTTGTAACAAAAACTGTATCTTCCATATACTAGGATGTTGTTATAATAAGTATTCGATCTATAAATACACACACCTACATCTAATGGTAAATGAACATACTGTTTCTGTGGATGGTGAATTTCTGCCTCACAAAACGATGATTGTTCAATATTATATTAACACCTTCAAAGGTGTCCATTAAGATGTCAGTATATTTATATATGATATATAATATGTTTATGTTTTCCTTAATATTATTTATTTTTCATTTATGGAATACCTTTATGGTTTCCATTATGGCTAAACGCGATATCTTCATTTTAGGAAGTGCGGACTACTGCCCCCTCAATATGATTTGATTTGTTAATACAATATGTGGTATGTATAAAGGTTAGATTTAATGATATTATATATGATAAAATACTGGAATTATAATACTATTATGTATCATTATGTTTTAATTCCATTAAATATGAAATATAAATGGAAGTAGCGTTCATGCGTACGTACGACTTACCGTCTCCATGAACGGTGAATTTCATTTCTTACCTCTTAATGTTATGCAATATTAAAAATGCATGTATATAATTTATATATATTATATATATGATATAATAATAATGAATATAATTCTTGATATAATGGATATTTCAACCCACGAACAAACTTGTAATTATAAAGAGTTTATTTTTGACTCAAGTAGCAATGATCGACAAAACGACCATTATTAACATAAATAATTACATAGTGTTGATAACATGGTAATAAGTGATATAAAAGGTATAATGAACTTTAAAAAGGTTCTTAGGAAATTATAAATTAACTCAAGTTTATTATTCAGGAGATTAAAGAACAATCGAGTCATGTCGGACACGAGGTAAGGGATCCGACCTCTCTCTTTCTTTTTAAGTACTATCTTTTATGTCATTTCTTTTAAGCTCATATTACTTATGTTGGGGGATGTTATTTTATATTCATATTTCTGTAAATATTATGTTAATATGATTTGATACCCTATTTTATCTCATCAATCCATTTTTAGAAGTTTTAAGTGGCGTTGTTAGGCTGCTGAGTTTTCGTAAGGGATTTTTCATCTCACTTTTATTCCCGTGAGATTTATGCTACATTTTCCACCATTTCCATTGAGTGGTATATGTACTGCCCATTATTCTACTCATTGTGTAATATACTTTCAGTTATAGGTATTTAAATCAATTTTTTATTTTCCTTCTTTCATGGGGTGTATGTTTCGAAATATACCCAAGTTGGTAAGGGAACTTTTCACCCTCCTCTTTTTAAAAGACATCTTTTGTTGGGTCTTATAATTTACATATTGTAATGTTGGGATATGTTATTATATATCCTTATTGATGTAAATTTTTTGTCCAGGTTATGAGATAACATTTTTATCTCTCATCAACTCATTTTCTGAATTTTGAGGTGACGCCAGTAGGCTGTCGAGTTTTTGCAAAGGAACTTCTTAACCCAATTTTGATTCTTTGGGATAAAATTGTACTCCTAGAATATGTCATTCTATGAATTTGTGTGAATGAACTCTAATTGTTTTACACTTAATATCCACATATATTTGGTGTATTCGTTTGTCACACATATTTAAGTAATTGGTTTATCCTTAATCTAAGGGTACCATCTTGGTAAGGGAATTAGTCTCAATCTCCTTTCATTGAGGCTTATTTTGTTTTATACACAACTTTCCTTTATATGGTGTATAAACCCCTTTTACTTTTACTTTAATTTAAAAGGAATATTTTTATACAAATTATTTTAATAAATGACAAAAGGGAATGTTTTTGTCATACGTATGCGGCGACAACGACCTTTTCTGCCGCCGTGTGTATTATTTGGTCTTTGGCTTCCTCAACAAGCCATAACGTTTTTAAAATAAAATAAATATCATATACGCTTTTGGTATTAAAATGGTTTTTATAATGTATTTGTTATGTCAATATATTTCAGTGATATATTGTGATCGGAATGTGGTAATGTTTTCTTTCCATGATATCTATTTTATGTCTTATGATTTTATAATGGTAATTAGACAATTGACGTGTGGTTACATGATAAACCATATTATGGGTGGTGCCGTGAATACCAGGATGGCTGGTTACATTATATCCTCCAATGCATTGGGTATGGAAGTCAGCCATATGGCTAGTCCATTAATTATGTGTGGAAGTCGACCGTATGGTTATTCCATTTAAGTATGTTCATGTCCCAAGTTACATTTATATGTTTTGTGTACTTTATATGGGTTTTATGGTAATATTTTTGTTATAAAAGGGTAAGTAATGGTCTTTTATTCAGTGAATAGTTTTTACTACTTCATAAAGGTGAAAAGTATTACTTTGGTAATGTACTCATGGTTTACTTGTTGTTTTGAAAAACTAACAGTTTTCCTTCTTTGTGTATCCTTTACTGGGCTTTTTATGCTCATTCCAGGTTTTTGAAATTTTTTTCCACAGGACTTAAAGATGAATAGGTTCTAGGATGGGATCAAGGAAAGACATTCAATCTAAATCATGGAACTAGACATCTTTCTTTTTAAGTGTTTTTTTATTTTATGGAAACTTAGTAGAAGTGTCTACTATGTAACCTTTTGAGATTTAATTGTTATGACCTAATTCTCTAAAACTCTAATCCTAAAAATATCCTCTATGTGAATTAATCATTTAATTCATGATTAAGTAATGTTTAAGGCCACGAAATTATAGATAGTGATGGAAAAGCATATCTATAGTATATGGCTGTCACTCCCCCACTTATTTATCATGTTCGGGTGGCACAACTTGGGGACATTGACTGTGAGGACCAACAAGATCAGATTTCCTCAGGATCAGCTCTATATGGATTTTCTGAAGGTAGGGAGAACATCATCATCTTTATAGGGAACACCATGGTTCCAGTGACCCTACGAGAGGAAGAGTTGAGATATTTTCGTACATCCCCTTTAGTAGTACATCGTAGAGTGGAAAAGATGTACCCGGATGTCTGGTGTTCTTACTAGTGTCACAGAATGAAGAAATCAGCAGCATAAATTGTACTTTGATGCCTCAAATGTCTACAAGTGAAGGATGAGTACCAGGTACTAGTAGGATTAGCATAGACACTTGAGGTACTAGAGTGGAAGTGGGATGGTATATCCTTGGACTTCGTGATGGGGCTACCATGTAAATCCAGGGGCCACGATTCCATCTATGTGATCATTTACCCACTCACCATGTCGGCCCACAACCTACAAATATGAGATGAGGGATCAGTAGAGAGCACAAGATGACTCTATATAGTGGAGATTTTGAAACATCACGGGGTAACATCAACGATTGTCTCAGATAGTGACACATGTTTTACATCTCGCTTGTGGAAGGGATTCCATGAGGAGTTCTGGAATTAGCAATGCTTGAGCACCACCTTCCATCCTCAGAAATATGGTTAGATGGAAAAGACCATGTAGATATTCAAATAAATTCTTCTATCTTGTTTCCTCGATTTTGGCCATAGTTGGGAGGACCACCTACCCCTCGTAGAGTTCCATACAACAAAATTTATCACTCCACCATCATCATGGCTCCGTTTGAGGCCATATTTGGGTGATCTTGCAGATTACCCCTTTGCTGGACAGACTCAGGAGTTCAGTACTCATGGGTCCAAAGATGGTAGAGGCTACGACAGAGAGGTGCAGATCATCTAGGAGGGGATGAAGTGTACACAAATCCAGAAAAAGTATTATGACTATTGGAGATAGAGAACCTTGGAGTGTGAGGAGGAAAAATGACTTCCAATAGGTCTCACCTAGATGAGGATTATGGTGGATTGGTCATGGTGGCATGCAATCTCCAAGGTTCATCAGAACATTCCAGATCCTCATAAGAGTAGGCGAGGTGGTGTAAAATCTAGATATTTTACCACATATACCCCAGGTGCATAATGTTTTCCACGTGTCATAGCTGAGGAAATATGTGCATGATATTTCACATGCTATCGATTAGGGAGAGCTGGTCATCAACGATTGAGTGATGTTTGTGGAGTTCTCGATGGTGATAGAGGACTGACAGGAGCAGTTCTTTCATTGGTTGTTGATTCCCCTAGTGAGAGTTCATTGGCCACAGGAGAATCTCTAGAAGACCACATGGGAATAGGAGGCTCAGATACATGCTCAGTACCCCAAATTTTTTCCCCTATTTTTTTTATAGATTTATGGGAGGAAAAGACCTAAGGCAGAGAGAATTTAAAGACTGAGAAATTATATATCATTTAAAAAAAATTATTTTGTATTTTTACAAGTCTGCGAAAATTGACAGCGCATGATTTTGTGGCCCAGTATGCCCCGAATGGAATCACGAACATTTTTAAGGAATTATCGATAAATGTGCTGATGAAATTTTTTAACCATTAACCCTATGCTAAGAATTTAAATCTAGGGACACCTTTGAATCCATATCACTGAGATTCACATAACAAAATATTCACTTTGAATGTAGTTGTTCGGGTGAGAATGTATTTTTTTGCGGCATTTAAATAAAAAATAAAATAACATATATATTGTTATTTATTTATTTTTTTCCCTACAACCCATTGACCAGTGGTGGCGGGGACCATGGAGGAATTCAGACATTTAATATGGGATATTAAGTGCCTTGTCACACTATTATTGTCTAACCACCATTCATGTATTTAATGTGGAACATTAATTACGTCAATTAATGAACCCCTTTATTTCCTCAGTGTGTTACTCACCATTTTTCCCACTACATAAGTGAGGGTTGGGTAAGAGTTTTGGCACAGCTACATCAAGAGAGAAAACTATGAAGAATTGACGTGACGACTACCATCTATGATGAACGAAATCATGGATGTCGTCGGGCGAATCGATGATGAATGGCGGTGACATCCACATAAACGGGTTCTACTTCCACCACCACGAGGTCCCCAATGAATAACGAGGTAGGTTTTTTGTTATTAAATTAACATGAAATGTTTCTTTCATGCGTCATTGGGAGGTGAGAAAAATTATCAAAATAATATAGTCTTTTATTGTTGAATTAATTATCACAGTTTGTTCAAATTATAACATGGAGGGCGCAGGACAAACGAACCAGACTCAGACCCTCTACCACTCCATTTCTTGGTATGTTCTTCATGGGATGATTTTCAACTCAACATAATGATGAATCTGGGAGGTATGCAATGATGATAGAATCCCGAGTGGATGGTAGGCATGTCTGGTTGGATGAATGGACCACCAGAGCTCACTCGGTGGCCTGCCAAACATCAGTCGATGCGACACTGGAGACTGACACTGGAGATGAATGTGGGGGGAGGTATTAGTTGGTGATATGATGGAAAAATGGGAGGCTCACCCATTTGGCCATGGAGGTGGGGAAGCATGTCATCGCACGCCGTGGTGAACGGGCTGTGGTGAAGGTAGAGACCCACTTTTTGTGGGTCCCATGGGTGATGAAGTGACACCACCTGAAACCACCCTTTAATAAACTGGACGACTCTTTGAGTCGTTTTGGCGGTGGACCGTGTGACCCCCCTAGTAGTTCCCACTAGTGGGCTAGACAACCAGGTGGGCTGCGCCCAGCCAGTGAGCCGGGCCGAGTCGGGTTAGCCCGAGACAAGGTTGGCTCAGACCGTACCCAGACCCCTCTCTGGCTCAAAAAACACATAAAAGGTCATATCTTGCGAACTGGTCATCTGTTTGATGAACCGTCTACATCACTGGGATACTTGGAGAGAGAGATAGAGAGAGAGAGTCCTTTTGAGATACTCCATGAGAGTGTTGATGGTAATTGGGGTATGATCGGGTTGGACTGACTATGAATCCAACTTGTCCCTTGTTACAAATATTCTAATAAAATAAAGATGGTGCATCCAGTTGACTTTCAGTCTGTTAGGTTGGATCCCTTATGATGTGTCATATCATTGGGTAACTTATAGGAGGGATTTCGTGCTAGTTGAAATAAGATAGATGGTTTTAGGAGCTGTTTCTCCTGGAGAAAAGCTTACAATGAGGGGTAATCTTATGTCTGGCCGAGACTTGAAGAATAACATGTGTTCATGTGTGGATCACTACCCAAAAATTCTGTTCAAATCAACACCCTATGATTCTATGTGAATTAGAACCAAGCTATTCTGTGTGAATCATCTCCCAGTGATTCTGTGTGAATCATCACCTAGTAATTTTGTGTGAATCTACACCATGCTATCCTTTGTGAATAAGCTCCCAACAATTCTATGAAAATTAATACCTCGTGATTTTGTCTGAATTAGCCCCTAGAAATTCTGTGTGAATTAGCTGCTAGCAATTCTATGTGAATCATCACCAAGCAATTCTGTGTGAATCCAGACCCTATGATTCTTTGTGAATCCGCACATATCAATCCATTGTGGGTCATGAGGAGGTTAGTTCCTATCGATCCTGTATGGGTCAGCAGCAGTGCCTCTTGAAATAGTATGATGATCTAGCCTTATGACTAATCATATGTTCTGCTATACTCTGTTATAACTAGTTTGAGATGTTCCTTTTCTATTGTACATTGTGATTGAGATAATTTATTTGGTTTCACTATTTGTAATTTTTAGAGACCTTCGTGGGTCTCGAGGTCCCTACTGGGTATTGTTATACTAAACCCTACACATGCTTCGCACGCACCATATTGTGTCTTGTACAGATGAAAGGCAGCCTTGACTGAGACTCGGGGTGCTAGGAACAAACAGTGGATAACGGTGACGGTTGATTTGTAGAGCTGTCAGGACATGATGTACCTACCCTTCATGATCGATCCTCAGTGGATGATCCCATGGGCTATATTCTGTTTTCATTTGTAGTTGCATCTTTTCAGTTGGGCCTGTATTCTAGACCCTTGCGTCTAGTGAACACTATGAAATCAACAATTTTATTTCATGGTTACATCTTATTCCCTTCTAGTATGTGTGTTTGTACATGTTTAATTGAAATTCTTTCTCGTTTTAGGGATATTCCTTTCTGGTGCAAGTCTCAAACCCCGGGCCTAAGGAGGGCAGGCTTGGGGTAGTCACAGAACATGCCCGAGGGGAAGAGATGTGATAATACTAATGTAAGAATTAAAAATGAGAAATGTAAATATTTATGGTTCTAGAAATATTTAAATTCCATTCCATTCCAATTTTTTGAGTTTCACTTCCAATTGAGTAGAATATCTATCATGAACCGATCATGGGAATCATGTAAAGAACACACTAAAACAATGGAAGGAACAAAATACTAATAATTAAAGTGTGAAATTATGTTTTTAAATGATTATATAAGTTTTTATAAACATGAATATGTTTCTGTAAAATATTTATAACAGTCATTTAACAATTATACATTAGGTTTAAATGATTTTTAAGGAAGAATAACCTGTGTTAAGGAAATTCAAAATACAATTTCCATTACTTTGGTTAAATTTCTAATTAATTATTTATGTGGTATTAAAATTGTTTATAATAAAAAATTTGTTTATATATTGTTTAGTTTTGTGTATTTATTGTTTATATACATATTCCATCAAATATATTATGTTTCACTTAAACTATATGTTATTTACAAGGTACATTTCTTTTAAAAATTGTTTATAAAATTATGTTTTACAAATTCAAAAGAAATGTTTTATGAAATAATTCTTATTGTATTATTAAAAAAAATTATTAGGAATTTTTTATTATGAAGGGTTGGAAATATATTTCCATCAAATTTTTTGGGTGTGTGTAAGTTGGAGGTTGTCCGTATGGTTACTCTATGTGTAACTACGATGGTTACCAAAATTATAACGTAGTCATGAGCGTTATGAATTATTAGGTTGCCAAAAGGGTTACATGATTATGAATGAAATTCCCCCAGACACCATTATGGTTTAATTTTTGGAATATATGTTTTGTGGAAATCTCATATATATATATATCATGTTTAACAATATATTTTTATATGTGTTACAAGTATTTCTTTTATTAAAAATGATTTAAAATGATACAAGTATACATTGAAAAATGATTTCATTCCTTGTTTTTATATACCTTAATGAGATTTTAGTGCTAATACCATGTTTTAAAATAATTTTCACAGGTTATAAGGATATTCAATAAAAATATGGAATCCATGTTAAATGTTATGAATATTTTCTAAAGAAAAATTGTTTTATTTAAAATGAATTATATTGGGGAAGAAATTAATATTGTTTTTGTGATATATTCTCACATGAATGCAGAATTTTATGTATATATTATTTCCCAATTAAATAAAATTATAAACTTGAAAAGATCCTCAATTTTAAAGGAAATTATTCCTTGACTAAAATTCATGATTATGTTATGTAATAAGGCCAGGTCCTTATATATTATTCTTAATATGCATGTAATGCCAATTATAAATTTTTTAACCAGAAAAATTAAAGCATATTTTTATTCACAATATAGAAAATATATAAAATTTAATATTATCATATTTAATATAATCAATAATTTTATGATTGTTTGATTTTACACATGATGTAAATAATTTAGATCATTATTTAAATAAATAATTTAGTATATTTTTTAACAACATTTATGAAAATTCCCCAAATAAAGATGAAGATTCAATTTATTTTATTATATCCCCATTTATAATATAAGTTCAAATTGTTCTTCATAAGAAATAAATTATGTTATAATATGTGATATTAATATTTTATATTATAATTATATTAAAATTTCATATCTTATGCATGAATTTTCCAAAAACTAATTACCTCATATTTTTTATTACTTTAACGATCATTCATGTTCACCAAACAAAATTATTCAACATGATTTAAATAAATTTCAAAAACAAGTCATTTAAAAAGAATGTTTAATACTATCACTTATGAGATATCTATAAATTTATTTATATAATTTTTTATTAAACATTTTATTTTAAGTATTTAATGATTTTATATGTTAAATAATATAAAAAATCAAATATATATTATATCAATCAATATTATTTTTCTATGATTTATAAAAAAATTTTAAAAATTTATTATGAATCAAGACAAGTATATTTAACCATGAAGAATTTTTTATTTTTCTATTTTCATGGACACTATTTATGTTTTCCAAGACAACTTTTATACCAAATTATTATTTTGTCAATATAGAAAACCATGGTGATTTGGCCCTAGGATATTCAATTCTACATTGATCATTCAATAGTAGTTGTCCAAAAACCAAGACAAAATGTTTCTTGGATACATAGTAGTTAACCTTGGGTAATGGAATTTCTTTACTAACCATGATCATTGTATAGATAAATCATGATGTATCTTTTTTAGTTCTCTAATTTTTTAATCAATTACTTGTTTATTATTCATAAACCATAATGCTGGTTTTTAGAATATATAAATCCACTATTTTTATCATCTTAAAATAGTTTATGTCATGGAGAAATGCACAAAAATTAACCATTATGGAAAATATTTCCATGTTTTTTATGACACTGTTTTCAAATTTCATGATATATCGAGAATTTCAATTAAAATGAGATGAATGTTTTCTAAAATTATAAAATTTCGAGATTTTATGAAATATAATCCTTTAAATTAATTTTAAAGTCATTATTATATTATACAAAATTCAATAAAAAGTGTATTTTTCACTATAAGAAACACTAATTTTATCTTCCATTTCACATAATTCTATGTTGCTTTGATACATGAGATACACTCAAGGTCGAGTTAAACAAGACAACTATCTATTATTATTATTATTATTTTAATTAATGGATATCACCTATCCATTAGAATGATGGTAATAAATATGATTAACTATATTATGAAAATATAGACTAAACATGTTTATAAAACTAATTATTTAGTAAAAAATTTATTATAAATGAAAAAAAAAACTAATTGAATATAATGTTTATGTTTTGATAAAAAATATTTTCATTTTCCCAAATGAATTTTACGATAAAAATTTACATTATTTAATTTTATTTAATGATATAAATGAATTATATATATTATATATTAATCCAAATATTTCACATTCATCCAATTTATTTTATCAGAATAATTTTATAAAAAATCTATTTTTACGCAAGAAATCATTTATTTTTTTCAATAGGATATCTTGCAATGTTTTAGTGGTGTACTATTTCTTAAAACTATGTTTTGACATGGTGATAATTTTTTTAAAGTAAACATCATTATTGAAATAGTAATATGAAAATTATCTTAGGGTTTTTTAGTAAATTTAATAGAAGATTCATTTTCTTTTAAAAAGTCAATAATATTATTATTTAATTGACATATAACATTCCACCTAAATACTTTATAATGTTAAATTATATTATTAATTGATTTTAGAGTTAATTTATTAAAATTATATATATTAATCCAATTTGTGTTGTTTTAATCATTTGCCTATTTAATTTTGATATAAGAACATGGTTAACAATTGGAATTTTTCACATTAGAAACAACTTTCTCATTTCGTATTTGAGATTAATTTATGTTAAATTCTACCAATTATTTGAATTTAATTTAGAAACATGGATTACATAATTTTAAAAAGAATAATTTTAAATCTCTATTCTATTCATATTAGTTTTCGAGAAAAGATATTAGCTAATAAAGTTAAAATTAATAATAGTTATTAATGTAAAAAATGAGTTCAGGTAGTGGATAAACATTATTCTTAACTGTCCAAATGACCTTAAAATGTGACCATAAAATATTTTATGTAAATATATAGATTACATAACTTTTATTCAAAAATTTGATAATTATTGGTGCTATATGATTTAAGGGAAACACTAAATATTGTTTTTATGGTATTTAGAAGAACACCACTCCACCTCAATTATAAAAAGGAATTTACTCTCCTATTTCTACACACCTATCAAGGCATTTGGACAATCCAAAAACTAACAGAGTAATAATAAAAAATTACTAAACACATAATAGAAGTGTAATATTGTGCAAAAAAACATGGAATTCATGTTGTTCAAACAAAAAGCAGTTACCTGAAGTAGAGGTAAAGTTCATCAATGTGTTTTTTTATTTCTTTCTACACCCCTTAAACTATTAATATAACATGATTATATAATAAAAGTATTATTTTTAATATCATTATTTTTTTATGTTATGTTTATTACCTAAATATTCTCACACCTCCATCAAATGGTATATTCAATCATTGTTTTTGTAGACGTTAGACTAGCGACTCAAGAACTAATGTCATTCTTTCATCCGTTAAAACTTATCAAGGTTTGTAATAATGATTTTAATTCTTATTTTATAGGTTATTAAGACATTTATGATCTATTTATTCTTATTTAAATATTTTATTACACATTCCATAATGATTTCCATTTTGTGGGAGTACGATAACATCATTTGTGGACATGTGGACTATAACCTCCTCCAAGAGATATGACTCGGTCACTCTTTACTAGGAATGTATTATGGCTGAGATTACAAAAATATGTGATATAAATAACATATATATAATATTCATGAAATAATTATAAATCTTTAAATATAATATAGCACATTCATTATTACATTTTCACAAACTGAAAAATTGATAACGACGTTTGTAGATGAGTAAAGTACTGCCTCATCAAAGAAATGATATTGTTATAACTTAGTCACCAAATAAACAATAATTAAATATATAAAATTATTCATACATTTAGTATGATTATTATTTCATGATTATTATCTCAGAGATGTTTAAATAATAACCCACATTGACCATAGACAACCTACCAATATCATTATTTACATATAAATTCATAATATATCACATAGACATAATTGAATACGTAAAGTTATATAAAATAGTAACAAAGTGGAAGAAATGTAATAATAAACAACAAAAATTTTATAAATAAATAATTTAATTAAAATATTTCTATTATTAAATATGATAAATAACAATTAATGTTAAATTAGAGTCACAATAGGGGGTTTTCTCATATATTTTTATCAGACACATAACATATTATCCACATATTTTTTTGTTTTTGTGTATATAAAACCAATGATTATGTTATATGATTATTTTACTAAAATCATATGGATTTAAAAATCCAGTTTTGGTTCCCGTTTTTATCATGTCTATGGTTTTAAATTTGGAAAAGTGGTAAGGTTTTTTAAAATAAATTACAATATTTACAATTTTTTTTATGTTATACAATTATATTGTCTTAAAAAGGTGTATATATAATAGACATTTGACATGATATATAATAAATAACCATATTTTTCATTGTATTATATGTTTCATTTATTGTTTTTTAATAATGGTGACTCTTATTCAATGTTAGAAAAGAAGTACGAGTCTTTTGTTAAAATCTAAAAGTTTATTAGGATTGTGTTTGATTAATCCACTGATGTTGAATAATTATAATTAAAATGACTTTTATTTCCTAATATTTATTCATGATACATCTATTTAATTGTACAATTTAACACTCTTTGATATGTAAAATTCTCCATAAAGGGTTTTTTAAAGAAATATGACATCATTTATATCTTCAGTTTGAAATCTGTATTCTTTTGATTTTTTTAAAAATATTCTTTTAAAATGTTTTTATAATAACTATTATTCTCATTCACAAGGGACATTATTTTTAGAAAAATATTCCTTTTATTATTTTTTTATAAAACATTCTGTATATGATTTTAATGTTTTCTTAAAATAAAAAGAGTTTCAAAATGTTTTATTTTTAAAATATTGCATCCTAAAAGAAAAAGTTTATTTTCCATAATACTATTATAAATATATTTTAACTATATTTCAATTAATCATCATTTACATCCAATGTTTTTATTTATCCTTTATTTTGTATATTTTATAATGATATCATACTCATTATTTTATTGATATATTAGGACTAATTCAAATATATTATTATGGAAACCAATTATTTTCCACTTTTTAACCAGGTTTCACTAATAATGTTGTTGAACCCATTTCATTTTCATGGAATAATCAATTTTTTATAGGGGTAATTTTTATTCACATGAGTTTATAATGAAATTAAATAATTTATGTTTTAACATTTTCTAATGTATTTGGAAATTTGAGGATTGGTTATGTTATTAACTGATGATGGGTGGTTCCATTATAAATAATGATGGGTTGTTTCATGATAAAATAAAGACTGGTAGCACCATGATATCCCAATAATTAATTGGTTATGGTGTTAAATAATATGGTTACTTCACATGAAAGGGTGATTGTAAGAGTGAATTGAAAATGATATCCCGTGTTACATACATGTTTTATTATTATTTATATGGGATTATAATAATTCTCATTATTGTGATTGATATCAAATGTCTCATGAATATTTATTCTAATGACTATTTAATTCTCCATGTTTTCATATTTGATGATATATATATTTATGGCTATTATTTATTTTATTATTTTCTCATTCATTTTGATTATGTCATCATGCCCTTATGCATTATTATGCTGATTGATGAAATTCAATTATCTGTGCTTATATTTACCTGCACAGATCATTTGATCAACCCCATATTATGTCACCTTTTCCCCTGGTTATAATTAATGAGGTTGAATAATTTATATCTTTAAAGGAATTCATAAGGATTATATTGAGTAATTAATGTGAAATAAAAAATATTGATTAAATTGGATAAATTTTCATTTAATGATGTGATTATTGATTATATAAGAGTTATCATATTTTTTTAAAACAATATTACCAAATGTTCCTCAAAAAAATATGTGATCTAAGTTTTACATTTTATTATATATGGGTTTCTGGATAAAATATAGGATAAAATTTATTGGCATCATAGCCTAGAATGAGAAATTATGTATTTTAGCATAGGTTCAAAAAGTGTGAGTGTTGGGCTGTTATAATTGACATCAAGGGTTGGTTTATATAACTTTTGATACATGGATGTTTTCATGAGAGATTATCATAATATTAATAAATAACATCACATGTATATGAGAGTAATGATGATCATCTGTTCTTAGACTTATACAACCCATTTAGGTTGTAAGGGATGAGATCATAATGTGAGTGGTGACGTTTTTGGAGAAGTTTTATGAGGTTGGTTTGTCAGTAACCCCTAGGATAATCATGATGTGTTTTTTAATTAGGAATTATTTTTCACAAGATTAAATAAAATATTGGTTCAATCCATATGATGGGTGAGAACTCATCACAACTAGATAGATTATGGGACATGAACCCATGACCACTGGACCATACGAATTTCACACCTAATAATGAGCTACATGATGTCCCTGATTGTATTCCATTTGTTAAATGTAATGATTATTTTAATGGAAACAATTGGTATTTTATTTAAGGATTAACACTTGAACATTAGTGATTTTAAAATCAAATCATTCTAATCTTTAGGTTTCAAACGTAGTCATAAAATGAATAATGATTTTTAAGGATAATAATTCATTGAATGATTTTGTTTTATCATTGGGTATTACATTTAAATAATATTTTATCATTTGAATGTTTTCACAATTTGGATGTTACCATACAATTTTCTAACCATTATGTGTTTATAAAATTTCTAAATATACGGGGAATACCGTGAATATTATTTTTGTCTATTTTTGGAATTTAAATGTTGTTTTTAATGCATCATCAATTACAAATGAATATTAAATTTCCATTATATAGAGAGAAATAAATGGTAATTGTGTAAATTGATTTTTTTTAAAATTTAACTCATTAATTATGGATATTTACATATTCTATCGGTCGAGTTGGTGAAATAATCATTCAACATTAGAAATAAAATATTAACATAAAAATTATATCCTATTAGAATCTTTTCTGATGATATCTATTTACATTTCCACAAAAATTTGGCTTAGGATTCATTTTTTGTTTACATGCCCTGATTAAAGATTCTATATAATCCTCTATTATTCCATGGGAATTTTTCCCTTCCAAACCCAACCTTTAATTTCCAATAAATATTCTCCCTCTATGGCATACTAGTTATGAGTAACTTTAGGTGATGTTTTTGATTCCATATTTCCTATTTAATTTATTTATCATTTATTTCATTTTTAGGATCATTATTTCAATAAATTAGTTAAATAAATGTTAATCCTTTGAAAACTAATAAAAATTTCAAGTGATAAATTCATTTAAACGGGTACTATATAACATCCCAAATTTTCATGAAATATATAACTTTAAATTAATATTAATTATTTGGTAGATTAAATTATACAGAATTAGAGGTTTATATTTCATTATATACAACAAAACATTTATCTTGTGTTGTAGGAAAAAATGGATTTCTATGAAAACTTGTGTTAGACACAAGGATGAGTCTTACAAGACAAAAAATATACAATTACTGTTATTATTTTACATGATAGTTATCACATAGAATTTGGAAGGGAGGTTAAAAATATGAGTAAATAAATTATAAAAATATAATTAAAACATGTATATAAATTTATTTATTTTGTTACAAGTTAAATAGAAATGAAAAAAAACTAATTGAATATAAGGAAAATGTTCATATAAGAAACGATTTTTTGCAGATAATGGAATTTTACATTAATAAATTGCGATAATTACTATTATTTAATGATAATACAAACATATATAGATTATATGTTCAATTAAATATTTTTATAATCTTCCAATATATGTGATAATTATAATATTTTAACGAATCCAAATTTACATATAAAAAGTTATATTTTTTCTAATTTTTATTTTTCAACCTTATTATATAGAACCTGTATTGAAAGCAAATTTTGAATTTTTTTTATTTGTTAAAATAATCTTATTTTATAAAATTATATTTCCAACCCTATATTAGGGTTAATTTTATATTTTTTTTGAAGATTCGGTTTTGATGTGTACTGAAAAATACTTCTTTTTAATTGAAAAATTACACCTAATCTAAATACAATATAATATTAAATTATATTTTATATTGGTATTAATGTTTAATTATATCAATTTTAAATATATTAATACAATTTATTTCATTGTTATAATTTTTATGTTGAATTTTTATATAAAAACAAAATAATATTTTTAACCTATTCACATTAAAAACATACTTTGTCATTCCATCTACAAGATTGCATTTATATTAAATTCTGACATATTTGTGAATTGAATTCTGGTGAATCGATTAAACAATTTAAATTGGAATAATTTATAGTTAAATGTAAGGTAATATTATTTTGTGAACATAAATACATGTAAAATCAATTAAATGTAATTATATAAATTGTATTAAAATGAGTTCACTTAGTGGTTAAACATTTCTTTTAAGGTGATAGATTACATATAAAAATATCTAAAACACTTTATTTGGGAATATTGTGATCATATTCTCTCTTTTATTTGTAATGATTCATTATTTGAGGCACAATATTAATATGAGACCTCTCAGTAGTGTTTTCCTTTTGGTGTTAAAAATATTTCCACTCATCCACAATTATAAAAGGGGATTCACTATCATCCAATCTACACACCTCTAAATCAAATTTTATTGTCCAAAAAACAAATCAAATAAACACCCTATATCCCTCCTCACATCCTAGAATAATTAAATTTGGACAAAATTAAACCTAGTAAATGGTTTGGTGAAAACCAAAAGGAGTATCTTGAATAACTGGTAATGTTATTCAAAAAAAAATTAATTTATTTATTTCTCCAAAAAATTATATTATTTTTATATCATTGTTATATAATATCTTAGTATCTCTAATATAGTGAAATATTGTTATGTTAATAGTACTACATGATCCAAGATATTCATATGAAGTATGTATTTTTTTTTGGTTTAACTACATTGTTTTGACATAACATGAGTGACTTTTGAGATCAGATGAATTTAAGTGGTGTCTATGGATTTTCTAGAGATCATACATATTGAAAAAAATAGATAGGGTTAATATTTTTTTGTAACCATGTTGGACATTTAACATGCATACACATAATATTGTGTGGTTTGAGAGTGATGTGATAGTGGCTATATGGTTTTTGGAAAAATATGAACCTCAGTTTCACATCAAGGAACAATTTACAGAAATTTTAATAAACATATTTTACATGGTATTCACATGGTGTGTCAAACTATGTGCATCATACAATGATGGTTACCCCTTAAATTAGTGAGGGGTGCATTTTTTGTGCACTGTTTGGCCAACGTTTCTTCCAAAACATGAGACCCATGAATTAGAGTGGAAATGTCCATTTCACACTTAATATTATTTAAAATAAAAAACAGTATTTCTATTTTACTATATTGGATAAAACCTCACCCATATGGGATCAGTATAAAGCTAAATTCATGACTATAGTGTATATTCATAATCCAGATTTGAATTCTAAATTGGTCCATCTCATTGGATTTAAACCTATGTGTACTTAATTCACCTTATTCTGTTCTTTATTTTACTCGGTATTGGATGAACTATTATGATGTGAGATAATATACCCTATAATTAGAGTTTTCTTATATTCGTCAATTTTCTCAAGATCTAGACTAAATTGAATCTTGATACTTAAAGAGTGCTCAGTTATACACTTATAGTAGGTGGTCCAAACCATTTCATTGTGGTATAGAGTTATATTTTCCATGTTATAGTTGTTCCACACACTTGAATTTCCAACAGTTCCCCATTAATATATGAAATAATTGAATTGAATGTATTGGAACCTATTATGGATAATCAAGTATACCTTTTAGAATCTTTCAGGCTGTTTCCCCAAACTAGGAAACCAATGGTGTGTGAATTTGTTTTTTCATATTGTTTTAACATAATGGGGTGCTCATGATCTCTCCTTGTTAGATGGATACTTTTGAAAACTATATTTGTATTGAATTGAGATGTTAAGAATAAGGTTTTCCACCATTTCATTGTGATAATGTGTACTATTTTGATTAATTATTTCATATAGAAATTGTTATACGAGTTTGATAAACACATGGAATTTGATTAAATGTAAAACGATGCATGTAATGGGTGATTAATTTAAATGGTAGTAGATGCCTCATATGGGATTCTTGTATTTTCATTCCATAGATTCCATGGATGTTTCTCTCATGGTTCTTGTTTGACTTAGTGTATTCCTTATAATTTTTCTCTCATTCAATGTTGATTCGGTAAGATACCATGGAAATTAAAACTCCTTTGATCCAACATGTCTGGGTTGAAATGTTCATGGTCTAGTGAGATACTCCTTGGACCTCACCGAAGTCTTTAATTTTTCTATATAGAGAGGATCCTAGAACTCAACATGGTTTCATTGGTCTTTTGTACCATCTATCTAGCCATTCCTAGTATGAAACACTCTATTTAATGACACACTTTTTTTGGATGACTCTAATTTTATTGTGTATCCCTGGTTAATGCAATGCATTTGATAATACAACATGGCTATGATGAATGATATACATTTTTGTTATGGCATCGATGTGTTGTAAATTTTTAGATTCTTATAGATATATCTCATATAGATGTCATCATAGAGTTTTTATACTACAAAATATTAATTTTAAAATATATTTACCCCTACCCTTATTAATGGAGATTGAATATTGATTATAGGGTGAATTGTTTGAGTAGAAGATATCAGTTTACTTCTATCATTCATGCAAATGAACTTTTCTTCCATTACTATATACATGGGATATATTACACACTACTTTAGCATGTATCACACATAATATATTCTTTATATATTCCATTGGAGGTGTCCTACTAAATAGCATATCGCACATTGTTCGAGATAATTTTAGGTATCTGTAAATACATCATGGATATATGTAGGGACCAAGGTAATCTCTCATGATAAGATGGGACATAACAAAGAGTATATTATTTGGATATTTTATAGTATGTAAGGTATTTCATAGAATTGAATTAAAATTTTTAAGTATCTCCATTCAAAAAAAAAGAACGGAATTAAAAAAGAATACATGTAACAATAGTGATCCATGGAAGATTCAATAACTAGTTTAGAATTTCATTGTTATTTGAATATTTTATAAAGACCTTATATTCATTATAAGGAATTGTTGGAATCACCTAATTTGATAATCCCAAATCAATTTTCATTTATATTATAATCATGTATAATTAGTTTTTATAGTTTTTATCATGTAACAATTATGTATTTTTGATCTCACTACTATATTGATAATGTTTACAGCGTCAAATTCGGTTTAAGTAACCTATTGAAGCCATTGTTGGGAAGGATACTACTAGAAGGTTAAAATTAGATGGTTACCACTAGAAGGTTATGACTAGATGGTTACTGCTAGAAGGATACCGATTGAAGGATACCTATAGAAGGTTTATGCTAGGAAGCCTACCACTGGAATATTACTAAATTCACCACTAAAAGGAAACAATTATAAGGTTACTATTTTAGTCTTTCTGTTACAAGGTTTCTGTGATGAAGTTACTGCTAGAAGTCTACTGATGCAATGTTACTGCATGAATAACATTTGGAATTTACACATCTACCACTGATAATCATACCATGGAGAAGATATCATTTAGAAGGCAACCGCTACTAGTATACATATACTTACACTCTTATACTATACACTTCTTCAAATTTTAAAGGTTATTCTAATAGATTTATTTGGTAAATATAATAATTCATCCATTAATTAATGTTTATTTAGACAGATCATGAGACTGTATGACGTACGAGGAAGACCGCACATTGATTGATCATACCTGTTAACATATCTCATGAATAAAATAGAAGATAAAACTAGACAAGACTATGAGAGGTGAGAGATATAACTTGACAGACCTGATGAACAAGGCTAACATACCAGCACATACATTATGAACTCCAGTGCTTCACGAATATCATTTGGGAGAACAAATTCAAGGTTTCCTTGTTGTATTTCAACAAATATCGTTCAAACCATGAAGCTGAACACCTATGTACCTAGAAAACAGAACCTGAAGCTGCGACACTCTGTTTTGGACACAACATCTAGATAAGGACTCGAACTACAATTTCATAACACCAAGTTGTATGGAGATAAACTCAATACACATAGAGCCTTCTAAACTCAATCCACATAAAATTATATCTATTCTTTTTTTATTATACCTTCCTTAGTAGTGTGTGTTTTTCTATTAAATAGACATTGTATCATGTTCTTAAACCGAATGATACTAAAAATATCCAAGACAAATGTTCCTTATATTTTACTTTCACATGTATAACTGTGGAAGAGGCCATGTGTGGCCTGGTTGTTTTTTTAGGAAGAACTGTGGTTGAGGCTGTGAGACCTGGACAGATTGTAAAATCTTTTGTAATGCCTGGTACAGGCTGTGTATCATGTTTATTAATATCAACTTCCTTGTGGTAGGTGATCACCAAGAGTAGAGCATTACGTCTCAGCTTGAGACTAAATCTCTCATTTAATTCTTCTGTGTACTTTATTTTTTAGTACACTATTTTTATATTTTCTACTGCTTATAATTTCATGGACATGAAACTGTTTTACATTAACTCTAAAAGGTATTTATGGTTGTTGTGTATAAGTGTTTAATTTAGTAAACAAGTATCAAATGTTGGAAAAAATTTTACACAGAATCTACTAAGGACTAATCATACTTTGAGAGTGTAGTTTAGAAATGGAACATTTATATCTCAACTGCCATAATTAACTGGGGTGTTTCAAATTTGGGGATTTTATAATAATGTTTTGAACATAAATTTTAGGTAGGAACTGAATTCACACCCTCCTTAGTTTCCACCTCGGTCAATATTTGGTATTAGAGGTGTGTTTATAAATACCATCAGAACTGTTTTTTAGGATTTTCAAATTATTTTCAACTGTGATTTTTTTTTGTAACATAACGATCTTAAAACCTCAATCATATCTAAATATGTAGTTTTTTAAATTATAGTCATCTATGTATATATGAGTTGAGGGTTATACTTCTAACATGACATATTTCATTAATTCTAATAACTATGATAAGTGGAAATAGAAAATGAAAATGTATCAAGAGAGCCTGGGTCCTGAAATATGGGACACAATTTAAGAACAAGTTGTATTACCTACTGCTATAAGGGACACATGGTATCAACTTACTAAATCTACGTATAATAAATACATTAAAGTAATAAATACATTGTTCAATGCTTTATGTGATAAATAATTCAATAGAATATCTTCTAGTAAAACTGCATATGAAATTTGTGATACATTGGTCATTTCCCATGAGGGAACACATAATTTTAAATAAATGATATTAAATACTTATACAATTAAATATAATAATTTTAAAATATTTTCTGGTGAACCTATCTCTGTAATGTATCTTAGGATCAATGAAATAGTAAATACCATGAGTTTTCTTGGGAAACTAGTGGTAAAAAAGGACCAGAATATGAGATTTCTTAGATGCCTACCTGGCAGATTTAGAGGTTCTTTGGTTTCTATCTGATAATCCTATGACCTAAGAAAGATAACAGTAAAGGGACTAATTAGAAAACTCGTGATTTATGAAAAAGTTTTTATGGTGAATCAAAAAGAATATGAAGAACCAAGAAGTAAATCATCAAAATTCAAGACTATTACCTCAAAGAGCCAAGATAATGAAAAGGTTCAAGATTCTACTGGCAGTTCTTCCAATGAAGATTCGGATTCTAATAGTGATGAGAAGATGGATCGTCTTGCAAGATAATTCAAAAATTTCGACCAAAATATGATGTTCTATAGAAATTAAAACTAAAAGAAAGGTATTATAGTAATGGATATTTGAAAAAATAAAGAAAATGGAATGATAACAAAAATGAGATAATCATCTTTGAGTGTAAATAAAAAGGATATGTAAATGCTAATTTACCTAATATTAAATTTAAGAAGAGACATGAAGAAAAGGTAAAGGGATATAAAAATGCTGTGAAATCTTCTTAGAGTATATCAAAAGATAGATCCAGAAGATCTGACACTTCTGATACTGAACAAAATAATCATGAAAACTTTTGTTTCCTAACAGAAACATCTGAGGTAACTCTAAATTCTATAATACATAATTCTTACTGTTCTAGGAATGAAAGTGAATAAAATAATGATGAAAATAGGACTAAGGAATAATTTTTTGAATACTACATCACGAATGAGGATACCTTTAATGAGATCATGGATAAATATAAACCACAGAAAAGAAAACAAGGCTAAAATGCCAATTATAAGTCTAATGTAGATATTGAAAAGGAAAAATTTGATCATCTGTTAAAAGGAAATATTGAATAGACATTATCAAATGAGAAATTAAAAAGGGGTATTTATAAGTTTCCTCTTAGTAGGGATACCTTCAATGATTTTATAGGGAAAAAAATAGCTCCAAAATACACAAATGGTCAAGGATATCATCCAAGACAGACATAGATTATTAAAAACATATTTGTTCCAAAATATAAACAATTCACTGTTAGTTTCTATTTTAGATCATCTCTTGAAAAACAATTTTCTAAAGGATATAACAAAGTGTTTATGTCTCAAAACATTTCTATTGAATATCAGAAACATATAAGACCAATTTGGGTTATCAAATATTTTCTATCTAACCTCTCTCGACCCATGAAAATATGGGTACCAAAGTTACCCTCTAGTTAATCAGTTTTGCCATAAAATTTTCTAATGAGTTCCTGTTAAACCATATGGTACTTGGATAGTGGAATCTCAAAACATATGACATGATACTATTAGTGATTCAATATATTAATCACTTTTGATTGTGTACATGTTATATTTGGAGATAATTATAAGGGAATGATCTGCGGATTAAGCCAAATTGGTAACCCTAATACTATATTAAATTCAAATTTACTTTTTCTTGATGGGTTAATGTTCAATATCATTTGTATCTCTTAGTTGTGTGATAATGGTTTTAATTTTATGTTTGAAAATGATGCATGAAATGTTTTTAATTATAATAATGATTTAATATTCACTTCATGTAGAAATGAAAATGTATATGTTATTGATTTAAACACTATAGCTAAAAAATGTTTCTTGTTCAAATTCATTTCATAAAAAATCTAGGTTATGGAATAGAAATTATGACACTTTAATTTGCACTCACTTAGGAAACAAGCTAGGAATGGTTCTGTTAGATAATTACATAAAATTTAATTCCCACTTAACAATGTTTGTAATCCTTGTTAAAAGGGAATAAAAGAGAATGTTTCATTCAAACCAAAGAAAGAAGTTTCAACTTCTCAACTGCTCGAGTTGGATCAAATGGTGTTGTTTGAAATATCTACACTTTCATGTTTAAATGGGATGCAAATTTTCTATGTTATTGTAGATGATTTCTCTAGATAAACATGTTTATACCTTATAGCTCTTAAAATAGAAGCACATTTTTACGTCATTAAATATTCCAAGTCTGGAAAATCTTAATGGACATAGAATTAAGAAATTGAGAAGTGATCAGGGCCATGACTCAGAAAATCTTGTGATTGAATCATTAAGAACACATAATGGCTATAATTACCATTTCTATGCTTTACGAACAAAAAATGGTGTTGTAGAGAGGAGAAATAGGACACATAAGGGAATTTTCCGAACTATTCTTAATGATTGTAATTTTCTTGTCTATTTTTTGGCTTAAGATATTAGTACAGCTTGTTACATCATCAATATTTTTTTAATTAGACTTGTTCTTAATAACACCCTATATGAGTAATAGAATAATGGGAAGCCTAAGTATAATTACTTTAGAGTATTTGGTTTCAATGACTTTATCAATAACTCTAGGCATAATCTCAAAAAGTTTTCTTCCAAAATATATAAAGGAATTTTTCTAGGTTACTCAATATCTAGTAAATCCTAGAGAGTATTAAATAAGATAACCAAATGTGTGGAATAAACATCTCATGACAAATTTGATAAGACTCATCAACATGTACCTAAAACCTCCTTTGAATATCCCATGTAAGATATGTCATTTATAGTCCTTAATGATAAAAACAATGAACCCCTAGTGAAAAAAACTAGTTCTAAAAATTCTCGAAAATATGAGCCCATTGAATATGAACCTATAGACAACCATGAGGTTTCTAGTCTAACCCTATCTAAAGGTAATAGAACTGTATAGAATCATCTATTAGATGTTGTAGTAGGTGTCCTAAATAGAGGAATAAAAACTATTGATTCTATAAGTAAAATGATTGACCATCTTGATCTTCATTCACATCTTCATCCCAAAAATATTAATGAGGCTATAAATATTGAATTTTGGGTTATAGCTATGAAAGAAGATTTAAATCAGTTTGATAGAAATAATGTTTGGGATTTTTTAGAAATACCAAAAGGAACTTTGACCATAGGCACTAAAAGGGTGTTTAGAAATAAGCTTAATGAGTCAAGAATTATAGTAATAAACAAGGATAGATTAGTTGAACAAAGATATTGTCCATAAGAATGAATTGATAGTGAGGAAGCCTTCACACTTGTAGCTACTCTAGAAGCCATTTGGATACTAATTTCTTTTGTAGCTCATCTGAATTTCAAACATTATCAAATTGATGTTAATAGTGCATTTCTAAATGGGTATATAGTTGATAAAGTGTTTGTTTAAAAACCACTGGGTTCACAAAGCCCAATTTTGTAAATCCTATTTTAAACATTTTAATGCTTTATATGGTCTAAAACAAGATCCTAGAGATTGGTATGACTGAATCAATTATTATTTTATTTCAAAATGTATTTCTAATGGGATTATTGATCCTACTATTTTTATTAAAAGCATTTACAAAGATTTTATTATATTACAATGTTATGTAGATGGAATTATTTTTGGATCCTCTAAAAATTCATTATTTTTCTGATTTTTCAAAGATGATGAAGAATGATTTTGATATGAGTATAATGGGGGAACATAAATTTTTCCTTGGATTTAAAATTTTTTAAAATAAAAAAGGTATTGTTTTAAATCAATGTAAACAAACTATGGTTATTTTGAAATGTTTTGGTTTGGATAGTAAAAAAGGTATTGATACATCTATGAGAACCACTTGTTTGTTGGATGTTGATGAAACTAGTAAACCAGTGGATCAAACCAATTACAGAGGTATGATTGGGAGGCTTATTTACCTTACTTCAAGCTGACCTGATTTTTTGTTCAGAGTATGTACATGTGCACGTTTTCATGAAAATCCCAAATAATCTCATTTAGGTTTGGTTAAATGGATTTTTAAATATCTTAATTGTAATACAAACTTATGACTATTTATTCCAAGAGGAAAATAATTTGAATTGATATGTTTTTTACATGATGACATTACTGGTTGCATGTCAAATAAAAAGAAAAACTCTAGAACATATCACATTTTGGGAAAGTCACTAGTATCATGGTGTAGTATGAAATAGAATCATGTTGAATTATTCACAACTGAAGCTGAATATATAGATGTTGGTAGTTATTATACTCAAATTCTATAGATGAAACACACATTACTATACTATGTATATCAATTCAACAAAGTATCTTTAAATAGTGACAATACATGTGCTACTAACATCTCTAAAAATCTAGTAACTCAAGCTATGACAAAGCATATTTATGTAAGACATCACATTTTGAGAGATCGTTATCAATGATATTACATCACTCAGGAATTCAATGGCACTAAACATCAATGGGAAGTTATATTCACAAAGCCTTTGAATTCTGAAAGGTTACATTATATTAAATATGAGTTAGGTCTGATAAATTTTAGTTAATGAAACATCACCATTAAAACACCTCACCGTTAGACCTCAATTTTTGGACACCTAAACGTTGGACCTCACTCTTAGGACACCTCACCATTGGAACTCACCATTAGGACACCTCACAGTTTGACCTCACCCTTAGGACACCTCACCATTTGACCTCTCTGTTAGGACACCCCACCATTGTACCTCACTATTAAGACACCATACTATAGGACCTCACTGATAGACCGTGCTATTGGCACCATACAACTAGTCTACCTTACTAATAGGTCCTGGACTTCTTGTTTTTTTTCTGAAATCTAAAACATTTTAATTTTTTTCATTTCATTTACTCGATTTTTTTCTTGATCCCTAAATGATAAAAACAAAGAGATATGTCACATTTTGATCCACTTCAATCCTCTCCCAATCCCTTTTCTCCCAAAGCTTTGAACCTAACATACTATTAAAACCATATATCCACATCTAATTAAAATGAAAAAAAGTAAAGAGACCGATGTTTGGTGATGAAGGAGATGCATCGAACCCTATGATACATCAAGTTGAGTCTAGTGGTGGAAGAAATATTATGGAAAAGTTGATCAATCGTCATTTTTGGAATAGTAAAATCAAGGACAAAAAAGAATTAAGTTAATAATGGCTATTGTTGAGCATGTCTCTAGTGGTGAAGGCACTCGAAGCTCAAGACTGGGTAGAATGATTCATAAACAACAACATACCATATTACCTAAAGCTAGTAGAGGTGTATTATGAGTTTATGATGTTCAAAAAAACATGAGGATGACAACAAAATTATTTCAAAGGTAAATGGTGTTAGAGTGAGATTATCTTATATCGATTGTGATGAATTTTTAAGAGTCCCACATTAAGTCATATATGACTATTATTCTGGATTGGTGCCTCCTACGATTGATCTTTTCTATTATGATGATGCTCTGGATGAACTCATAGGAAGTGGAATCCCAAGAATGGTAATTTCTGCTATGATGGATGGGAAAAATATATTACTGTTTATGTTTATCCAACATTTCTTGAGTCCCAGGAGAGAGGAAATTACTAGTTCGAAATATCATGACATATTTTTTCTGTATTTGTTGAATCATGGACAATGGATAAACCAATTATGATTTTTTATGGTTCAATTGGAGGAGATGACTAGGCCTAGTTCCAAATAAAATTATTCGTTTCCATACATGTTGATATCATTGATGTTTAAATTGAAAGTTGTTGATGAATATAAGGAAGAAAACATAGTTTTAAACCAAAAAGATATTCAAGTGTATGAGGATAAAATGGATCCCTTCTAAAAAATGAATGGTTGAATGATGTGGATAAGATATATGAAGACTTTAACCCTATTATCAATCCTACTTTTGTAAAGGATAAGAGAGATCCAGGTTTAAAACCTAATTATGTGGAACCTATTTATTCAGATGATGATGTGGAGGTTTTTGTTGTGAAAAAAAGATATTATTATCCTTTAGATGATGGGGGTTGTCCTAACCTTCCATCAAGTCACCATGTTGGTGTTGTATAATTTGGTGAGCCTATTCTAGAAAAGAAGTTTCCTAGAAGAGAGACTATCCTAAGGGACACTAATGATGAGGAAACCACTGAAGATAAATGGGAAGAGAATGTTTATAGATACATTACCGTTGGACATACCTTAGAGGAGGAGGATGAAGTTAACTCTGATCCTAAGGAGTATGAAACAGATGATATTGATGAAACTAAAGAAACATGTCTATGTATTATTACTTTCATTGGATGTACAGAAATGGAAGATAATTAAAATGAATTTGAAGTTGAATTTGTTTGAATTGCAATATATGTGGTTGTAGATTCTATAGGAGAATAAGTAGTAGAATTTATTTTTGATTCAGTTGATCAAGTAATAATGGAAGAGGAGAATTCATTTTTTACAAGAGGAAGATCCCTGTTAGTGGGATGAATCTATTTCCACAGGTTCAGTTTCTTTAATTCATGAAATAGAATGTTTTTCAGAGGACCCCAAATTAATTGTCTTGGTCTTAGACTATGAATACTCTAAACATGAAAAGCCTGACAGAAGACCTCCAATTCATTATATTTCAGAGACAACTATAATGTAACCATTTATTCTTCTACCTAACGATTATGTCAAGAAGGATGAATTTTAGTCATCGATATCATATATTCAAAGATTATTTGAAGAACATTCCATTGTGATATAGAGAATATTGTCCTTGAATCAATAGCTTGAATCATCATATTTGGAATGAATAATGTCATGCATTTAATGAAATTTTCTACATGACATTAAATAATTCCAGAATCAAGGAAGATCCATGGAAGAATCTGTGCAGAATGTGAACCAGTCATTTTTGAGTTTAGACTCATATATGGATTGAAAACCCCAAGTGGAAAAAGGCATTAGGTATGTAAAAAGTGTTTTCCAATTGATGGTAACTGTGTTTGAGGACATTAAGAAGTCTATGTAAGAGAATGTGAATAGTCAGTATGGTGATGTATAGAGGTTGATCAGTGGATTGACTTTCTCTTTTAAGGAGATAATGGATTATACCATGGAACCTATATGTTTGTTTGCTTCCTCATCTTCCTCTCATCTTATTGATCTAACAACCTTTAGACATGTTGTTAGAAAAGAAATATAGAATGTATCTTATGTATGTTTTTCTGATCCTCAGCCGTTGAATCAGACCATTTCCACTACCAGAGGAATTCATAAGCTTGTAGGTGATTACATGATGGAGGCTACCCATGATCAGAAAAAAAAATAAAAGAGCAGATTGAATATTAATATGAAGGGGTTTACACAATGCATCAGATGGATAGCCATTTCATGTTGATGTTATAGAACTTGTAGACACCTCATGTCGATAAGTCCTTTAAGGATCAAGTTAATAGGCATAGAAAGCAGACTCATTCTTTTGAAAAGTTCATCAGAATATGGATGATTTCATCTCAGATATGGAAA
Organism: Viscum album; assembly: GCA_963277665.1. NCBI lineage: Eukaryota > Viridiplantae > Streptophyta > Magnoliopsida > Santalales > Viscaceae > Viscum > Viscum album. The sequence goes on from OY728136.1 coordinate 965,002,761, forward strand.
TGGGAGTAACATCATTATGGATTTTAGGAATATCCTTAAGCCATTTCTCCTTGTGGATTGTACTTCTATTACTGTCCCTCAAGCCTTTCCTTCTTCCTCACCTGCATCAGTATCAACCAGTGCTACCCCATAGTTGACTCTTACACATACCATCAGAAGCATGACTCTTATTATTCCTCAGATATCTACCGATAATATGTCTATTAATGCTTCTGTAGCAGCTCCTCCTACCATGTTTACTATTGTAACTAGTCGTGTACCTCTATCTTCTAAACCTACCTCAACCCCTCCCAATGGAAAATAACACATGTTCATATATTTAGTGGATTGGTTTTCATCAGACTTATTTGATAGGGATCATTTTAGTATCTTTTGTATAATGTACTCTTTTTTCATTAATACAAAGATCTCTTTTTATCTCTTATTGTCTATTTTGATAATCAAAAGGGGGGATAATTTTTAATATCAAATCCCTTTAATATATGACATTCTTATATATTTGTGTACTAATATATTTTCAATAATAAAATTGGTTCAATTTTATGTTATTAAAGAACTGCTTCATTGTAGTTATTTTAATCAATGGTTAATACATATTTATTGTTTCTCTAATTCAATATGTTTTGATTTGGTTTTTTATATTTTAGTTAAAAAAGTTCTAACCCTCATACAATTTATATTGATACAACAAAAGGGTTTAAAAATGTACATAACTCTAATACAACAATTCTTATTCTAAATTTCCCTACCATAATTTGTAATTATCAAAAAGGGGGAGATTGTTGGACTCACCTATTTTGATTATCCCAAATCATGTTTAATTTAAATGATAATAATGTTTCATTAGTTTTTATAGATTTATCATGTATCAATTATGTATTTTGGATCTCACTGCTTTCTTGATTATGTTCCCTGTGTAAAATTGTGTTTAAGTCATCACTTGAGGCTACTGTTTTGAAGGTTACGGCAAGAAGGTAACCACTAGACGGTTACCTCTAGAATGATACCAGTAGAAGGTTACCACTAGATGGTTACCACTAAAAGGTTTCAGCAATAAGGTTACTGCTAGAAGGATACTGTTATAAGGTCATTGATAGAAGGTTACCTCTAGAAGGTCACCACTAGAAGGTTTATTCTAGAAGGTCACCGCTAGAAGGTTTTTTCTAGACGGTTACTATTGGAAGCCTACTATTGGAATCTTACTATTGTCACCTATATAAGGTTATAGTATGATGGATACTATTTTAAGCATACTACTACATGGTTGCTGATATGAATTTACCACTAGAAGTCCACTGATGAAAGGTTACTGCTAGATCAACCATTGGAATTTTCAGGTCTATCGCCAAGAAGCATACCATTGAGAAGCTACCATTGAGAAGTCTACCACTACCAGTCTACCGATACCTATACTCTTCTACTCTATTATTTTCCACGTTCTTAAGATTATTCTAACCATCATATTTGGTAAATTTAATTCTTCTGACAATAATTAATATTGAATGTAGACATATCTGGAGACTGTATGAGGTACGAGGAAGAAGGAAAATGGATTGATAATTCCTACTTTCAGATATCAAGAATAAAATTGATGATCGAGATAGATAAGACTATGAAAGGTGAGAGATATTACACGACAGACATGATGAAGAAGGAGAACATTCCAAAACATAAATTGTGAACCAAAGAGATTCACGAAGATAATTTTAAAGAACAAATTCATGGATACCTTTATGTGATTCATAAAATCTATTTCAAACAAAGAATCTAATCACCTAAGTTCCTAGAACCCATATCCCAACATTGATACACTTTGTTTTAGAGACAAATTGCCCAGAAGGACTAAAAATACAATTTATTTACACCAAAGAGTCCAGAATTAAACTAAAAACACAGAAAGCCTTCTTAAATCAATCCTTATAACATTATCTCTTTTGTGTTCTTTATCATTCATTTCTTAGTAGAATGTGTTTGTATTCAACACACACACACACACACTATCTCTTGTACATAAAATAGAGGATTGTTAAATTCCTTACATCAATAATTCCATACATTTTTCCCACGTATAACACTAGAAGAGGCTATGTGGGCCTAGTAGTTTGCTTTTCCTGTGAAGAACTGTGGTTGGGGTTGTGAGACCTGGACAGTTTTTGAAAATAGTTTTAATGAACGATACATATTTTGTATGATGTTTATTAATATAACCTTATTGGTGTAAGGTGATCACCAAGTAGAGAGGATTGAGTCTCATCTTGAGACTGAACGTTTTGTTTAATTCTGTTCTGTACAATATATTCTAATACTCTATTTTTCTAATTTTCATTGCTTATAATTTCAATAAAAGAAAATTATTTTATATTAATTATGATAGTTAGTTTAGGTTGGTGAGTATATGTGTTAAATTATATACAGTTGATTCAAAAGATTGAAAAGTTTTTACACTGATTCAACTGAGTACTAATTATCATTCGAGAGACATTTTTAGAAATTTAACAATTATATCAATAGTAAATTAATAAATTAAGCTATTTTATTTTTAGGGTTTATATAATAAATTTTTTAACAGAAATATCATGTGGGAACTCAAGAAACCCCCTATATAGTTTCCACCTTGACAAATAGGAATTTAATTGGATCATTTGTATTATTGAGGTGTGTTTCATGAATACCTCTTTTTTACAATGGTATGTTTTTAATAAATGGTAGTACAAAAAATTAAATATTAGAATTTATTTTGGGGTTTCAGATAGAACATGAGTTAGATAGCTTAGAATTGTTTGATTATTATCATAATATATAGTTATGATTATTTCTTCATTTAATTCAAATAAAAGGATGGATAAAATAATCAAATGGGTGATCTAAAATTTTACTGATGTGTCTATAATTTTTTCTTTCATGTTGTAGTTTATAAGAATATTTTGTGTACATGTTCTCTATAATATCTAGAGGTAACAGTTTCCAACTAAGATGATATTTGTTGAATTAGAAATATAATTTAATTATATAGATATCATTTAACTAGAGTAAATTCAAAATATTCCATTTAGTTTAACTAAATATATTTCTAATCTTTTGACAGTGAAGGTAGACATGATTTCAGAAGGCTTTAAATTAATGATCATGAATGATATGTTATAACGATTATGTGATGTGATAATTACAAGATATTCATACAACATGGACACTGTAAATTATGTGAAGATGGAAATTCATAATTTAATTATTTAAATAGATATTTAAATTAAATCTATTTTTTGTGTATTTAAAATAGAAATTGTGCATTTAATTTCATGGATATTTTTAATTCAGTACTGACTATGTAATTTAGAGTTTCCATGTTCTTCAAAAATTTAATATCATGCATGGAAATAAAAATCTAATGAGGTCATATGTTGTGTAATGATAGATGCATCATTTTATTGACTCATTTAAATAGATATTTCATGAACTATAAAAATCTATTTTATATATCCATTAATTGAGAAGATTGAGTGAATTTAATCCAAAGAGGAGGAAGAATAAGAAAAGGATATTGGGACATTTTCCATATATATATGTTTTTAGTGTAAAGATAAGTAAATACAACAAATGATAATGTTTTGGAATCCTTATACAAGGATTAATGGAAATTGATAATGAAATATTTTTTGTGGAAAGTGGAGGACTGTGGGATATTACTTATGTCCATATCAAATCATTTGTTGATGTATTTCATGGAAAAATCATCATATTTGGTCGATCAAAGAAAGATGAACCTTCATAGTAGTACAAAATCAGAATTATACTAAGAAATTTATAAAAGTGGGGGGGGGATTAAAAAATATTCACATATGACTATTATGGAAGAAGTATTCATTGGTGTAAAAAAAGGGTAGACAAAAACCCAACCCTCCTTCATGAGGATTTATGTTTATTTGATATGGAGAAGATGAATTCTCAAAATTCTGACGCTCATTTTTTGTCTTTCCGGAATAAAGTGTGAAACTAGTTAATACAATAAATATCATGAAGGTATAATAAAGTATTTAAGCTTAGTTTCTTCTATTGAGAAGTATTTAGTGATGTGAATAAGAGGTAGTCACTCTAGATTACCAGTGAGCCCTTCAAAATCCATTATAATATGAATTTGAGTAGTATAGCTTCATGTAACACAAAAACATCATTGGTGCGTGCTCCTTGGAGTAGCCCATTTGGTTGAACAAAGTAAAAATATTATTCCATTGCATATATACCTTTAGCATATATTCTTGAAGTATGTTATATAGTATAAAACTGTAAATATAAAAGGATGAATTATTGATTATTCTATAAAATAATCAACAACTAGAAAAATTAATGTAAGATATATAGTTTTATTTTTAAAACACCATGATTCACTGCTTTGGGTGTTTTATGTCACAACATGTGGTATTGTATTCTAATTGGTAAATGTTTCAACTTTTATAGTTTTAATCATTTTTAGATTGAATAATTTATGATTTTAATCAACATAATTGTAGGACTGATTATTTTTATAAGAAGGATGTAAATGATAAAATCTAATAATATATATTCAAAATGGTAGATCAAAAAAATCTTCTGAGTGACATGTTATTAATGTTAGAAGATTGGTTTTTTGAAAAACTTATCATAATAAAGGAGATTCAAGATATTAAAAATGGTGTGAATACAATTAACGAAGAATTAAATATATTAAGATTTTATAGGAATAAAATCATGAAGTTGACCGAAAATAAGCTAGATACCCCATTATTGGTAAATAAAAGCAACTCAATATGTATATCAGATTCTAACTCCCTTTAAGACCATACATATTAATATAAAGATACAACGCTTAAAAATTCTAAATACTGTGACATATATTAAATCACATTGTATTGAAAATGTAGATAATGTTGGTGCAATTAAAAAATTATATTGAAACCTTGAAATATGGGGTTCATATACTAATATATGAAGAATAATGAAGTCCATATCTTAAAACAAATTTGTATGAAAAAATAGAAAAGTTAATAATGGAAAGGGTGATTTTAAGAGAAACCATCAACAATCTATGCATGGAAATAAAAGTGAAAATTGATTTTATTAATGAACATTTTGAAGAGGTAATTTCAGGAATGGATTGATCTAAAATAGAATTGAATAAAAAGTTTTTTCTATAGTAATGAATGAAACATGATTTTTTTGTTTAATATAGATATTTCAACAGTGCATAGTAGAATTTTTTGATAGGTCTAACCAAAGACATGAACATTCATGAAGTGATATTGATGGATAATATTATATTTATAATTAAATATAAAATTTAATAATATAAGAAAATATAAGGCGATCTAGTACATACATGAAAAGAATTAAACAAGAATGAATTTGTTAGAAAATTTTGGTTTTAAAATAAGAACTAGTTTAAATATAGTGGTCTCTACAATGGATTTCACACAACAACAATTATGATATGTGAAGGAAAAACCACTCAAACTAAAAAATAGACTAAATTTCATGGGAAATGATAATAATGTAATAAAAAAGGAACTCTACCATACTCTCGGAAAACATGATATTAACAAACTACCAAGGAAAAAATTATGTCGTTTTGAATAAAAACAAAGAAATATGTTTTCACTGGTGGGATGATCCGTATAAATAAGTATATGTCTATGAAAATGAAGATAATTATTTAATAATATAGAAAAAAAAAATTTATTTCTGAATGTGGTAATATTCTAATGTAGATATAAACAAAGGAATGGAGGAAAAATATAAATAATGGGTTGGAAAATAAAGACTAACCATACTCCTCAATGTGGGGATGATGCAAGTAAAACCCACTCTGCATGTTCTTTTTTTAATATTCAGAAAATAAAGTTATTATAGGGGGAGAAAAAATACATGGGGAGGTGTCACAATGTTTGTATTAAATGGTAGAGCATATTAACTTTTGATTTTCACTTATCTTGATATAATGTGGAGTTCCTTATAAGGCATGTTCCACATGTTTGAAGATGATTGAATTATAAAGAATAATAAAATTTTCTATAAAACCTATTTCTGTAAGTTGTAAATTATATCATTAAGGAGACCAAGATAACATATTTTTTCATGGAGAATATAGGCTTAAATTTTACTATGCATTATAAAATTTTCCCTATAACTAATTTGCATTCAATATTTTTCGAAGGTTGTGTGATAGTGGACATCCTTGCTGACAGCAGAAGACCGAGTCTGTATATGTGATTATAAGTTGGAAATTTGAAAAATTTATTATCATGATGAATTAAATTCTAAACCTAATTTGATATTAAATAATATATTATTATTTTTTATTGAAATGAAAATTAATGTTAAATTTGGAAGTACTGAAGTGCTTGATATGTGAGTAGTCAATTTTTTTTAATGATATGGATATGTTCATAAATTCTCTAATATTAGTGGGAAAAACGTTTAAATGATGATGTTACGTTGTGTTTTATGTTACATACACACACACAAGGCTTATTGATGAATATATACTAGTTTTTTTGTTTTCACATACTAAAAAATAGGGGAGTGCTGTTAAGAACTATTCAATGAACTGGAATTTGTCCATTTATACAGGCTAAGATAAATCTATATGAAATATGTGTCAAAAGATATATTGGTATATGTTACATTAAATCATGAACGAATATTACTCAAAGAATACTTGGGGAATTTTCTGTGTTAATATGGATATACATGTATAAATGAGAATATGGAAGCGTTAATAAAATCATTAACCTTTTTATATATTTTTCAAAAGTTTTTGTGAAACATTTTAAATATTGTGGAAGAAGTTAAAATATGGTTTGGCTTGAATAGGGTGTGTTCATGTATATGGATCGGTCTACATGAAGAAACCAGACTATTAATGTAGATAAATATCAAAATAATTGATACCAAGAACCATTTGGTGTTTTCAGGTGTTGAAGCAATGATTCATGTTTTATAATGATAATGGGACTATTTTAGGTATCCTTTCATGTATCATTAGGCATAATAATGTGTTTTTAAATAAAAATGTCATGGGATAGTATTGTGAAGATATATCCTTATCAAATATTCTATGAATATTTTATTACACTCAAATATTGGTTTCTATAGAGTGTTTTAATATGACACAATATGAATTTTTAGAGAATAAATGGTGTCAAAATGATACTCCCTTCAATTAAATCATACCAACAATGTATGCCAAATGGTTTCCATATAGGATATCTAGATCCCCTTTAAGTACAATAAGTTAACCTGAAGAGATTTTGAAGACATGTATTCATGTTAGACCCAATTATTATTATTATATTGAGAAATCATTTAGTGTTTCATGGTGTTATGTTCCTCATCTATGTGCTTAATGTTTATGTGATAATATTTTTGGGATATTATCTATGTCCAATGGGTAATTGAATTGATCATTCAATATACTGTTTTATAATTTTATGGATTTGTATAGACCACACAGTCATTGTTAACAATGAATGTTGTTTCCTACAAAGAGAACTAACTTTATAGAAATATATGATATTTTTACAATATATTTATATGTTTTTAACACATATGATGAGTCTACGATGTGATAGAGGTCTAAATTATTTTAAATATAAATATTTGTTAACAAATTGCAGTTTATAAGATTCTATGCAATGAAACACATAGAGAATTCATGGCACAATCATATAATCAATAAGGGGGAGTAATTTGATCCCATTTTTGAATTATATCAAGTGATATTGTGATTAAAGATGTATTTTAGGATATAAGGAGTGAAAAACCCATAATGATTAAGGGTAAAGATCCTTTTAATTTTATTGAAAAATGATGAGTTAATATAATAACTTCGGGTATGATTATTTGAAGGTTATTGAATATTATCAACTAAATCCAAGGGGTTATATTATGGAACCAAAGTGTTTATTAGTTGATATATTAGAAAATTTATATTGAATTTCATGGATGTTTATTATATGTGTCACATAGCTCTTTTCCTACTAATTTATATAATTATTGAATTATACAAGGGATAATATTAAATCATTGAATATTGTGTGACTTTTTTAAAATTTCAGGGATATATGAACATTTTATAATGACCTTATATACATTATATGGATGTTGAAACCCTTATTTGTTGAATTTAGGTGTGTTTCATGAATATTTATATTTTTAATGATGTAAATCTAATATATTACCTAATATTAAATTAAATTATGAGGAATACTTAAATGATCATTTGGGTGATCTAAAATTTTAACCGAGTGTCTGCAATTTTTTCCCTCATCCTATAGTTTTCAATAATATTTGGTTTATATTTTCTTCATCAATATCACGAGAATGTTGACTCCAAATGAAGGGATATTTTATCGGTTAGTAATATTATGGAATTATCTAAATATAATTTAACCAGAGGAAACAATGGATCTGATGTTTAATTCCCCCAAAAATTGTCTAAATCTTATTAATTAAAGTTTGATATAATTTCAATTTTTTTAAATTAAATTAATTTAATTAAATGTTATTATGATGTTGTTTTGAGTTAATTCCATGATTCTCTACCAATATGGACACTCTGAATTTTGTGAATATATAAATTATTTGTTTAATGATTTTATTTGAAACACCCTATGATTTTACATTATTTTCATTTTAGAGTATATTAAATTTCTTTTCCAAGATTGATTTATAAGAAAAAAAATTAAGATTTATTTAAATGGAACACAATGTTTATCTTTCTCATTATTGAGCACTGATGATGTCTTTCATGACATGCATGACTGACTTTCTTCCATGGCCTACATAACACTCTTGAAAAATAATATTTTATCAAAAAAGATACTATTAAATATAATCTGATAAAAACATGTAGTTAAATTCATTGTTATGAATAGTATTTACTAAAATATGAAAATATATTTTCTAGTTCGATGGTTACCAAGTATCTATAAAATAATATAACAACAAATTGAATAGAAAAGTAGTGTTTTTATAAAAAAAACTATTTTTATAATCACAGAGACATTTTATCTTAATACATTAAATTAATTAAAATTAATGAGTGTAAATAATTATATATATATATATATATTCTAAAATAAAATAATTTTTAATGTAGTCTTATCTATTTTATAATCATAAGAAAAGAACAAATCCAATATTACACAAAAAAACAAATATTGTTTTAAAAAAAATTAGCACCTTTAATAGAGAAAATAAATTAAATTAGAATTTTTAAATATTAAGAATTTAACATGAAAAAATAAAATTTATTTTTGAATTATAAATTTCAAAATTAGGATAGGATAATTTTTTTTGTATTTTTCTACGATGTCTTATTTTTGATTAATTGTGATAATTTTGAAAGTAATTTAAAAACTGATTTTCACTTAATTTATTTATAAGGGAAAATTAGATTTTTGATTGGTTTTAAATATTAATTACATATATTTTACATATATTTATTAATTTGTTTTTAATTTTAATACATTTAGTATTGAAATTTCAAATAAAATCATAGAAAACTCTTGAACATGTTTACATTAAAACCCCATAGTGTCAACCCGTCTGTAGGATCAATTTTAAATTAATTTATTCCACATCATTGATTGGAATTTTTTAAAATAGATTTTATATTATTAATCAATATAAATTATTTCTCTTAAATTTTTGTTAGTTTTTTACAAAAAATATTTGTGAATGTAATTGATGTAAATTACAGTGATTAAGAAGAAATTTGTTAAACAAAAAAAAATAATTAAACATAATGACCAAAAGGACGTTGAAAATTTCTGTAAATATACATTGTAATAATATTTAAACCCTAAACTCCATTTTTTTTATTTTTTTCCATTATTTGAGCAATTATACAAGGTAAAAACATGGTTGTATTTCTTTTTTTTACAAAATTTAAATGAATATCACTCGTACCCAAAAATAAAAAGGCACTAAAATGTCCCAATTATTACCACCAATCAAGACCATTGTATTGTAGAAAATATTGTCAAATAAGCTTCCCAAATACATCCTATAATATGATAATCCCCCCTTCAAGAATAAATCTATCCACATAATCCATTTTGTGTAACCCAAAGAAGAGGTGAGATTCTTCCTCAAGATATTTTCTTTATATTTCAATCTAGAACCTAGAAAATATTATTATTACATGGTTATATAAAATTATTATAATACTAAAAATAAAATATGTTTTTTTGGAGGGTTTTACCTACACAAATAGCCACATCTATTTAATGTGTAATGAACTTATAGTTCATGTGTACGACGAACTACCACCTCTCAAAATAATGGTTGTTTTTCTTACATTACAACATTTAATGATTAGGAATTTTGATAAAAAAATGTTAATATATGAAATATATAATTTTTATAATTTTTTTATGCTTTACTAATTTTTATATAACATATCCCTTCATGCTTTATTTTTTTTGAATATATGATAACTTCATTTTTTGAATTATAGACTACCACCTCCTCAAAGCAATGTGATTCATTCAAAATTTACCTAGAATAAATAAAGTATGGTTTTAATTAAACATATGTGATATAAATGAAATATTTTTTTATTAAGGAAATAATTATATTTATTCAAATATAATATATCATATTATTTATTACCCTTTTCAAACACTAATGAGTGATAACATCTATATTGTATGTGTGTAATGTCGCCTCCGCAACACGACGTGGTTACTATTACATCACAATAATTATATATGTTTAAATGAAATCTTATTGGTGATATAATTATAATTTTTCAATGATATAATGTTAGTTACCTTCTTTCTAATATTACCACTTGAATATTGGAATGTTACTCATGCGTACGTTTGACCAACCTTCTCTATGAATGTAACAGTGGAACATTTTTAAAAATCATAATTCATGATTTGTTTTAAGAAAATATTTTAAATATAAATATGATATTTATTTAATTTTTTTATTAAATATATGTTAAAATATTGATTACTTTTACTATAGTTGTCCCAAAAAAGTCATATTGGTCACATAGATTGAGTATAGTCAAAACACATGATGTAAGCATAATTTTTATTAATTTTTTACAAAAAGTTAAAAATATAAATACAATAATTATAAAAATTGAAAATGTTATCAATAAATAAAATAATTAAAATAATAATATTATTTAGTAATATAATGACATGCGTGATATCTCTTACTTAAGGAAATAGATTTTCATCTCACTTTTTCATATGTGATATTAATGTCATATTCATCACTTACTTCTTTTTTATGGTGTATCTATATACAATTTTCATATATTATATCATCAATCCTTTTATATTAATTATATTTATGTTTTTTACCTTGAATCATGTCATCCAATGGGATATGACACTAAAATTAACATGTGTTAAAGGATATCTTTTAAAAATCACATATTATTTTGATTGTTATAATTTACATGAAAAATAACTTCATTATGATAATTTCTATTTTAAATATATATTAATAATATCATGAAATGGTTATTGTTACTTCTGAAAATAGATAAAATAACTATATAAGATGTTGACATTGTTAGTTATTTGATTTAAAAGGTAATTATTGATTAATTCATATTATTCATTCAATATGGATATTTGATAAGGTATATTGTTTATTAATTAAATCAACTATTTGATTTATGACGAATGATTTGTACAAGAAAGATGTTAGTTTTGGACATTTTAATACAAGCCCTACATGATGGGGACCGGTTAATGAAATCCACATGATCTATCTGTAGTCCCATTAGACGAATCCATTTTCTAAATGAGAATAATTTAAAATGTCTGGTGAATAAATAATTATTGTAAAAGTATCATGTTCCCAGGAAATTAACATCTTATTTTGTATATTGTCATTATTATTATTATCCATGACATTTTTTCATTGACATATCTATTGATGCATTTCATTCTTAGTTTATTGATTAAATGGAATGTGTTTTCAATTAAATACATTTCAAAATTGATTACACCTTAGATTTTTTATTAAAGAAATGTGTAATAATATATTTAACAATCCATGTTAATTTAATCTCGTCTATTCATTATTTATTAGCATTTACATACCCTTATTGAGAATTTGAGATCACCCTTATTTTTTTACATTCCCTAGGTTATGAAGAATAAATATTTGAATAATAATTCAAAGATTAATTTTATTTCATTTAATTACCTATCATGAATTATTTTTATTCCCAACATAATATTGGTATAATATATATAATCTAGTTTTACAAAAAAATAAACTGATCGGTACATCAGGATTTGATTCCATTTTATCATGTCATTGTAATAAAATAATGCATCATATTTCCACATCTGGGTTATATGCATTGTATTTTGTATCATAGTATGTTTATCAATATCCCTAGAAACTAGATTTAGAAAACTGATATTAGGGAACATTACCCAATACAATACATTTATAATGTGTATAGAAGAACATCCTAGAATGTTTATAATGTATAGATTATGTGGGTCTTCATATAAATACCCATAGATTTACTCACACACATTGATACACAGATATATATATATATGGATACTGAATGTTCGCATGGTTCTGGAACAAATTTTCCTTGAGGTAAAAAATATGACAAGTCCATTGAGCCTTACACAATGGTAACCGGGTATAATACAAAGGGACTTACTATGGACATGGTTTAATATTCATGGGGGGATACACTTAATATAATTTACATTTTTCTTAAAAACCATTATATATGATTTAAAAGTATAATATCCCCAATTTAACCAAATTTATTATTATTTTTTTAGATATGAATAAATTTTTCAATTTTTGTTAATTTTTTACTATTTTATTTATTATAAAATATGTTCTATAGTGACATGAATTAATATAATTTATGTCATCATTTAGAAATGGACCCTACAGATAGAAAGTGAACCTCACCAATTTGCATGATCCAAAGATTAAGAAGGATGATATCTTTTGTGGTCTTAGTCAAATATTTTGATGGGAGACAGTCTCAAAAGAATTTTTATCCTATGAGGATATAGTATCCTACATTTAAAATATGTGTACATATTTCTACATTTTATATTTCTTTGAAGGAATGTAGAGAAGAAGATGATGGCATGTCAGAATATATATAAATACAAGAAGGGAAATATGAATTTTCACTCATGTGAAAATTTTGGAAAGAAACAACCCATTATTTGTATTAAGAGAATGCATGTTTGTACTACATGTGGAGAAAAAGGACTCTATTATCATGATTGATAATGAAAGAATGAAATAAAAACAATGTGCAATGATTTTACTTAAAAAATATGTGACACTATGGAAATCAATGTCTCATTTCTCAAAATAGTATACCCTAAAACTGGCTAATGGATCATGGTGAAGATTATGCTAATCATATATAATAATTTGAATGGATAATGTTCATATTTTTGGATTCACGAATTAGGTATTTTTTGTATTTTATTAAAGGGATATTGTTAATGAGAGTTGTATAATTTATTATGATTATATTGTATCGATTTTTTGTTATGTATTTGATATCATATGCTGAATGGTGCCAAGATAATATAATTAGTAGAAAGTAAAAAATGTTCTAAAACACATGGTTGATGGAATGATAACCATTAATATGATCTAATTGTTAATAATTTCTTATGGGATAAACAAATTATTTGTTTTGATAACCATAACTAGATAAGCCATTACTACCTTGGGACTGTGTATTGATTTATTGAAAAATAATTATATCATTTATAGAGTTTACATAATTATTCTCACATAAAGAATATATTCAATAATCAATGTTCAATTTAAGGATAAGAAACATGCATATTTTCCACAACATGTTATAGTAATTAAAATTATTTTCATATTCACATGTATGGTATGTGATGATTAGATTCCACATTAAGTTATTTTATAAGATCATTTGGAATACTCGGTATCCTTTTTCAATTGTTGGATCATAATATTTTATAAAATTTATCCATTTTTTAAAATGGTTTATGTTGATATTTGAATGAGGTTTTAGAGATTAATGTATTAATTCACTATTGGAAGTATCTTTTTCTATGATATTAAGTATAAATAGATCTAGGTGTAATAATATGAAAATATTGTCTTTATAGAAACATATGTTTTATTATATTCATATATTTTGAATAAATTCCTAAAAAATTGGAAAAATAATCTTGAAACAAAATTGTTTTCATATTATTATCATTTTTGATGATATAAATGGCCTTTTTCAAAACATTCGTTTTACACATTTCGATCATACACTTTTATCGTAATTGGTTCTCTATCACACTCCCTCAAAACATGATTATTAATTTTTTCTTCTGTATCCATGTTTGCATTTACAATATATGTTCCCATACATATGAACTTAAATAAGTTACCATTGTAATTCTATTGCAATGTTTTTAATGATATTTTTTAAAACCCTATTTACAATATGGTATTTTCAATAGCATTTAAACTTTAAATATCAATACCTTCATCAAAAAGATCAATTTTTAATTGTGAGGAATCAATTTATTTATATTGTGGATAATTTAACACATGAATAAATTACAATATATTCATTTTATAATAAATTTATGTTTCATTAATAGAAATATTTTTATGAAACACAATGTTATGATAATGTCTCACGATACATAAATTTTATATTTATTTATATTGAACACTATGGTCAGCATTCATTACATGCATGACTAAAACAACTCAATATTTTATAAGATATATTCCTTTTAATTTATTTCATATCTTATGTTTTACACTACACCAAAATTATGTTGCGCTATACACAACACAGTATTAGCTTGCAGTATACGCAACACTAATTTTGGATCGTGTTACACTCAATTTCAAGTTTGTTTGATAGTAGTTATTCTAAGAGTGTATATATATATGTATTAAATTTATAAATGAAATATGGTTGGATTTTGTTATACAAAACAACAAAGGAGTCTTGTACAACACGCAACCCTAACTTGGCTTGCATTACACGCAATCGTGACCTTTATCGATAGCGTGTGTAGTACCCAATACCATTTTTCACTAAACAATGATATATTATTATAACATTATTATTTATCTTACATATTTTATAGAATATGGAATGAGAATAACATAAAATTTTCAGGAAAAATTAGTATTTTTCAAAAAATGCAGTTTTGCCGTCTATTGATGGCGCACCCACATTAAATCTATTTTTTTACATGTTTATAAGTTCAATTTGAAAAAATAAAATTATTCCTTGGAATCAGGATATAAAAATTAAATGTGGATAAAATTTTCATATTATTCTGATAACATTCATATTTTGATTAATAGGAAAACACGATATATTTTAATTTAAAACAACTTTTTTTCATCGCAATAATTTATATGGTTATATTACCTTTTTAATTGGTTTGAAAATGTAATTAGAATATATTTTTACAATTTAATCCAATTTTGGCCATTAAAATTAATTTCATTTTGATTTTGGACATAAACAAGTGTCGATCTTTTGATAGTTATTGTTTCTTAAAAAACTTGCTATTTGTTTTGATAATGGGAATTAACATTAAAATTAATTAATTCCACTTCTATGTTTTGAAATTGGAAAAATGGATATCATTTTTGAATTCGGAATATCAAATATAGCTTAGGCTGAATTTTTGGTATTTTTCTGAAAACGTTCAATTTTTTATGAATAGTGAAAACACTCGGTTACTATTTAAAAACCGACTTTTTATTTACATCATTATTTATTTTAATTAAATTTATTTTAGGTAAAAATTGATACATAATACCTATATAAATTCAATGTAATTAATTAGAGTCATTTTATAATAATTATATATTTATAAAACATTTACTGAACTTTTCACCGTCTTTTACCCACATCCAAGGAGAATTTAGAAATTCATATAAAACAAAATTCTACCACTTCTGTCAGTTGAATTTCAAATATCCGAGAGACATGGTTAATATCAAATACTAAAATGTGGTTCAATGAGATGAAAATAATTTTTGGTGAATTGTAACTTTTTTACTTTTATTTATTGCGGTTAAAGGTAAATAGGGTAATTCAAGGTTAAAAGAATATTATAATAATATATAATTACCTTAAAACTTGTCCAAACCTTATTGGATGATTAATGGCCGACCATGGGCATCCTTGTGTCGATTTTGGGACCCCATGGAGCCACTTATGAAAGACAATGACACAGTAGATTAATTAATTTAATGTAAAGACAAAATTGACATTAACAAAAATCTTTTAGTAAATTATTTTTTATATAGTGTTATATAAGTCATATTTTAGACTATAAATATTCCTTATAAATTTAAAAATATTTCCTACATAATGGTATATTTTTCATAATTTTTATACATCAAATGAATTAAATTATTTATGACACAATAATGATGCAGTGTTTACCTCATTAATAAATGATTTAAATAAATAAGATTATAATGATTAAAATATTATCCAGAACATGTCCAATTCTGATTGGATGATTATATTTCGACCATGAGTCATCTTATCTTCGACTATAACGATTTTTTGTCCATTAGAAACCGAATATCATTAAATTATAAAATAATATTTTCACTCTTTCCTAAAGAGCCCCTCCTCTCCATTATAAAAGGAGACCATTTCAATCCAAAGCCTCACACCTCTCAAGCCATTTGGATCGTCCAAACTCTACCCAATTAAACTCCCTACATCCCAATCCTCCCCCTAGAAGCCTTAACATAGGCAGAAGGCACTTCAAGAAGTCCCTTTTGGATCAAACCAAAGGAAGTTACCCAAATTAAAGGTAACAATTTCTCTTAAGTTGTTTTCTTTTATTCTAATTCTCTAACCCCTAAACTCTTTTTAATCCTTTATTTTGTAACAACACCAGTATCCTAAATATACAAGGATGTTGTTATGAGAAGTATTAGAACTACACATACACACACCTTCATCTAATGGATGAATAACATAATGTTTCTGTTGATGGAAAACTAATGCCTCGCGAAATAATGATTGTTTGATTTTCTCCTACCCCCTCTCATGGTGGCCATTATTGTGGAACTATATTTATATATGATATATATTATGTTTATTAATTCCTTATGATTCTTTACTTCCAAATTATATCTAGCCTTTATGGTTTCCATAGTGGGTAAATACGATGATCTCATTTGAGGAAGTGCGGACAACCGCCCCCTCAAAGTGATGTGATTCGTTAAAGCCTTTTGTGTTATGTATAAAGAAAGTAGTTAATGATATTATATATGATATTATACTGGAATTATAATATACCTATCTATCATTTTGTTTTAATTCCATTAAAATAAAAAATAGAAATGAAAGTAGCATTCATCCTTACGTACGGCTTACCGTCTCCATGAATAGTGGATTTCATTTCTTACCTCCATATGTTATGTAATATTATAAATACATTTATATGATGGATATATATGATATATATGATATATAAATCATGAATATAATTTTGGATATATGAACCTTTGACCACATGAACAACATGTAATTATAAGAAGTCCATTTTTGACACAAGTACCAAATATTGACAAAACGAACATTATTAACTTAAATGGTTACATATGTTTATAACATGGTAATAAGTGATATAAAAGGAATAATAAATTTGAAAAAGGTTCCTAAGAAATTAAATATTAACTGTGGTTTATTATTCATGAGATTAATGAATGATCGAGTCAAGTCGGACCCGAGGTAAGGGAACATCTTAACCCAATTTCCGTTCTTTGGGTTGATCTTCTCTTTCTTGTTTATGTCGTTATTTGGTTATGTGAGAAATGAATTTTTATATAATATCTATTTATAATTTCTTTATGTGACCTTATATTGAATACACATAGTTGATCTATTTACAAAAATATCTCTGTAAGGGATAATGTTGCAATCTCAATTGTTTTCTATCCGAGATTTCTTATACGTAAGTATTTACTGGGAGTATATTTATCATCCATGTCCCTATTTTATAAACATGGTTTCATGTTTTTTTAAAGTCCTTTTTACCCATTTTATACTTTTACTACATGGTTTGTAAGAAATATTTCTTGTATGAGGTACTTTTTGACTTTTCCTGACAAAAGTACGAGAAGAATGTTTTTTTAACTTATACGGTAAGAACAAATTTTTATGGTTTCATAGCTCCTTATTTTCATGAATCTTATCTACAATATTTCATGACTATTTTAAACAGAATCCTTTTATTTATAAATTTAATGGAATTTTTTGATAAGAAAATTATTTTCAAGAAAAAAGGATATTTTTCTCAAGAATTCATTTCACGTGCTTTATCAAAACCATTTTCCATATAAGATGATATTATTTCATATGTGTATGTTTCAAGTATAATGTCTCTATTATTTATATGGTTTCACTTTTATTATGATGAAATGATATCCAATTGTTTTATATGGATTATGTTATGATTGAATGATGTTTATGAAACCCAATTTATTCTTTGGGTTATGATGAATGATTTATGATTGTTTTGGGGCACATGTAAGAATGATTTCAATATGAGATGGGTGGGACCTATATCTCCCTCCAACTAATTGGTTGAAGATTTATATATCATTAGATAGACATGGATGGAATGAAAAGTAAATCTGGTTCAGTAATATAGGGCTGAAATGGCTAGTAAACCCGGTTCAGTAAGGGACATTGTCCACTAATATGGTCTTGGCAGCAATGCCTTGGCTACTATGGAAATCAAATCATGTGCTTAATGTTTTTCGACAATTAAAAGTTTTATTACCATGCTATTTTATCATGATTAATGTTCTTTTATGATCTATTCCTTACATATTTCCATGATTTATGTCTTTGCTTGAGATTTTGATGTTTAGATTTTATCTTCAAGTTTTTGCATTCAAATGATTTTGGGTTGTTTAATATTATCTATGTTTAGCCTTACTGAGCATTTGAGCTCACCCTTTTTATGTTTTCTTTTCCGCAGGATATAAGGGAAGGTTTTAGGTAAGAAAACAAAAGGGGAAGATCGTTATGGGATATGTTGAAGATTTTTCACCACGATTAGAATATTATGTTTTGAGTTTCCAAGGACACTAAACTATTACGGTCCTTGAGTGTTGGTTTTTGTTATGTATTATGTATTACGCAAAAGTAATGTAATGTCCATGTATTTCAAGATTTGGGTCTCTACAACTAGAATCAAAGAAATGGTTTAGTTAACCTTTGGAAACTAGGATGCAAAAACTTTAGTGAGATCCCTATAGATATTTATAAGTTATTTCAAGGGATGTCCCTAAGGTTAAGTATAAGTATAGGTTGTAGTCCTAGAATTATGGTAAAAATATTAGAAATAACCCTATGATGTTATATATTGAAGGTACTCCCCCTTTATTATGTTGTTTTCCCTATCAGGATTTTTGCCTCTCACACTATTCTTTTTGGGTTTTAGAAAATGGCTTGAAACAGGAAGATTCATGATAATGGAGAATATGATTGACAATGGAATGATATTCTTCATGATCCATAAAATTAAATGGGATTTGGAAGGTGAAAAATCGTTATTATGCCTAATAATAAATCTCATAATATGATCAATAATCTCAGCTTTGGAAAGTTTTCTGACTCGGCTAATAAGAGAAAGATGGAGTTTCATGATGATCATGGAGGAAAGAAAGTGCAATTTCCCTCATGTCAGTCATGTGGGAAGATACATCAAAGAGAATGTTTCAAAGGAACTGGAAGATGCTTTAGGTGTAGAAAATAAGGACACAAAGCTAGTAATTGTAAAGGAAAATGTTCAGTTAACACCATGGACAAGGATAATGGTATTTCCAAGACATTAAAAACAGTTAAGTGTTTTAAATGTGGAATGTACGAGCATTATGCAAACAAATTATCTAAGGGAAATCTCATAAATAGAATCAGCATGGTTATATAGGTAGTATTTATGTTGATGGTGATGAAGAGACTACAAATGATATATGAGATGGAAGAAATGTTGAAGCTTAGTTAGTGGATTAAGAAGGTAGTATAATGATTGTATGTTTATCAAAAATAATGTATGGTACTATTGAATAAAGAAAAATCTAAGGATTGTTACACTGTTGCCTTTGCTTGAGTTTTGAAAGTATATGATGAATGGTACTGGTATCCCTGAAAGGTTATTCAGATATTATTGGAAAATAGATGATATGCGCATAATGATGGGATAAGGAGAAAATGAAATGTTTGACAGTATTCATGAGGTCATGACTAATATAAGGACAATGTGATATCATGGTTTGCGTATATAAAAAATTTGGGATGTTGGTATGTGGAAAGAGTTAACTTTTGACAGCATTCATGTTTTCACTAAGGTTCAATGGGTATTCATTTTTCAAGAGAATACATGATTAAAGTATTCACATGTTTGGAATGTGACCAACAAGATATATATTATATGGGGGATAAATGATGGAATTCACATGCTTGGTTGATGATATTTCTAGTAATCATTTTCTTTATACTATAAGATTGGAAGAAGTATTTTTGATAAGCTTAAAGGTTGGAATGGATTATGTTAGAAATCTAATAGAATTGTTTACGTCTAGAACTTTTTTCGATATTATTTATGGAATGTTATAATAATGTAGTTTTAGAAAAAAAGGACAACATGCAGGACGAGAGACAACCCGTCGCGTCGGACGAGGCTGTGGGAATCGAACCCACAACCAAAGTGTGACATGCCTTTTATCGCCTACCACTGGACTACCTGAAGTCCCTGGTTAGTAGAAACTAGTTTTATCATATTAATTGGTATGAAAGATGAAGTATAAGTCCATTTTTGGAACGATATACGATTAATCTCACCATAAGATGGACTTATGTATATAACTTTTTCTGACCTTATGTTTGAGTCAGATGGAATGACCTATCATTCTATCTCATGATCTACTAACACTTCACGAATAACAAATTCAACTTCAGTACTTTAAGAGATGATATGGAAATTGTTCAAGGCACGAACAACAGTGAGATTTTTCCAAAATCATGTAAGTATTTCATTTAATTCATCAACATTAGGGAAATGATATTGAAAACCCAAAATGTTTTCCTAGTGTCCTCAAATCTTATTAATCTGATGGTACCTTAGATCATCACAAATTTATGGCTTTCTGATTGTTGGCTTTTTCATAGCCATGTTCTCTACCACTCTCCATCAGAACATGATGATTAGTTTTATCTTTCATATCTATAATTTCACCAATGTTCTCCTATGTGGAAAACCAGTGATTATTTAATTTGGGTAACCATTACGTTTCATAATTTAGTTTTTAATGATATGTTTTGGTATTCCTTCTTACGATGTGGGTTACTATGAATGGTAAACTATTTATAACCCTGACGAATTTAGAGGGAAAAATTCATTTTAAGGGGGGTAGAATATAACAACCCGAGAATTTATAAGATATATTCCTTTTAATTTATTTCATATCTTCTATTATATGCTACACCAAGATTATCTTGCGTTATACGCAACACCGTATTAGCTTGCAGTATAGGCAACACTAATCTTGGATCGTGTTACACACAATTTCAAGTTTGTTTGATAGTAGTTATTCTACGAGTTTATATATATATATATATATATATATATATATATATATATATTCAATGTATAAATGAAATATGGTTGGATTCTATTATACGAAAAAATAAAGGAGTCTTGCACAACACGCAACCCTGACTTGGCTTGCATTACACGCAATCACGGCCTTTCTCGATAGCGTGTGTAGTACGCAATACCGGGAATCACTAAACAACGATATATTATTATAATATTATTATGGAATAGCAGTTATGAATAGTATTAACTAAATTTGGAATTTTATAACATTATTATTCATCTTACTTATTTTTTAGAACATGGTATGAGAATAAAATAAATTTTTCGGGTAAAATAAGTATTTTAAAAAAATGCAGTTTTGCCACCTTTTGATGGAGCACCCACTTTAAATCTAGTTTTTGATATGTTTATAAGTTCAATTTGATAAAATAAAAAACATCCTTGGAATCAGGATATAAAAATTTAATTTGGATAAAATTTTCTTATTATTCTGATAACTTTCATATTTTGATGAATAATACAAACACGCTATATTTTAATTAAAAACATCTTTTTTCATCACAATAATTTATATGGTTAGATTATTTTTTTAATTGGATTTAATGTTTAATTAGAATATATTTTTACAATTTAATTCAATGTTGGTCATTTGAATTAATTTCAATCTGAATTTACACATAAACAAGTGTCGATCTTTTGATAGTTATTATTTCTTAAAAAACCGCTATTTATTTTGATAACGGGAATTACTTTTAAAGTTAATTAATTCCAATTCTATTTTTTGAATTTGGAAAAATGGACATCATTTTTTAATTCAGAATATAAAATATATCTTAGGCTGATATTTTGGTATTTTTCTGAACACTTTCAATTTTTGATGAATAGTGAAAACAATAGGTTACTATTTAAAAACCGACTTTTTATTTAAATAATTATTTATTTTATTTAAATTTATTTTAGGCCAAAATGGATAAATAATTCCTATATATGTTCAACATAATTTATTGGATTTAGTTAATAATAATTTTAGATACATAAATATTTTATTGAACTTTTCACCGTCTATTACCCACCTCCTAGGAGAATTTGGAAATTCACATAAAATATAATTTTACCACTTCTGTGAGTGAAATTTTAAAAATCCGGGAGACACAGTTAATATCAAGGAGTAAAATGTTTTTCAATGAGATGAAAATAATTTTTGGTGAATAGTAACTTTTTAATTTTATTTACAGCGGTTAAAGGTAAATAGGGTAATTCAATGTTAAAAGAATATTATAAAAATTCAAAATTACCTTAACACTTGTCAAAACCTTATTTTATGAGTAATGTCCGAAAATGGGCATCCTTGGGTTGATTTTGGGACCCCATGGAGCAACTTATGAAAGACAATGACACATTAGATTAATTAATTTAATGTAAAGACACAATTGACATTAACAAACATCTTTTAGTAAATTAATTTTTATGTGGTGTTATATAAGTCATATTTTCGACTATAAATATTTATTATAAATATAAAAATATTTCCTACATCATGGTATTTTTTTTATAATTTTTAGACATCAAATGAATAAAATTATTTATGACACAATAATGATGCAGTGTTTATCCCATTAATAAATGATTTAAATAAATAAGATTATAATGATTAAAATATTATCCAAAACATGTCCAATTCTGATTGGATGTTATATTTCGACCATGAGTCATCATAACTTCATCTATAATGTTTTTTGGACCATTAGAATATGAATAACATTATATTATAAAATTATATTTTCACTCTTTCCAAAAGAGCCCCTCCTCTCCCTTATAAAAGGAGACCATTTCTATCCAATTCCTTAAACCTCCCAAGCCATTTGGCTCATCCAAAATCTTCCAAATTAATCTACCTACATCCCTATCCTCCCCCTAAAAGCTTTAACTTTGGTATAAGGCACTTCAAGAAGCCCCTTTTGGTTCAAACCAAAGGAAGTTACCCAAATTTAAGGTAACAATTTCTCTTAAGTTATTTTCATTTATTCTACTTCTCCAACCCCTAAAATCTTTTTAATGATTTATTTTGTAATAAAACCAGTATAAAAAATATACTACGATTTTGTTATAATAATTATTCTAACTACACTTACACACACCTCCATCAAATGGATGAATAAAATAATGTTTCTGTGGATGAAAAACTAACACCTCATGGAACGATGATTGTTCGATTTGCTCCTACCGCCTCTCATGGTGGTCATTATGATGGCACTGTATTTATATATGATATATACTATGTTTATTATTTCCTTATTCTTATTTAGTTCCCAATTATATCAAGCCTTTATGGTTTCCATAGTGGGTAAATACGATGATCTCATTTGAGGAAGTGCGGACTACCGCCCCCTCAAAGTGATGTGATTCGTTAATGCCTTATATGGGATGAATAAATGATGTAGTTAATGATATTATATATTATATTATACTAGAATTATAATATACCTATGGATCATTATTTTTTAATTCCATTAAAATAAACGATAGAAATGAAACTAGCGTTCATGTGTACGTACGGCTTACTGTCTCCCTGAACAATGCATTTCATTTCTTATCTCCATATGTTATGTAATATTATAAATACATGTATATTCTGGATATATATTATATATATGATATATAAATCATGAATATCATTCTGGATATAATGAACCTTTGACCACTTGAACAACATGTAATTATAAAAAGTCCATTTTTGACCCAAGTACCAAATGTTGTCAAAATGTACATTATTAACATAAATGGATACATAATGTTTATAAAATGGTAATAAGTGATATAAAATGAATAATAAATTTGAAAAAGGTTCTTACGAAAGTATAATTTAACTTTGGTTTATTATTCAGGAGATTAAAGAACGATCGAGTCAAGTCAGACATGAGGTAAGAGAACATCTTAACCCAATTTCCGTTCTTTGGGTTGATCTTATCTTTCTTGTTTATTTTGTTCTTTGATTATGTGAAAATGAATTTTTATATACTATCCTGTATTTATAATTTCTTTATGGGAGGAGATGGAGTGCGAGAAGGAAAACCCTATCTTGGAGATTTAAGACTCTAAGCATGATGATTTAGGAAGCAACCCAATTCGTGAATCGGTGAATGATGATATCATTGGTCAGAAGGATTTGTTTAGTCATTGTTCAAAGAAGGATCCTGGTGATATCTGTGGTGATGGATACCAGAAATACTTTTTTGAAGCTATTAGAATCACAGGTACTTCATCCTTCCTTGATTTTGAATCATCAGCTGGGAGGGTCATTTGAAAGGCCGCATTACCCACGTCTCAACCAATCAAAGCGCTGTTGAGGAGAGAAAGAAATTATGAAGATTCTCAATCATTTCCTGGGTTGTTATTCCAAAATGAGTGAAACTATGGAAGTTTCATGGTCTTACTGCCAGAATTACTAAGATCTGGGGTGTTTCTGAGTGGAAGATGACTGCGTTGGGGCATGGGTTTAATCACATTTTATTTCCCTTAGATGAAATTAATCGACGTGTTTGGAGATTTGGATCGATTCCGCTCAAACCTGGATTCCTTAGAATTCATGAATGGGATCTGAATTTTTATCCCAGTTATATCAAGAACACTTACGCACAAATATATATAAGGGTCTCCAATTTGATCTTGCATTATTGGCATCCCCAAATACTATGGGATATTGCTTCATCGGTTGCGAATCCCATCAGGATTGACAGTCAGATTGATAACCCAATGTTTGGTCATTGCGCTAGAGTTCATATGGAAGTTTATAAGTCCTCTACATTGTATAGGAGGTGGTGTTAACCACTAATGATGATACAATTACCCTTGGAATTTTCTATGAATGAATGCCCAAATTTTTCCTCAATTGTCAATTATTTGGATTTATTGCATCACATTGCAACCAAAATAAGGTATGCAACCTCTGCAAGGTCCGTGGGCATAATGATGAGACTTGTATGATGAAGGGTAGAAAATCAGTTCCTGCTATATATCCTGGGCCCTCATTGTCTAAAGATACTCCTCCAGTGAATGATAAGCGGGAGCCAGTGCAGGCTGCAAATAAAGATGGATGTGATGTTGGGTTACCACAGGTTGTGGGAATTTCCTCTCATCCTGCTGAAGATGTGATTCATGATACTCATTGTAAGGAGTCAGCTGTTATGAATCCTGACATGGTCAGTAAGCAGGATGCTCCTGATCCTGATAATGAGTTGGTCACAACATCTGATGGTGCTGATGTCCCTGTACAAGACATCGGTGATGACCCACAAAGCACTTATTTAGATTTTTCTTGAAACTTACCTTCAATTTCTGATAATGGTCCTGGAGATAATGTCACTGCAGTGCATGGTGAATTCGTCACACCATGTGATGATTTTGTTGTCCCTATACATGAAATTTTTAATGATCCATTGGGCTCTTCTAGAGATTAGGATAGAAATATTCCTCCAACTCCTGATGATGTTAATGGAAGTGATGTTGTTGCAGTCCGTGGTGATGTGGACTCTAATGAACCTATTTATGTGAAGGTCCCTGTGAATATGGATGCAAGGAGAGTCTTTCCTGCTAGTTTACTGGTTTCTCTGATTGACTATGGCCATAGGTTTTTTTTGCTCATCATTGAGGACACTTCTGAGTAGGATGATGGTGAGAATGTGTCTGAATGCAGTGGCAGTGATTATAATTCATCTGTAAAGAATTCAACACAAGAACATGAAGGGCCTAGTACTAAACTCAGATCGAAAAAATGAAAATCCTTTTTTGATTGTCAAGGGATTGGGAATTTTCCCACTTTCAGGTCCCTTAGACATTTTATACTGACAAATAAACCTGTTTTGGTTGCTATTACTGAACCTAGAATGAAGTTTAAAAATTGGAGATCCTTAGAATTGGCCTCTTTAGGTTATTACTTTGTTTCTTTCAATCAGAGTGAAATGAATTTTGAATCTTTGTGGGTCCTTAAGCATGATATTGTGTCATTCAGCTCTGTCCTAGTTGATGCTCAATCTATTTCTCTTACCTGCCTTTATGGTAATGTCCCTTTTTCAGTGACCTTTGTGTATGATTTCAACCTCTATACAAGAAGACTAGCACTATTGAAAAATATTTTGGATCTTTCTGAAAATATGGTGAATAGATGGATCTTACTGGGTGATTTCAACACAGTCCTCAGACCTGAGGAAAAAACTGGTGGGAATTTCCATCATGCATCATATGTTGATCTGTCATCTTGTATTGATCAATGTGTTCATACTGAGGTTCCTATTTATAGGGGTGAGTTTACTTAGAGTCGATGTACTATTAATGGGAGGCAAGAAAGAAATTTAGACCGTTGTTTTGTGCATTTGGATGAAAGGAACAGGGCGATTAAGGTTTCTGGAATTACATTTCCATTGTTAAATTCTGATCACAGCCCAATCCTAATTGATGATTGTTATCAAACTGTGAGATCTGTACCTCTTCCATTAAAGTTTAATAATGCCTGGCTTCTCATCCCAGGCTGCTGAGAAATTGTACTGGATTCTTAGAAAACTGAGTACTTGGGCAGTCCCTCCTACATTATTTGCTGCAAACTCAAGTGTGTTAAGGAAAGGCTGAAGAAATGGAGTAAGGAATCATTTTCTTACATTGATAATGATATTATGGAGGCTGAAATCACTCTTTCAAGGCTCCAACAGTCCAGTTTTCATTTGGATTTACCATCACAAGATAAGATTCATACTACTTAAAATCTGGAGAAGCTGCTGCATTTGAAGGAAAATATTGCACAAAATCGGTTTAATATTAGATGGTTACAGAATGGTGATCGAAACACAAATATTTTTCATTGCATGAATAGAGAGAAATAGGCTAAAAGGAGTCTCTAAGCCCTAAATATCGAGGGGAACCTTCTCTCCTCTAATAATGATATTGCAAGTGGAGCCATTGAATACTTTAAGAGGCTATTTTCAGAGAATGGTGAGGATAATTCTGACAAAATTATTCAGTTCTTTGATCATTCTATTTGGAGTGATCAAAATAGGATGCTTGTTGATATCCCCAAGCCAAGAGAAATTTATGATGCTCTTTCCTACCTGAATATTGACAGTGTTGCAGGCCCTAACGGCTTTACGAACAAAGTTTTCATGTTCTATTGGGATATTTTTCATCTTGATGTATCAAATGCTGTGAATGAATTTTTTAGAACAATCCACAGGCCCTTTGTGATGAATTCG
This sequence comes from Viscum album, assembly GCA_963277665.1. NCBI lineage: Eukaryota > Viridiplantae > Streptophyta > Magnoliopsida > Santalales > Viscaceae > Viscum > Viscum album. The sequence goes on from OY728136.1 coordinate 965,030,650, forward strand.
ATCTTTATTTCGTTAACCCCAAGAAAGAGAATTCCCTCGATATTAAGGATTTCAGGCCTGTTGCTATTGGAAACACAGTCCCAAAAGTGATTCGAAAGATTATAAATCATTATCTTGGTTGTATTGCAAAGAGTATCATCTCCCTTAATCAGTTTGGATTTGTTCCAGGATAGAGCATCCAAAATTGTATTTACCCTGCATCTGAGTGTGTCAATGTCCTGAGGAGAAAGGTGAAGGATGGTAATATGGAATTGAAGATTAACATTTCCAAGGCCTTTGACACCATCAAATGGAGTTTCTTGTTCAACATTCATAAAATTCATGGGTTTTCCCAGAGATTTATTGATCTTATTGGCTCCATCCTTGCAAGTTCTAGGCTCTCTCTTCTTGTTAATGGATATCCTAGGGGATTATTTCAATACTCAAGAGGGGTCACGAAAGGAGACCCTCTCTCTGGTATATTTTTCGCTATTGTGGAGGATTACCTGAGCTGGTGCCTCACTGATCTCTCCAATTTTGGATGGTATCAGGAAATGAAAATTGGGAGTCAGATGCATTCCCCCTCACATCTGTATTATACTGATGACATTATTTATTTTGGAAGGGCTGATAAAGAAACCATATCTTGTATCAAAGGAATCTTCTCACATTATGAGGAGGATGCAGGTCAGGCTATTGGTTGGGGGAAATCTTTGGATCTGTTTGTTAAAGGTATTAGAATCTCGAAACAATATAGAGTGGCACGAGAGCTTGGTGTCGAGCGGGGTGTTCTTCCCTTCATCTATCTTGGTGTACCATTATTCTGGCGAAGGGTTAAAAGATGTTATCTGGACAATATTGCTTCGAAAATCCCAAATCAGTTATCAAGATGGAAGGGGAAAAACATGTCCCAGGAATGAAGAATATATTTGGTCAATTATGTGATCACTTAGATGTTTGATAACTCCTTTTTAGTGTATCGTTGGCCTATAACTCTTCTTAAATAATTAACCATCAAGATCAGAAATTTTATTTGGACTGGATCGGTTTATAAGAGGAAATTGGTCATTGTGGCATGGAAGGATTACATTAAAACTCTTCACATGGGAGGGATGTGTGTCAAACAGATCATATTTTTAAATGAAACCTTGATCAATAAGTTGTTCTGGAATTTAATTTCCAATTCAGACAAGTCAATGGAATTTCTTCGAATCATGTTTCTTGGAAAGCTGTATAATGGGTACTCTGCATACCATGGTTCATCTTTTTGGACTACAATTAAGCATGCCTTTGCTAATATAATGTCTTGCTCTAAATGGATTTTGTGCAAGTAATGCCATCTTAATTTCTGGACCACACCTTGGCTGGCTTGGCCTATCTCTGATGATATTGAAATTCCCACTCTATTAAGGGGGAATTCCATTGCTGATTTTCAGAAAAATTCAATAGAAATAAACAGCTTTCTTCTAACTCACGTTGGACTGAAAATCACCTGGTATCGATATATGCATTGTGATACTCTGGTTTGGATGTCTAACTTGAATGGAAGAATCAATACGTGACTACTAAAGGTTAATGTGTGGTGCCTTCCTCAATCCTCCATTCTGAGTCACGGATTTCTAAATAACTTTCATCCCTCCATCTTCCTCTTTTCTTATCTGGAATATTTGGAGGAAGAGACTCCCCTTGCAGGCTATGCTCCAACGTGTTGGTTTCAGTCTTGCTCCGGCCTGCATGCTTTTATTCAGGCTTGCAAAGACTATGATCATCTCTTTGTCTTATGCAACATTGCTTCTAGGTTATGGAACTATGTTCAAGAGATCATTCATTCATGAATCCCCTTCCAATCGGTAAAACGGCTGCTGAAATTTGTTTGAAGGATTAATCGTAGTGAGCAGGTAAAATCGCCCCTCCTTGCAGCTATGGCCAACTTGTTGTCTCACTTATGGAAGGTGAGTAATGCTATAATTTTTAATGGCATTGACCCTAACATTAATTCTGTTATTCTGGAAATTCATGGTGCAATCCTCAATGCTTCCTCCATCCAATATGGATCCATGAGGAATGATGTATTTGATCTTGTTTTATTGAGATCCCTTGGTGTGCAGGGCAGGGCAAGGAAACCTTTGATGATGAAGCATATACGCTGGATTCCGCCCAACTCTCGATGGATAAATGTTAATGTTGATGGGGTTGTCTCTGGTGCACCAGGCCCCTCAAGATGCGGAGGTGTCTTCTGCACTCACAGAGGTTTTGTCAAAGGGTGCTTCTTTCATTATATTTACAATGTGTTTTCCATTGAAGCTGAGCTATGGGCCATGATAATGGCCATCAGATATGATGTCCAATATAGATGGAATGACCTATGGATTTAGTCAAACTCAACTGTTGCATTCCAAATTCCTCGTGAACGGTCAAGAAATGTTCCATGGTGAATGTTACAGGTTTGGGTGGAATATCTCCAGATTGTTGACTCACTTTCACATGATGTTTTGGACGTCTATCGTGAGGATAATCAAGTTGTGAATGCTCTCTCTAAGCGAGCTATTGCTGAGGTGAGCTCAAGTTGGTCTTTTGTCTCCCCGGATTTTTGTGAGAAGTTTGTTCACGTTGATTTTTGTTGTGAGAGTTAAACTTGCCTTTGTAAACTTCCTCTATGACTTTTCCTTATGTACTTTTATGTTCATTAATAATTTTTTCTAAGAGAAGGTGTTAGGCCTGGGTCCTGATCTTCTTGGTATAATTTCTTTATATAACCGTATAGTGATTACACATAAGTGATCTATTTATAAAAAGATCTTTGTAAGGGTTAATGTTTCAATCTCAATTGTTTTCTATCCGAGATTGCTTATAAATAATTATTTACTGGGGTTATATTTATCATCCATGTCTCTGTTTTCTAAAAATGGTTTCATGTATGTTTAAAGTCCCTTTTTCCCATTTTTGACTTTTACTACATGGTGTGTAAGGAATCTTTCTTTTACGAGGTTCTTTTTTTACTTTTTCTGACAAAAGTATGAGAAAAATGTTTTTTTTAACTTATAAGGAATGAACGGATTTTTACAGTTTCATAACTCCTTATTTTCATGAAGCTTACTCTACAAGATTTCATGACTATTTTCAACAAAATCATTTTCATTTAAAATTGAATGGTATCTTGTGAAAAGAAAATGATTTCCAAGGAGAAAGGATATTTTCATCAAGAATTCATTTCGAGTTCTTTATCAAAACCATTTTCCATATAAGATGACATTATTTCATATGTGGATGTTTCAAGTATAATGCCTCTATGATTTATGTGGTTTCACTTTTCTTATGATGTAATTATATCCATTTGTTTTATATAGATTATGTTATGATGGAATGATTTTTATGAAACCCAATTTATTCTTTGGGTTATGATGAATGATTTATGATTTTTTTGTGGCACACGTAAGAATGATTTCAATATGAGATGGGTGGGACCTATATCTCCCTCCAATGCATTGGGTAAATATTTATATCTCATGAGATAGACATGGCTGGAACATACAGTAAATCCGGTTCAGTAATATAGGGACGGAACGACATGTAAACCCGGTTCAGCAAGGGACATTGTCCACTAAGATGGTCTTGGCAGAAATGCCTTGGCTACTATGGAAATCATATCATGTGCTTAATGTTTTGCAACAATTGCAATTTTTATTCCCATGCTAGTTTATCATGATTAATGTTCTATTATGATATATGCCTTACATATTTCCGAGATTTATGTTTATGATCAAGATTTTGATGTTTAGATTTTATGTTCATGTTTTTAAATTCAAATGATTATGGGTTGTTTAATGTAATCTATGTTTAACCTTACTGAGCATTTGAGCTCACCCTTTTTATGTTTTATTTTCCCAGGATATAAATAAAGGTTTTAGGTAAGAAAACAAAAGTTGAAGATCTTTATGGGAGATGTTGAAGATCTTTCACCACGATTAGAAGATAATGGTCCGAGTTTCCAAAGACAGTAAACTATTATGGACCTTGAGTATTGGTTTTTGGTATGTATTAATTATTCTGAAAAAGTAATGTAATGTCCATGTGCATCAATATTTGGGTCTCTACAATGACCAACTTACTTTGGTAGCTTATGTAACCTGAATGACTGATAATATATTATTTAAAAAAATTGTTGCTTAATATAATAAGATACAACATAACTGTTAAACTGATTTTTATGAATTGGATAAAATAATATATTATAATATATGGATTAATTTATTGGATAGAAAATGTCTAGAAATAAACTAAAGAACCAATTGAATATATAGGAAAGGTTTTTATAAAAACTCAATTTCTTGCTCAGAACATCATTTTACCAATATAAATTAAATTCAATTCAATTATTGATTCATATTAAATTATTATATAGATTATATAATCATAAATTGTTTTAAATTCATCCAATATAAATTACAATCATAAGATAAGTACAAACCCAATGTTACACATAATAACCTATATTTGTATAAACGTAATTTTTTAGTCATTTCATGGAGAACATACAATAAATTTTTATTTTGAAACATTTATGTATATAATATTTCAAAATAAACATCATTTTAATAGATAAATTTTAAAATTATGGTATGTTAAATGTGTTGAATTTTGAGGTGATAATTTTATTTTTTGGTGAATTGTGAAAAATTCTAAATTTTATTAGACAACTATTTTTTGGAAATTTTAATTCTAATGTGAAATTTGATTTTTAATCATTTTTAAAATTCAATTATTTCTATTTTAAATATATTTATATTATTTATTTATTTTTAATCAATTTCAAATTTATAATGGATATAAAAATATAGCACTCAATTGAACATTTTATCTTTAAAACCCTTCATTGTCGTTACATATGTGAGATTAATTATAAATGATTTTTTTCTAGTAATGTGATTGTAATTTTAAAAAATGGATTCCATATTTTAAATCATCATTTTTATTAAATGTTAATATTATTAACATAGTTTTTGAACAAAAATATTAGTGAATGTGATTAAAATTTATTACAATGATTAAGAGAAAAATTAGCTCAATAAAAAACTAAACATTAATCTTATTATAAAAAATTACATAAAATCTTTTCCAAAATCCAATTTATTTTGATACCATTACCCTATTTTTTCTTTTACTAAATTTGGTCTATTATTGGATCCATTTTACATTATAAAAACATTGGTGGAATTCCCTTTTCCAAAATTTACAAGAGTAAACTTCTTCTCATGTATAAAAAGTGCTCACCCATTCAACTTATTTACACCACCTAACCAATTTTTCTCCAAATAAATATTCTAAATAAGCTAAAATTATTCCTACACTCATCATATAATCCTTTCTATGGGTATAAATTTTTCCAATTATTCCCATTGGGGCTAACCAAAAGGAGTTACCCAAAGATGAGGTAAAATTCTTCCTCAAGGTATTTTGTTTTATTTTCATTATCCATCACCTAAAATCAAATCATTACATGATTATATAATAAAAAAGTATAATAAATATACATATATTATGTTATTATAAGTTATTACATACACTTACACAATCATCCATCTAATGAGAAATGAATAAATAGTTCATGTGTACGATGGACTATTGACTCACGAAATGATGAACGTAGGTTTTTCCATCACCACCATTCATGAATGGGAATTAAATTTCACATTATATTTATATATGATATTTATTATATTTATAATGTATATATTCTTATAAATTTTATATATAACTCATACCTTAATTATTTACATTTTTTGTAAATATTGTAACATTTTTTGTGGTAGTGTGGACTACAGCCTCCTCATAGAGATGTGATTAGTTCACACTATATATGGAACATATAAAGGATGGTATTAATTAAAAATATTTAACATACATTAGATATATATGATATTAATTAAATAATTATATCTGTGTAAATAAAAAAAATTATTTTCTTTATTACCCTTTTTAGACACTAAATATTGATAACGTGTGTCATGGATGTGTGGAAAACCGCCCAATCAAGATGATTTGATTACTTTTACATAACATGAATTATATATATAAGTATATAAGATAAAATAACGTTTTATTTATAATATAATTATTATTATTTAACTATAAAATGTTACATACTTTCTTCTAATAACAATCAATGAAAAATGGGAATGTTACTCCTGTGTATGTTCGACTTACCATCTCAATTGTTGTAACGTTGGGTCATTTTTCATAACCACGATTCATGATAGTATTTAAAAGTATAATTTATGAATAAATATTTAAATTATGTAATTAATATTATTCTATATATGATTATATATTGAAACCTTGGAACATAGTTACCTTGTAATGTATTTTTTGACACATAAACCGAATCTGGTCAAAACACAAGACATAAACGTAGTTATTGAAGTCATTCATTACAAAATTGAAATAAGTTAAAAAAGTAAATATAAAAATGAATAATGTTATGAATAATGTAAATAATTAACGTACATTTTTTATTTAGTGTATAAAATACTAATTTATATATATTATACCATTAATCATATTATATTAATTATATTTATGATTTTTAGTTGAATTATATTATAAATGGTAATTTCACATGAAAATTATAAAGTGGTGTATCTTATATTTGAAATATCATGTTATATTTTTATTTTCATAATTATCATTAATAAATCACTTCCTTTGGATAATTTGTATTGTACATATATATCCATATACCATGAAATGGATATAATTATATCTTGGGAAATATTCTACTTTTACAAATAGTGCGCACTTTGTTAGTTATAGGATGAAATGGAGAATTACTAATTTGTCCATATTATTAATTCAATATGGATATTTGATTATGAAAATGCTTTGTTGATTAAATCAATTATTTGATATACGATGAATGGTTAGGACAAGTAATACATGGGTTGCGGGATATTTAATTCAATCAATATGAGTTAGAGACTGATTTATAAAGTCCCCTTGATGCGTTAGTAGTCTTTGAGGATGAATCATTATGCCAAATATGAAAACATTTAAATGTCTTGAAAATAAGATATCATGGAAAATGTATCAGGTTCATAGGAAACACACTATAAATAATTAATAATTTCATTTTATAAAAATTCAGACATTTTTATTATTTTCCATAGATATTTTCTTTTAAATGTCTATAGTTTCATTTCAAGATAAGTTTGATGATGAAATGGAATATTTTTTCAGTTTTATAGAGTGAGATATTGTTTATGACTTATCTAGAATGTTTAATGGTAGGTTTCATCAGTTATTTACATTAAAATTTTGATTTATGTGCATCAACACATTATTCCTTCACCATTAAATACCCTTACAAATCATTTGACCCAACCCTTATTTTCAACCCTTTCCCCAGGTTATGAGGAAGAAGTATTTGAATATGCTTTCAAGGATGCAGATTATTTCATTTTATTATGTAGCATGTTTTCTTTTCAATTTCACATTGTGATATAAGTATCATGTATATAATATAGTTTTCTAAAACCTCTAAACTGATCAATTCATTGAGATTTTATTCCTATTATTGATGACATTTTAATGAAATAATACACCAACTCTAGGATTCTATGGTAACAGAATTACAGAAATGGAAATTTAAAAAAATAAGGCTTTATATGCAGATAAAATATAAATTTTGTGATGAATTTCATGGATATCATGAAAGTATAATTGACTCCATAATTTGGTGTTTCCATTTTTTCAAATTTGGAATATTATATGTCGAAATCTCAATCTAACGAGTTTATATGTATTGGAATGTTGGATGGTATATATTTAGGACATATTTAAAAGGATATTTCAAGAGAAATAATTTCGGTATTTCTATATACATTGACTAAGAATATTTAATACATTTAATTTATATAAGAGTATGAATAAAAAGGTATTTGTTATATTCCCCCTATAAAAAGTTTTCTGGTGAAGAAAGAGAGATACACTTTTTTCGAATCATTACTAAAGGATGAAATGAACTGCAATTTTAGTCCTGTTTTTTGGAAAGAGTAGGACCATGGGGTATAAACTGTAGCTATATCAAATCAATGGTTGATGGTGGGTAGGGACATATTTTTATATTTAGTTGTTTTGGGAAAGGAAAATATGCACACTAGAACAAATCTAGGGAGGTGATTTGATAATATTCACATCTAACAATTCTTAAATAAGTCTTCATTGGTGAATCTAATTGGTAGATACAAAATCAACATTCCATCATGAGGATTTTTGTTCGTCTATTTTGAATTATACTAATGATGAAATTTTAAAGCACATATTTCATCTATCATGATTAAATTGTGTAACCAGATTATACCATGAAGATCAGAATGGGAGCATGGAATCTATTAATTGTGTTTGTCCTTCATAGAAGAAATAGGTAATGGAATAATATGGAGTTACTCTATAGTATAAGTGATAACTTCCAAACACATTTTAATAAAAATGTGAGTAGTATTTATTCCTAGAACACCAAATCATCATTCGTGTGTGCACCTTGGATTAACCAATTTTGGTGAACCATGTAAAAACATGTTCTCTTTCATATTTACAATCTAAATATAACTTCTATGTGTGAGATATAGTATGACAGTAAGAAGATAGAAAGATGAATGATTGGTTAATTAAACATTAAAATAAGGTACCTAATTATTAAAGTATTAGAAAAAGTTTAATTTGGTCAACCCATGGATTTTACCCTATTTCTAAGTGTTTTGGATCCCAACATGATACCTTACATGTTTTCTCCTTACGATTAGGGCAGGACATGATCGAGCTATTCTCATGATTCTAGTTGGGATAGTTCTTTATTATATTTTTTGAAAAATTGATACATGTACTATACTAAGTTATTGAATAAATAATTTCTTGATTTTTCAATAAATGATTTCAAATATCATTTTTTATATGATATAGCTTTATCACTATTTATATAATATAGTTTTAAATATGATTATCTTTTTTTGAATTATTTTATTCTTCATAAATTGATATTTATAATCTATAAAGTTGTGTTGTACTATAAAAATTGGTAATAGTATCCCCATAGACACACCCTAGGCCTGTAATTCTTGTCAGTAGCCTCTAGAGTATGGGTTTGCATTCATGATTTCTTGTAAACAACCGGATACGGGGCACCATTTACTAGAATCTGGTTTGGGATGTTTCAAAGTTTGTATTAATATATCTCTATTTTCATTTTTTAACTTTTTGAGACAATATACGGGGATTTGGAAGGATTTGAATTTAGAAATGATCTTTTCTTGATAGTATCTAATCCACATATAAGAAAATTATAAAATTCATGGAACAGAAAATGTTCTTCAAGATTTTTCCTTTTATAACTAATTTTCTTCCACTGATGGGTATGTAACTTATTGTTTTTTGTAATTTTGGAATATATATTTTTATATTTTCATTATTATATGAGGTTTTGGATATCATGTATTGTTAATAGAACTTGTAAGGATTCACATGACATGATTTATTCCATTCCATAAATGATGAATTAATTTACTGAATGAATCTACGATATGTGCCTTCTGTGGTATATTTACGGTCAATCTATTTCCCATGAAAAGAATTGAGAATCATGGTTGGTACTTAGAGTGCCTACTGTAACATAAATATTGTATTTTTTTTATTCTATAGAATACATCATAAGTACTTAAGTATTAAATAAAGAGTTTTTGACTATTTGTCTCAATGAATAAATGTTTTATAATTTGTATTAAGTGGAAACTATAATTTTGTTCATGTGTATTATGATCCCTTATAGATCTGAATTTGAACCCCATTATAAAAAAAATTAATTATAATTTTCATATAAATTTGAAGTAAAAAAATGAAATTGTAATTTATAAAAAAATGAACTTCACATAGACTATGATTTTGAGTGGGTAGTAGGCAGTGTATCTTTTAATTTCTATTTCTATTTCCTTTTACCTAGTCCTAGATTGAGGAGAAGTCATTAGAGTATGGATTAGTTATAGGATCGGTTTATATAACTCCACTCTTTTTAATGTGATCATTTTTATTGATCTTTTCAGAGGTGTTTACTTGTCATTGTAGAGGCCTTCCACCACCATGACCCACAGTCGTACACTAGGAGGGATGCGAAGACCATACTATAGAGGAAGTGGGATATGGGATACATGTATATCCACATAAATTTCTAGATAATGACCTATAGGTTTTCTACATATTGGTGTTGAGGGCCAATTTTGTGTTGGTTTTATAAAAAATATGAAGACTATTTAGGAATAACTATAGCCAACCTAATATATGTTAGTGTTGATGCGTGTATTCAAGTAGAAACATCATCCAATGTTCTCTGGGAATGAAGATTCACAAAATACTAACATATGTCTTCAGTGGAATTTTCACATATTTTAACATCTGGAGACACCTCTTTATTTGTGAGGGAGGCTTGCTACATATATACATCGGGGAATAATAAATATATGATGATATTTTTTGAGCTAGGATGATACGCTTAGAGATTTTGTTTGGAGGGATACCCAATACATGATTTAATACTAATTTTTTTTCGAGACTCTAGGTGTAGTGTGGGAAAGAGAGATTATTCTTTTATAGTTGGGAGTGAGGACCTCTGTTAATAGGATAACATTTTTTATAGAGCTGCATCATTTTCCACTCATATACCATGATGACGAGATATTGAGGGTTACATTATTCAAGAAGGTATCCAACAAATAATTTGACCATAGTTCATAATTTTTTGGACAATTAAAAATACTAAAATATTAAATCATGTTCATTCATAGATATATTCCTATGGGTAGTTGGGGGTGTATAGAAGAGATGTTCAAGATCTGGATCAAATGGGTTTATATCTACTGGTGTCAATTTGAGATCTCTAATGTGTTGAGTACCAAAAATCTTTTTAGTCTTGTTATTTATTTTTTCTATCACAAGTGTGAGAGATGAGGACATATAATGAAGGAATTTTATTGATACCCAGTTTATTGATGAGATTATGCTTAGGTGGGATACATATAATGGTAATGTTTAAAATTATATCCAATGGATAGTGGAAGGGGATCAATACTGAAAAAATGTTCAGGATCATGTTACATAGCTCTACATTATGTCGGGATCTGGAGCATTAATAGTCATTCAAGATGAGGCGGTGGTCGTGGTTGAGGTATCCGTGCACCACAATTACCTAGACAATAGAGTGTGATCCATAAATTTAAAAAGTCTATTTCTCTTGGACATTATTACAAACATATATATTTGTACAAACTACACCATATAAGAATAGTATCATACTGAATATGGTGGGAGGTGTGATTATTATATCCTTTGTTTTTGTTTTTTATAATGTTGATTCACATAGATTTATATTTTTTTTGATGGTAAAAATCAATGGAATTTATCTCTAGTTTTTTGAGTTATTTATGACACTCGATACTCTATTATGGATCAAAATATCATGTGTTTTCCATTGTAGGGAGTTACCATATGCTAAATGAAGGTGTCACATCCTATGGATTTTTTTCCTTATAGATGATAAGTTTTGTCATTATACTCAAGATAGAATGTCTATTTTTTTAAGAAACACATGTTGATTACTACTATTTTAGTGTGAAAAACACATTACTAGAGGGTGGTGTGAACAACACATTACTAGAGGGCGGTGTTTTCGTTCAAATGGTTAAATGGAAAGTTAAAGTGATCTGATATATACTAGATAATCATGGTCTAGGAGGGATGACATCCCATATGTTGTGTTTGTATCTAGATGATCAAGGATCCTTATTTGATTATTCCATATAGTGTTTTATCATTTCCAGAATGATTTCCTAGTTTAATTTTCCAATTTAATTTCTAAGAGAGAAGTGGAGTCTCTAGAGAAAATTATACAATAGATAACTTGTATCCATTCCTCCTTATATGATAGATATTTCAGAGTTGTTGGAGAGCAAACAGAATCTATAGAGAAATGATGAAAGGGGGTTTATATGACCTAATAATTCTCCATGGAATTCATAGATTTTTTTATTAAATAAATATTGAACCATATGCCCTTTTTGGATTATCATTAATTGAACTATATGGTGGTTATCAACTAGTATCTATTTCCACGGTTATATGGCCTTTTTGATCTACTCTAAAAAGATTCGATTTTCTCGAAGATTAATTTGAGGTTAGGTTATTATTGGGTTCATGCTTAACCTGAAAACATACATCTTATTACATTTTTTATAAAGAACAATCAATATTTATATTTGGTTAGGATTTTTAGTCTGATGAATGTGTCAGTAGTTTCATGTAACTTTTGATTTGATTTTTCAATCCGTGTCCAGATTCATTTGTTGTGGTTTTCATATAAAAACCATGCTCTTTATTATAAACATAAATATGATTTATTACATAAAATTGAACATATTAAAACTCTGATAATTTACATGTCTAGTGACTTATAAATTTAGGAAAATTACATACCAAAATAGAAGAAAAAACACAACATCTTTATTAAAGTCTTCTTTTACAAGACCACAACAATCTTTTGTACTTAGCATTTTATGGGATAACCCGAGGACACGAAAGAGAAAAGGGTGAGCTATAAAGAACAATAAGGGAGTAAAAAAGGAATAACATGAAGAATATAGTACATGTTAGAAAATAGGAATATCAGTGGAGAACAATAGATATATGAGCATAAAGTAATGCTATAACATGATTAACATAACATTGGAAAGTGGCAACAATATTTAACATGATATTAGTATGGGCCAAGCCTCATTGCACATAGAAAATGAGTAAACCCTCATTGCACATTAATTAGCATGATTAAACCCTGATTTAACATTAATTAGAATGAGAAAACTCTCATTTCACTTGACGTATCATGGTACTAATCTTTACCCAATGCATTAGAGCGCTATTAGGGCAGACCATTTATAAACATTTCATTTCATGGAAACGTGTGCCACATGGATCATATAACATTGAATAATTCAATATCATCTTTTTTCCACAATAATGGAATATGGAATACATACATGAAACTCTATAATCATAATGTATTTGTGCATAAAGGGGAATACCCTTGATAGAAAAATATGTTTGGTATTCTCTTAAATGAAGATTTGGCATGAGAAATGTTGGCAGCATAACAACGACAAATAGTAATCGTAAAATAGTTTCAAGATAGAGAAAGGGAGTTACCATCATTTCTACCTGAAATGGATAGTAAGGGGTCATGGAACATATTATTCCAATATATGAAATATAATTTATATACAACTTATAAAATAATTTCTTGAATATAAATGAGAAGAGAGAAATTCCATACTAAATTTCTGCATGGTAACAGGTTTATGTGGGAGGTATTAATGAGAGAGAAATATGTATCTAATCATTAAAGAATAATGAGGGATGTATGGGGGTGGAATTAAATCATTCCCAAACATTTTTAATTGAAAATAAGATGGTATAACAACATAATGAAATTTGGACAAAAATGAGAATGAAAGTAATCCCTTACATGGAAGTGTGATCCCAAAGGCTTGGGATAGGAATAAAAGAGGATTACAGGGAGCATGGGGCACCTTGGGAGGATTATAAAGAGATTATGGCAGAGGTTGGTATAGCACAATTTTTTTTGAGTGAATATTAATTGTAAATTTAGTGGGTTTATATATGAAAGGAGAGGGAATTCATTATTTTTTAAGTTATTGACACTACACATTAAACTAATCAATACCAAAAACCATCCCACAGTTTATACACATATTTTTATTTCATAGTGTATTGGAAAAAAATATATTATAAGGAAAATATCCAAAAAATATTAAAATATTAGGCTTTCATATATGGAGGTGAGTCACACTCTCAAGGAAATAATTTTAAAAAGATAAAATATTTGATATGTATTGGAGGGTCCACTGAGGCAACATAAACATATCAAAAAAATCCCAAATATAATAATTTTAATTATAAAACATATATTATCCAAATATAAATTTATAGTATTTTATTACAACCCCATTGGGTCATTACGATGTAATAAATCCCATTATATATTTAAAAGGTATTAATTTTTACCCAAAAATTCGACTATCTCAGAAAATTATAAGAAATTCACTATTAGATAATTTTGATGTCCTAAATCAATAAATAATATTTATTTTATCTAAATAATTTTCTAAATATGTGAATTTTATCTTTTAATATAAAAACTGACATTTATAAAGAATTCATTGGTTTTGACCAAAACAGATTTCAAACCTTAAACAAATTACACGTGTATTCGAAAAAATTATATGATAATTTATATTTAATAAAAATTAATTTAGTAATAACATTTTATTAAAATATTATTTAATTAAATAATAAATTAATTTACCAAAATATATTTCTTAATTTAATATTATCTAAAAACACTATTGGTGATTTTAAAACAATTTACAAAGTAACAATAACAAAGTGAATGTGTGTTATTTATTCAAAAATAATGCACATAATAAATGTTTTATGTCCTAGTTACATAAACAATTATAACACCTACATAAGTTCTAAGGGTATGGTGTGGGATTGAGAAAGAATATTGGGGAGACTCAAATAACATCGCTCAGGTGGTAACTGAAGCCACCTCCTTCACAAACTCCAAAAAATTGGCTTTATATGGAGCAATTATACCAGATGAGGCTATCACATCCTTTGGATAAGTAAATTAGATTTGTTAAAGCCCTATATTTATAATAACCATGTTATCACTACATAAAAACTATATTATGAATAGTAACAATTATTAACGGTATTTTAAAATCCAAAAAAATAAAACCAATGAAGTGAAAATGTCTTATATAATCATTTTACATAATAATAATTTTAATTAGATCAAGAAGAATTTTCATTTATAAATGTGTCAGTTTTTACTATCTTAACCACTTATGAAATTTCACCCTTAAAATTTATATTTCCTACACTAAAATAAATAAATGTTTATCTACTTTTTCACTACGTTTGATTCCCACGTTTCTTCTTCAAACTTGTGTGTTTTCCACAACACCTTGATGAGGGGCATTTCCATATTTGAGAGTAAATATTCCCAAAGATATAAGACAATCACCGGTATCAATTAATAGGAGAATTCATTCATCAATGGTTCCAAATATGGAGTGAGTACATGAGATGGGTCTAGTATTTACATCCTCTAGAGTGATTCATGGAATAAATTGTGTACTTGGGATAGGTTCGGTGGATGTTATAATAGATATGACACTACTCCAATGTGATCAAAGATCTCTAAAGTGAATATTTACCTTCGACTAAGCTTTACCTTCATCCAATATCTCATAAATCTATTCCTAGGTGATATGAAGATTAATTCCATGACTCCAACATTAAACACTAGCTCTCATATAAGATTATCAACATAGATCTTTTGTTTACTCTAAGAAGCCTAAATGTTCTTTTGGATGGTCTTAACCCTCTATATAATTTCATAGATCATTTCTGGACCTAGGAATTTTCTATCCCCAACATCATTCCAAAATGATGGTGTTTGGAACCTCTTCCCATAAAATGGCTTCATTATACCCATTTGGTTTCATGAGTGGATACCGTTATTGTAAGAGAATGCTACTAGGGAAAGATGTTGATCCTATCATCCTTTGAAGTCCATTAAGCATGATCTAGAAATTTCCTCATGTGTTTGGATAGTCCACTCTGATTGGACATTAGGTTGAAGAAGATAATCCATACTGAAGTTCAAGTCAATATTCCGAGAGCGTTGGAGACTATTACAGAATATAGAGGTGAATCTTGGATCTCAAATAGATACAATAGACAGTGGTACCCCATGCAGCCTTAACACGTATATGATTTTTATCCATGCCAATTGATCCAATCATAAATCCTCTCGAATTGAAATGAATTGTGATTTATTTTTAAGACGATCCACAATAACCCAGATACCATTGTTTCCATTGGATTTTTTCAAAAGTCTTGTGCAAAGTCCATGTGGTTGTTCACCCATTTCTATTTGGTACACGTAATGATTTTTTCATCCCCTTAGACTTCTGCCTCTCAGCCTTCACATTCTGACATACCAGAAACATTTATATATACTCAGTGATCTTCAAATTTATGTTATACCAATTATAATTCAATTTGAGATCTCTATACATATTTTGGATTTCGGGGTGAATGGGTAAATTCATTCTTTGTGAATCTTCCAAAAGTTCATCCATTAACTCCATACTTGATGGAACACAAAGTCTTGTCCAAAATTTCACAATTCCATTTTCATTCACATTAAACACCAAGGATTTTTCTTTTCTGAGAGTTTCTAATTTCTTTTGAGTTCCCACATCTTCTTTCTAAGCATCCAATAACGTTTCTAAATGACATGCTTGAGCAATAATTTTTGAATTGATTGATGATGTTCCCTTATTAAGGATTCTCATGACCATCTTTAAAAATTCTATGAATATAATATCCTTTTCAATTATCATCAATGATACAATTGGATGATCCTATATACTAAGAGAATATTCCACCTTTTTTTCTTTCCTAGGGTGGTAATGGATTGAGAAGTCGTAATCTTTGATCAGATTTGACCATCTTCTTTTTCGCAAGGTCATCTTGTTTGGTGTGAATATATAATTGAGTCTTTTTTGATCCGTATATATTTCACAAAAATCTCCAAAAAAAATAATTCCAAAAAAATTTCAAAGTGATTATTACTGAATCCATCTACAGATCATGTGTTGGATAGTTTTTTCTCATGAAATTTCAATTGCATTGAAGAACAGGAAATGAATTTGTCATTTTTCATCAACACACTTCTGATGCCCTTCTTCCAAGCATCACTGAGTATCATTAAAAGTTTTCCACTCGTGGGTACTGTGAGCACATGCATAGTGATAAGCCTCCATTTCAACTCCTTGATGAAATATTCACATTAATAACTCCAAGATAACATGACTCCATTTCGGGTTTTTTTTATACGAGGGTTGGAAAATTGTGAGAAATTTGTCACAAATCCGTGATACAATCAAACTATCTGAAAGAATCTACATATATCAATCACGGATGTTGGATTCAGCCATCCCTTAATTGTAGCTATCTGGTATGGATGCATAGATTTCCCATTTATAATGATGATATGACCCCATAATGATACTTCCTTCCTCCAAAACTCAGACTTATTATAAATTACATATAGCTTCACCATTCACAATGTTTCTAGTATAGTTCTTAGATACTCCTCAGGATCCCCATTGGTTTTAGAGTATATTATAATATCATCTATAAATACTACTAGAAATTTATCAAGGTAATCTCTAAATAATCTTTTCATCTAGTCCATGAATATTACATGATCATTAGTGAGTCTGAAATGCATTACTATGAATTCATAATGCTTGTACTTTTTACCAATAGATGTCTTGTGGATATCCTGCTTCTTCACCCTTACTTGGTAATATCCTGACCAACAATCAACCATGGAGAATTATTGTGATCCAAATAGTAGATCAAACAAGTCATCCCTTCAGGGCAGAGGATACTTGTTCATTATCATGATTTCATTGAGCTCATGATAACAAATGAAAAGGCTCGTTGACCCATCCTTCTTCTTGATGAAGAGGATTGGTGAACCCCTTCTTAATGCACTTGGGTGTATAAACCATTTATCTAGATTATCCTGTTGTAGTTTCATTATCTCATGAAGCACCACAAAATCAATTCTATATGGAGTATTGGATTCTAGAAATTCCAACATATAAGAACAATAAAAAATTCATCATCTCTTCTCAGAGGAAGAAAAAGAATTTCTCTTGAAACACTTTATTAAATTACTTCACAATTGGAATGTATTCAAGGATGGGTTTTTCCTTAGAATCAATCATATGTGAAAGATAAGAGTGTACATAGGGTAGTAACATCCAAGATTGAGATTATGGTTCTAAATAACATTCATCCTCCTTCTTGCACTCATACCGAATCGGGGGTTGATTCGCCATATGGAGAGTTATTTCTCTCTCACAGAAATTTAAAATGGCTCTATATAGGGAAAATATACATGCCAAGAATTGCATAAAATTCCACCAGACGGAGAATGAGGAGGTTCTCTAGGAAGTTCATACCTAGAATTTTGAAATGGGGGGAGTTAAATTCATTGGATTAAGTGATTTCCCCATTTTCCATTCTCACCGACGTCTCTACATCCATGATTTGTGGTGGTATTGGAATTGTTCTACTAAAAATTCACTATATAATTTAATGCATAGAAGTAAAATAGAAAATTAAATTAACTATTTGTAAATGAAAAACTCATGTACATGTCAACACTTAATTTTCGGGGTTTTCTTCGACAGTTGTGATAGAAAAATCCGACCCTTTCTATCTTGGAGCATTTTGGTTTCCTCTGAAAACCCTTGGCTTAGGCCACCAGTTTGAAAAGTGCCCTGGTTAATTGTAGTTGATGCAATGAATAATGAATTGAGGGTTTAACAGATCATTCCTCTCCTCTGTTACCATTGCGGATTTTTCTTGTCAATAGTTAATGGATATGTTCCATTCTCTTCTACACATAATGCTTTTCCGCATCCCCATCACTCAATTTATAGGGTTCTATCCACATGATTATAAAGTGGAGTGATTGAATTTTTTACCACCATTTGATTTATCTATCGGACTTCCAAAATTAAATTCCCCCTTTCACTTTTTATTCCAATGCTACCCAAGGTAATTTTCAATCTCCATTTCTTCGTTGAGAGAACATCATTCAATATTGAAGTCACAGATCGCAATGGGTTTCTATAGGATACGTTTTACCCCACAAAAGAAGTGGACAACCTTTCATTCAGGGGTAGTGACAATGATGGAGGCATGTCATTAAATCCTTCTGAAGTTTTCCTCATACATTGAGATTTATATGGAATTTTTCTCTTGATGTAAAGGAAGTCCCTTTTAATTTTAAGTTGGAGGGTGTGAGGATAATATTTATCGGTTTTTATTTCCAAAAATCCTTCCGTTACAACACCTCTATCTCTTTATCTGGATTTTTACTTTTGATCAATGTCCACCATTGATCAGATGCACCCTCCTCATGATAAGAAGGAAGAATAACATTATGTTGTTTCGAACATTGAATGATGGATAAGATATTTTCAATGGAGATGATCAATTTTTTGGTGATTGAGGGATCAAATGATCTATTAAATGTAAGAGGCATTTGTCTCATGACGCTTCTGATTGAGTCTGGTTCACTCTTGGGAGGGTGAGCACTACTCTTAACCCATGTTTCTTTTCAAAACATGAGTTTGATAAGATAGTCTCATGATAATGTTTGTGATTATTGCTTATATCAGATTGACCATGTCATTAGTATAGTCTCCACCTTGATCTTCATATTTGATGTTAGCCAAAGACCTCCTATTACCGACCATTGGTTGGAATAGAAGGAATGTTAGGGGTAAAACATAAAGGGGAAACCAATGACAAAAAGAGATAACCTAGAAATTACATATATTTTCATAACTTACGAATTTATATGATTCTATATATGTTATACATGATCTACATCCCAACATATATTTTTAATGGAATTTTTCCCCATAACAGTGGTTCATAAAAATATCCCCTTGGGCATGTCATAACCAACACTACAGTAAGGCCCATTTTCATGCACTAGTTCCAATTCTTGTCTATCTCAAAGTGGTGTTTTGGGGTTTTACCCCTATATACATCATTTCCAGAGTGCCTATACTTGTACGTATCTAGACATGGATATATTTTCTAGAAAATCCACATACTCTATACTCACAAAACTTTTGGGATGTTTTAATTATATATAGTCTTATCACAAAGGCTTTAAATAGGGTTTTCTAACCCTAATACCCATAATATATAAACATATCCTCTGATACCAAATATAAAAACCATTCTATTTATTACACACATAAACAAGATTAATTACATAAACATGAACTTCAAGCAACTCTGAAGATTGATAGGTCTAGTGTATTTGGAATTTAGGAACATTAAACAACAACATACTATATAAAACAAACCATCCTTATTGAAAACTTCTTTTAAATGATCAAAACATTCTTTTATTGTTATTAGTGCCTGGGAAAACCTGAAGAAATGCATAAGAAAAGGGTGATATATAATGCCCAATAAGGGAGAAAACAATTCATAACATGAATAATATAGTACAGTTTATGCAATAGGAATATCAATGGATCATAATAAAAACATGAACATCAAGGCATGGTATAGCTTGATTATTATGACATGTAAATGTGGAAAAAATATTGAACATGATATTAACACGAGCCAAGGTACATTGCACATGGAGTATGAGTAAGCCCTTAATTCAATTGAATTATCATTAATGAACCCTCATTTCACATGAATTAGCAATGGTAAACCCTCATTTCACTTGACGGTTCATGATACTAATTGTTAGCCAATGCATTGGAGTGCTATCAGGTTACACCCTTTATAATCATTTCCCTTCATGAATAATTGTTCCACATGGATCATATAAAATGGAGTCATTTAAAATTATCATTTATTCCCTGATAAATTAATGTTGAATACATACATGAAACTCTTTAATCAAAAAGTATATTTGCATAAAGGCGAATACCCTTTATATAGAAATAGGTATGGTATTCACTTACGTGATGATTTTGGCATGGGAAATTTTGGCAGAATAACGATGTCAAATAGAAATACTAAAATGGGTTGATGAGAGAGAAATGGGTTTATCACCATTTATACATGAAATGGAATGTAAGGGGGGGATGGATGATAATATCCCTACATATGTAATGGAATTTAGATGCATAATCTAAATGAATTTCTTGATTGTAAATGAGAAGAGAGAAAATTTGTATGTTATTTAGGCATGGTAACATGTGTAAATGGGAGGAAATAATTTGAGAGAAAAAAGAATCTCATAATTAAAACATAAGGAGGGTAGTATGGGGGAGGTGAAAAAGTATACCCCGACATTCTTATTTGATTATAAAATGGTATAACATCATATAGAAATTTGGACAAAATGAGAAAGGAAGAAATCCTTTACTAGATTGGAACACATTATTTTATATGGGAAATAGTCTAGCTTATTAAAAAGTTAGGCTTCCTTATGTTGAGGTGATTTACACTCTCAAGGAAATCATTTTAAAATTTTAAAATATTTTATAAGTCTTGAGGTCAACTAAGGCCCCATATAAATAATAATAAAAATATTAATTCACATTATTTTAATGAAAAAACATATATTGGACGAATTTAATTTTTATTTTATTTTATAATATCACTATGTTGAAATTATATTTCCATAAAAAATTTATATATTTAAACGGTATTTAATTTTTAAACAAAAATTTGACTATCATAGAAAATTAGGAAATCTTCATCCGTAGATAATTTCGATCTCCTGAATCCAAATATAATATTAATTTTATCTAAATATTTTTCTGAGTATGTGATTTTTTACTTTTAAAATAAAATCGTCATTTATATAAAATTCAAGGGTTTTGAAAAACACTGCTTTCAAACAATAATAGAAATTTCAATTGTATTCATAAAAATTATAGGATCATTTATATTTAATAAAAATTAATTTTGCTAAAAATATTTTATTAGAATATAATTTAATTAATAAATCCATTAATTCACCAAAATAGATTTATTAATTAAATTATAAATAAAAATACTATTTGTGCTTTTAAAACCATTTACGAAGATACAATTATAATATTAATGTATATTATTTATTCAAAGATAAGGCCCATAATTATAGTTCTAGTGTTTTATTACATAACCCCTTATAAAACCCACATACAAACTAAGTGTAAGGTATGTGATGGTGATAGACTCTTAGGGAGTCTCATATAACATCAATCAGGTGGTAATCTCTATTAAATTCAACTTATCTTGCATGTCATTCCATTCAATCTTAAGGTGTTTTAGCGTAGCCTGATATTGGTCAAGAGCGAAGTCTAGTAATGATACCTCCTTTTAGAGCTCTAAAAAATGGGCTTCGAAGGGATCAATTCTGCTGGATGTGGTCATAACTTCTATTGACTGGGTAAATTGGATTTGTTAAATCCCAATATTTATACTAATAATTTTATCACTGTTCAATTGTAATATTAGAAATGATAAATATTATTAACATTATTATTAAATCCAATAACATAAAACAAAGTAAGTGAATATGTCTTAGAAAACCATTTTACATAATAAAAAATTTAATTAGATCAATAATAATTATGATTAACAAATGTTTGGGACGTAAAATTTCATGAATGTTATTTTGGGGTATTCTCATATTTGATACAACCCCATGAAACACCTTGAGATAATTTTTTATAATCATATATTTCAATAATTCTATGAAAATATAACAAAGATCCATATATGGAAGGATAAGATTCACATATTATGTCATATAATCTAATAGATTGGTCTATTAGTTAACCCAGGGAAATGAGAGATATAGCCTCCTAGAAGGATCTTTAGAAGATATTTTACACAAATAGTTTCTTAAGGCCATCTTGATATTACAATCATTTTATACAGGACTTCTCACAAATTGAAAAACCTCTAACGATCCAGAATAGTATGAGTTTGAGGTTTTTTATGATTAGATACATGTGAGACATCCTTTTTGGACTTGAAAGGATGATTTACTTCAACATTGTACTTGATTATTCAATATCCAATCATGATATATACTATATATTGTGATTCATAAGATATTAGGCTAGGAGTAATTGTAATGTTCTAGGATCTAGTCATGGAATATCGATCTCCTCAGCTAAAATGCATGATTTTAATTACTAAACACACAATCATGAGTAAGCTTTAGTTTGTAATGTTTTTGTCTATTAGAGACATTGGTTATTGGTAAAGAATTTTATGGTGTACATTGACCTTGTATTACTATAGTATATCTATGACTTGAATATAAGGTAACAAATGTTGGATGAATAATGTAGTATTTTTACATCATGATTCTCAAAATTCTGAGAATGGAAAATGATGTTGGCAGTGCACTGATATTGAGGAACCAGTTACAAGAAATTTTCTAGGCCAATAGCATGTGGAATTTTATAGCCTTATTTGTAGACATGAACTTGGAGGTTCATAGTTGTAATCTTTAGGACTCTATTTAATTTGTAGATATGATTTATAAACATAATTATAGATTTATAATGTGATTTTTATCTGCTTCAGAAGGCCATGTCCTATGGTATATTGTTGAAGTTGATGACCCACCACCCCATTGTATATTGGATGATAATGAAATTATTCATATTCATAGTCGCATATGGGTTCCAATAGGCATATGATATAAGAGGATGGTAGATATTCCTTAGTTTAGGGAGCACATCCCTACATTACCATGATGTATTACGATTTATATCACCAGTATATGTGTCTAGGGATGAAACAAGAGGTGGCTGGTTTTTTATGAGGTTATCCACATTTCAGTTGGTGAAAGAATAACCTAAGTAACTATTTTACAGTAGTTATCCATTACTGAGTGGAGATGGGAAGATTCCATGATACAATTCATGACTAGATTGGAATGTTAAACTCGAGGTGGAAATGAAATTTGGGTTGTTATTAATAGGATCCTGAAGGTTACTCATTTTCTACAGATTATGGACAAGTTCTCAAACTATGATATTGAGATGTTGTATATCAATAAGATAGTATGACTTCATCGAGTTCCTTAGACCATTATTTCAGATATGGAATCCATGTTTATGGCTTATATCTGGAATATCTGGCATAAGATGTTTGATTAATCAGATGTTTTGTGAAAAGAATACCACCCTCAAATGGATTAATAGTAAAATTACTCAATTCAGGTTCTCTCAGACATGTTGTAAACTTGTATTCTATATTTTGGGGGTTTGTGGAAGAGTAAAATACCCTTATTTTAGTTCGCCTTTAGTTACCACTATTGAGAGACCATACAAATAGAACCTTAATAGGATATGTAATATAGGACATAATGATTTCTCCTATCCTAGTTACAGGAATGTGAGGTTGTGTAGCTCAAAAAACATCTAATTTTGAATAATTTAGAGATTCTTCCATTGATTCAGAAATAGATGGATACTGAATTGCCTAGAAATAAATTTTACACCACTCTCTCTCAATATCCTATAGATTAAAAGTTCTAAGATTACATATTTTTAGGTTTCTATTCATGTCTATGATGAAAACAGATTATGAGACTGGTTATGATTTACCAAAGATATATCATGCCATTCGAGAGTCTAATGTTGGTCATGCTAGTATGCTATTGGTTATGGATACCTTAGAGGTAACGAGACATGCATGAAATCTTCTGAATATCTTTTTTGAACCTCTATCAATTATACACATCTCAAAATTTCCAACTGTATGAGGTGATTTTACTGATAGATGAGTCCTTTCAGGTTCATCATAAAAATTATGTTTAAAGGAACTTGATGGTTCTTTGAGGCCTGTATGTTCCTCTAGTATGGTATCTTGGGAAGAATACTTTTTTATACGTTGATTCTTTAAAGTTCAAGATTAAAGTAAATGATTAGTGGGTGGAGTTAATTTATGGATATTCTTGACCACCATTGAATGAGAAATTCAGGAAAAAAATTTAATGGGGAAGATTTAATGATCCCATATTTTATAATGATGTGTGTGCCTTTTTTATTTAACTTCTTCATTGTAACAATACAATTTAACTATTGAGATAATATTAGTTGTTGGTGTGTTCGGGGCTTTCTCAGATCACAGTGGTGTAGTTTTTGAAAAACATTGATTGGTAACATGGTTAGGTGAAACCATGTTGGATAGGACACACAGTTACCCCTGGCGATTTGGGGTTTCAAATGGGGTGCATGAGGCTGCATAGTGCTGGGGAAACCTTGAAACCTCATTTGAACCCCCATGTGAATACTAAACACTTATTGTATTTTTTATTTTTCATTATTCGAGCATCATAAGTAAAACCATACACATGAAACTATGATTTATCCCTTATGGTAGCGAACAACACATTGTTGGTGTAGGAGTTGGGAAGTATTGCATCTAATCATTGAGAAATAAGAATTCTATTAGGAATTACCATTTCACAAATAATTTGTTTAAACCTATAAAATATTTCTTTTTTCCTCCATTGAATATAACCTCACCCTTGAGATATATTTTTAAATGGAAATCCTAGTATTTTGTGTATATTCCTCGTTCATAATCGGATTTGTAAACAATTAACCTTGTTGGATTAATGATGTTGATTACTTGATTCCTATTGTGTCATTATACATGTGACCTGGTATTGGATGTGCTACTTTTGTGCAATCTATTAGTCCCCATTTACATTCTTTGAGTATATTCATCATTTTTCTTCTAATCTGGATAGAATCAGACCTCGATAATCAAAACATTCTCTACTATGTAGATTAGGTAGGTGTTCTATAGCGTTTCCTTGGGGTTTGGTGTATTGTATTCCATGTGGTTGTAGTGTTTCACCCCATATATTTTTGAGGATAAACATTTATAAATTAAATTTTTGAATTTAATGAATCGGGACTTGTTATGGTTTCCCATTAGCTCCATTAAGAATGTTATAAGTTGTTTCCCCAACATGGTCACCAATGAGGTTTTCCTTTTTCCAATTTATATACAACACATGTGGTTCTAGTGAGCTCACTTTTTTTGAGGATACATTTTTATAACTAAATTATAAATGAATAGAAATATTAGTATAAGGTTTTCTTAATTTTCCATTTGATAACATGATGTGTTTTTATTAAATTATATAGATGGAAATTGCTATATGAGTTGGATTAACACATTGAATATGACTACATTTGACATTATGAATGTGATTGTTGATGAATTGAAATGATAGTAGATGCCTCTAATGATATCCTTATATCTAATTTAAAATGATTCCATGGAATATTATCACATGGATTATGTTTATAGTAGTGGATTCCTTGGATTTTTTTATCCTTGGAACTTTATTTCATATAATTACTTTGGAATTACTACCCCATCTATCGAACATATTAGGGATCGTAGTGGACATGGTATATTGACATGCTTCTTGGTACCTAAACAATTCTTTTCTAGGTTTCATCAAGTTTCTCCTAGAACATGTCAAGGATTAATTGGTCATATATAACATGTATCTTCTTGTTCAGGATCAGACATGATCAATTACATGGTGTGAACATTTGTCATTACTCTTATTAGACATTGTGATTATGATGAATGTAATAAACATTATTATATAGAATGGAAGTGGTAAATTATATGAATTTGTAAGTATGGCATGAATATGATGTATATTTTTTACATGCTTCCAGATAACCTGAGTATGGTTATCAGATTAATGTTCTTAGACTAGACTTTTTTAAAATTTTAATTCAGTTTTACCACTACCAATTTTATGGGATGTTTACTACTTTTTAGAGATATTATTTTTAAGGACTATATAAATTTACATTTATCATACATTCTATGTTTTGTTTGCATAAATTATTGTTATACTAGTCATATATTTCAAACTCCTTTAGCTTGTATGACACTTACTATAATTTTTAAATACAATAGTTTTTCGGGCTTATATAGTGATATATTACACCCTGTTTATGCCACTGTTGGGTACCTAGACAGACATCACGGATACAAGTATGGACCGGGGGATGTTCCCACTGTAAAATGCATGACATGTTAGCTTCATAAGAATAACCAAGAATAAGACTAACATATGATAATGTTGTAAGATGGGAAAGTTCCTTTTTGGCCATTTTTTAATTTTGATACATGTATGCTATGTATTCTTGAATATCCATATTATTTTTATTATAGATACAGAACATGGATATTTATTTTTATATTAAATAAACATTAGGCTTGTTTCTTTATTATAATGTTGAGTATTTTTATATCATATTTAGTTATTTATTTCACATATTGCATTATAATAATGTAACTTCGTTTCTAGACTACGACATCATGGAATAGTCTACCAAATACACACCCATGTCCCTCACTATAAGTCATCTTCCTCAGGCATACATTATGGTGTGATTTTGGCCATGTGACCATGTAGATTGGGGAACTGTTTGGTGTCATTTGTTTTAGGAAGATATATGTAAAACCTAAAATATAACACACTCCCATCCAATGGGATAAAAAATAAAAATTCATGTATACATATGACTGCCTCCTCAGAAAATGATGCCATAAATTCTTTCATTACCACATATCATGGTTGGAAATAATATAATACATAACGTTTTTAAATGATAGGTATGATATGTATGATTTCATAATGATTATATAATTATTTAATAACACATACCATCATTATATACTTTTTTAAGGAAAATGATATCATTTTTTGTAGATTTATTTACTACCACCTTCTCAAACTGATGTGATTCATTCATGATCTACATGGGATATATTAAAGATTAGTTTAATAAACATATATGATATACAAGAAAAATATTTTCTAATCCTGACATAATTATTTTTCTATAAATATTAAATAACTAGTTCTTTATTACGATTCACCCACTGAAAAAGTGATAACAACATTTTGTGGACATGTAGAGTACCACCTCTTCAGTGCGATGTGTCTCTTCATTTTTCATCTCCACATCAACAAGAATGATATATATATGTATATATATATATATATGTATATGTTTATATTTATATGAGAAATATGATATTTATTTCATACAATTTTTAATCATATGTTTAAATAATTTCCATATTTTACTGTAGTCAACATACAAGTGTAGTTATTTCAATTTAAACCAAGTATTTTAAAAACATTCGACTTAAACATAACTGAATAAGAAAATGTATATAAAATGGTAAAATATGAAATAATAGTAATAATAAAAATGAAAATTGTTAAATATAATTTAAATATTTAACATATGGTTATTATATAAAAATGTAAAGAACACGGATTGACGAACTAGACTCAGGTTAAGTGTTCTTCTCATCTCACATTTATTTTTGTGAGACAAATGACATATAAATGAAATAGTATTGTTGTGTGGTTTATATTATCACCATTAATGTATTTTTTGACTAATATCAATAAATTCATGGGGATTTATATATATATTTTAGGATTACTCTTTTTTGGGGGTTACAATTTCAAATTTATAGAATTAGTGAGGGTTTTCTTTCACAATTTTACATAATTGAGGCAGTTGTTAGGTTATTCAACAATATTATTTTTAAAATGTGTATATACATCCCACATGATATCGTATATCATGAATATAATAACTTTTTTATGATACAATTTTATTATTTTCATGTTATTACTTTATTTAGACTATGATTAAATGTTATAAAAGTGTTAAGAGTCATTTTTTATAATATCATCATTTAAAGGGACTATGTATGGATATTTCACTACAATTGAACTCTAATAATTATCATGAATAATCTTCTCCTTTAGTTTTTTGTGATACATTTATATAATTGTTCAAATTTTACACTCTTTTAAAGATAAAATATTTGAAAAACAATTTTTATGAAACAAAAACAACATTACCTCTGTGGTAGGAAATTTTTGTGCTTAAAAATAAGTGTTTAGAAAAAATGATTTCAATGATTTTATATATTAATATTTAATTTTATTTTCAATTGATTGAAATTTAAAAATTAATAATGCATTTAAATGATTTTTTAATTATTTTTAAAACATTATTTATTTATTTCCATTGTTTATTTCATTGAAAGGAATTTTTAAAATGTTTTAACCTTTTAAAAGTTTTTTTTCATAATGAAAATGATATTTTCTATATAAATGATTTTAATGATATTTTTATGGTATTTAAATTAAAAACAATCAATATCTACTTACCTTAACTATCCCCTACTTGGATTATTTTTCATTTATAACATCCCCATTTTTTCTAGATACATTAATATTATTTAAAGATGTTTTTATGTAACCTGTTTCTTTTAAATAAGCTAATCATATTTCAATGAGATTATTATAGAGACCTTTAATTTTTACATGGTTTAAATATGTAATGAAATGGGTAATTTTTTTCACTATGAGTTTATAATGAAATAAAATAATACATGTGTTATGATTATTTAATTGTACTTTTTTATTTGATTGGTGGTTACATTATAATCTTGGAAGGTGGTTCTATGGCAAACCGATAATAGACAGTTCCAAGATAAACCAAGGATAGGTGGGACTATGATAACCTACCAAGGCATTGTTTATAGAATTTGAAAATATGGTTAATAAATTTGTATGAGTGAAGTGAAAATTATGTCCCAAGTTACATACATGTTTTATTTACATTTTTATGGTATTATAGTTCTTCTAAAGATTGTGATTGATTTCACATGGTTCACGAAAATTGATTCTAATGATTCTTTCCTTTTCAATGATTTCATATTTAATGATATGATTATTTTTTGGTAGGATTTCCTTCATGATTATCTCACACACTCTAGTTATGTCATCACACCCTTATGCACACATATTCTATTTAATGACATTAAATTTTTAATTCTCATGTTCATCCTTAATACTATTTGGAGCTCACCCTTCTTTAGTTTCATTTTCCCTAGGTTATGAATAGTGAGGTCAAATGATTTAAGTCTGTATTACATTTCAAATGGATTTTGATAATGATTTCAGGTGAAATTATACAATCTAGGTTAAATGGTATAAATTTTTATATGATGACATGGGAATTGTTATGTGGATTTTTTTCCAAATTAAATAAAACTATAAACCTAAACTACCATCCAAAATTTAAATAAAAAATTTTCTCATTTCTATGTTGTATTATTTTTATGGAAACAAAAACTAAGTCATAATTATCGACATCATATCCACGAATGTGATGTTATGAATTTTACAAAAGGATTCAAGAATGCAGGTCTAGAGAGGTTATACTAATTAGACTGTATGATTTTAGAGGGGATAATGGTAGTAAATGTGTAGTAGAAAACATTAATTTGTATTAATTAATTCAAGTAGATAATTTTAATTATTTTGGAATAATATAATAAATAAATAAAGATACTCATTTTCATTGCTGATCTGGTCTATCCAAGATCCTTGACATGGGCATGATAGTGACCAATAAGAACTATCATGTGGAATCCTTACTCTTAGAGACATAACAAGTAATAAAAATATCCAAACATGTTGTATGTATTTCACTTCTATCCTTGGAATTATACAATGTTCATATTATTGGATAAAGAGAAAAAATATATAAATTGAGCTTCCACCTTATAGTTTTAGTTCATGTAAAAATTTACCAACCATTTCATGATTCAAGAAAATTTTTAAATGATTTAGTGAGACTCCATGAGGCACTTGAAATTTTAATCAAAACATGATAATAAGAATAATTCTTATAAATTGGTTGTAACTACTTAGATAATCCTAATAAGATGTTTACCTCATAAAGTATTCTTTCTTAAACATAAAAATCCAAAAATTACCACTATTGATATTCCCTAACTATTATGATAATCATTAATAGGATAAGTTTTTATTGATTCTCATTAGTAAATAACTTTGGAGTATCCAAAACTAATATCATGGTTATGTGGCTCTTACTATATCATAGATTCTCTATTAATAAAATAAAATATATATGAAATTACTATACAAAGGTTTTATATTTTGATAAAATTACAGTTAATATAATGAAAAACGTCTAAATTATTTATCCTACACACAACTATAAAATATTTTGAATATTACCACATTCTTTTAAAGAATATAATTTATTAATTATCCAAACATTGGGTTACATATAACAAAATATTAATTTAGGTTTGGGTTTAACCCATGCTAACGTAGTGCTATGTATAATGTATGATATGCAAATGATTAAATTAAATTAAAAATATATATTTAAAAAAATATCAGGGTTTTATACTTCCTCTAGGGCCTTTGTGATCATTTTTACAATATAAATTATTGATATTCCTATTCTATATTTTAGTATGGTATTAGTTTACCTTGAAATATTCACTTTTTTAAGATCATTTGACATTAACTTTTCCCAAAATAGTCGTATTATTAATCATGGATATGTTAATTTCTTAAATTTTATATCAATTGTCCATATGGTGTTCTACATTGATAGTAATTTTTTTATCTGTGTAAATATTGGTAATTACATATTTCATTACACAATAATGATATTTTATGATAAGTAAATTTTTTCATTAATTAAATAAATTATATTATATATGAAGAATTATTTACACATGTGGTGATGTGTGGTGACAGATATTATACATCTCTTAGATGCATTAGTAGGTCAAATTAGAAAAATCTTTAATCTATCATCATACATGTTTCTATATATATTATTAAACCATATTATGAAAGGTCATGATGACAAATGTATCTTAATTACATAGTTTATGGTGCCTAATAATCATAAATTTCAATTAGTCGGAATTAATTTATTATTATCCATGATAATGTTTTGAATG
This sequence comes from Viscum album, assembly GCA_963277665.1. Taxonomy (NCBI): domain Eukaryota; kingdom Viridiplantae; phylum Streptophyta; class Magnoliopsida; order Santalales; family Viscaceae; genus Viscum; species Viscum album. The sequence continues at coordinate 965,062,198 of OY728136.1, forward strand.
ATATTATTTCTGGATGCACGTCGCTATTAGTCTATTGATTACATGGATTGTGTGCTCAATTTTTTTCCTTTCTATATTTATTATGCTTACTTGTTCAAGATATAATATACTATACTTAACCCTTACAGATCAATTGTGATATCCCTTAGTTTATTTCATTTCAAATGAATCCACGAATTGTACTCCAAATAAAATAAAAGAATATATTATTCAGAATAATGAAATTTATCAATGATGTATTTTTTTTGTAATTTTTGTATCAAATATAAAATGAAAATCATTTATTTATTAAGTTTACGAATACTACTAAACTAGGCTTTACTTTACAGATTTATTCACTCTATCTTATGCTAATGAAATAAATAACACACTTTCCCTAAGTTATAAGGTTGATATTCACTACATTACATGAATGGAAAACCAAGAACAACATGAAATTTATTTAAATGAAAATGATTTTATTAATGTATAAATAATATTGAATCAAGTTTTTATCAACTGTGAAAACAATGAATTCTATAAAATGACCAATTATCCATTTAAATGTATTTTGAGACCTTTAGAGTTATTTATCAATGAAAATTTTGATCAATGAGCTTTTATAAATTTCTAAAGGATTGGATGGTTAATTTAAAATGGTTTTATTGGATTTATTTCTAAATAAAACTTATAAAGACATATTTTCACATTGAATTAAAAATGTTAAGGTTAAAATTCACATAGAACATTCTGCTCTGATGTTTTTTTTTCAAAAAAGTGGATGATTTCATATAATAGGAAAAAAATTATTTTATAATTGTTCTTGTGAGTGATAGGTTTTTTGGATGTTACTCAATGGTGAGACAATATTAACATTCATTATATAGTACATAGATACGTGTTTACCCAAAAAAGATTTATTATTATTATTGTATCCCCCATGAATGTTTTCCTAGGAAGTCAATTGCAGTAAAAATAACATCTTGGAATAAATTATAAACTATTTTAGAACCATTTTTTACTAGTGTACCCTAGTAGGGTGTTATCTATTCTCTAAGATCATTCATCTAATTTATTCCTAAAATGGAAAATCTATGACATAGGTTGGTTAAAATTCAATGGAAACACTAATTACATAGAATAGTTTTTAATATGTTGTTTATGTTTCCCCTTGACCTCTATGTTTTAATGATCACTTGTTTTTTTGTCATTTTATATAGGTTGCATTATTTTTATTATTGTATTACTAGATTGGATATTGTTTAATGTTACCTCTATGTTATTATATTTGTCATTATTATTATTATATATACTCTTATTTCCACAGTACCCTTTCTATTAATAGAAGATATGATTTTAGTATTAATAAATTATTTTTGTTGTTTTTTAATATACATTATAACAATAATTTTATTAAATATAGCATGTAAAAATTTAATTTATCTTTTTTTAATTTATATGTCCATGTATTATAAAATTATTAAATCCACCAGTTTAAAATGAGTAATTTCAATGGTAATGGTAGTTGACAACTTTTTTTCCTTGAACAAATAATTTAGAAAAACTATATTACTAATGAATATTTTCTCACTAGGTTTAATTGAATATTTTTTTTAATTTTAATTCATAGGATATGGTTTTATTTTTCGTACATATAATGACTAATTTCCAAAACTATCATAATATCAATGTTATGTTTTTGTTTAATTTTGGTCTCTACAAGAGATTTCATGGTCATGAGGTTGCGTGGTTACTATGAGGGTCACATAAAGGAAGGGCTAGGAGCATATTAAGCTTATTATTGTATACTATTCTAGTTTCATGATACAAGATGGCCACCCTTTTATCATTGTAAGTTTTTATTTCATATTTACTTGTTATATTAGTATGATATTTATAACGATTAATGTGATTTTTTTTTATTAATATTCGACATCATTATGTTATTTATAGAACTCTATCATATAAAAAGAAAATTCCAAAAATTATATAGAATTTACAAAATATATTTGGAAATAATCATTCTCTCTTAACCATATGTGATGTTGTAGATAATGATTCCAACCATGATTGAATGCGTAGATTCATCATGGATGTAATAGGATTTCATATGTCTATTATTTATGGGTGTTCCTCGGAATCATCAAAAAATGTTTGATAGAATTAACCATTAAAAAAATTTAATATTTGGGTATGAAATAATTCCCTATTTGAATAGAATATATTCATTTGTAGTCACATGAGATCACAAAAGTGCATAAAATTATTTAGTAACTAGATACACATTATATAACAAATAAAAAATAAAACTATATGGTTTGGGAGGGATAAATTGTCAATAATAAGATGAAAAATAATTACATCCTTGGAAAATTTTCTAAAATATCATCAATAAATTTATAAATATTTTACCACTATGAACCCACATTTTTGTTCATAATTCCTATTTTCTATTCCCAAAATATTTGAGTTCATGTGAACTGGAACAAAATATACTAGGTAACACATTCAATGAACTAATAAAAAAGTCATTAAAATGAATTAATTTTTTATTTGAATAAAATATGAACTTTTATAAAAAAACTAAAAATTACATATGTGGAAAATTTATAAAGATATCCACTAAAAAATTCATCAAACAGCTAAACTATTAATCAATTTCCAAAACAATAATATGACATTATCACCATGATTGAGTGTTTAAATATATTTTGAGTGTTATATAGTAGAGAGGATCAACACATTGGTGAAGGGTGATTATTAGGACTATATACATGAATATAGGATATGAAATGTTCCCCAAAATTCTAAAATTTCCCAACTTAAAAAAATCATCATTTTAATATTTTCAGAAGATGATTACTTTTTATACATGTTAAAATTGCTATAATCATAATTATTAATTATAAACAATGATTGAAATCATATGATTCATGTATAAATAATCATGTGTCCAAACTATGGAATAATCCCAACATATCATGATTTTCAATATTTTCCATTATTAATCCAAATTTTTCATATTTTTACCTTAATAGATAAATTATTAACATTTCACACCATAAATTTAAATATAATTACTAAATACCTCATGTATTGGAAAAAATCAATTCTAATACATTTATATATATTATCCTGATTCAAAATTTTTGACCAAACTAGTATGAAAAAACTACAACAAAGAAAACTATTTCATTATTTAAGAAAATCCCTAGAGGTTAATTTCATATTATCATGAAGAAAAAAAATAAAATATATACCTTATACAAAATTAACACCACAAATTTTTTTAATTATACAAAATTACTAATCATTGTGGAAAATTAAATAATAAAATATGGTCATCGTTTCATTAACTGTAGTAAAAAATGGCTAATTATAATTCTGACAAAATGTATTGAATGTTATTAATAAAATCAATTTCATAGAAAATAAATATCAGGGATTCATTAGAAATACATATTTATCTTTCATCCTGCTATTATTGAAAATTATAGTGGGTTATATATTAATAAATGAAATAATATGAGTAAATGGTCCATGAAAACAATAGAATGCTAATTAGTGAATATATGATAATGTTTCCTTTGAATTACAATATTTTTCTCTCGAATAAAAATTCAAGAAATTTTGTTAATGACTGTATGTAGTGTTAGGTGAATATTGAAATATTTTACATATCAATCTAGTTGATGTTTAAAATAAATTATCATACAAATATGTTTAAAATTGTATTTTTTTATTTAAAAAATAAAGAACCCCTAACTCTATAGTTAGATGATATTTATATAAACAAGAAATAAAAGGGAAAAAATATATTAACATAGAATGATTATAGTATACCTGTCACGACCCGTCCAATGGGGGCTCGTGCCGTAACTCCCCAAGCCCGCATCCAATAGGCCATGGGCCGGTCACTGGCACCGAGTAGGCATGTCACTAACCTGGGAGGAATTGCCTATAAAACTGTACACACACACACATCTCCAAGCCCACAAGGCTGAAAAGTAAAACTACTGAAAAAGGGAAATTCATTCATACACTAAAAATCCCAACCAATAGAGTACGATAGAAATATAAAGTACAGTAATGTAAAATTCTGGGCCAAAAGTACAATCCCACCAAAAGAATGTCTGAAACTATGTCCAACCTGTAAATAAAGGTACTAAGACTGTAATTCGTTGTTATTGGAACACACCTCGACCTGCCTGATCTCACTGAGCATCGTCCGGTCCTTGACCACCTAGAATCCTGTCAATGTCCCGCTCGTCTCTACAAGACATGACACGTGCAAGAAAAGCTCATGTAGGGGTGACTATAACAATACCCAGTAGGACACCCCGAAACCACAAAGGAAAAAAACAAGAGAAAATTCCACAAAATAATGATACATTCAGCTATACATAGTATATTTTTACAGAGCATATAACAAGAATATCCAGATATACTCGTACATGATCAACTATCGCGAAACCACCACTAAGATAGTGATCGAAGATTCAACTAAGCACGTAATAGTGAGAACACTCTCCTAGGTCTGAAGAGATAGATATGAAGCACTTGTTTTGGGAGAACTCACTCCAAAAGTACTTAAGAATACAATATTCAGATGAGGATCACAACCAGTAGCTATGGGGTGATTCCAATAACTCAGTATGAACTAATCCGCTAAACAGAGGATCGGCGCTCGAGTAAGGTAGGTCATGTAGATACCAAGAACTCTACCTAGGGTACCAGGAAGGAATAGAGGATCTGGCTCTAAGTCTCACAAAGGGAATTCCAACAACACTTTTCAAGAAGTCCTGCTAAAGGGATCATACTCCTGTCCGTAAGAAATGATACACGAAACCTTCAGGAGAAAGACCAAGGGTACAAACCCTAAAAATGCTAGCCCAAGACATTGAAGACAAATGGATTAAGCCATATAATATAGGTTACATGGTGTGTAGTAGTGTCAAATTCCATGATCATTTACTCTGAGTACTACTCCTATAAAACAGCCCATGTATTATGTCCTATCATATAAAACTAACTACACGGAGTGTATAAGGATTACTTGTTTTGTCCAAGTGTCCAGGGTTCGCTCTGTGTACGCTGGCCATGTGCTCGTACACAACATCAACCCGTGTCGCCTTACCCAATTACTAGTACATGTGGTATCCCGTGTATCTGGCCGGGTCTGGCCGGGGATGGGTATACACAGCGTGTCCTTGGCCGTGTACCCAACCCGTGTCCGTGTACACCCGGAGTGCACGCTAGGTTGTCCGCTGACAAACACACACCGTGTAACACATACTACACACTGTGTAGTTGGGATTTCCCCAGAATCATCTTCTTCCTCCGCGTGCCATGACTTGGTCTCCAGATTCAGGATCTCTCATCCGTTCGTCCTGATACTTTAGATCTTGGTTTGTTCCATCATAAGAACACCTAACCGGGTTTTTTCGGGCCTTCGATCGGGTTGTAAACCTCCAATGATCCATCTGAAGGAAAAACTCCTAAAAATTAATATCTCTCGATCTACTCCAAATCTTCCACCGAAACAGTCATCGTATCTCTGTACCATCATCCCAAGGTTGGATCTATAATCCCGGATCATTATGCAGGAGAACGAAGGCCCAATCAATCGTTGTTTTTATCCCGCAAAGAATGAAGAACATGTAGGAAAAAAATAATGGGGAAAAGGATTCACAATGAAACAACCTGAGGAACGAACCTCGACCGTTGTTTGTTCCAGCCTTGATCTGTTCTCATAAGAACGATTTTCAAAACAATTATCAGATATGAATTACAAGGATTAAGATATTCCCCAAAATTCCGAAAAAAACACCAGCCTGCAAATATGATCGATCCTCAGGCTAATCTGTTCGTGGATTAGTACGTGTTCGATGTATGAATCAAGAACGGGGATAAGAAACCAAAATCAAAATGTCCTACCTAGATTTGTTGCTTTTTTTGGTGAAGATCCGGTTACCGCGTCGTCATTGCCGCCGAAACTCGTCAAAAACATCGTCACCTTGTTGGGAGGTTTTCTCCAGATCTTCCCAGCACCTCTAGTGGAAATTAAGGGTTATATGATCTGTAACCCTAATCCTCTGTGAAATATTTAATTTAAATGATTAAATTATTTCACTACAGAATGATTTAATAAAATATTTTTATTAAATATGTTATTACGGTTACGTCTGAAAAATAGATTCCACCACCAACATGTGCCAGCCGATGATAGGTCTTGCCTATGGTAAACTCGCTGCTCTGGATGCAATGGAGCCCTCTTATTTCTGATTCGAGCACTTTTTCATGAGTTATTCCTCTTTTTCAGGAAAACCAAATGTGCATGTTATTTAATTTTCTTTAATTAAATTCAAACATTTGTTCTGGGATAACCAGGACTCGTAACTACACACCGTCACAATGCATGGTCTCAAAAAAATCCTATATAATATTAAAATAATTCATGGAAAAAAATCTAGGACATTACATCCACCCCACCTTAGTTTTCTACGTCCCTGAAAATCAAAAACAAAGGCTACTCAAAATGACGTGGTTACTACACATGAATCTGAGCCTCCCTCTCCCACGTGCTCTCCTAGAGATTCCCATGCTGCCACTAGACACGCACTAAGGGAATAGATCACCCATAAATGATCCTCTCCTACCGATCATTGATCTCCACTGGGTACTCAACAAAGGTCGCTCCATCATCGGTGTCCAACTCACCCCAGTCGATAAGGTGTGATGGATCATGCACGTACCTCTATAGCTGCGACACGTGGAAGACGTTCTGTACCCGGTCCATCTGAGGAGGTATAGCCAAGTGGTATGCCACCTCTCCAGCTCTACTCAGTATCTGAAAAGGGCCAAAGAACCTCGAAGATATCTTGTCTCCTCGGCCAAATCTCTGCAATCCTTGTCGAGGTGAGACCCGAAGGAACACATGGTCTCCCTCCTCGATCTATGACGGCCTATGTCTCCTATGAGCATAAGACTTCTGCTGAGTCATTGAATTCTTAATCCTCACTTGGATGACCTGAACTTTCTCTGTAGTGTCTCACACCATCTATGGTCCAATGAGTGCTTACTCTCCTGGGTCAGTCCAGCAAAGTGGTGACCTTAAAGGTCTCCTGCACAAAGCCTCGAATGGTGTCATACCAATAGTGGAATGATAACTATTGTTAAAAGAAAATTACACCAGTGGTAGGTGATCCACCCATCCATGACCGAAGTCAAGTATACATGCTCGTAGCATATCCTATAGAACTTGGATGGTTCGCTCTGTCTTACTATTACTCTGAGGATGAAACGCTATGCTCAAGCGTAACTGTGTCCCAAAAACTTCCTGAAATCCCTTAAAAAAAATGGGATGTGAAATGAGAATTAATATCTGAGACGATCGTTGATGGAACTCCATGAAGTTGGACTATCTCATGCACGTAGAGGCGTGCCATGATCTCTACTGAACTCTACTCTCATATGGCTAGGAAGTGGGCCGACTTGGGGAGTTGGTCAATGATCACCCAGATGGCATCATTTCCCCTAGATGTATGTGGTAAAACCATCATAAAGTCCATGGATATCCCATCCTAAATCCACTATGGAACCTCAAGGGGCAGAATCAAACCTGATGGAACCTGGTGCTCAGCCATTACATGTTGACAAGTAAGTCACTAAGAAAAAACTCTGCCACACTGTACTTCATTCTGTTCCACCGGAACTAACATCAGAGGTCCTAGTACATCATTTCCACGCCTGGATGCACCACCAAAAGAGATATATTAAAATACCCTAGAACCTCCTCCTGCAACGTCATTGGTAATATTGTGTGCCCTCAGGAAAGAACAATGTGATCCCAACCTTTTGAATATGCATCGCCAGCATCACCTGCGGATATTTGAGCACGTAGAGTCTCACATCTAGCATCCTCGAGTTGTGCATCCCTAACTCACTATAAGAGTGGAGGGGTAACAACCATTGACTGAAGGTAAGCTCCCTCATCCCTATCCATGATAGATAACTGTACAGAGGCCAACTTCCTCGTCGCCTCACCAGGAACTGCGAACTGGATTTATTGATGAGAGCATCTGCCACAACATTCCCCTACCCAGGTGTATAAATGATCACAAAGTCGTAATCTTTGAGAAATTAAATCCACCACCTCTGTCTCTAATTTAGATCCTTCTGAGAAAAGATATATCTGAGACCCTTGTGATCAGAGTAAACGATAAACCGCTCACCCTTCAGGTAGTGTCTCCACATCTTTAATGCGATGACAACCTAGGCCATCTCAAGATCATGGGTCACATAGTTCTACTCATGTGGCCTCAAATGACATGAGCCATAGGGAATCACTGCTTGCCTTGGAATCAAGACACAACCAATCTCGGTTCCTGATGCGTCATAGAACACTACGTACTCGACACCCTCTTCTGGTAGTCTCAAGATCGGGGAGCTCTTCAGAGTTTGTCTCAACTGCTGAAAATCCTGCTGGCATCTCTCGGTCCATAAGAAAGGCTGCCCCTTTCGGGTCAAAGCTGTCATGTGTGCTGAAATCCTAGTGAAATCTGGAATGAATCTCTAATAGTAGCCTGCCGACCCAAGGAAACTTCGCACCTCCATCATGCTCTAGGGTGGCCCCCATGCTAACACCGACTCTACCTTGGATGGGTCCACTGCTACGCCATCTGCTGAGATAATGTGACCCAAAAAGTGGACCTCATGTATCAAAAATTGACACTTCGAGTGTCTTCCGTACAACTAGTGCTCTCGGAGTGTGTCCACAACCATTATTAGGTGCCTCGTGTGCTCCTCCTCAGACGCAGAGTACACAAGGATATCATCAATGAAGACCACCATGAACTAATCTAGATAGGGCTGAATGATCTTGTTCATGAGTTCCATAAACAATGTTGGGGCATTCGTCAAGACAAAAGGCATCACCAAGTACTCGTAGTGACAGTAACGACATCTGAAAACCGTCTTCAGTATATCCTCATCCAGTACTCGCAACTGGTGACAGCCTGATCGTAGATCAACCTTCGAGAACCATCGTTCCCCTCCTAACTGATCGAATAGGTCCTTGATCCTCTATAGTAGATACCGGTTCTTCACAGTCACCTGATTCAAGCACCAGTAATCCACACACAGCCTCATGCTCTCGTCTTCCTTCTGGGAAAACAACACTGGGGCCACCCTAGGTGAAACACTGGGTATCACGAATCCCTTCCCCTGCAGAACTTCCAGCTGCACTCTCAGCTCACGAAGCTCTGTAGGAGCCATCCGATATGCTAATGATGATATAATTGTCGTCCTAGGTTGCAACTCAATGTAGAAATATATCTCCCGATGGGGAGGTAGTCTGGGGACATCCTCCAGAAAGAAGTCCACGTACTCAACCACTACTGTAGGAAACTGGAAGCTCATAACATCTGCAGTTCCAAGGGCTAGTCTAGCAAACTAATTTGAAATCTACTGTACCTTCCTATGCACGAGTCTATCCTGCACTTCTGGGGTCTCTTTTTCACCGACGAAGGATAACCTTGTTCCATCACTACGGACACACCACGCCCTTCGCCTAAAATAATAAATCTGGTCATTAACTGTGGATAGCCAATCCATACCAAGAATGACATTGTAAGGCCTTGACTCTACCACCAAGAGGATCCAACTGAAACTATCATCTCCAAGGGTCAGGTCACACTGTATTCAATGGTGTGTTATCTCTGATTCTTCTCCAGTCGGTGTTTCGAAGCGTAATAGTTGGGTCAACAGCTCAACTGGAATTTAAAGGTCTCGAACAAGATTAGCATCATGAAAATAATGACAAGAACATGAGTCTATATGTATGACATCCAAATTAGAAAAGACACAGATTGTACATCTAATCATTCATGGAGTACCTGGTTCATAAGACTCTACTGCCTGCAGTTGTCCCTGCCTTTTTCCACTAGCTCCCTGAACCTGGGGTGGACCTCCTGGGGGTGGTGGTGGAAAAGGGTCAAAACGTCGACAACCTCCAGATACTCTCCCAGCTCTTTTATCATGCCCACTAACCTACATATCGGTATTCTCCACATGTTTCCTCTACCTCGGTGGTCCATCAACTGATCCCATTTTAGTAGTACGGAGGGTCGGAAAATTTCGATCGAGATGTCCCTAGTCATCACATGAGTAGAATCTCTTTTCTTGAGGCAGGCTAGATTCACCCTGTGAACACTGTATTTCAGATCACATATCCTAGAATCTCCTCTGGAAACGGCTCCCACACCTGGGTCCCTGACGTCAGATCCTTGTTGTCGAGGTCTCTGCTTTAGCCCGCTCACTACTGACAGTTGCTGGCTATCTCTGCTCTGCCAAGAAGTTCTCGATCACCAAAGCCCGCTCGAGCACCCCGGCATAAGTAGGAATGCTCATAGGGATGATTCTAGCTCGGATGTCTCTGCGCAATCCCCGCTCAAATGTACGAGCTCTAAAGCACAGATCCCCGACAATATCCATCGAGTACCATGAGAGGTTAGTAAACCTTGATGAATAGTCTGCCACCATCATGGTTCCCTGCCAGAGTTGAAGTATCTCCTTTATACGTACTGATCTTAGAGTAACCGGTGAAAACTCCTCTCATAATAGATGCTCAAAATCTGACAATGCAAGAGTTTCCTCATCGTGATTCTGGATAACAAAACTCCAACATCGCCCTTCTGAGCCCTACAAAAGGCTCGCTACCAGGATCACCATCTGGTCTGCTGCTTTCTTGACCAATTAGAAGACTCTAGCCACTGTCTCAAGATAGTCCTATACTACCTAAGGGTCTGTCTTGCCTCGAAACATGAGGGGTCTCTGACTCTAAAACTCATGGAGTGCGCTCAACCTGTGCTCCTCCTCTACTGGTACAATAGGAACTAAACACTACTCCACAGGAGGTGAATAACTAGCACACCACCCGAAGGTAAAACGGGGGATCAGGTCCCTATATAGAACTTCATCACTGAGGGGGTCATCATTGTGATTGAGCAGCTGGATCCTAGCGGGTGCACGTCACGGAGGAATCTTGTAAAGAAACAAGTGTATCACAATCAGTGAGAATATCTGGAGTGGTTAATCAAGAAGGATATGGAAACCACAACTCATTCCTATATGATGAATGTACCATTATTTTCCCCTGAAACTAGTGTTCTCATGTTCAGAGTGGAAAATCAAGTTACCACAATCCTGGTGCATGGATACGTCGGCCACCCGTACCAACAATAGGGTCCCTGGCCTAAAAGACGAACTCGAAACACATAACATTGTTGCCCCAAACCAACTCACAGAGTCTCAGTCATAAGGTATAACCGACCACCTCTGATACCACTCTGTCACAACCTATCCTAGTGTGGCTCGTGCCACAACTCCCCAAGCCCGCCTCCAATAGGCCAGGGGCCGGTGACTAGAACCGAGTAGGCATTCCACTAACATGGGAGACATTTCCTATAAACCTGTACACACACACACACCACCAAGCCCAAAAATATGAGACGTAAAACTACTGAAAAGGGAAATGCATGCATACACTAAAAATCCCAACCAACAGAGTAAGACAGGAACGTAAATTATAGTATTGTAAAACCCTAAGACAAAAGTACAAGCACATCAAAAGAAAGTCTACAACAATGTACAACCTATAAAGAAAGGTAGAGAGACTACAATCCATAGCCGTATGAACACACCTTAGCCTGCCTCATCTCACTGAGCATCGTCTGGTCCTGGTCCACCTAGAATACTATCAAAGGCCCACTTTTCTATAAAAGACATGACACATGTGGGAAAATCCCATGCATGGTGAGTATAACAATACCTAGTAGTACACCCTAAAACCACAAAGGAAAAAAACAGGGGGAAATACCACAAAGGAATGATGCAGTTAGCTCTACACAGTATATGTTTACAGAACCTATAACAAGATAATCCAAATATACTCATACACGATTTACTATCGTGAAACCACCATTAAGATGCATCTCAAAGATTACACTAAGAACGTAACAGGGAGAACACACACTTAGGTCTGAAGAGAGAGATATGAAGCACTCGTTCTTGGAGAACTCGCTCCACAAGTACTTAAGAATATGATATTCAGATGAGGATCACAACCAGCAGCTATGGGGTGATTCCAACAACTCTGTCTGAGCTAATCTGCTAAGCAGAGGATAGGAACCCGGGAAAGGTAGGTCACATCGATACCAAGTGATCTCCCTATGGCACTAGGAATGAATAGATGATCTGGCTCTAAGTATCACAGGGGGGATTCCAAAAACTCTATTCAGGAAGTCCTGCTGAAGGGATCATACTCTTGTACGTAGGAAATGATACCAGAAACCTTCAGGGGAAAGTCCAAGGGTACGAACCCAAAGAAAGATATCCAAAGACACGGAAGAAAAATGGATTAAGCCATGTAAAATAGGTTACACAGCGTGTAGTAGGGTCACATGATGTGTTCCTTTAATCTGTGTACTACCCCTATTAAATGGCCCGTGTCTTAAGGCATGTCGTTTAAAAGTAACTACACGGCATGTAGAATGATTACATGCTGTGTCTGAGTGTTCGGGGTTCACTCCATGTATGCTGTCCATGTGCCCGTACACAACCTCATCCCGTGTTTCCTTTCCCTCGTACCAGTACATGGGGTATCCCCTGTATCTGGTCGGGCCTAGCTGGGGAAGGGTATAAACGTTGTGTCCTTGGCCATGTAGCCATCCCGTGTCTGTGTACTCCCGAAGTACACGCTTGGTGGTCCTCCGACGAACACACGCCGTGTAGCCCATACTACATGCCGTGTAGTTGGGATTTCTCCAGAATCGTCTTCTTCCTCTGTGTTCCACAGCTTGATCTATGGATTCATGATCTCATATCTGTTCATCCCAATACTTTACATCTTGGTTCGTTCCATCATACAAACACATAAATGTTGTTTTCGGGCCCTCGATCAGGTCGTAAACCTCCAACGATCCATCTGAAGAAAAAATTCCCAAAAACTCATATCTCTCGATCTGCTTCGAATCGTCCGCTGAAACTGTCATCGCAGCTTTGTAACATCATCCTGTAGTTGGATATAAAATATAGTATTGTTACTCCATAGATCAAAGGCGCAATCGATCAATATTATTATCCCTCAATGACTGAAGAACATGTAGGAAAAAAATAATGGGGAAAAGGATTCACAAAGAAACAACCGGAGGAACAAACCTCGGCCATGGTTCATTCTGGCCTCGATCTATTCCCGTAAGAATGATTTTAATAACAATTTTCAGATCTAAATAACAAGGATTAATATCTGCCCAAAAATACCCAAAAAAAATCCCATCCCGCAAATACGATCGATTTGCATACTAATATATTCTTGGATTAGTCATTGTTGGTCGAAGGAATCAAGAACGGGGAAAGGAAACAAAAATCAAAATGTCGTCCCTGCATTCACTATGTTCGTTGGCGAAGATCTGATCACCACGTCATTGTCGCTGATGAAAATCTTCAAGAACTTTGTCACCCCATTGGGAGGTTTTCTCCAGAGCTTCCCAGTGCCTCCAGGGGAAATTCAGGGTTATGAGATCTGAAACCCTTATCCGCTGTGAAATCATTAATTTAAAAGATTAAAATATTTCAGCGCAGAAAGATATAATAAAATATTTTTATAAAATATATTATTATGGTTATGTCCGAAAACGAGATTCCACCACCGACCTTCACCATCCGATGTTAGGTCTCGCCTAAGGTAAACTCGCTGCACTGGATGCAAAGTCCCTCTCAGATTTCTTATCCGAGCACCCGTTTATGAGTTATTCCACTTTTTCAAGAAAACCACATGAGAGTGTTATTTAATTTTTTTAATTAAATTCAAACATTTTTTCTAGGCTCACTGAGCCTCGAAACTACACACCATCACAACGCCTGGTATTAAAAGAATTCGAATATAATATTAAAAAACTACATGAAAAAAATGTAGCACATTAAAATAATGTATAAAATATGGTATGAACTACTAAAATTTGTTTATTTTAGAATATTTTTCCAACATTGAGAGTTAAACATAATTTTTATTTTTAATATATTGATAATCATGTATATTTAGAAAGAATGGGAATTAAGTTTGATCTATCATTGAATGATGTTGTAATTTTTTACACAATAAAAATTATATTTCAAATAATGGATAAAGAGTTTATGAACTAAATGAATAATTATTGGTTAACTTATGAGAATTACACATTTTTTGACAAATCATAATCATATAGTATATTATAGTAACTAGTATTGATAAATTTATATAATAGGTAGTGGTGGAAGCATATCACTAAATATGATTATTTAAAATTTCTAATGAATAGGATATAAATTTTTATATAGATTCATTTTATATGAACTTGATATGTAATACACCATTCTGGTATCTCAAATCATTATCTATATAGATATAATATTTTTTTTGATAATTATCATAAATTATTTATATTGGATAAAAAATTAATTATTATAATTAAATATTCATACACATTTATTCACTAAATAAATTTAGTATAGGTCATAAATTTTGAAAATGTATCAATTTCTTAGTCATCCTTGGAAGTGAACATTGATTCATTATGTGAAATATGTTTGCTTAAAAGTATATAGTAAATATTTATATTGTATTCTTGATCAGTAGGTTGAATCAGTCTGGTTTCATCTTCCTCTTTTGGCTTGTTTCAAGTGTGATATTTGGTAGTTCAAAAATTCTTCCATGATATGTCAATGATATTTAAGCTTCCAGTGGAGACCTAAAGATATAATATCTCATTTTCTTTTACCGAGGTATCTTCTTCAACAACATGAAATGGCACTTGAATATATTATAATCTGGTTTATTCTACATTAAAAATTTTTTTTTTTCATTTAAAATAATCAATATTGATATCATGGAATTGTTTTATGGGTAAATTAGTAGTTTTTTGAAAGTATTTTTTATTCAAAACCCTTTTCTGTTATTGGATCCATTTAAGTGGGGTTTAGAATAAAATTTATAATAAATAATAATCATATAAGAAATGATTCTTAATCATTTTAAAAGATATGTTAAACACATACATGTATTACTAAAATAGAATATCATGACATCATATATTAAAAAATGTGATAATAATATCCATGTAATTGTATGCTATGAATTAGAAAAAATGTTTCTGTTTCTTCTATAAAAGAGGGTTATTATGGTCTGTGATATAGTATAAAATTATATTTTTACAAATCACAACTACTTGAATATTATTATCATGATATTTGATTGATAATGTGAGTAATGAAATGAAAAATTATATAATGATAACATATAATTCTTTGATGATGAGATATGAGGATATAAAAGCCTACATTATGTAGTAAAGTATATACAATATAGTGTTCAATGTCTAATAATTCACATTATATAAAATATATTTTTATATATCTATTCATTTTTAAAATGAAATACTTTTTGTAAAAAAATTAAAATTATATAAATTAATTTGATTAATTTATATAAATTCTGAACGTGTTCTTAAATTTAATATTAATTAGCAATTATTTATCATTAGAATTTAATGAAATTTTTTATAAAAAAATTATTCATTATATGTTATCAATAAATTCTCTTATTTTTAATGGTATTATGTTTATAATTTTATTGTAAAATGATTATGTTAAAATTTTAATGGGAATTATAATTAATTAAATAATCCTAATTAATTTTTTTATAATTATAATATTAAATAATTATAAATAATAATTTAATATATAAATCATAATATTCATATTCTTGGAATTTTATTTAAACTATATCATATTTGTTTTAGTTTAGATGATAAAAGCGTTAAATGAATAAAAATAATAATATTTAATACATTTTAATTTTATTGGATGAATCATGATATAACTATAAAAAATTCAAATGTGAAATATTAATGTTTTAATAATCTATATACTTTATTGAGATAGTTTTAAAATATATTCCACGAAAATAGTAAATATGATGAGTTCATATTATATATATATATAATATCTATATCATTATCTTATTAGAAAATTATTCTTTAGGAATTATATTTTGATTATTATTTATATTTGATGAAATATTTATTTTATCCCATGGCTAAAAATATAATATGTCTACAATTGTTTTATTCTATTAAAAGTGAATATAAAATATTTCAACAATAATTTTTTTCACTATTTGTTATTTAAATTTATTCAATTAATTTATATTCTATGAATGAAAATATTTTCACTAAATGGAATAACAAATGATTTTGGGTATTTTAATATTGGTAAGTGATTTTATGGATATTAATTCAATGTAAATGTTCCAAGTTATAACTATTAAAATATTATCAAGTAGAAAAAATTTAGAATGAAAAAATCACAATTGTGTATTGTTCTCGGGTTAACGAGTCAACAGGATGGGTTTGAATGTAATTTGGGACTGAAAATAATTCCAAAGAATGTGTTATATTCATGTCACTCCATCTATAATCCTGTGGATGATTATTTTCTTATTATTATAGTCATATTCATGAATTGATTTGATATAACATTTTTCCATGATGTATATTGATATCTACTTATGTTTATAATATGAAATATGATTAATGGAAAAAACATACTATATATGATATTTCATCTGACATGAGTACATTATGGATCTCATGTCTTCATTGTATGATTATTTTTTAGTATAATATAATTCATTCTTTCTACTTATCAAGGTTATTGATAGAATATATAAAAAAATATGTAGTGATAGAGATATATAACGATTGATAATATTAAGAAGCAATTTGAACACTCTATGAATATAGGTGTTGTGGATTAATATAATTTCAATTCATGCATCATATATTTAGTTTTATAATTTTCCTATTTTGGTTATGCGAAACGAATCATTGTATGAGTGCAAGGTATTTTATAATAGAATAAAATTAATGTTTCATATTGTGTCCCTTTGAGTTATTGAAATACATTACAACTGGTGACATGAATTCAATATCATTTAAATATATCAATTTCATAAAAACATATTAAATTTCAATGATGTGGAGGAATTAATATTGAAACAGGATTTTACCCTCGATTATTTTTATTTGGAATGCTATAAGTGAGAGAAATATATTTTATATATATATACGTATAAATACAGTAAGGACATATTTTCTAGTTACTTATGTGATTGTATCTATGTTATTTAATTTTTTTATTTCTGAATTATATTCATATTCGATTAGGATAATATAGAATTAAAGGAGAGTAATTAGGATTTATAGGAGTGTTTAGTATTATATGATTCAAAGATGAAATAATGAGGAATTTAAATGTATAAACACAAATTTTAAAAAAATGGAAGTATTTATAAGATTTTTTTTGAGGATAGATGGTGAGTTATATTACTTATTCTATTATCAAGAGAGCTCAATTATATTAAATAATGAATAAATTTTTAGTCCATGAATGAATGTTGGTGGAGTATTTTTAATACCCCCGTAATAGATTTTTATATTGAAAATATCAAATAATCATTGGATATATATAAAAATAATTATCATAATTCAAGAAAATTATATTTATTTTGGGACCCTTAGTCGGGTACCTTATTGTTGTTTAATTAAAAAAAATAAAATTAAATATCTCATATTAATTCCACCTTAATATTTATAATTTGTTTTAGTGTTGAAATGTAATTATGTAAATACTGGATATGTTGTCCATTCAATGTCAATGGAAATTTTTTATGGATGATTGAAATTTGAGAATAGGTTATGAGTAAAGAATAGTTGAAAGAGTTATGCTATTGGGGTTTTATTGAATTGAATGAGATATTTCATGTGCACATGAATAATTAATTGAATGGCATTTTCCATGAATTTTTTCAATGTTGTAAAACATTTTTTCATCATTGTAAATTAATTCTCAATGTGTTGATAACTTGGATGAAATTTCGAAATTACCAAAATCTTATTGGTATATATGCGGGTTAATGATTATACATAAGGACAAATCTATTTTTATTTACTAGGGGATAATTAATTTGCACCATGAAGATACATGAAATTAGATTAATTTATTATCAAAAATAACAATGTATAAAATATAATGGTGTTCCATTCCAAGACATTTTCTCTCCTCTATGAGGAGACATTCAAAAAATATTTGTGGTTCAATAAAATTTTATATGGCCATTCCCTGGATATGAGTTATGTAGCACCTTGTATGATGTTAGAGAATATATATTATTATGTGACATAGTAACATAAGGTTTATAACATGATTAAAGTATCCACACCATTTAATTCCTTCCATGGTAAAAGACGTGT
This sequence comes from Viscum album, assembly GCA_963277665.1. Lineage (NCBI taxonomy): Eukaryota > Viridiplantae > Streptophyta > Magnoliopsida > Santalales > Viscaceae > Viscum > Viscum album. The sequence goes on from OY728136.1 coordinate 965,080,524, forward strand.
GGAAATAAAAATATTTTTTTGGGCTATTTCTAAAAAATCATCACCATTCCATGAATATATTTATCACATTGTTATAATAAATATATTTTCATAGTAACTAGATAAGAGTTTGATCTTACAGAAAAATATAATTTTTATCTTTATAAGATTCATGAAATAATATGATTCAAATTAATTTAATGACATGACACTCTCATGTATTTTTTTTCTTTTGGAATGGAAATAAAATACATATTTGAATATATAACATAGAAAATATCTTGGTAATAATACAATTTTTTTGAGTTCTCAGTTAAAAATAGTTCTTGAAGAATATTTTTTGATATATAAAATCCCTTAGGATAATGTTGAATCTTATATACAAAATGGAAAATAGGAAACAAACAAACAATATAAGGCAATATATTAGATTGGAAGGAAATAGTAGGGAACATTATGAATATATATTACTTTGGAGTGACATGTGATTGAAAAAAAAATCATTTAAAATTATTATTAATGTTAATAATTCATTTTAACATTAGATAAGATTTACATATGATTAAAATAACATTATAGAGAACAGAAATTAATGATGGATTTTATTTTTATTATTTAAATACTATTAACTCTGAAAATTGCTTCAAAATTATGTTCTATATAAACCTTAGAAAAATTTGGATTATGTGAGGGGAAGAGGACATACAACATGGTTGAGTAATGATATTATAATAAATATATTAATAAGAATCCATTTTTGTATATATTATTTGGAATATCAACACATCCTGGATATGTTCTCAACATATGTGTCCCATTGTGGATGAACCATTTGAAATCATTTATTTGCCTTCTCATTATGTGTTTTAGATGTTTATATATGTGATCATATTGAAAAATTCACCATTTTTTTACAAACATGTGATAAAATATATATAAACATTATTTATGGTAATTAAATAAATTCGAATTAATTCACCACCTTATTATGGTGTATAAGGGTTCCTAAAGAGACAACAAACAGTATCAAGGTTATTGGTTATTTATAGAGAATATGTGTGGGGAATTTATCTTCATATATAATAAATTAAATATAAATTGATACCCTTATATAATGACTATATTTATTTTGAATTAAATAACATAATGATCCCACACTTATTATCACTTATCATTGATTTTAATTGAATACTAATTTATTAAATTAATATAAGTGATTATATTTGACTGTAACTAAAGGAATGATAAATGAAATTAATAGAAGCTGATTAAATGGAAGTAAAAGCCTTTTATATAGGATTGTATAATCAGATATATGTATATATAATTTATCAATACAACATTTTAATAAGGAATGTTAGATATAAAATTATATATTTACGAAGGTAATAAAATATTGAATGAGGAAAATATTTGGGATAATCATTATGATTTATAGATGGATTTTTTTAAAAATAGTCATGTTATCTTCAATAATCATAACAATTTTTTCAGGGAAATTAGTTTACATATTCATGATATAAATTATTTAAAAATAATAATAATGTTCATATTGAGATTAATAAACATTGAAAATAAAAAACATTCATCACATAAACAATTATATCTTGAGGATTAATATCCCAATTATATTGCTAGAAAAATTGTCATATTATATATTTAATGAACTCGAAAATGATATTTATAAAAAACATTCAAATAAATTTAATTTAATGTAGGACAAATGAAATAGATTTTGGAGAATGATTTTTAGAATCATTTTATTAATGATTTTTTATATATTTTAGGTTGTAAACTTAAGAATGTATATTAAATTTGAGGGGGGGACTAACGCTGTCATATTTTCATTTTGAAAAAATTAGACACAACACTACATTTTTAAAAAAACATTTCACGTATAGTAAGATTAATAAGAATTAAAAAACAATGGAATAATTTCCCCCCCAAAATGATCATAAATTCCATAAATTCTATTGGAAATGAATTCCAATTGAAGGTGTTTATTAGAAATGATTAATTATTAGTTGGGGTGGTTCTGTTTAATTAACTATAACAATGTTTATCACAAAAAAATATTCTACGATAGATTATATTGAGAAATATTATGTTGATATAGAAGTGGATGATCATAATATGAGAGTATTTATTCTTAAGGGGTAATTTGTTGGGTATATTCAGAATAGTGATCCATAAATTATGATGTATTAGAATATTATAGTGTTTTAAAAGGATTAATCAATTTATATTGATTATCTTGAAGAATAAATTGATCATCTAGAGAATTATTTGGAAGAATAAATATTTGATAAAGTGGTCCATGATGATTTCAACACTAGATTAATGATTGATTAAGGAAATATAATAATTAAATATGTAAATATAACCATCCAGAATATATGAATGAATAGAGAAATATTCTAAGAGGACAATTTATCTTCAGGATTTATAATTAAGTTTGAATTTTAAAATGGTGTCTTAAGTAAGAAGATATAGTTTATAATTTTTTTTAATAGAGATGATAAAGAAATAGAAAAAATATAGAACAATATGATTTGAGGTTGTGTTATGGGATTGAGGACTTAAAATCATCATAAAAATTGTACTTGGATATAATTTAAATACATAAGAAGAAAATAATCATAATGTGATGATGATAAGGGAAACTATTAAAGTATATATTTCTTGATGATCATGAAAAATTTGTTAAAAATTTGTTTTTGAAAAATATGGTTACACATGGTGTGATGGATTTAATAAGATATATCTTATAATTATGTTTCATTTATTTGGTTATTTTTCCTGATCATATATTATTATGAATAAACTAAAAATAATTTATATGAGATGTAAAACTTAGTTGGAAATGAATAATTAAAAAATATCTTATATATTCAAATAGAAATATATATTTTTTGGATATATTTCAAATTTCATTAACATTGGGAATGTAGTTTATAATAACAAAAAATAGGTGTGTATTTTTCATTAGTAAGAAAAATATTACTAGATATATGTAAATTGTATTTAGTTCATTTTTGTATTTTTTTACTAATTATATAATGAATTATTTTATTTTATTTCTTATGCTAGAGATATTGATAAGATAAAAACATATTTCTCAAATCATTAAAGTGTTACATGGAAGTAGAAAAGATTGATGATTATTGGAAAAACTATTAATTATTAGACAGATTTTTATTAAAATAATAATAATTATAAATGGATTATTTATAGGAGTGATCATCGCACAAGATTGATAACATGAATTTTATAATGAATAATATAAGAATAGTTGTTGGATCTATTAAATTTAGAAATAAATTTATCATTATAGATTAAATGGATTTTCAATACTCACTAATTCAGATATGAGTTAAATAACCCTAATTATTTATCTTTTAATTGATTCGTGAAACTATTTTTTACGGTTTATCAATTTTTTGATTCAACAAAGGATGTAACAATCATTTCGATAAGTTTCCATATAAAATGAATGGATATAAAATTATATAGTCATGTTATCATAATTCTTGGGGACTTATATCATTTTCGTACAAATAATAATAACTTTCTCAATATTATTTGAGAAGAGAAAATTTTACCAAATTGGAGGTTTACTCAAACTAATCATTAACACATAGATATTTAACCAATGTTGAATGTTTTTATTAATCTTCCATCCCTAATGGGGAATAGAGAAATTATTTTAGAATAATAAAAAAATATGCATTTTGTTGCTAAACCATAATATTTTTAATAATAAGAATGTATAAAATACTATGAATGCTTTCCTCATTGATATATATTGTATAGTAAGATAGATAGTAGCTAATAACAGAAAATAATAAACTTTACTTTTTGATGAATTCACTGGGATGGGTAATGAAATTATATTTTTTTATTAATTAATTAATTAATTACATAAAAATAATTAATTTTTTTTTATAGAATTAAATTATAATAATATTTATGATCCTATGTTCAAAAAATGGAACAAAATGAAATTCCATTAAAAATAAAAATTAGGTTTAGAAATATAGAATACTGAATGATATTTTATAGAAAGCAAGCCTTCATATAACGGTATATTATAAAAAATGATCTTTATTGTGTATAATCATTTTGTTGATATTTTTTATTATATGTTTTATCTCTCATAACATTTGAATAGAAACTATTCAAGTGGATTTTCAAACACAAAATTAGGCCATAATTGTTTTTGTTTTAATTAATAATCCATATGAAATGTGTAATGAAGGAATCAATCAATGAAACTTATCACTATATTTATGAATCAGTTATTTATTCTAGAAAATGAAATATAAATTTTTTAATGTATGTTGATGTGGAATATTTTGGAATATTTTTAGGGTACTCCGCAAATATTAATGAAATCAAGTATTTTCATAAAGGATAAGTAAATTATTTTTATATAGGTATGTGAATGATGTTGAGTATTTTTTTGAACATAATTTTTAAATTTTTTACCTTTTACAAATAATTTATCAAAAATATATTATATTTCTTTTTTTCAGAATATTAAAAATTCTTTAATCAAGGATGACTAATATGTTGAATTTTAATATGATAATAAAGATGGATTTAGATATCCTTTGAATTAAATAATAAAATATACAATTGGAATATATCTAAGAAACATTAATAGTGTCAAATATCCTCAAACCAAGAATCATAAAATGATATGAATGGGGAATAATTTTTTATTATATTATATGAAATCGACTACTTTCAGAGAATCCACAAATGATGAATCGATATTATAATATATAAATTATGAGTAAGAATAAATTAATAATAATCATGTATAGAAACATGTACGATCCTTAGATATGAAAATGTGATTGGAAAAATAAGGTTTCTTCTAAAAAGTATTGATGATTAGTGTAATGTGGTCCAGAATAATTTAATTCTTGTGGATAATTAAATGTACATGTTAATGGAAAAAATAAGGGAATTAATTTCTATGCAATAATTAATTGAATTAATAATATTTTTACTGTAGTTTTTATTCATTTTATTTTAAATCCTTTTCAGATGTATTTTCAAATAATATTTCTATTCGATCTACAAATAAAGAAGAATAAATCACAAAAATGATATGATTTTTTATTATAAATAATGATTTTGTCCTTTATAAATTGATAACATATCCATTTTTGTAAATGTAAGTACCAAATATTTAGTTTTTATGGATTTATTTATTTAGTTATATGTGGATTTTAATATAGTAGTGGCCACTCACAAATTATTTTGGAATTAATATTTTATTATTAGTTCATCAGGATGTTGTATTTTGATTATATCATATTTAAAATAATCAAAGATCAATTACAATAGATTGTTTTCAGAAATAATGAAATATCCATCTAAGATGTATATTATTAGATTCAATACCTATTATATTTAAATAAATGTTCATATATTTGAATGTTATTGTTTCATAATTACGGATCACTATGTGAGAGTGTTTTTTTTAAAAAATTAATGGATGAATTCCAACAATTTTTAACTTCTATAAGTGTTGGAATGAAAAATGGAATACCTGAGGAAAATAATTGAGTGAACTCAGCAATAGATAAAATAATTATTTCTAAACTAATAAATATAATAGTAATAAGGCCTGAAATCATATATGTTACATTCTTAGATGAAAATTTTCTATAAAAATATATGATTTTATTATACATTTCTCTTAAAATAAAATTTACATGATAGATTGTGATACCCACAACAATAAGTATAAACGGAATTTAATAGTGTCTAATTTCATAACAAAGAAGATAAATTGGTGGTATGAGTAGAAATTAAAAAATTTGAAACAATTATATTTTCTTTAGATACGAATAATATATATTTTTTTCAAGTATTTATATGCTTCCAAAATATTTATTTCAGATAAATTATTTTTATTTCTATATGATATAAAATAATACAACCAATAAATAAAACATTTAGAAAATATAGTAGACAAAAATAACATATCATTAAAATTTATAATTTCACCATTATCTTAGTATGAAATATTGATAATTTTATGATAAGATGATTTGTTGATGAACTGAGAAAATTAATGTTTTTAATTGAAAACTATATTTTGATTTAAATAATTTACAATGATATAATTTCAAAAAATGGTATTACAAGTAATATTTTTTAATTTAAATTATTAATATTTTTATTATGGTTATTTTATTTTTTTGGTATAAAAACTTTGTTTAATTGAGAAAACTTATTTTCCATGATAACTTATTTTTCATCATTATTTAAATAATGATTTTCAAAGTACATTAAATTAAACGAAGAAGATTAATTTGAAATAATATATTTTATATTATGAATAAATAATTTTTTATGAATACAATATCAGTTTTTCATAATTAAGAGAAGAAATATGAAAAAATTATGAATTTGGAAAAGGTTAAAATAGGATTACTAGTGGGTTCAACATACTGATATGGGTATATTTTCAAACCACACATATCAAAATCCTATTTTTCCATATATTGGAAATGTCCTATCCCAACTTCAAATATTTTTATATTTTAATTCAGTTTGATTGAAAATGGATGATATTTATATGAGTTCTTATTCTATTCTAATGGAAAAAATCCATTTTACAATTTGTCTATTGTTTAAATACCTTACTATGGAATGGAACTATAAAGTAAACTATATGGAATTAATGGTAGGTTGAGTATTGTATAAGGATGTTCATCTATTTGAATGTAGTGGATGATATAGGGGGATTAAAACACATGGTGTTAGAGGAACTATGCTAGTAGTATGTGGATACATAGAGAATAGAGTTTTAGTTAATGGGTGATACTGATGGCATGGGTGGTCGATACCAAAGATGTCATCAGGACTCCAGAGAGAAAAAGTGATGGGTGTTGGATGTGTGAAAGAGTCAAGGCCTCTAACCATTGTGGAAATAATATATTCTTGGGGTGATGAGGCCCTGTTCAAAGGTGAGGTGGTATCAAAAAGAGAAAACGTGGTTGGTGTTTGGATGAAAGACGTAGAACATAAAAATTATTACATATTCCCTTTGGGAAAATATGTTGTTCTATGCGATGAGCCTCTGGGAAATTTATTTCACAGTCCACTTGCCACCTGGAATGTTGGTCAAGAAAAGGGGTAGCTATCCAACGTGTTGAAAAAAATTTCCCTTCAATAATAAATAAATTTTTTAGCTCCCATAGAATTTAACAAATGTCTATATTATATTTTAATCATTAAATAAATTTCAATTATTCCCTATCTCCAAAATATAAAAAGAAATCCCCCCATTATATTATTTAAACCACATAGATCCTTATATATTGAGATAAACCTACCAATATCTCTTTAGATCATCACTATCATTGATATAGATGATCGTTTCTTCTCAAAAAGACCATATGAATAGTCCTTAAAAGGGATTTGGAGGAGGTTAACCAAGGGAGAGGAAGTCATCTGACCCAAACTAATTCAAATTATTTGTTTTTTTCTAAATTCTCAAAATGTGTGGTATTCATCGAAAAATATTTTTAAGGTACCTAAATGTACATAAATGTAATTCTGACTATCAAACATCCATTATAAGACTATATTCCATCAAATTTGAAGATAAGTTATCACTCATGAGAAAGTGATGACTACCACCTCCATGTACTGTTACAGTTCAATTTCCACAACCATATTTAATGTGGGGTTATTATGATGGGTTTAAATAGTATATATGATATATAGTACTTAATTTTTCATCACAAATTATATTTTCATATATAAATTCGTTATAGCGACCCAAGCCTTTTACATATAACATTACAAAATTTAAAGCATAGTTAATCATCCGAGTACAAGCTAATGATCATTACGTACAGTGTCTTGGATGACTTGGTATATGTAACAGAAAACATGGGGCCAAAAATAAATTTTTATTTAATCTCCATAAAGTGCTTCTGACTTCTTTTAAGCCCTTACATCTGTATAGGTTACCCTGGGAAACACGTGAACAAAGGGATGAGCTGTAAAGCCCCGTACGGGAATGAAAATAAGGATACATCATAACTACATGAGTTAGGAGGCATGACATAATGATATCCAAAGCATGGTATATTTTAAATAATATCGAAAATTCATTGGATCATATAAACATGGAATCATATAAATGTGGTAGAATCATAAAACATTTCTTTGGTATGGGTCAAGGCTAACCGCTAATCCCTTTTAACATCGCATCTCATGAGACCAGACCTTACCCAATACATTAGAATGCTATCTGGGGCACCCATCTCAAAATTTCCATGAATATTCTTCCCAAATAAATAATATTTATACATAAATAATCAAACATAATCAACCATACAAAAACATAAGGATACCTATGGAAATAATTAGGTACCACAATCATGACATAAATCATAACCTATGAGTGTATAATGAAAGTGTCCATGAAAGAATGGATTAGAACATACATGGATGTTCAAGGGTAAAATAGTATTATAACATGGTAAGTGATGTCAAACAAAAGTTAAAACAAATAAGGAATTTATTTTGAGAAAAATTAGCATTAAACTAGTTTTTGTGTGGTTGTAAGGAAAATACAACAGAGATTTTAAAATAGAAAAGAGGTCTATCTTTTATATAAAACCATAATTGAAAAATTAAGGTTATAATAATAAATATTTTGATTTTATAAAGACAATTGTTTCATAAAATAGAGATAGAGTTCACTTGAAAATGGGTAAAAATTTGGGAAGTGCCTTTAAAATAAGTGTGCTTATAGGGAAGTATCGAGGAGGGATTCACATAAAAACATGTATTTCCATGAAAGATAATGAAATATGGATCATGGAACATGAGTTTGGAGAATATAAACTGAATGTGTAAGTTTCAAATAAAATAAAAAGATAGCTATATTTTCGTAAAAAGAAAGATAGAGCAACTCAAAAGATTGAAGGAAGTTCAGGTAGAATTCATTACGGTTTATCGGCATCGTATCGGGTGTAACAAAGAGGGATTAATGAGAGAGATAAGGATTTTCTCATCACATAAAAATAAAGGGGTAAGTTTGGGAGAGGTGCATAAAAATAACCAATTATTTTTTATTACACACAAAAAGGCATAGCATAGAGGACAATATTGATTATGAGTGAAATGGAGAGAATCCCTTACTTTAAATCTGTTGGTGTTATCCACATATTTTTAAGGACCTGAATAAACAAATTATGATTATTAATTAATAATCCTGGAATCTTTTCTCTATGTAATTGATTTTTTATAACCCTTTTTAGTTATTTCATGTCCGTCTTGATTAGTTTTAAGGTTCAATTTCATTGTTTGGTCTAGTTTGTTTACATGGTTTTAAAAGATCGGTTCAATTATATTCAATTTCAGATAAACATTAATGATTGTAGTGGTAGTCCATAAATGTATTATTATTTTACTAGTGAACATCCTGAAGATTAAATGGTTTTAAATTTAATATTGATACTTATATTGAAGTCAAACTATTATATAAAACAATAGTGACAACAGTTTTTGTTAATCGGTGTGTTTGATTACAAAGATCATATTTTTCTTTATAACTTTATCCAATTTGTACAAAATCATTACAGAACAAAATATGATATATTACATATATAATAATCTGGTTAAACTATAACAAAAATGGTTTCATGACCTGAATTAATGATTATAATAGAAATTGATAAATTGTTGTCCTGAAATGTGATAAATTATCACATCTCAAAGGATGCTTTCATTTCATTCAAATAAAATGTGGGGAATGGAGAGAAGATAATGAAATATACCATTAGTATGAAAAAATTATAGTAAATGTATGTTAAATTATTTATCATACTATTATGGTTAAGGGAAGTGAGGAAAGAAACAAAAAGAAATGATCTTAAAAGAAATGAAGGAATTGGAATGAGAAATTTACCTCTTGAGACTTCCTCCTTTGAGAACCTCTTAAGGGGAGAGGTTTTGGAATTTTGAAGTGGATGAGATATTTTGGATGTGGGGGAGGACTTTGGGGAGATATTTTGGCAGAATATTGGCATGGCACAAAGCTTGAGATAAGTGAAGAGAAGAGGAAGTGAAGGGGGGGTTTTATAGTGGGGGAGAGAGGGTATTTCTCAATATAAAATTCATTAATTTATTATTTACCCCCAAGAATTGGAATAGCGAGTCCTCCTTGACCAAGAATAGTAATATTATAATGTGATCCCAAAACAATTGGTCATAAAATTTTTGAACATCATCGATGACTCAATAAATCAATTATTAAGAATTTATATTATATTATTGTATTTTTATTATTCTTCAAAAATTCATGTATTTCAGAGAAATATCAAAAATCCACCCTAACCAATTTTTGATGTGTAGAATCCAAAAATGAAGTCCATTTTTCCAAAATATTTGTTGAAATATGATTACATTAATATTTAATTAAAATCATAATTTATTATTAAAACCAGTTTTAAAGCATTCATTTACTCATTCTAAAATATATGTATTTCACACAATCATCATGAATAATATTAATATAATATCATAGGTAATGTTATTATTCATTAGATAATATCACTATTCATAAGCGTGTGTTACTATTTATTATGGTAGGTTAATATTTACCAAAAATTATGTTTTTTTATCAGACTCCAAATAACATATTGATTGCAACTATGTATGTTGGATTTTCGAAATTCCAATCACCGAAGTGACAAACATAGGTTTAAAAGTAAATTATCACTTAGTTGTTCTATATGTTGTGTTTTCTTGTGATTTTATGACATATTTATAATAAGGGAATTTTCTATTGAAATACATTGGGTCATTACATTTTCCCCCCTTATGAAATATCTCCCTCAAGATTTTATTTTACATTATATTCCAAAATTTTGTGTGTGTACATTTCCGTCATTGCTTCCTCCGGTAAGAATTTTGTGTCTACATAATTATGGTTTCTCCATAGTACCTTGACCAGATGAGTAGTCTTGTTACGTAGAACATTGTCTCTAGGATCCAAGATCATTACTAGCTGCTCCTCATAGGAAATATCATCCTCCAACTATACTACCTCTAAAGAGATTACATGTGAAGGCTCTAGTATGTACTTCATTAGGTGGGATACATGAATGACATCATGTACATTCAACATGGTAGGTGGATGTGTCAGTCGATAGGACACAGCTCCGACCTGATCAAGGATCTCATAGGGGCAGATGTACTTGGGACTTAACATCCTTTTATTTCCGAACCTCATGACCTTCTTCTATAGAGTTATGAATAAAAATACCATGTCTCCAACATTGAACTCAGGGTCTCATCGATAGTTATCTACATAAATATTCTATCAACTATGGTCTACCTTGATAGGCTGATGAATGGTATTCACCTTCTCCACCATTTCTCCAACCATTTCTAGTCCTAGCAGCACACGCTCACCGACTTCATCCCAACACACCGATGTTCTGCACCTTTCCCATAACATGATTTATATTGTTCCTTTCAGATGATTGAGTAGAAACTGTTGTTGTTGGACAATTCAACTGATGGAATATGTTGGTCTCATCCTCCTTTGAATTCCATAGAACATGATCTCAACATGTCTTCTTGTGTCTGAATAGTTCGCTCAGATTGGCCATCAGTTTGAGGATGATAGGCCCTACAGATGTTCTGTTCAGTTCTTAGATCATGTTAGTGACTTTTCTTAGACATCAAGGTGAATCGTGAATCACAATAAGATACAATAGATGTGGTACTCCATAAATTCTTACCACTTCTTTGATGTTAATCTGTGCAAGTTAATCCATTGAAAAGTCCTCTCGAACCGTGATAATGTGAGCTGTCTTTGTAAGACGATTCATAATGATTGATATTGCATTATTTCCTCTTGATGTCCTTGGAAGTCTAGTGAGAAATTCCATGGTTATGTTCTGCCACTTTCATGCTGGTATGTGTAGTGATTGCATCATCCCCTTAGAATTTTGACTCTTAGCCTTCATTTTCTGACATACCAGACACTTTGATGTATATTCAATAATCTCTCTTTTCATATTGTCTAAAAAATGTTTTCTCAGAGATCTTGATACATCTTTGTGCTCCCAGGGTGGATAGATAAGGTTGAGCTATGTGCATCACTCAGAAGCTCCCTCTTTATCTTTGGATTGGATGGTACACATTATCGTGACCCAATCTTAAAACTCATTCCTTGTCAATTTTGAAATTGGGGGATTCCCTTTTTTAACAACTTCCTCCCTTTTCATAAGTTCTTCATCCATTCCTTGAGAATCCTTTATTTTCACCACGAGGGATGGTTGATAAATCATTTGAGAAAGGATTGATGATTTTCCTCCATTAATGATTCCCATTTCCATCCTTTGATAATCATATAGGATCTGATCCTTTTCAATTCTCATCATTGATATATATACATGATCTTTTCTACTTAGAGCATTATCCACATTGTTTGCCTTACGAGGATGGTAGTGGATTGAGCAGTCAAAATCCTTGATGAGATCTATTCATCTTCGCTGGCACATATTAATCTGTTTCTGTGTGAATATAAATTTGAGACTCTTGTGTTCGGTATATATCTCACACTTCTAACCATAAAGATAATGCAACCATATTTTCAATCAAAATATCACCTCTGTAAACTCTAGATCATGAATGGGATATTTTTTCTCAAGTATTTTTAGATGACTTGAGGAATGGGCTATCACTTTATCATTTTTCATTAGCACACTACCTAATCCTTTCTTAGTAGAATCATTGTACACCAGAAAGATTTCTCCGATTATAGGGAGTGAGAGTACTGGCACTGTGACAAGCCTCTTTTTCAACTCCTTGAAATAATCTTCACATTCATGTGTCCAGACATACTTTACGCCCATCCGTGTTAGCTTGGACATTGGGTATGAAAATCATGAAATGTTCTTCACAAGTTGTCGATAATACCCAGCTAGACCCAAAAAAATTTATAGATCTCTGTTATTTTTGTTGACCTGGGCCACTCTTATATTTCCTTTGTCTTGGAAGGGTCCACAAATATCTCTTTGTAGGTGATAACATGCCCCAAGAATGATACATCCTCCATCTAGAACTCACATTTAATGTAATTTGCATAAAACTTCACCCTTTAAAATGTCTTTAACATAGTACTGAAATGCTCCTCAGGTTCCTCCATACTCTTGGAGTATATCATAATATCATCAATAAAGACTATGAAAAATTTGTTGAGGTAAACTCTAAATGCACTATTCATTAAATCCATGAAATTTCTAGAGTGTTAGTTAGTCTGAAGGGAATCTCTATGAACTCATAGTTTCAATACCTAGTTCGAAAGGAAGTAAGGGGAATATAATCCTTCATCGCCTTTAGTTGGTGATATCTCGACCGAAGGTCCACTTTTCTGAAATAACTGGCCCCACGAAGCTGATCGAAAAAGTCATCTATCTATAGAGGAGGATACATGTTATTTATCATTATTATGTTGAGATGACGATAATAAATGTAGAGGCACATTGATATGTCGTTATTCACGACGAATAGGACGGGCGCACCCCACAGTAAAGCACTCGAGCGTATAAATACCTTCCCCATATTCTCATGTAACTACTTATTTGGATTTTCTAGCTCTACGGTGGCCATTCAATAAGGTTTATTTTAGATAGGCAGAGATCCTAGGATAAGTTCAATTTATAACTGAACCTCTCAGTTAGGAGGAAGGCAAGGAAACTCTTCAAGCAATTCATTAGTGCAATCCTTAATGATGGGCATGTCATCAAGCATGATTCTCTCATTTTCCATAATCATTTACGAAAAATATTCTTTCTCATAACGTAAAAATATCAACACTTGATACGAAGATTCTAAAGGAGATTCATCTTCCTACTAATACTTGTAAAGAATCAGAGGATGCTTCGGGATGTGAAAATTTATATCCCTTTCCTGATTGCTGATTTTGGATTTGTATAAAGATAGCCAATCCATGCCCAAAATAGCGTCAAACTCCACTAAAGGAAGTATGATGAGATTTGATTAGAGGTTCTATCCATAAATGTTAACTAGAGAGGAGTTATAAACCATGGATGCAATAAATTCCCCATTCACTATTCTGACAGATAACTTTTCCTCCTAATTTTGAGTTGGTGTTGGAGTAGTTATACTTTACATTGAAGATATGAATGAATGTGTAGAACCATAATCAAATAGTATATTTAGAATTATTGATTTAATAACTAGAGTACCTGTCACCACATCGTTTTTTCGCTCCACCATAGTAGTAGTGATAGAATAACCCCTTCCTTGTTTCCTTGGAGATTGATGATGATTTCCTCAGACAACCCTCAGCTTAGAGAAATTGTACACATAATGTCCATGCTCATTATAGTTGTAACACTTCACTACAGGCTAAGGGTTGACTTGAACCTTCCTTTATTATTCAAAATTAGTGGGATTCTTTATATCCTAGTGGTTTTTCTAGGATATATGGAAAAACATTCATCATTTGAATCAATTATTTATTCCCTTCAGATAGTTACCATGATTATTCATTCCATAATTTTTTCAAGGGGAAAAGAAAGACTTCTTTCCATCATTGGATTTTTTCGATGAACCACCCATGTTGTTGTCCATTTTTTCTTCTTCTTGTTTTACGGGCCAATGAATCCACTACGAGTCTCCAATATCCATTTCAACCATGATGGATCTACAGACAATGTCATCATAAATGTCAATGTCTCGAATAGAAAACGCTTTTCATAGACATGGATTTAGTTTGTGAAAGAAGTTATCCACCTTACTTTCACTGTTCATGATAATTCCACAAGAATGCCTTGTAAGCTGTGTAATGTTGGATTCATATTTCTCTATGGAATCATATTTCTTATGCTTGAGTATGAGGAACTCTCTTTCCATCGTGACACATAGGGTTTGAGGAAAATATTTTTGGAAAAACATATACTTGAATTCCTCCCAATCCATAGAATCAATTTCCTCTTGGGACATTGTATTGTTGATCTATGTCCACCACTAATCATCTTCCCCCTCAAAATTATAGAAAACCAGTACAAATTTGTCTTCTTCAAAGCACTGGAGGATGGAGAATATCTTTTCAGTGGAGTTAATCCCTTATTATGTGAGGAGGGGATCATATGATTCGCTAAACATTTGGGTCATTTGTCGCCTGAAAGATTATACGGAAACATTTTATTTCTTTGGAGGAGGAGGGTACTTTTCATGATTCATGTAATTATTCACAACTCATTACAAATGATAAATTACGGTCATAAATCATTAAGCACCCGCTCCCATCATATCTGGCATATCATTAAGGAAATCTTCACGTTTCCTATCAGATTTGTTATTAGATCCTACTCTTTAATTTCTTGACATTAACTAAGAAAAAGAACATATAAGTAGAGGTCTTGAATACTAAATTGTTGATCATAAAAAGGAATCATTAAACATAAAAGGATAAAAATATGAAGAAGAATTATATCCTAACTTGTGATTACTTAGGTTTCAATATAGGATATCATAATTCTATTTTTAACTTATATTCTTATGTGCATTTTTGTGCCTTAATAATGGTTTGTACTAAGATTGTGAATATACCAAAGAATGTCCACCGGGAGTGTCATAACCAAGATGGAACTATGTCCTGTTTTCATGCACCAGTTCTCGTTTGAGTCTAGCTCAAAGCGGTGTTTTTGGGTTTTACACCTAGATAAATCTGTGCCAGAGCCTCCTCTACCTGCTCATATCCATATATGGATATATTTTTATGATAAACCACTTACTTAATACTCACCATAATTTAGTAATATTTTTTAACTCTTAGTCTCATACTTAAGGTTCTCACTAAGGTGATCTATACTTAATCATAAAAATTAACTAGGCCATCCTTTGATAAATACAATAGAGGCCGAAGCATTTTATATATCACATTACACAATTTAAAGAATAGTAAATCATCAGAGTTCAAGCTAAGGATCATTAAGTCTAGTGTCTTGTAAGACTAGGTAAATATAACATAATCTATGGGGCTAAAAAATATTTTTTATTTAATCTCTATAAAGAGCTCATAACTTCTTATGAGCCCTTACATCTGCATAGGGTACCCTGGAGAACACATGAACAAAGGGATGGGCTGAAAATCCCAGTAAGGGAGAGAAATAAGGATACATCTAAAGCACATGAGTTAGGAGGAATGAGATAATGCTATCCAAATCATGGAACATATGAAATCATATTGTATAACCATGGGATTATATAAACATGGAATCATATAAATGTGGAAGAATCATAAAACATTTCTTTGGTATGGGTCAAGGCTAACCACCAATCCCTTTTAACATCACATCTCATGGGACCTAACCCTAATAAATGCATTGGGGCAATATCTGGGCACACACATCTCAATATTTCCATGAATATTATTTCCACATAAATAATCATTCCACATAAATAATCATACATAATCAACCATACATAAACATAAGGATTCCCATGGAAATAATGAGGTACCACAATAATGACATAAATCATAACCAATGAGTGTATCATAAAAGTGACCATGAAAGAAAACGATTCGAACATTCATGGACATTAAAAGGGTAAAATAGTCTTATAACATTGTATGTGATGTAAAACATAAGTGAAAACATATACGGAATTTATTTTAGAAGCAATAGAATTAAAACATTTTTGTGCGGTTTTAAGGAAAATACTAATGAGATTTTAAAATATAAAAGATGTAAATAATTTATATAAAACCAGAATTGAACCAATAAGGTTTTAATAAAAAATATACTGATTTTATTAATACTATTTTTTTCATAAAATATTGGATAGTGTGCACTTGAAATTGGTTAAAAATCTTGGAAGGTCCTTTAAAACTAGTGTGATTGTTGGGATGTATTGAGGAGGGATTCACATAAAATCATGTATTTCCACAAAAGATATTAAGATATGGATCATGGAAAATTAGTTTAGATCATATAAACATAATGTATAATCATTACATAAAATTAAAAGGTATCTGAATTTTGGTTAGAAAAAGATAGAGTAGCTCGTAGGAATAAAGGATTTTCGGGTAGAATTCATTACGAGATATCGGCATGGTATCAGGTGTAACTAGGATGGAATTATGGGAGAGAAAAATGGTATCTCATCACATAGAAATAAAGAGGTATGTATGGGGTATGTGTGTAAAAATACCCCATTATTTTTTATTACACATAAAAAGGAATAACATAGAGGACAGTCATGATTAAGAGTGAAATGGAGAGAATCCATTTCCTTAAATCCATTGGTTTTCACCACATGTTATTAAAGACCTGAATAAACAAATTATGATTATAAATTAATATGTCTATAAACTATTATATATGAAATTTGTTTATTATAACCCTTTTTAGTTCATTCAAGGCCTTCTTTATTAGTTATAAGGTTCAATTTTATTGTTCAGGCTAATTTTTTAATTGGTTTTAAAAGATCAGTTCACTTATATTCAAGTTCGGATAAACATGAAAGATTGTAGTGGTTGTCCAGAAATGAAGTTATATTCTATTATAGATCATCCAGGAGATTACATGGTTTTAAATTTAATTTGGTTACCGATATTGATTTCAATCGATAATATAAAATCATAGTGACTATCGGTTTTGTTAATAAGTCGGTTTGATTACAAATAAAATGTATTGATTTATAAAAAAATAAAATTTGAACAAAAGGATTACAGAAAAATAGGATATATTAAATATATAATAATTTGGTTCAACAATAACAAAAATGGTTTCATGCCCATAATTATTTATTATAATAGAAATTGATAAACTGTTGTCCTTGAATGTGCTAAATTAGCATATCTCAGATGGTGCTCTCATTTCATTCAAATAAAAGGTGGAGAAAGGAGAGAAGATAATGAGATATATCATTAGCATAAAAATATTCCAGAACATCTATGTTACTAGATTTATCATATTATTATGGTGATAGGAGGTGAGGATAGAAACAAAAAGAAAATAATATAAAAGTAATCAAGGAATTTGAAGGAGGAATTTACCTCTTGAGACTTCCTCATTTGAGAACCTCTTATGGGTAGAGGTTTGGGTATTTTGAAGATGTTGAGAGATTTTAGTCCAAGTGAAGGACCTTGGGGAGTGATTTGGGTAGATTATTGGCAACAAACAGGGCTTGAGAGGAGTGATGAGAATAGGGAGTGAAGGTGGGGTTTTATAGTGGAAGAGATAAAGGATTTCTCAATATAGAATTAATTTATTTATTATTTCTCCACAATACAAGGAATAGAAAGTATTACTTAAAAAATAATAGTAATTTCATCATGTGATCCATAAATAATTGTTCTTACTTTAGTATAAAATCTTCAATGACTCAATAAATCCATTATTTTCCATTCAGTTTCAATAATCGTATTTTTTCTATTTGTAAAAAAATCTAGTACTTCAGAAAAATCTCCAAAATCCATCCAAAACATTTTTCAATGTATAGAATTAGACAAATGAAGTCCATTTTTTAAAAATAGTTTCCTATATATGATTAGATTAATATTAAGTTAAATTTATAATTTATTATGAAAACCAATTTTAAAACATTCATTTACTCATTCTTATATATAGGTATATCATACTTTCAACTCAAATAATATTTATATTCTATCATATGTAAGGTTAATATTTATTATGGTATATCACTATTCATAAGGGTATGTTGGTATTAATTAGGGTATATTAATATTCATCAAAAATTATGTTTTTCTTTTTTGGACACCAAATAACTTTGTGATTGCAACCATGTATGTAGGATTTTCGAAATTTTCCAAACACAAAAGTGATAATTTTTTTAAAGTTACATTGCACTTAGTAGTTAATTATGATTTGTTTTCATGTGATTTTATGAAATATTTATTAGAAAGTAATTTCAATTGAAAAACATTGGGTCAGGACATTCTTAGCATCCAATATTTTGATAAATTATGTTGTCTCATATGTGTATGTGGGGACTAGAACCTCTTCGAAGCAATGCAATACATTTTTCATTTTTCATTTACTTGAAAGTAAGTAAAGGAATAAATATTGAATATATTAAATAAATATAATATCATAATAATTCATGAATAATAAATTATTTTTACCTTACATTCCTTCTATACAATGACATGTTTGAAGGGGGTTCATGCATACATAATACCTATATCTCCATGAAGGTTTTGTTTCATATTTATATATATCATTAATTAATGAATAAAATTATACATTTATTGAATATATTTGATCTTTATAACGTGATTATAAATATGGATATGATGTATCCATGATTAAATTACATGATCAAAAAACCCAAACCAATATTCCCATGGAATACGATAGAGATGAATCACTGAAACAATGGATATATTATGAAATTATTGATAAATGGGACTATAAATGTTTTAATGGTATCAGATATGATATTATATGTGTGAAAATGATTCTTTTATCAGATTATGATGAATATTAATATATTAAAGAGGAGGTTAATGTTCTTTTATATAAACTCACACACAATTTAAGTGATTTATATTACAATGTAGTTACGTTTTGTCGATTGTTTATGATTATGTTTCATATGAAGAGATTTTATGTTATAACTCTAATGAAACCCATGAATCTAGATATAATATTATAATATATTGAGAATAATTGTTTTCATATAATTTACCTCTCTTTATGAACCAAAGAACATAAAATTATGTTTTTATAGATAAATAACAATGAATTCACTTTTCTATAGGAAATAAATATCACCCATATCAATGTTTTCTAAAAATATGATGAATAATGTCTTTATTCACATATTATTGTTTAATGTGAATTTTACACATGATTCAGGTTAATTTTTTTTAGAAATAATATTATTATACTTTTTCAAAGTAATTACCTTTGACATTATACAAGAAATTTTAAAAGGAATCACTATGTAAGAATACAAAAAAGAATGATATTTCCTCCTATAAAGACCACTCAATTATTTGAATATTTTTATATGATTAAAAATATATTTTCCAATAATATGTGTTCAATGTAATGATTGAATTTTTTAATAGATGTGATTTCAAAATAATGATTCTATTTTTCTCTAGAAATTTATCTATACCTTTTTGATGTATTTTTATATATGATTATACCATATTTTTTTACCTATTATTTAACAGGTATATGATCATATTATCCTATTCAAATTCATTATCCCGATTCCTTATGATGAATATGACGATTTTAGGGAAATTTTGTGAAACCAATTTGTTTTCAAAATTTCATATACATAATGATGAAAAAATTATAAAACCCATTTGTTTTCCATGGGTTATGATATGATGATATGATAGAAGGTTAATTAAAACCATATGATTTAAATTTTTTTTCTATGACTAAATATTTTTATCTTGTATAACACATATATATATTCTTCTCATTATGTGATGTGGGGACCTACAGTTATAGAGAAATAAAATTCTTAGTTAATGATTGATTTATAATGGTATAATATATAATGGATTGTTGTATGAGTATTGTTCAACATTTTACTATATCTACTATGATAATATTTGGAGTTCACTATAACACCTCAGATCCAAAATCCACTCAAAGGTTCCCCATACTCGGATGGCCACAAGGCCTCAAGCTCATCTTCCCAAATGAGAGTGGCTACTGACTAACAGTAAAGGCCTTGGATTGAGAGTGGGGAATCTATACCATCATTAGTAGACTGTGACATAGCTGATTAAAATAATATACAGAGAGAGGAATCAGTAATACTATACAATATGAGTAAACAACGGAATAATTATAATAAAAATAACAAGATGTATTAGCATACAATGGATGTTTCTTCATGTCACATACTATAGGAAAATATCCAAATCACTATACACTAATGTAATATGAAATATAAGTACCAAATGTAAAAAAGGAACAATAGAGACTCTGAAGCATCACAAGCCTCGACATGGTCCCATGCTCCCATCCTCCGAATATCAAATCAAGTAACTGTAAAAGGGTTCTTATCCTTATAAACACCTGCAATAATATAATATGTTTGGGACCAAAATCATGACCCAAACATGGTGTGAGACTAAATACCATTAGAAAACCACCCATGATATGAGCCAGTCTATCAGTGAGTATATACAAGAGGCACTACAAAATAATGAACACAATATGCTGGTAAGTACTCAAAAGTAAATAGTACCATAAGAACTGATATTCATTTACATTCATTTCATGTTCATTAATTAATTCAATTAAATTGAATTATATAAGTGTCAAGATCTGACCTAATCCCAAAAACCCTTGTTTAAAAGAAAGAACAATATATACCTCAGATGGCTTTCTAAACAAATAAGTGAGGACTGATTCCACACTTGTGATTTGTCTTGGGGGATGCATCATAAGTCATTTAATTTTAATATCCAATTTATAACCTGATCCCCTCCATGAAATTCCTAAGTTGTAACTCATGTATTATTTTGTGTGCAAACATATCTACAAACCACTAGCCCATCCTAGTGAACCTCTATGGAAACTCGGTATCACTTTAGGTGAAATCCTTCTAACATCCTTCAAGTTGTCCCGACAAACCTATATAAAATCACGTTATCACTCTAGGTGTTGTATAAGTGAAATTAAACTAATCACACTAATGGTGGTCCTATAATAATTCCCCAAGTATCAATCATGACCTGAAAACAAATCTAATAGAGTTCGTCCAAGGCATACCTCAACGATCCACATTTCACTTTGGAAAAATAGATGAAGCCTCCATGAACTTGACCACTATACCCCTGTTTCACTCAAAACATTAAAATAACAGCCTGACTAATTCATTATGCTCGGACATTATTTTAATCATGTGAGTAAAACACACAAACAAGCAACACATGTAATTTAAACTATTACAGAGCTTCAACAATAATAATCTCACATGGGAAATTCATATAACACAAAACACTTGTATGTTACAATATTATTTGTTTTAAAAAATAGTCACTCAAATGGGAAAATTTTACATAACACTAATTTAATGTAATCTTACACATTGAAATGCCTTAACATAACCAAACACACATAGTAAGTTTCACAATTGGAGAAGAACATTCCAAACATGCTTAAACAAGCATAGTCATAAACATGGATCAGGGGAAAGACATCACTCCCATACCCTAAGACATATAACCTCCTTTTCAAAACAAGGACAAAACATTATTAATAATTTTTTTTAAAAACCCCACAATTTGGAAATAATGCATTTACTTATTGGAATACTATGAAAAATATCCATAAATGATATCCAAGGAAAACAAACCTGTGGTGTGGCTGTAATTCAAGTAAAAAATCCCTAAAAATGATTAATAACACATATTTAATTACATAGACATCACTATTCCTTAATCAATGTGAATTATAAATCATAAAACACCCCAAAATGTGTATTTGGAACTCCAACATAAATATAAAACTTTAAATTAGAGAAATACACAAGATCACTTACCTCGTACTCATACGACTCTCCTCATCCGGCGTCGACCTCTAATTTGAGCTAGAACGGAGAAGATATACATAAACTATAAAAATAATCAAAATTGATAACTTAGTCAAGAAAAAAACACAACAAACCACTCATGTGAAATTGAGAGCTTATAAATTAGATTCAGACACATCCAATGGTGATCAAATCAGAAATTATATGATGATTTAGGAGCAAGAATGAGCTCTGACACTACTTTTTGAGAGAACCTGCGGAGACCTGTATCCAAAAATAAAGAAAAATGGCTAATTACCTTTATATGAATATTTACAGAATTCAAGACATGCGTATTTAATATACACACTATGTATATTCCATTTTCCATTCTTTCACCTACATAATTTAAACATAATTAAAAGGCCTATCGACATCCATATAGGACATGTTTGGGGATTATAAGGAATTTAACCTTGTGTTACCTTTTCCAATATTACTACATTCATTCCATAACCTCCATTTGTCTAGTTTTCTTAATTACAAACTGAAATGAAATGATCCATACATCAATGGAAGAACTAGTTTCATATAAGAATATCCCTTAAAGAAATTCGTCCCTAAATTTCCCATATAATGTTGGTGAAGATATATCTTTGAAAAACTCTATCCGCTATGATCATACATCAGCCTCTCTCTCCATAGTTATGTCCGGCACTCAGTCATGCTGCCATGTCACCCATACTAATGAAACATACTATTCCTGGAGATTCATCATATTACGCTCAACAATTTGAATATGATTTTCCTCAAAAGATGTCTATACCTATAACTTAACCTCCGCAATTTGAATAGAATGATACATTTCTGAAAATTAATGCCACAACTGGGAAATGTGGAAGATTTTGTGCATGGCCCGGTACCTCATAGGTAACTTCAACCGATAGGCAACTAGTCTGACCCCTTTCATAATCTCAAATGGACCAATATATCTTGGGGAAAGCTTACCCTTTCTCCTGATCCATGTTTTTCCCAACCTTAGTTCAAAATAAAGGAAAACGTAATCCCTAACCTCTTACTACAGCAGTTATCTATGGCGATCAACAAAATATTTTTGACAAGACTTCACAATAGCCATCCTCTTACGAGTCAGCTGAACCTATTTAGTGGTCTCCTAAACAATCTAAGGTCCCAGCATATCTACCACTCTTGCCTCCTGCCAACATAAGGGTGATCAACATGTTCTTCCATAAAGGACCTCCTATGGATCCATTATAATAGTATCCTGAAATCTATTGTAACAGAAAAAACCCACAAATGATATGTGTTTCTCTGAAGAACCCCCTAAATCCATGACGCATGCCCAAAGCGTGTCCCCCAGCATCTGTGTCATGCGATCTAATTGTCCATCTGCCTAAGGGTGGTACACAATTCCCAGAATCTACTATGTACCCATCTCCCACTATATCGATTTTTAAAAATGATATGTAAATTGTGCATCTCTATATTAAATAATAGAATGTGGAACCTCCTGTAGTTGTACAATCTAGTGGATTTAAAAGCTCCCAAGCACGTAAATAAAGAAGGTTTCCTTGATCGGTAAATTTTTTTAGTCCTTCATGATCCTACCAATAACAATCCATACTGCATCATTAAAAATAGTTCTCATTAAACCCATCATAAAATACATCACAACCTCATTCCACTTCCACTCCGTAATGGGCATCTTCTATAAATGCTCGGCTGGTCATTGGGGTTTCACCTTGACCTGCTAATAGGTGGTGCTCCTCGTGAAAAAATAAGATATATCCCATTTGATACCTCACCACAAATAAAAATGATTTAAATTCCAATATATCTTAGTGATACCAGGATGTAATACTCATATGGAGTCATCAATGTCCTTCATCAACTCCCAACACATGACTACTGGAACAGAAACACAACCATGTAAACACAGAACGTAGTCATCACCGATAGTCCAACAAGGAGGAGGGCTCCCACATGACATATTCTCCCAGAAGATAAGGCCTTTATAATCTGACAAATGCTTCATATTTACCCTATATAGTACATTCTGGGTAACAGTTATTGATGAAAGATGCATCTTTCCCTACCTTTCATGCACCTTTAAATGAATCTCATAGAACAGAGCCATAATATGCCACTTGCGACTATCCTTGTACAGTACATGTATTATTTTCATTCTTATCAAGGCATAAACCAATGAATTTTTCATATGAGGCATCTGGGAAAGCTCGAATTCAATGTACAAAAGTTATTCTACACACCTTCACTACCTATGATTCAGATCACGCTTTGAAAATATGTACTTGAGTAATATGTGGTCAGTGTACACCACAAAATGAAATCCCAATACCAGAATAACCAAGAACTAGTGGTAGATGACCCTAATAAAATTAAAATAATTGGAAACTAGTCAAGCGTACAAGGGGTTATTACATAAAAGAGTGTGCATCACACCACTTCTATCTTCCTCCACTAGTGGGGCACAATAATCAGGAGCCGTGAAAAACCACATCCCTCCATTATTAATGAGTTCTCACATTTCCAATGCATCTACCACCAGACCAGCCTCCCGATAGACATGAAAAACATCCACATGTATGTGGGCGATCTTGTTGAGACAGTCAACCCACTGAAGTAGCACACACCATGGAATCTGATGTGTCTTGGTTCTCAAATCATGAACCATAGCCTGTGAATCATATTCGATCCATATATAATTCTAGGTAAACAAAAGAATGTACCTGATAACATGAATCATTTCCCAAATTTCAGCTTCAAAGGTAGTGGAAATTCAAATGGCGTTATAGAATCATCCCTTTGAAAAAACACGATAAGTGTGGAACACTCCACCATAACCCGACGGACCTGGTGTGCCCATCATAGCTCCATCAACATTGAGCTTGAGACATGGCACAATGTGAGGTATCCATTGAATATATTTCAGAATATGAGGCCTGCATGATCGACTTGAAACACCAAGTGTTTGCAGAATTTGTTGATTCGACATAGTATTGAACATTGCGCCATCATGTACTATCGAAGTAGCATAAACCTCCATGAGTAAAACCACTATGAGTTGCTGAGCCATTGAGTGTACTCTATTGAATAATGCTGCATTTAAATATTTCCATAGGGTGGAAACAACAACAATAATAGTAGCCAATAGAACATTATAAATCTATGCACTGAAGTAGTCATGTTGCAGGTTGGATAGCAGATCTAGAATTGTCCTCCAAGTGTCAAACACAATCCCCAACAAAGATCCAACATAGGCCCATAACCACTTGGCCTAACTACATTCTATAAATACATGTTGTATCAAGTCCTCATCAGACATGCAAAAAAGAGAGCACATAGGCCATATAAAAACTAGTTCGTTTGAGATGATCTGCTGTGGGAATTGTATTTTTCTAGATTCTCCAAATGAGAAATAATATGGAAGGTCAAATGATAAAATATCTAAATTGCATAAGCCAAGAATGTGGTGGCGTTTGACCCCCACAATGGTTCCTATAAGAATCCCTAATATTAAACTACCCATCTATACTCTAGGTAAAGAACAATGTTTCATAATATATATAATCATACTGATTGATTTCAGTCTCCACCGGTACAGGAATATTAAAAACAGAAAAATGCATCTGGGAGAGAAATCCTAAGATAGAAAAAGGGGAAACATCAGGCGGCACATTGAGATCATAAAGGGACTGTGTGAGACAATTTTTACCCCAAAAGTTCAGCGTAGAGTCCATGCACACCAACCATTTAGTATCATGCTTAATCCTCATATAATCATTCTATAGAAAATCCCAAATCGATGAGGCAAGATAATAATTTTAACCATTGAGGAGCCTCTTTTTGATTTTATTCGACAAATAGTCATCATCTTCTTCATGATAAAATGGATTCCAAGTGAATTTATCAATCAAGCAAACCTTAAAGGTACATAAGTCCTTGATTCCATGAACCCCATCTCCACTGGCTTGATACACTCCTTCCACGCCACTATAATCCACTTCCTCTCATGCAGTGACCCTACCCTTATAAAATTCCATACCATGATCTGAATCTCCTTAATAAGTCCTCTCGGCCATCAATAGAAGATAAGGAATAGACAAACTCTGATGTGATCATTGAGTTATCATGGTGGGCCCTCCCTGCCTGAGACATAGCTTCGCTTTCCAGCCGGCCATCTGATGACCAATACTAGCATAAATCCTCTCCAATTACTGCCTTTTCACTTTTCCATAAAACCATAGGAACCGAATATACTAGAAACGTAGGGATCTCCTCCTCACCCAAAGATACCTAACAATTCTATTCCTTTTCACAACCGAGACTCTATTCCCAAAAAACAGTGGAAGACTTATCCCAAGAAATGGCCTGGCCAGCCACATGCTCATAGTGATTGAAAATTGATTTAATAAAGTATATAGTTCTTCTTAATGCTTGGACAAGTAATAATATTTTTTCTGCCTACAATAGATGTGATGGGGAGTATCCATACGGACCAACCCTAATCTACATGTAGATACCTATTTGAGAAATTTCATTAATAATCCTACTAAGTTAATCTTATGTAATGGAAAAAAGAATACCAGAAAGGGGGTCATCTTTCCATACTCCTCTGGTGAATGGGAAAAAAACCCTTGGAGCACCATTAACTAGAATTGAAAGCCTTGTAGTGCCAAGAATGATACGAATCATATTTACTAACCCATTTGAGAGGTCTTACCTTCCCAAAAAATCTAGAAGGAAGCTCCATTTAACAGTATCAAAAGCTGTGGAAATATCAATTTTGAGAGAAATATTCCCATTCATTGTATTTTCCCTCTTCAGGTTGACACTCTCAGAGGTCATGAAGAGGAACTTTTGGTTTCTCCTCCCCGAGAAAAATCCAAAACTGATAAGGAGTAATGATGTCATCAACAAACTCAAAAATCCTTCTCAACAGAATTTTACTGATAAGTTAGGGTACTTTTTTCTGGAGAGCAACAAGCCTGAAGTCCTAGATGTCTAGATAATTCTCTTTTATTGGGATGACAGCAATGAATCTGGAGTTCATTCCATGGGTTATCTGTGAATGGGAAAAGAAATCCTTAATGTCCTTCTGAATATCATTCTGCAAAATTTTGTAGTAGAACATGAAAATTTTGTTAGTGAGTCCATCAGGACCAGGGGCACTCTGAAGATTAAGAGATAGAAGAGCATATCTGATCCCATATTTGCATGGGGGAGCAACTAGAATATGATTTGAGTGGTCATAAATACAGGGGATTATTTTTTCATCCATGTGGTGAATAATGGACTTTCCATTATTACAATATATAGGTTAATGTGTTCAACAATATCCAGATCATCTCTCTTTCTTATGTGTAAAAATGCCCACCAATACTGATCACTTTATTCCCTGCACGCACACTCTTTTCCTTGTGAAATCTTATAAAGAAGTGTATGAGTACATATTGCAACTCAGGACTATCTCTGAAAAAATCCGTATAAGTACCGAAGTCAATCTCTCTTTCAGTTCTAGAAAGGCCACCTCGTAGAAAACTGTGCAGACATAGTTTTCACCCTTTTTAGTGAAGCCCTTCAATGGTTCCAATAATCCTAAGAAGTCTGGCATGAAATTCGAATAGAAACCACCAACCAAAATAATTTATGTACCTAAAATATGTTATTGGGATTCTCCAAAAATAATAACACACTCACTTTCTCATTCTCCACTAATACTCCTTTCTCGGAGATGGTGTGACCCAGGAAGTGAATCTGATCATTCGAGATGCGAAACTTAATGAGCATTTCATATAACTAATGTTGTCTCAGTGTTATAAAAATGATCACAAGTGTTGTGGAATGGTCATGTCAATTTTGAGAATACACCATGATATTATCCAAAAAACTAAAACAAACAAATCAAGATAAGGACGGAATGCTTGGTTAATCAGCTCCATGAAAACTACAAGCACTTTCGTGAGACCGAACGACATAACAAGTTACACGTACATACCAAACCTAATCTAAAAGGCTGTGTGAGTTAGATCAGATGGACAAACATGAAATTAAATATACATGGATCTCAAATCAACCTTATAAAATACAATAGATCCCAGGATCTGATAAAAAAGATCACCAATTTCTGAAAATAATATATCGGTTCTTAACTGTAAACTAGTACAATTTTCGGTATTCCACAAATATCTTGAGGGCATTGTCTGTAATTTTTATAAAAAAGGACCCAATATCCCCACTATTAAGAACCAGGTCAGTAGAAACCCTTAGCCTCAAAATACTATATCTTATTCTCAATCTCTTGAATCTTCATTGTATCCATCCCATAAGGTGTAATGGATATATGTGCATCCTTTGAAATTTGATCGACACTGAAAGCTAATTATCTTAACAGAGGTAGGCCTGAAAAGTCATCAAGGATGAAATCCCTGAAATAATAAAATATAAGAGGGAAATATTCCTGAGCTATCCCTTGGTCTCCTAGATATAAAATCTCAATCAAGGATGTCATCCCACCCAACTCATGAAGACTGGGTCCATCTCATCTCACATTGACACCCCATTCACCATTAGGTTGAAATGACCCACCCTCTAGTAACATAAAACTCACCATGTGGTGATAGTAATATAAAATTTCTTGAAATAAGACAAACCAATTGATTTAGATATTTAAATCAAATACTATCATCTCAAATACATATAGGTCCCATACAAAGTGACACCCACAAACCTCAAGGGGGCACACCATTCACTGAAACACACTTTACATTGAAATCCCTAACATAGTGTTTAGCTTTATAACCTCATAAAAATATAAAACATAGAGTCCAAGGCTCTCTACAACATCAAAATATATTAAACTATGTGAATAACCTGTATCAAAATGTGAAGAATCTAAAATAGAGGTGACTAGAATTGTACCATTGATAGTAGAGGGTCTGTGATCCTGCTCCTGGTGGGTCTGTTGCACTACATAAGAATGTCATGTACTACATCCTTGTGACTTTTTCAACAGACCATGAGTTTATCCACCTTTCTATTAATGAGATCATGGGGTTTGGAAAACACATCTGAGACCACCATTTTGTAGGAATGGCCTGACCCATTTGAATTTTCTGATTGATGGGAATCTATTGACCCAGCTCATAAATGTGGTGTCGGTGTAGATCCCATCTCACTAGATACTGGGGGAAACATCATGTATAATTGATGATGATGACCCATTTTTCCACAATATTGACAATTGACTGGGTCAAGTGGACACTATAGCCTCATATGCCCTATCCTATGTGACCAGTAGAAACTCACTTGGAAGCCTGCAGATGCATTAGGACTAGTAATAAAACTACAAGAAATCTCTAAATGACACTTCTTACAATAGATTGAGATAGTACCTGATCTCAGTGCCAAATAGCCTTACCTCACACCTCTAGATTCCCTTATATTATGCTATTTAATCAGATTCTAATTTATTATAATCGATTCAGAAGTAAACCTGATGACATTCACCATCGATAGGATGTTGAACATAAGACTATCCTCGAATTCCCAAGCCTTCAATATATCTTCACACATAAGAACATGTGATTATCAATAGCCAATAGTAAAATGGGCCATGTAGTCCTTCACTGAAAACCAGCCCAGCTCCAGATGCATGAAATCCTGTGATATTTCAGCTCTCATCTTCTTGGGATTGAAATAATCACAGTTCACATTTTGAAAATCACCCCATACAATATCCCGATGATGCTCTGTCTGAGTGATAACATCCCACCATATTATGGTTGAATCACACAGTATATAGGTTATGAGATTTACCCACCTCTAAAGAGGTGTGTCTAGATCCTCGAAGAACGTACGCATGGACTCCAGCCATGACTTCTCAGCTTGTGGTAACCCATCCTGCGAAAATGATTATGCATGATATTGTAGGAACAATCATGTAAGATGTTCCATAGATGTTTCAGGATGTGGTTCTCCATGAATTTTTTTCATTAACCTCATAAATACATCATTGGAATATCCACCAACACCAACATCTGGTGTAACCGATGGTGCAATAAGTGGCACGACTTGAGGTTCCAGTGGTAGACCATGGCCTACCACATATAGTGTACAATCATCACCACTCTACTGGCCTAAAACTGTACGTCGTCGTGCAGGCATGAATACAAATTTTCAAGAACACACCTTAGTTCAATTTCATTATCATGGTTCACAGTTTAAGAGTGAAAGAACCAAACAAGAGAAGAAAACCCTCAAATGATACAATAAGAGTAGTACACAGTTTGTAGAAACAATACATAGTGTGTACCCTCATCATCCTACACTTTTCTGTATTTACACAGGACTAGGCGTGTGACCATTCTATGTACACAACAAGTCAACCTACTACATAGTGTGTGCTCATGTCTTTCCATCTTGAAAAGTACTTTTACATGACAAGATCCACATGGGTTCTTCCTAAGTAACACTACATGACATGTACCTACAGTACATGGCTTCCAATGGAAAAAACCATATTTTTGTGATATTTTTTACATGGATGGACAAATAATCACAATCAATATAGCATGTTTTCATAGTACATGGTGTTTACTAATGAAAATTTTACTTCCAGAACAGAAGAACATGTGGTGTGTGTTCATAGCATCGCATGTTGTGTTTTTTGGGTTTCTTGGATGTAAACCTATGATACATCCCCAAAATCCCCATTATTTAAAATAAATCCAATGTTATACAAATTTATAATCTATGGGGGAACATACTCCTTAGGAATCATTGTTTATCATCATCATATGGAACAATATAACATAATTCAGTCTAAATCCATAACATTATCCACCAAATTCTGATCCAAGTGGTCCCATAAACCATAGGGGAAAATGTTTTCTGACCATACAGTTCCAACCATAACACATACCAATAAACCTATCAAAATATCAGGAATATCTATCATGTTACCTATCACAACATCATGCAACCAGTAAAGCTCCTAAATTTCATTGAACGAATGCATAGAATGTGATTTATAACTAGTTCCTAATAATTCACGAGATAGAATACAATAATCTCATTGGGATGAAACAAAGAAAAACCACATTTATACCTATAATAACAACATAATACAAGTACACCACACATTGATTAAATAGAATCAACTATAACAACATAAAAAATAAAAAATACACACAATTCAATTCATGGAAATTTTCGTTTTCCCTATACACAAGATATATACTCCATGACAAAGGTAATTAAAAAACTATAATTCCTACCTATCATAGTCTAATGTCTCCAAATATTAAGGAATAAAAGAAAAGAATAACATCTTATAACACTTTGTAACATCTCAAATCTAGAAGCCACTCAAAGGTTCCCCGTACCCGGTTGACCACATGGACTCATGCACAAATCCGAACATTTCGGAGGCTACTGTCTAGTAGTGAGGGTATATGTGTGATAGTGGGGAACAATTCACTAATTGGAAAAGTGTATCACAAAATAATAAAAAAAATATAGATAGGGGAAGTAGTAATACCATGCAACCGGAGTAAACAACAGAGGACAGATAAAAAATAACCATATGTCATAAAATACACTGGATGATGCTTCAGGTCACATGTTCTATGAAAATATGCATGAAATTATACACTATTGTAACATTCAATACAAGTACAAAAAGTAGGAAATTAACAAAATAAACTCAGAAGAATCACTAGTCTTGGCTTAGTCCCAAGATCTCATTCTCTTAACAGTGAATAATGTACATGAAGAAGGGTTATAACCCTTATCGGCACCTGTAAAAATATAATCTATTTGGAAAAATAACATGAATAAAATAGGGTATGTGACTAAATTACTGTAGTCAACCACCCAATATCAATGCTAGTCTGTCAGTGAATATATACCATAGTAAGTGTACAATAATGAGAATAGTTAGCATGGATGTACTCAAAAGTAAATAGTTCTACATGAACATGTATTTTTTTCATTAGATTCGTGTTCATTAATTAATTAAATTTCATCAAATTATAAATGTTATGTGATCTATCTATATCATAGAAACCCCCATGTAAATGAATGAACAACATAAACCTCAGAGATATTTCTAAACCAATATGTGAAGACCGAATAAAAGTGTGTGCTTTGTTATGGAAGACACATCATAAGTCATTTCATTTATATATTCAATTTATATCTTGATCCCATCCTTTATATTCCAAATTTGTAATTCATTTATCATTATTAGTAAAAAAACATTCTGCATCCCACAACACCCTGCCAATGTAGCTCTCTAGAAATCTGATATCACTCTAGGTGCAAACTTACCCACATCTTATGAGCGTGTCACGATAAACCTCTCTAGAATCCATGAATCACTATAGGTGTGGTATATTTCCATGTCAACTGATCTCATTACTAGAGGTCATAAAAGGAAGCCTCAAGTATCAATCAAAACATGTAGACTATTTTGATAGAGTATATCCAGGGAATCTCACAATGATCCTTGTTTCACTCTTAAAAAATAAGTAAACCCTCCATGATCCCGACCACTACACTCATGGTTCACTCACGAAATGGACATAACAGCTTGAAGAACCTCATAGAGATTTACCTTTTGATTACTGACATGGGTAAGACACACCACAATAAACACAAGTAATTTATACTATTATAGAACTTTAAAAAAATTAAACTAACTTAGGAAATTCATATAAAAAGAATCATCATGTAAATTACAATACTAAATGGTTTAAACCATACTAACTCAAATGGTTTCAATTTACATAACAATCCTATCATGTAATCTACATCATTACAAGGTTTTATCCTAACCAAGTGCACTTGGTTAATTTAACAAATGGAGTAGAACATTGCAAACAATATTAAATAAGCATAGGCATAAAAATGGGTCAAGGGGTAAGTAATATATCACATACCCTAAGATAATTAAATACATTTTATATATTAAGAAACCTCATTAAAAATAAATATAATTTTTAAACATTCCACAATTTGAAAATAAGGCCTACTTCATTAGAATACTTGTCCAAACGTCTATATATGGCCATCCAAGTAAAATACACCCATGGGTGGCCATAATTCCTGGAAAACAACACTAAATATGCTCAAAAGAACTTATTCAATTATTTAAATATCAATTGGAAAAAATAAGGATGAATTATAATCACAAGACAACCCAAAAAGGATGTGTGTGACTCCAACATATATATATATATGTATATTGACAATTAGAGAATTCCATGAGACTACATACCTCGTACTCGTACGACTCTCCTTCTCTAGAGTCGACCTCTAATTTGATCGAGAATGGAGTGGATATACAGGAGGAGTAAAAGGGATCAACCATCAATAACTTGGTATAGAGATGAAATCACAAGGAACAATTCAAGGGAAATCAATATCATTCTAGTTGAGTTCCAATGCATCCGATAGCCATTGAATCGGAGATAAAAAGACGATTCTAGAGATAAAATGAGCTCTGATGAAACTGGTTGAGAGGACTTGGTGTGACCTCTATCGAGAAATGAAGAAATGAGGCTACTACCCATTTTATCAAATTTTCAAAAAACACAGAGCTTACTTTGAATATACCTACAACATATATTTTGTTTTTCCATCCATTCACTGACTTCATTTACACATCTTAAAAAGGCCCACCGACATCAATACACAACCTATACTGGGATTATATGATGTTTAAAGCTATGTGAAATTGTGATACATTACTACATTAATCACTTAACCTCTATCTCTCACGTTTTCTAAAAGACAAAGCGAAATGAAATGAACCATCCCAAAAAGGAAGAACCCGATTTGTACAATAACCATGACTATATATATATTGTAATGGGGAGTGAACATAATAAACTTTGATTTTCTGGGTAGACTTCCATGAATATAGAATTCATTTCAATGATTATGTTTATCCATGAAAATTATATCATATTCCAATGTTATTATATAAATTCTCATGTAATTTTATTAGTTTATAATTCTGGACTTATAACCTACCATCATTTATTCATGATAGATGATTATAATTGATGATATGTAGGGTATTATTTTCTATTGTAATTCGTGTTTCCTTACACCCATATGCTCACATTATGTTGATATCTCCCCTAATAAATCTTATTTATCATTAGATATCACCCATTATTTTGTTTTATATACCCATATTTATTGGAGGGTTTTTACTATGATATGTCTATAATGTGTTTTATTTATAACTAACATAGTATGAGATGATGGAAATCTCATTAGAACATTTTTTCTTGTATCCCTGTTTTCAAAGTCACCAGCCCAATATAATTTTGGTCTAGATCATAATGTTTTCTATTGAATATTCATCTAATAAGTTGATATATTTGTTTTTGAAATGTATTTTTCATAATCGTTGTTATGAAATCATGGTTTACTAACATTTCCAAAATAGGATGGGGAATCGTTAATGGGAACCCTTAGGATAATCCTATCTATTATATAATGTACTAATTTATTTTAAATAAATGAGGTTTATTTTTAGAAAATAAAATCCCATTTTTGTATACTACATGTTGATTTTGTATTGGCATAGATTCATTTTTTGGGTAATAACATCTAAAGGAGTAGGATTGGTTTATCTCACCCATTATTCTGTTGCACGATGTGTTACAACCACACATTATAAAATATGGACATCATATTAGACAATGTGAATAGATAAAAAAGCCAATAGTGTAAGGGAAAATAAAATTCTGAGACTTCATTATATATTTATTTTAAATTACATTCATTATCCTCAATTTCAATTGACACACATGATAATGGGTTTTAATGAGTCTTGATACTCTATTAAAATATTATTTTTTAAACATTTATGTTAATTTTTTTGTTAAATCAGTTTGAATGAATTGTAATATAAATATTATGAATTTTTTTAAAACATGAGTGAAATAAATAAAATTGTTATCTATTGATTATAGAAAAACTATAACCATTTCAAAGGAAAATAAATATTCTTCAGAAAAATATATTTTTCTAAGAGATGTTTTAGTTGTTCTATGGAAAAAATGTTTAATTAATATTAAAAAAAATGAGAACATAAATTAAAAAAATTCATTTTCTAAATGTCCATGAGATGAATATTTTTGCGTGAATATTTGGGATATTTCTAAAATATTCCATTTTTTGATGCATAATTAAAATACTGAATTTTAAATGAAAATTGACTTTTGGATGAAAATATAAAAAAATAGGAATTAAATTTGTGAAAAATTGAAATTAATAAGACTATATATATGTATATATATTAATACAATTTATTTAATTGGAATAATTTTTATGTATAATTATTACTAGCACCATTGTAAAATTAGAAAATTTTCTATTTGAACACCAGCTTTCTAAAAACTTATGTATGATAAATATTAAATTAACATTTTTTAGTCATATTAATTAATTTTATAAAAATTTATTTAATATTTTTAATCAATTTAATTTTTATTACCAAATAAGTCCAACTTTATATTTGACCAAAATTAATAGTTGAAACAATATAAATTCATTAGTGTAGTTAACATAAAACTGGTTTTATAGGGTGATAAAATAAATAGATAAGGGTCTAAATTATCTAAATAATTTACTGAAATATATTTCCCCGCAATATTTAGAAATAAAATTGTCTATGTATTTATAATACTAAATTTTTTTCCCTTGCATCTTGTGAAAATGAGGGTACACCTTTTTCTTTTGAAAAATTAGAAGTGTGCCACTCACCTCTCTTTTAAAAGGACACCCCACATATATATTATTAACACATTTATACCTTTTTGGTGCATGAATTACCTAATAGAATCACCTACACAAACCAAAAACCTCATCCTAGATGACTTATATTATCTTTATAAACCCATCCTTGGAATGATTTTAGTGAACACCAAAATAGGTTTCCAGAAGAGGATGTAACATTCTTCGATAGAAGATTCTATTTTATTTATTCATTAACCTATTTCAATTATTATAAATCCATGATTATATAAAGGAATATTTATCTTACATAGATTTATTTTTTATGTTATTTTCATATCCTACATCCATCCCCACTTCTATAAAATGTGTTACAAAATTATTATTCATATATACAAAGGAATACTACCACAAAATCCAATAACGATTATTTTACCAGTACAAAAACATATGGATGGGTAAAATGATGGATCTATATTATATATGTAATATATATATATATATTTATATTATTTATAAATATGGTATAATTATAAAATATATAACCTTTTAAATTCCATTCCTCATATGATTCAATAACATCACTAATGTGTACTGTGGACTATTTTCTTGTGACATGATGTGGGTTTTCATTCCATAATAACACAAATGGAAGGTAATAAGTATAAAATAATAATATATGTTTTATAAATTAAATATAAATATTTTTAAATAGTTATTTATCATTCATAATAGATAATATAAAACATTTTCATTCTTATATTGAAACATGATAATGTCATTCGGACATGTGTGAACTGCCACATTCACGAAGCAATGTGACTCTCTTTACATAAAAGCACCCCAAGAATGATAAATATAATTATATTGAAATTAATAATTTATTTTAAAGGATTTTTTATGATTTTTAATGAAAAAATACTACATATATTCTTTCTAAAATGATCATTTAAAAATTGAAACTTTTCTCAAGCTTACATAAGATATAACATCTCCATGATTTTAACATAGTTCATTTTTCATATCCAACATTCATGATAGGTTTAAAAATTATAATTTATGTATAATTATCATATTATTTTCATGATTATTAATATTTATGTGTTTTAATAATAATATATTCTCCCATTTTAAACTACCAATGTAATTTTTGATAAAGGTGGGAATTTTATTGAAACATATGACCTAAACTTATTTGAAAAGATATTCATATATAAAATTTGAATACTTTCAAAAAATGGAATGATAAATTTTTAAATGGTTATCAATAATGGAAATAATTAATATGTGATTATTATTCAAAGAGATGAAGAATGCACATGACGAGTCAAATTAAATGTATGAGTTTCTCCTTTCACATTTAAATCCATGAGATGTGATCAATATTAACTTATAATTTTTTATGTGTATATAGTTATATTTTTTGTGATATATATTGGTTTTAATTTTTATTATTTTTATTTAATTTGTTTTATCGTATTTTATTTCATGGTGACTATGGTAATAAATTTTAAAATGAAGTAAGGGTATATTTTTCAATCTCATCATTATTTTGGATTGTTTCTTATTTATCATGTTGTGTAATTTTTTGATATTTCTATCAAAAAATAAATATATTATATTATAATCTTGTTATTCATGATATTTTCAAGTAATAGTGCATCTTTTCTTATACTTGGTACATAAAATGATTAATAAAATTATTTTATTGAAATCTTATTTTATTTCACTATTTAGTCAAAAACTCCATTGCTTCCAAAACCATGTTTTCTAAAATTGTTTTAATTTTAATATGTATTATCCAAATAATTTATTCCATTTTACTAGAGAACATTGACAAATAGAATCTAATTCCCAGACAATAAATTCTTTTATGATTGAACGATATCTATGAGTTTATTTATAATTAATGAATCCATAAGTATCTCAATTTTACCCCAACATAGAATGTGGGTGAGATTAGGGTGGTATTTATTGATATATGATATATTGAAAACATCATGAATAGATATCGACTGAACTAGAAATAATAACAGATAAGAATATTTTCCAAGATTCTCAATGACCTCAAATGGTCTATCATATATCAGAGTAATATTTTCTTAATTTACAAGTCAATATTAAACTACCATAAGAGAAACGTTTAAGAAAACTGAGTCACCTATAGAAAAATCCAAAGTTCAATGTCTCCAATATGCATATGACTTCTTTTGACTCTGGTCTGTATCCAAATGTTGATATATATCCTAAATCGTCAGAGATATTTCGTAAACCAAACTTTGTCTAACTAATGATATGTTTCCCACCTTAGCCAACAATGAGGTGATCTAAATGTGTGACCATAACACACAATTAAGGTTTCCATTCACACTAAATACTGATAACTGTTGTTCTAAAAAAACTCAACCAGTTCCAGATTTCGATCAAATGTTCCTCCAAAATCCAAGACATAGGCGTAGATCATATCTTCTAAAATCTAATTTACTCACTCATTTTACCATATCTCTATAAATGGTTTTCTATTCTCAACATGACCTGAGTTCCAATCACATCTCGAATACTACTCTCGAACCTCGATATAAACCTAGGAACCCTATCAAAAATAATGGAATAAGGACTCCCATGTAACCTCGCAATCTCATTCACTTACAACTTACCCATATCTTCAACAATAGTGGTTTCTTTTCATCACAATGAAATTGGATGACTTTATTAACCAATTAAATACTACCAAGATATAATTATTCCCTCAGGGAGTCCTAGAATTCACAACATCAAAATCTATGAATATCTTATAAATTAACCAAATCAGCACTAGAAGGGGATGATGAAAACTATAAGGTTTCAAGTTCTCTTCCTTTATCTGTCAGTCGGTGTAATAGCGTGACCCAAACTATACGATGTCACACATCATTCCCATCCACTAAAATTGCTACCTCATTTCATAATAAGTATTCATAGTTCCTCGATGAATGAACCAGGAAGACCTACTATAATCTAAAAGAATAAAATTATGCCCAATTTTCGGGTCAAAAATCCTTTTATATAAGTGAAGCATAATATCTGAAGAGATAGACCAACTAAAAAATGTACCCCCATCATAAAATATTTATCAAGTCCTCTTGAACTCATCATCATACTACTAAATCAGAAATACAAAATCCATGGGAGGTGATGATAACTGAACACTGCTAACAACCATACCTATGACAACCTCCTGAACATCAAAAAGAAATTGTGTTAAATTCCCCATAAGTTTTCAATATTTATTCAATTCCAGAACTTTATATGATGGTGCATTTTAGATAAGAGAGTCTTTAATGCCATTTCCCTTCCATGGGGTGTAGGTGATATTTATGTCAAAAATATGAAGGTTTTCTGCCCATATTCTCTATCAATGATTTTTGTCTATCTAACAAAACAGATAACTCATACACTTCTCGATAGGGATGACCATGAACTTTATCCAAACAATTTAGTGCCACCAACATTTGACAGTATGCATTCATTTGGAACGATCTAAATCATTTATGGGGTAATTAATCACATGCAGTTGATGCTGACTAGATTAATTAACTACCAAATGGTCATACATCTTAAGCACACATCCCAAACAATCTACAAAAGAAGTAAAAGAAACTACATATCCAATAATGGTATCAGGTAAGATCTGAATAAGATCTGATGTTAGTATCCATTTCAGTTTAAAAAAAGAAGACTGAAACTTTTCAACCCATTTAAATTTCACTACTTCCATATAAAGGGTAGTCAAAGGTGATTCTAGATTAATTATTTCCTTAAAAAACCATCGATTTTATCTATAAAGTATATGTAGATTCATATCTAAATGTATATTTTTGGATCCATTCATGACCAAAAAAACTCATTCTATAGATCAACTGACAATCCCAGCTCAAATAATATTTTCCCCAAGAACATCAATTGTTGAATCCTAAAAATAAATTCGAAAAGATTTCGTAACAAAAAAGAAACTTCTCAATATTTTTAAAACAGAACTATGATAGTTTTCATGGAAAAAGTCTTATTTCTATAAAATCAAAATAATATCCATGAAAACTACAAAAAAAAATATAATATTGATGGAATGTATCATTCATCACATCTATAAAAACTAAAAGAGTGTTAGTTTGAGAAAAATCCATCACAAGATATTCATAATGTCCATAAAAGAAGCAATAATTCAATGTTTGGCATATCATACTCCCAAACTGTGAGCTGCTGATAACATGACTGAAGGGTGATCTTGGAAAACAAATTTTCATACATTAAATAATCAATCATATCACTGACATGAGGAAAAGGATATTTGTTCTTTGCCATCACCTATTTCTACTTCGAATAGTACACACATTATCAAAGTGAATGATCCGATTTCTTTTCATTGACAACAAGGGATTCCCAAGAAAAAATGATATGGAGAATAAAAAATATTTTTAATAGGTCGTCCAAATGAATATTGAGCACTTTCATTTCTATTGGATCCATACAATAAGAATTTATTGATATCATATTTATACATACCACTAGATCAATTTTTATCTCTTCTTATCTCTTTGGAGGAAGAGAATATAAAATTTCTTGGAAAATATTGGGAATTTATAGAACAATAAGGGGAATATCATCAACCGAAGACATTTCATCAAGTTCAAATGAAAATGAAACCAATAAACACTTGATCTCTTGGCAGAAATGTCCATTAGGACTTGATCTCAGGTCCCCCTCCACCTAAAACACATGAGATCTCCCATAGATAGAAAGAAATGAAGCACACTAATGATAACAATCAACAACATGCCTTTGAGAGACAAGAGAATCCATACCATTGAATATGTCATACATATCTAGACCATGAATGAGAAAATCATAGACGTACACCACATTAGCTATCATTAATTAACATTGACTCTTGAACACATGCACTTTCCACTTACCATGAGATGTTTCTAACTCAATTTTAAATGAAATATGTTCTATCGGATGTTTATGAACATAAAAAAATGTGAAGATACAATAGAGAGTGAGGGTCTAGTATCAAATAAATCAATCACTACTGATGACACAATTATGGTAGTTCCTATCACTATTTCTGGACCTACATAAACTTCCACTGGACATTCATCTACTATGTGGAAATGCTTCAAACCTAAGACCTATGGATAGAGTATTATAGCCTTTGAATCTTTTATCTATAGAATAGTGGAATTTGGTGCTGACGATACATAAACAGAAGGAGACTTAGTCATATCTTGATAGAAGGAATGTAAGTGACAATCATGTCCATGACTTTTTTAGATCATCATGGGAATAGAATAAAACCATTTGGTGTGTCCTCTATTACAACACTAATTTCAAGTCAAAGTAACATTAAATGATGTAAAAGAAGGTGTGGTAAAGTCTCACTACTGAGACCCACCACCACTACTACTATGATGATCTTTACACATCAACTTCTTCCTATGCATGCCACTAAAAGGACCACCAAATTTAAGAGAATGGGTAGAAATCCCAAACCAGAATAAAAAATTCATTTCTTCAATTATAGATATCTATATACTCTCTACAAAGGATGAAATATTCAGCAGAACTAACAACAATATGATATTCTGTCAAATACCACATAGGTTATTATGAGCCTTCATTTGGACATTCTTTACAATGTTCGGGAAAAAACAGAATTACTCAGCAAAATGGTTGGTGTATGTTGAAACTACACACTCTCCCTATTATAAAGATAAGATACCTAGAGAATTATCCAACATCAGAAAATTTGGACAGAACTTCTAAATGGAAAGGGTTTTGAAATCATTTATATCTAGGTTCAAGTGTTAGTCTTCCTGAACCATATAATCCCACTAGTGCTTTTTGAAACACTTGAGTATGAACAATTCTAAATTTACCCTAATATTATACTGTGTCTCCATAAATTAAAATATTCGATCAATCATTTCCAGACATCCCTTTGCCACTTGAGGTTCAGTAGTCCATTTAATGTATGGCAGATTCTCACTCAGGAACAACTCTAATAGATCTCAATCTCCTCCATCTCCTTGTTATGCATCAAAAATATCATTCTAAACTCGTATAAAATATTGATCAATAGAAAAGAGTGACCATATGATAGCCTCAATGCGATTCAGATCTATAGTTGGGTTCCCTTGAGAATAATCAATTACACCTTCATAATGAACACTTTGAAGAAATCTCAGAGGTAGACTGTTTCACGCTGATACATAAGAACAATTTGAAAAATGAATATATCTCATCTATGAACTAGAAAACTGATAACACAAATCATAGATTTATAAAAAAATCAATACTAGAAAAAAAAAATATAAACATCCAATAGTAAATGTAGTTTCTTTTTTTGATGACCTAGTTCCACCAACGATCATGATATTGTCTGATTGGGCCAATCCAACACATTTTCTCATTCCATGTTCTCTGGACCTCTAGAATTCCCAATTCAATAGAGTCCTGATGGGAGAGGTATCCACACCACCCTATAATGGGGTTCTTCGTGATCCTCCCCTTTAGATGTGGGATTACAATAATCCTCCACTATAGAAGTTACCAACATCCTCACTGGCACATCAAATGGAACCTAGCATAGATACCATTTTTTTATGGCCCATTCAATCCCATTATCATGATATCGTTCACTCTACCCAAGCCCACATAGTTTTTCTTTCCCTGGGCTTGGGAACACATACTTACCCTTGGAAAAGGCCTTATGATGAAAAATGTATCCACACCAGCTTATAAAGGGGTTGAATTATGATTCTATTCCATCGATTTTGGATTACCATAATCCTTAGCACCTAGTAGGGCCTAACATCCTTTCTAGAACGTCAAATAGATCGTATCTCTGACAAGCCACATGACCTATTTCGTCAGATACCCAAACAAAATTATTTAACCCCACGGTCTTTCAACAACAACATGATCATTGAAAAAAATAATAGAGGGAAGGATTTCACCCATCTTGGTCAAACACATAGCATATTTATTCTAAAAAAAAGGAACAGTATAATAAGAACAAGATATATATGCCATAACAGTAAGAAAAAAAAAGAAATAATCAACAAAAGATGTATGTAAAAATTCTAAATGAAAATCTCTATCTAAAAATGAACCTAGTAAAACATCCACTCCAAATGATGGAATTGACAACTCCCAAAATATCCAAACTTTCTACCCTACCATCTAACATGAACCTCACCTCCTCACTATAGTACCTTGACCTTCCCAGCACTAGAAGATAAACAAAGATCTACAAACCACCAAATAGGTGAAAAAAGTGTTAGCTAATAGGCTCAGTATGATCCCACCCTAGTGTTACAATACAAACCTCTATGTAACATGTCATCTGTTATCATTTTATGTAAAAAATGACATGATAAGTGGTAAAGAGGTTTCAAAAAAAATATGGTAACCATTTACTTTTTTCCACAGATCATATCATAAGAAGGTATATCAATTTCAATGAACATTTTCAATATAAAATGTTCACAATAATAGTCAGGTGTACCCAGTCTAACATAGAAATCCCAGAAATACATAATTAAAGAAAAGATATCACACCACCAGGGGATACTATAGGTTCATGAAACATAATAGTCATACACTAATAATCATATGCACAAACCAATTCCTAGATCAATGGGACTGGGTAGTAAAGGAATATCGCATGAGTACCCCCCCCCCCACAATAATGACAATATCATCCCACAAGAAAAACAGGCCTAGAAAACAGAGGGAATCCCAAAA
Organism: Viscum album; assembly: GCA_963277665.1. Classification (NCBI taxonomy): domain Eukaryota; kingdom Viridiplantae; phylum Streptophyta; class Magnoliopsida; order Santalales; family Viscaceae; genus Viscum; species Viscum album. The sequence continues at coordinate 965,124,627 of OY728136.1, forward strand.
GATATTCCTTATTGATAATCAATAAAATAGATGATGGACCCATGCTAATCCTTCAACCTAAGTACGCATTTAAACCTATCTTCTCTTTTTCACAATTCATTTCAATGCTTTGAAGACAACTTCAAAACACTTTCATGAATTCCATTTCATTTCATTGAAAATACCAATTATCTCTCCATTTATCAATAACTAGAGAAAAATCATGTTTCATTAGAATCACTTTTGATCACATAGAAAAAAATCATTCTATTTTAAATATGAATGAATATGGAAAAAAACATGATTCATTATCATGGGATAGAAACTAAAACACCATCTTCAAAACTATGGTTGCACACATATGAAGCATAATAAAAAATAAACAATACCAAAAATCATCAATAAAAGACCTAGAATAAAACCACATCAGGATTGATTAAATATAGACGGTAAGTGGGCGGGGGAATAGAGGAACATTACAAACCTCAAAGATGAATGCATGCCAAGCCACAACCAAGGATGAAAACAACCTATGGAATGAGATCACACAACAGATCTAGGATAATCCAAAAAGACAAAAATTTCTTAAACAATAAATCGAAAGACTCCACGCAACAGTGATACAACAATCAAAGGAAAAGAAGAATAATATAGGAATCTTAATCATAGAGACAAACCATAGTAAAAATGAAGATAAAGTGTCAAAAATTTCAATATAGGATGGGTTGAGTCCCTAAAAAATACCATTAGATTAACTTAGGTCGAGATCCATGAGGAACTAGAAACGTAACTAAAACACAATATAAAAAACCTATTTTTAAAAACTGTACAGGGGAATGTTAGATGGCGTGTGATTGAGTTCAACGATGTGTAAACCCCCATGATTGAGACACGCTAAAAAATATTTCGCATCTGAATAAGAAATGACCTTTTATACAAATCATGTTGTAAAATTCAAGATCATGATGTTTATCATTTTGCAACATGAATTCGTCTTTCAATAATGTCTTCTTGAAACCATTACATGATGTGTAACATCTCTACTGCCTATAAAAACAACTTGTTATTAGTGAAAGTCCATGAAATCTAGGACTTCACTATTATGGGTATCCTCCCATTATTAATGTAGGGTAAAACCACGATGAGATTATGGGGGTACCTGAAAAAATGCTAAAGATATGTTAAACAAAAAGTCAATGAGTGGTCTGGACACTATAAATTTCTAGAGATTCTTTGTGGTCTCACAAATTACACCACCATATTTATCTATTAAATTAATCTTCTATATGTACACATTGTCCCAAATTATTAAAATTAATTGGTTGGTTCTTTTTTCATTTTTTCATGTTGAAAATTGTAATTGTTTGGATTTTTCTTGGTTATGCAGGATTGGAGAATAATTTTCCCAAACTGTTATCCCACCCAGTGAAAATTTTTCAACCCTAAGTAGTGATTCATTCAATGGTTCAACCATGGATTTTATATCAATTCATCAACTGAGTGGAAAAATTAAAACCTAGTAGAGGGGAGCATTTTTAGGGCACACCGTTTTTCTAACCATACGGACCTTCCTAGCTAAAAGTGTATACCATAATTTTTAAATCAAAAAAAGATTTTATATATTTCAAAAAACAAATTACATCATATTGACCCTAAATATACCTAGAAATAATTCATATGTCCAAGAGCCTCCCAAGAACTATTTTTTCTCCTCCAAACACATTCCTAGGCAGATCGATGCAATTCTGATCTTGTTCTGTCACATTCCATTTAGTAAATATCAGGACGACATTTATACCTCAATCTCTCATTTTATTCCTTTATATTCTCTGTATAATCATCACATGATTGATAGATCTAAACTATATTGATTTTAATTTTTACTCTATATTGGTATTTTATATCTATATTTCATTTATTTTTCATTTACAAATCCCACTACATGTTTTTATTTTTGATATCGTGATTACTATTAGTGGCTCCATTTGAGTTTCAAAAAATAATTAAACCTTGAATTTATTAATTTTATATAAATTGATTTTCTTGATTCATAGAATCCCAATTTCATGTGAATTAGAATTAAAATTTATTTTTAATGGAATAATGTGAATTTCTCTATATTTTAATGCAATTATAAATTTGGGGTTTAATTTGAAATTGATGGATTTTTTGGGATTTTATTTTACGAAAAGGATTAAATTGAATTCTTGAAATATTATGAATGGTTTTATATTTAAATGTCATGAAATTTTTTGAAAACCATGTACTTTTTTAATGTTAATTTGAATTTTGAAAAAAGAAAATTAGTCAATTGATTTGTGAATGATGATTGATATAAAACGAAATGATTTCCCATTTTTCAATTGATATATTGAGTACATATGAACCTGAGAAGTTAGTCGATTATTTGGGACACAAAATATAGGATGATAACTCTCTAACATTATATTGATGATAAAAACAATAACTAAAATCATAGATGGGATGATCATATCTTGGATGGGATTTTTATGAGTCATATCCAGAACGTGCCTAAGGGACATGTGTACAAATTTTCATGATCAATAATATGAGTGTATGGGGATCCTACAACATTAAATTTGAAAAGCATATATAAATGAACATGGTTACTATGGTGATTATTTTAATTATATGTTTCATTGATGCATAACTACTTTTCACAATCCTTCTAATTTATATAATAATTTTATATAACAATTCTATTTAATCCATATTTAAAATGATGTCTATCAATCTAAAATGAAGATTGTTTTAATTATGAATTTATATTACCGTGCCTGTTTTTAAATAAAATTTAAGGCATGATTTTTTTTATAGTTATGAAATATTTTTATGGGACGCATGGTGAGACCAATATAGGATTTCACCTCATATTCAACATTTTCATTCGATCATTCCTATATTTTCATATTATATGACCGAACAAATGGAAACATCTCTTAGAGGAGGATGAAGTTTATGATTCTTTGGGATTATAGAGATTTTTCATTTGGGTCATTGATATTAACTAGATTTTCTTTGAGAAATTCTATGATACTATAATTTGGTATCTACTGTACATATTTTGTTTTTGTATCATCTCCCTATAAATTTTTGAGTATAAAGATATGTATCTTTATCGTACACAATTTTTTGGAGAAAATAATCCATGTTTTATTACATATGACATCAAGTACTAGTCTTCAACATGTGGGAATCGACAACATTCTTTGATCCATGTAAGTGATATTGACAATATTTGGGTTCTAGGGTATCCAGGTGGGTTAATGGCCATGTTGAATAAATGAATGGTTTTAGTCACAGTTTCATTAATGTTAGTGTTCAATTTTAGATATATTGTGGGGACATATGAGGTTGTTACGATTGAGTGTTTGGACCACTCTCAGTTTAATTAGCATTATATAACCATAAGTGATTTTAAAATGGTGTTCTAGGGAATAATATAATATAATTATATTATTTTACCTTCTTATAAATTTTATAGTTTACCTCTACATTTAGTTTCATATATTATGGGACTAATTTTCATGTTACTCTTGTTAGATTTATTAATCTATGTAGTATTATGATGTCTTCAATTATTTTGAAGATGATGTATAGAAGTATTCCTCTAAGAAGTCATGTCAGCAGGAACTAGGAGAAAGCTTCTTGTTAGAAACAATGAAAAAATATTCTGGGGGACCAGAATCTATGGGGGATTGCTAAACTTGTTGTCCAAGGTATTGTAAATAGAACCACCACACCTTCCCACCGAGGATCCATTTTTAGAACCTCAATGTGATGATTTTGGAATTGTGATCACGAGTACCATTACCATAAGCCATCGATGATAAGTGAAATAAATAATCCTAAAGATGATGATGATTTTCTAAACATGATTTATATTTTGTTTGAGTTCATAGAAAATTATGATTCAATTAAGGTGAAATGTTCCACATTCAAATCAGATCTACCTAGAAAGAAATAGTAAGACTAGGTGGTGATATAAAATAATCATAGGTGATGAAAGTATAAGGAAATGAATGTTATTTTATCTACATTCTTATACTATAAATATATATTGACATCCAAGCTTATTGTGCTTTTCAAAATATTTATAACTAACAGGGTTGTGACTGAGTATGTGAACAGATTTGCTGATATTGTGTAGTTCTCACCTATGATTGTATCATTTGTTAAGATGAAGACTCAATTGTTCATTATGGGAAATTGATATGATAATCCTCATCATGATTTCATTTTTATGTTTTCCTCTTATTCTCACATAATATATTTGGTTTGGATTGTTGAGGTAGACTTGGATAGTATGTTAGTGTTGATTGGAGTCTTGTTTTTTCTATGAGGATGATTTGGTAGAACACATAAAACTAAGAGGAAGTGTGATGACTATCATGGTGGTTTTCAATAGTAGATTTCTTCTAGAAAACGTGTTTTTCCTAGTAGAGGCCTTTTGAAACTCTTCCAATGTAGAACGGTTTTCCAATTGAAATTGAGTTTCACTAATCGATCCAAGATATATTGTTCATATGGTCACTGAGGTCACTTGAATAATCTATAACATATACTTTCTTCTTTACATAGTGTCAAATACTCTTCAAAACTAAAATTTACTATGGTGTAATAATATGATTAAATATATAAGGGGATCCATCCATTAGAATCTTTCAAATGATTCATCACAGAACAGATGAGTCTCTATAAAAACATGAAATATGTACGGTGATTAGGATTGTTACCATAACCGTAGGTTCATCCTCAGTTACTAATTTATTTGATTAAAGTACGTCTCACATATCAATATTGAAAATTATTTTGAACAAACAGAATAATCCTCCAGAGCTTCTATCTTATGTCATGGATATTAAATCACTCACAATAATTAAGAGAGAGAAGTATTTATTTTTAACTCATGTGTTTTTTCATTATCAAAGATTTAAAATGAATAATATTTTATAGTTCTATACATAAAACCCCTTGATCTCATATTGGGGATACATTAGATCACTAATAATAAGGCCTAGATAGGTCGTTATCTTTGATGGGTCTCTAATACCACCCCAGTGAATTGTGGTGCATCATTTAGGGAAAATTGTTATTGAAGTAGAGTAGATACAAAGAACTTTATATAGATTTGGGGGAATTATTATTACTGTTAAATTCTAATTATGAGTGGGAATAATTGAGTGATGATCTATGTATATATTTTGTTAGGTTTATTGTTTTTTCCATCTGAATTCTCTAATTTGTGACCGATAAGGGAAATATGCCTTTATATTGATTTATATCTTGGTACACAAACATTATGTATTCCATATAATTTCATGGAACTAGAATAAAATATTATTTTAAATATTTAGTTGGATGATCTTTTATAGAAAGTCCTTATACACATTATTTTGTCACCTTGGGTAGAGCTTGTTCTCTTTAAAAAAAAGATGATGGAAAACATTTCCAATGTGTTATTTAACGTAATATAAATCATGTAAAGATAAATAACTGGTAACAATATATATTATTTATAATCTTCATGACTTGTTGAAAAAGATTAAGTGTTCTTCCAATATTTATCTTTTATTTTTTTATATTAAATTGAGAATAAATGATTATTATATTTTGATAACACACATTCAGATTAGGTATAGTTATTATGAGTATTGTATCATGAAATTTAATCAAACGAATGATTCTACAATCTTTATAGTTATGATGAATAATATATTACATGAGAATATTTATACATCCATGGTAGTCATTGTGGATAACATCATGTAGTTCTTGAATTATGAGGACAATCATGTGATTTGTCTTAGGGTAGTTCTAGAATGGTTGAGAAATGACCAACATTCTAAAAATCAATAAAAATGTGATATAAAAAAAAGAAATAATGTTATTTGGACACATTGTTTCAGAAAAATGAATTTTAGTTGATCCTAAAAAGGTCAATGATTTTATGACATGGAAAAAACTACATATTGTTTTTGAGATTTAGATTTCTAAGGTTTTAGATGGATAGTATCGATGGTTCTTAAAATATATCTTGAAGTTGGCATCTCTAATGACCATTACCACTCATAAGGCATTGAAATTTACAAAACATTATAATAGTCTGAATAAAATTGTTTAGATTTAATATATTTTTAATTATTCACCATTTTTTACACTTATTGAGTCTAGGAAGAGGTATGTGGCATTCTATGATGCATCTGGTTCAAGTTTCAGAAATGTTCTTATATAGGTTGATCACATGGTAGCATATCACTCTTAGATACATAGGCCACATGAGAATAATTATTTGAACCTTAAAATTGAATTTATATAAGTGATGAATTTTCATATGATATGGATTCATTACATTTTCAGAGAACAATTTAAAATATTTTTACACCAAAATATGATGGGTTATATCATCTCTAATAAAAATCCAAACATTCTATAGAGGAATTGGGTGGATTACCTATTTTGTAATGATTTAAACATTTCATATACCATGAGGATTGGTAATTTCATTTCTGAAATTGTTACCAATACACTACCAACACATTCAATGAATAAATAATTATAATAGTTGATCAATGATGGGTCTTTTTGAATAAAGACATAAAATAGTTTTGGAATCCAGATATGAGTTTGTCTTGTCCAATTTTTAGATGGCCTGTGAACGTACCACGATGATTCTTCAAGAAAATTAACTTGATGAATAATTATATGGAATTAAAAACTCCATTAATAATTGGGAGACCATCTTAGAGTAGTCATTCTATATGGAAGGTGTTTTTTGTTTTCATAATTTATTTGGTGTGATGTTAGATGTGAGGTAGTATGTGATTGGAGATTTCAATAATTCCATGATTTATGTGCTCCCCTGAATCACAAAGATGATATACTACATCCAAGAGAAATTTTGGGGTCCAAATATGATATGAGGAATCATTTATTTGGTATCTCATTGTTATGATTTCAATAGGTCATGTCCAGGAATCATAGACTTTCATGTGTGATTTAGCTACTTCAAATGACAACAGGGAAGTGGGATGATATCTCAATTGATTGTGTCATTGGGATTCCATGTACCAATATAAAGAATAATGTTATATGGATTGTGATTGATCGATGTAAAAAACCACTTTTTAAAATTCATCATACATCTAATATTGAGAAGTTGAGATATCTCTATATAGAGGAGATTGTTCATTTTCCTGGAGTTTCATTATGTATAGTCTCTAATATAGATCCTCATTTTTCATATTACTTTCAGAGAGGCCTTATGGGGTAAATGAAATCTCATGTTCATTTGGGTAAAAAATACCATTCTCATAAGGATGGCCATACAAAGACATCTATACAGATTCATGAGGATATTTATTGTTATTAGGTATTATTCTTCAGTGGAACTTGGAATTTCAATTTGATACTGGTTATGTGTTTTATAACAATACGTAGAAATCCACCACTGTAATAGATCATTTTGAGGCCTTGAAATGCAAGACATATAAATATCTATTATTTTGGTCATAGATAGTGAATGTTACCTAGATGTAATGTTAATTCTTCGAGAGAAAACTAAATAGATTCAATGGAATTTTCAGAGAATGATAACGAAATAGAGCTAGTATAAATATAATAATGTTCAAATCCATAGAATATTGGATTTCTCATTATATGAATAGGTGTTCTTGAATTTTTCTATATTTTTAGGGCATCTACGGGTTGTGAGGGATGGGAATCAAGCTTGTCATTTTAGGATACCATTTGTTGTTATTGAGAATGTGGGGAATGTGAATTACCCTTTATCACTACCTCTATATTTGATTTCTATACATAATGTTTTCCATGTATCTCATTAATTAAAATATATCTCTAATACATATCATGGTTCGATATGGGGTGATATTGATGTCACGTCTTATTTATCCATGAATTATAATACAATTATTATATATTATTATAAGAAAAATGCAATTCATGGTATAATGATAAATTTGGATTGTGTGTTATGAAAACATGCTTCGGATACACATGATACAAGGTAGCATGAGACCCCAATTAAAGTGATGTTCCCTCACCTTTTTGATATGGATACTTCTTGATAGGCTTTCTGGGGATATAAATATTCTACAATGGGTATGTTATAGCATGATTTTACAAGTTTTCAGGGACCTGTCAACAATATTTTTTATCCTGATTTGTTTATTATTTGTCTTAGGTTATTTTGAGTGGATTTTCAAAATTCCAAGATGTTTCATGTTTGTACGTGGTTGGAGCATAGTTCCCCAAACCGTGTTCCCACCAAGTGAAAACCATGATACCCTAGTTTGTGGGGGTCATCATATCTTAGGAATTGTTTTTCATACAACACACATATATAATAGAAACTATTCACTCCAATATAGGGGTATATAGTTACGGTGAACAATTTTTCAATTCGTGCAGGCCTCCCAAGCTAACCTTGTACACATTAAATTTTTTCCCTTAGATTTTATTAAATAATTCATGAACAAACATTTTAACATCAAATCATCTCTAAATAGGATTATAAAAAATTAATAGAATTTTTTTTATATCATGAACACATTTGTATACTCAAAACATATTAATATCTTGATCAAAGAATGAAAAATATCAAAATATTCCTCCCCTAAATGAAAATCTTCTCTATTTATTTCTTATCTAGCCTCTCCTTCTATCATCCATAGGGGTTATTATATAATAATGTGATCGCTGATTCTAAACTCCAAAGATGTGAATCATGAATCTTGATTTCATTTCTATATTTCTTTCATCGATATTACTTTTGGAGAATCCCTCTATAGGTGTAGAGTGTTAGTACCATGAATAATGGTAGAAGTAACTATTTAGATTTTGGCATATAAATAAACAATTATTTTTTATAATTTGATTTAAATTTCATTCAATTGATTGATGAAATCCCATTTTGAATCAAATTTTAATTGAAATTGACTTCTCATAGAATTTTGGGGGAACCCCCAAATCAAATAGAATTTGAATTTGGGGAAAAATATGAAATTGGAAGAATTTGTGATTTTATTTTATAATCCTTTTTATAAAAGGATTTAAATTTAATTTATAAATAATTAAGATTGGGTTTTTATTGAAAAGAAATGAAATTTATGAAAAAACCCATTTTTTTTTGAAATAGAATTAGAATTTTGAATAGGAATTTTTGTGTAATTGAATTGTGATGATAACTGATCAAAATATGGATGGATTTATAGTTTTTCAATTGATTTATTGAGCACACGATATCCTTGTTAGTTAATAAGTTCCTTGAGAAAACCACAATATGATGTTAATTCACTGGAAATGGATTGGTGATGACTACCCCATAAAAAATATTTAACTGGATATAATTTAAATTTGTATATATATGAGTCATGTTAGACTTGATAATAATTCATGTGTGTACTCATTTCCATGATCATGGATTTTGGATTTTAAGAACCCTATAATTATAAAAAATCAATGTATATGGATAATGAAAATTGTTCATATTATGATTCTTTTTATTATAAATTTCATTGATATAGATCTACTTTAGACATTAATACTGATGTATATAATTTTTTTTATATATTGTTTAATTAATCCATGTTTCAAATATTTTCATTATTTTAAAATTAGTCATTTTTTAATTGGAAAATGTAATTCTAGGTTTTTTTAGTTAAAATTAAAATCAGAATTTTTTTATTTATTTGGAATTTTTATTGGAAAATATCTAAGACACTATTGGTATTTTATCTCACACCCTAACTATTTCATGGGGAGTTTTTTAATTTTCTTCTACCACATCTGAGAAAATATAAATAGCCTCTTAAAGGATGTGGGTATTAATGATCCTTTTGGATTAGATTGATGTGTCATTTGGGTTTTCAATTTTATAATGGTTGATTTTGTGTACATTTATGATGTGGAGTTTTTGTTCTTCACGTACCAATTTTGTTTCTGGTAATGTTTCTCTTTTATGGTTTGAGTATACCGATGTTTACATTTATCATCCACTATTTTATTGAAATTTTGTTCCAAATATTTTATTTTATTAATCGAGGTGTAATTTCCTACACTTGGGGATCGATAACTCCCATCAAGACATGTTTGTTATTGACAGTGTATTAGGATACCATTATATATTGACTAGTTCCTGAAAATTAATAGAGTATTTATATATTACATTTATTTTTTGTGATAGTAATTATAGATGATATTATTATATATTGAGAGATAATGGAATGAAATGAAAATATCATCGGTATTATTCACAATTCCTTTTGGAATGATGTGTTATTAGAAAAATTATTCATATGTGAATTTTCCGTAATAATAATATTTTTCATTTCCATATACTATAAAGAGAGGGTATATAGGTAGATCATTAAAATTAAAAATTTATTACATGTTGGATTAGAGCATAATATGTGACTGGGATAAAAATTATAGATCCATGATCTATACACTACTCTAATGTTGAAAAGCATCTCTAATATATAATGATTCATCAGATAAGTATATGTGATTCACCCTCAGGTGGAATGAAATGGTGATAGCCTATGGCTAAATAAATTACTCTTCATGTGCTAAATTACAAAACTACTGATTTGGAGTTAGATATGATAATTTTTTCATTAATAATAAAGATCCAGTTTCATTCTAGATAATGAATTAATATATATTGATCTTAATTTTAAAAATACATATTAAAAAATATCATATTACTTGCATCAGATGATCTATGAAGTTGGTAAAAGATTAAGAAATCTCAACTAATTAGCACCATGTGAAAAAGAATAAGGTTAAAGAATTTTTTATTCAGAAGGGTCAAAGTTGAATATCAATAATGTGGGCCACAAAATATATAAAACATATTTATTGATTAATTATGCATATGGAAATCGTACATTAAATGAAGAACCCCAATATTTGTCAATTGTTTGTTCACTCATATATCCGTATTAGGAATAAAGAGGTGCACAAGGAGTATGTGGAACTGTATAATAAGGTATGAAATTTTAATTTGCTGACACTTTATTTTTATGAAATGATATGGTTTCAGAACCATGTTTTGGAATATAAGTGCCACACATGAATAAGTAGCTATTACACTAAGAATATTGATCCCCATTCCCCATTAATCCTAGAGTTACAAAGATGTATATGGACCATGTTGTGTTTTTTGGGACAGCATGTTGGGATATATTATATTTTTTGAATATTGGTTCATTTTATTTCAATTTGTCAAACATGAGAGGCCAATGTCTATGCGGATGTTATAACCATTACCATTATAAAATAGATATTGTAAAATATCACCATAGATTTTTATGTCAAACGCTACTAAATTTGTAATGGCTATAATGTTATTGTTGTTTTCGTTGATCACCATACAATGTAAACACACATTATTTATATTAAAAAATATTTTTTTTCTAAAAAATAAGGTTAGAATATAAACAATTGAAATTGAATGGTGGAATTGTGTAAGGAAATCTATTTTATCTAATAAGGATATAAATATTACCGTGAGGTTCTAGAAAATTATTTATATGAATCTCGATTTAGAGTTGTGAAATTTTTTTCATCCACGGATAGATTTACAACATTATTAGACAATTGAAACCCTCTATGATATATATAGGACCTTTTTAGTGGATTTTGAATGTGGTTGGAATTACAAAATTCCACTAGTTGAGTGTTCTTTCAAAAATATCTTTTATCCTAGAATAAAAAATTATTCCCACAAAGCCCACTATATTAATAATTGTGTAACACCATTTTGATGTGATTAATTTCTTGAAATAACTATATTGGGACATGTACTATATAAGGAAAAGATAAAAAATATAGATACATTCAGAAACACATTAACGTATATAGGGTTGAATGAAAATTTAGGCTTACGATAATCATTGAAATAGTAAATTAGATTTTGAACATTACGAATTATAGTTAAATTATAAATGGAATAATTTTATGAGATTAAAAAATAATGAAAAATTAGCCCACTGTATTTTTTCTCTTTTAAGATTCAGGACTATATAAGGTTGGAATCTAATCACTCGGTACTTCAAAAAATACATTATTATGATCATGATGAGTCCAATATCTCTCTCTATAGTTATACATACATAATCTATAACACATAATTGAATCTATTATTGTACCATTATAACATGAACATTCTTATGTAGAATAACGATTAAAAATCACAAATTGTATTTATATTATATTATGAATAATAATTATTAACAAGGTTATTGTTCATTAGAGGATTATTAGAATTAATGATTCTACATGGGTACCTAAGGATGTTACTAAATGGATTTTTCATAATTTATTTATATCATAGTTATAAAATATCTGGGAAAATCATTTTAATGGGGTACAATTTAACACCTTGAGATTTTATGATATTATTTATCTTCTTCTAAAAATTATCTAACAGCTTTTGATATAGACAACCATGGTTCTAAAATAATTTCAATACATTATTCCATTATATATAATAAATATAAATAGAATTATGAAATTTAAAACTCTTATTTTATAAATTTTAAAAAAGGTTTTATATACTGAAAATATATTTTTAGTAATGTATATATGATTTAAAAGAAATATTATATCCTAAAAAATGGGGATTATTTATTTATTTTGATAATATTATATAAATAATTTTTCAAACCTTTATATTTTTCTACATAATCAACATAATTTTTGAAATAGAAAAACATTTTAAAACTATCTTTAATTGATATTTTGATAGATTTATGAAATGATTATTATTTTGTTGAATACTAAAAAATTGTGATTTTTTATCAAAATAGTATATTTTCATAAATATTTTATAATGTACCCTTTTGTTTTAAATTTTTTTAAATTGTAAATGGAGATGTTATATATTATTAATAATCAATATAATTTTATTTGAATTAATTTTATGATATTTATATTAAAAATACAATGATTAATATGGAAAACTTTTTTCTCCAATGTTATTTCATCATATTTTATGCTTTAATATGTAATATAATTTACGAAACAATTAGATATCTAATTTTCATTAATTTTAAATATATTTTTAATAATCAAGAACAATTTCTTTTATAAGGCCACAATAATGTTTTCAAAATTTATTGTAAAAATTGTAATCATATTTCATCATAGTTAATGTCAAAATAGTTTTATGTAGGGGTAACACTATGATATAGTGGAAAAAATTAAAATTAAACCTGTATAAATATTACTTATATTCCATTTTTTTAAAAAGTCCTCATTTGAATATCAAGACAATTGGATGGATTATTCATTAAAATGATTTTGTTATTTTTTAATCTTTGAAAACATTTTTATTCTATGTTTTCCTATATTTATAAAGGTACAAAAATCCATTATTTTAATTAAAAACATGGAATTATAGCTCAACTAATATCATAAAATATATATTCCAAACATCTATATCCATTATTTAATGGTTATGGTATTCATAATATTCTATTATATGGGAAAATTAGAGAGGATCTAAATGTGGACAACTGAAGGAGGTGTAATCTTGACACCCCACCTCTTTCAATTTCGTTGTTCTTATAAATCCTCTATTTTTTTGGTTAATAATCATAAAATTAAAAATTACGTATACAAAAAATTATGAAATGTTTTTAATATTATGAATACCCTAATATAAACCTCTAATATATCAAATTTCAACTGAATGTATTTCTCGTGCATATGAGTGGACTACCACATCGACATTATGATATAATTAATTTTTCATCACTATCTATAATGGATGAATATTAAAATGGGTTTGAATATTATATATAATATATTAAAAAAAATCATGGTTATTTATTTATAATATAATATCTTCCTTTCATCCTTATTTTCATGTGAAAAATTATAACGTTACTCTAGTGTATGTGTGGAATACGACCTATCTGAATTGAAATGATTAGTTTAACATAGATAAATTACATTGATTATATAAACATTATATTTAATGTATTTATGTGATATATATATATATGATATAATAATTATTTTTTAATTTGGAATAATTATTTATCTTTTTTATATCAAATATTAAAAAATAGCGTACAAGGATTATGAAATTCTACGAAAAATCATCTCTATGAAAATTATAATAATTTTTATACGTATATAATTTTTGGATAACTATAAATATATATTATAATTATATGATTACTAGCATTTTCTAGAGTATTGAACCCATATCAATGTATAAGGACATGAACTGGAAAACAAAAATTCTTAGTAAAAATGAAAAAAATAACAACTCAAAACAATTATTTTAATAAGAAATTATTAAAAATTGGTTGTTGAACTATTCTAATGTGATCATATATGATATTATAATTATGTAGTTTTTTTAATGAATTATAATAATTTTATATATATTATAAAAGTCATTAAAGTGATTTCGATGCTAGTAGAGCATGAGGAAAGAATGTTATATACAAATTCATTGTTCATGAAAGTTATTTGTGATTATATTTATTGTGATGAAAATTTATATTCTAAATAAAAGTGAAATAATTCAATTTATTATTATAGAGATGTGTCTGAGGTTATATTTTTTCATTTATTTCCTTCTATTAACTCATTAGATCCAATGAATGTTTAAAATGAAAAATCAACATTATTCTATTTTCTATTGAAGATACTTTTTCATCATTGTATATGTTTTATAAAATCATTTAAATAATTTTATTATTCTCATTTGATATTTTAAATTCATTTTTACCCTTCATTCAATATTGAGAAAATTGGATAAATCATATCATCATTTTCAAATCATGATACATTTTACTTTTTTAATATATGAGAGGAATATTTGTTCAAATGTTATCTACATTAATAGAATTTCCTAAAAATATGATATGAAAATTATTTTATGGTTATCATAAATTTTTATAAACTTATTTTAAAATAAACTATTTGTATCATATAAGGGAAATTATAATATATCTGTATTTTTATTTCAATATGTGATGTGTAATATCCTAATGAAATATTCTAGATATATTTTAATTACATTTTCATCTTTGATGACACCCTGTGACATTACAAAATAATTAATAGGGTTATGATTAAAATATTCAATCCAATTTCAATATTTTATTGTCTTATAGGGATGAAGATAAGGAGAATATTATATGAAATTTATGTTATTCCCATTTCTTTATTATACTAAGATGATTCCTTTATGAATCTTGTTTTATTCCCTTATGGTGTTCTCTTATGAAATGTTTATGAAAATAATTTTCTATCTTTGAGTTCTGATTTAATAAATGATTGATGATCTTTTGTAAGAAGTATGTTTTATTTTAATTATAATATTAGTGGTGTAATGACCCATCCCATCGAGGGCTGAAGGACAAGATGTATGGTGAGAGTAAAACCCCAACACCACATCTAATTGGCAAAGGTCTAGTAACTATTTCATAATATTCTTTCCGTACATAAAAAATTACCTTCAATGAAATTGTAAATACAAATTCACACATATCAATACAACAATATATTATAGAAAAGATAACAAAATTTTTTTATAAATTCACTCATAATAGAAATCCCACATAAGAGTACAACTATTAGTATCTCTAAAGTGAAATATGCCACGTATAGGACAAGGAATATTAATGAAGAACCCAACCTATTGAAATCATTTGGGATATTAATAATTTAAAAAAGTATAATTTGTTCTATGATTATCATAACTAATCTCAACCTACTAACATTACACTGAGGATTCAATCGGAAGACCCATCATCTATATAATAAACAACATGTGGGTGAGGTTATTATATAGTATTTATAATAAACATACCAAGTAGGCCACCCATAAATCACAAAATTAATCCTAGAGTGTACTAACTATAAATCACAAATCCAATGTAATAAACTAGATAACCATAACATGAATAAGTGGATGAACAATGTATCAGGGTGAGGCTTCAACAAATATTTTAGTGAAGGATTATACTCGAGGCTCAAGGGTAACATAATTTTGAGAGAACTCAATCATTAGGGTTCAATAAATTTATGGAACTCATTTGAGAGGATATATTCATTAGTATATTTGAGAATATGCTCCATGGAAATTTTATGGGGGTTTTCTGAGATACTAAATTGATTAGAAATAAAATATCAAAAATACAATTTATTTTGATACATAGAATGGGTATCACTGAAAATTGCCTATCACATTACATGAAAAATGATATCGTACCTTTAGAATTGACCATAGATGGTTATTCCAATAATCTCACTTTAGGATATTTCATAGTTTCTTCACATACATATTCTTTTTAACCTAATAAATGTTTCATTATATTATTTTTAGTATATATAAGAATGAAATATTACTGAAAATAAAAAAAAATATAATACTTTAATGAAAATAACATTCAATTATAAATAACCATGCAATTAAAAAAAATGGAATTTTTGGAGAAAGAAATATAGTTAGCGAACGCAGTCTATCATTTGTGTTCACACATCAACATACTATAGCTATGAATGAACATTTTATGTAGTGATATCCAATAACACTCCCCATAATCCTCTTAAATAGAGGGAAAATGGTTGTAGATGAAGAGGGACAACATTTCACTATAACATTAAGGATTACACCCATTTTAACCGATCATTATAATTAACTCAAATTATAATCCAAATAAGGCCCCGAGTTCAAGAACCATAATACTACATCAAGATATTACTCTGGTAAGTTTCTCATAATCATGAGTATAAGATTTCGTGGTGGTAATATGAGAAGAATAATAAAATATAAGAGAGAATAAGGAAAATATAAAATAAATTAAAATTTGAAGAAGAAGAATTAAAAAAAACATGTAGCCACAAAATAAAGCGAAATGATTAGGAGAAGAAGATTGAGAAAAATAAAAAGGCTCCATGGAAGATGAGAGAAAAATAAAAACCAATAATGAATTATATTATATTTTAAATGAAAACAAACTAAAATAACTTTTAAAATAATACTAATTTAAAAATTAATAAAAATTCATAGAAAAGAACAAAAGAAATGGGTTCCACAACTTACCCATTAGAATTTTTCCTCCAAAACATTTCTCATGTATTCTCTGCTATATGTTTGACTCATTATAATGTCAATACTTATATGATTATATGAATTGAATTTCTAGTTGATCATAAAAATTTCAGAGTTATTTGACTCTTAAATTGGATGTTATGATAGATTTAATGAGTAATCCATTTTTTAGAACAGGATTACTGAAATATTCCTTCAATTTTTTATCGTTCAATAGCCATCAAAATGAGTGAATAAGTCCATTTACTTTAATGATAAAAAGTTAATACGAGTTTTCTTTCAAATATAGATCTAATAATAATAATTTCACGTGTTTATCCCGATTAATGCCTTATTTCTAGAGGTGGAGTCTACTCTGTCTACGGGATGGTTTTTAACATTAAAATATTTTTAGGGCTTTTAGATGATTAAATTAGCTCTATGCCTAGACATAAAAAATGTACCCCAAAAATCATTGAATGATAGAAAATATCATCGATTAGAATAATATTTAAAAAGTTATGATCAAAATATCAAAGAGAATAAAATATGCTAAAATTATAGAAGTAAATAATTTCATCATTTAAGCCCAAAATGGACCATAAATACAAAATTGATGCAAATAGGTAAAATTTATAATATTTTTTAGCATTAAATAATTTAAAATATATGAAATGTGATGAAAATATTATCTCTATTGATTCCCCACACATTTAAATAATGAATTTCATCATGCTTGAAAGTTTCCAAATTAAAAATAATTGGGATCCAATGTTACCGATATTCAAATTCCTAAATAATAAAATTAATAAAAATTCATCAATGTAAGATAAAATATTAAAATATCACATAAAATATCAATTTTACTACCCATATTACAAATAAACAATCAATTCATGAATTTTAATTTTCAACATTTTAAAATGACGGAACTTCTGTTCAATTTGTTTCATCATTCTTTTTTAATTATTATTAAACATTCCAAATCATGATTTACCTCACTTGAATATTTTTAATCTTCTATAATGATATTATTATCCGGGAGTTATTATGATATTACAATAACATTCTCTTAATACATATGCCTATAAATGATATAGTCTCTCTACATTGTAAAGAAAAAAGCCATATAAAAAATTAGAGTTTTCATTAAGGGTTCAGCTAACTCGGACGCATAATATTAGTATGAATTAAAAATTAACAGTCAAGGAGGATGTTAATATCTAAAGTAAAGTTCCTGATATCAAAAGATAAATCATAGGAAAAAACTCCCTTTGAAATTGTAACTCCAATTTCCCCCAAAGTAAAAGTATCTTCTAGATCAAATAAATCATAATGAATGATTTGTGAACCATTTTAATATTTTTTCAACTTATTTAATTTTATTTGTTTTAATATTAACCCTTTATTTTTTTCTTTGTGAATGGTATTATTATATTAAAACTATCATCCACTATCGAACAAAATATGTTTAAAATCACTTGTCTAGTGGTTTGGTTTTTTTGGTTTCAGAAAAGCACAACACATTTCTCTCATTTTAGTAGTTCTTATTGTCATTTTTTATTTTTATTTTCAATAGGGTGAAATAATGAATTGTTTTCATTAAATGAATAAAGAACCTTAATTTATTCTGATAATAATATCCCAAAAATATTCATTTATAATGTAAATAATTCCTTCCACCACAATAGCATTGTCCCACACAATTCAACTTTAAAATATATTTTAAATAAAAAGAGTATGGTAGGAGTGGATACAAATCTCTTGAAACATGGTTAATCTTAACAAAATTTTATTCATGGTATGCATGGGATAAATAATTATTAATGTAAAGATTTAATTTTATGTATAATTTATTTATTAAAATATTATTCAGTAATTTTAAATGTGTTTTTTCATTGTCGTATATTTTACAGATTCAAATAAATGTTATAGTCTATGAAATTCAACAAGATAACTATAGAAGTATTCTCTAGAATGAGTAGACTGTACATGGAATATAAATTCACTAAGGAATAGAAAATATGATATTGGGAAATCATTAAATGCCTGATTAATAATATCAACTCAATTCCAATGAAATAAAAAAATTTAAATACTGAAAAAAAATTGTATAGAAATTTCAATAACATGAATCAATTAATTCTATCAAATCACTAGATCTCATTTTAATATAAATGAATGTCTTTAGTAAAAAATAAATAAGATTTTACTTATTCAATTCCATTAACATTGAAATGTGAAACATGGAATCACTAGATTATAATAAAACATTGGCCATGTAGGTATGTCATGTTAATAAACAATCAATTTATGTATACTGAAATTCCCAATCTAGAGATAATAATGTATTATGTAAAAAATAGAGTGTTCAAAAGATAAACAATAAATGTGAAATCCAATTACCATGATGCATAGTCCTTATAATCCACTATTTGTGAACTTCATGTGTCGTTCTGGTAATAAAAATGTAAATAAATCGGTTAAACACAATGACCATTTCGTTAATGCTAAAATTTAATTGGATTTAGTGGGTTGCATGTTGGATATTTGTAATTATACATCTAAAATAGAAATTTTTATAAATAATTTAAGTATAAAAACTGTTATTATCCAAAAAGATGTCACTTAAATGTTACAACCTCTAGTGGGAAGTACTAGTTATTATCCCAAATCTAATGGTGGATAGAGATTCTTTAACATGAACCACCACAAGTGATCTTTTCCAGCTTGTATTTCATTATTCTTGTTTAGGAGAATTCCATGGATTGTGTACACCAGATCATTCCACTACATTATGAGTAAAAACATGCACAGTGGGAAAACATAATGTATTGACAATCCTTCTCTAATGTTGCGGATTGTGAAATATCTTCTTCATTATCCAATGGTTTCTCCCAATGTGCTTTATTAAAAAAATTGTCAAAAGGAATTTGATAATTTAATTTTACCAGAAATACATTTAACGATGGGGATTAATTATGACAAACCTCCCTTTTATTATGTGAATAATATATTATTAGTACATTACGAAGATCTACATGTATATTTTGTTTATCCCCTGGATGTAAGATTTCAGCGTGTTTATAGAGTTCTAAATGTTCCTAAATATGTAAATTTTCATTTTCATCATCTTCCTCTAGGGTGTAATATTCGTTGGATGAATCTAAATTTTCCAAACTATTAAGAGTTAAACTAAAAATGAATTTAATAAAAATAAATGATTTTGAGTTCATGAATATTTTATCTCCCAGATTTTGTTGATCTTGATTCATATTCTTCATTAGAAAGAACCTAATCGAGTTAAGAAGTACTAGATTGAGGTAGGTAGTGAGGTTATTCCAATTCATTGACATCCTTGAAAAATTATGGAAAACTATAGGGGACTCTTCATAGACATTGGTCACATGATAAAGTTCTCTAATGTAATCGTGAAACAATTTTAGCTCACAGTCCTTACCAAAAAAATTTCAATTTGCATGTCCCTTAATAAGCTAGCTATGAATTTTACTAATACCTTCTCAAAATTATTTGATTTCTAAAATAACATCACCTTCATAATAATAGATGTAGCATAATCCTCCATGGACAAGTGTGAGTTAACAATCGGTCCATTCACCTATGTGTAACTGTTCTAGGAATAGAAAATGTTATAATTAGAAAACATCATGGAATCATAAATATAATTTTGAAGAAAAAAAAGAAAAAAATTTACAAAAAAATGATTTTAGAAAGAGATGAGTAAAAACTAATTTCCTCCCTAGAAGAAGTTCTATTTTTTATATAATCTAAGCATAGTGCGTGGAAAATGTTATCTAATTTTTCTAATGCATCGTAGTGGCTGACGAAGCTTTTCCCAATTGAAGATCATTCTCAATTTTTTCACCTTCATAATTTAATTCCATTATGAACTAATATGTTTTTTTATATTTATTATTAATATAAATGCATTGAAATTTATAAATTAAATGAAATGTAAAACTAAAATGAAACTAACATGAAATTATAAATTACTAGGAAATTCTAAACAGAATGAAAATATAGGAGAAAGGAACCCCTCTCAAAATAATTACATGCATCACCTTCATTTACCAAATTCTAATGTATTTGGGGGTTAGAATTAGTGCTATACACACTGTAATCCTATATGACAAAATGGGGTTCACGACACATTGGGTGTAGGGTACTGTTTTACTTCTAAAGCGCAACTGTAGTAGTTGACACATTGTTGCAACGAAGGGCACTATATCGGCGGTAGGTCACTGTAGCGGTGGCAGGGCACTATTGCAGTGGGGGTACTGTGCCACACAATAGCAGTGATACTGTAGCAGTACTATTCATAGAATTGGACTTGGGCCAATAATTTGGGCCTATGGGCCATGTAATGGGATAAATTCCCACTAGGCCTTCGGGCTATATAATGGGTCTCCCTCGACCTAGATAAAGAGGACTATTCTTTGCTATAATAATAAATGAGGAATCGTCCCCAACCTTTAAAATTTTTTGACCAGATTCAAATCTATGTTGTGAACAAACTCTTTTATATGTGTCTACACCTCAATCAACCCCAGTTATAAATGCATTTTTTACATTGAGATTTACTTCTACACTATCCATTAAATTTCTCAATTTAATGACAACACCCTGCGTAAATTATCCATAAAATTTACTCCATGAAAAATGAAAACATTTCCTCTTTTTGAAGTAGTATATTAATTATTCTTGAATTAAAAGGGTGAGTTGAATTTGAAAAAATTTAAAAATCAGGCGTAGATAAGTTTTTATTTAAAATAAAATGTATTAATATTTCATTTAAAAAATCTAAATTATAAAATAATAGATATATAAAATGAAAATAATTAATGAAATTGGTGAAAAAAAATCCTCAGAAAAATCTATCTTTCAAAATATTGCTCTGATGTTTTCCAAAATATAGACAAATAATGTAACACCTTAATTTATTATGCAATTTTTTTAAAAAAATTAATCATCCATAATAGTTTATTCTTCATGAAACACAATGTATAAAACAGTAATATAACACTAAATATGATCATAAGAATAGTTACTTTACAATTACAAATAGTAATATAAGAAATTTAATAGTAAAACACCAAATTAATATATTAATAAAATTTAGGTTTCATATAAATTAAAATACAGAATATTTATATCTTGGAATAAGTAAATAAATGTTTTAATAATGATAAATTAACTAGATGTTTTTTTAACTTCTAAATATTTAATTGTAGTTATATTATCAATTTAATGATTTAATAGAAAATATAATTTCATAAAATATACTCATTAATTAATATTTTCATGTCTAATGATTAAAAGATAAGTTTAGGCGACCTCAATTAATGTTTATAAGTGTCATCAAAATGTTATAATATTAAAATCGATTTTTTAGTAAATTATAACATGAAATAAAAATTAAATTTATAATATTTATAAAATTATATTCATTAAATGGATATAATATTTTAATTCTAAAAGTTCAAAAATGTTTAGGGTGAATTTTTTGAACCTTTCTCCAATAAATTATTTATTTTTGTGAATAGTGAAATTCTGTAATTTGTTGTATTTAATAAATATATGAATTGTAGTGTCATAGAATATGAAAGGATGATTTAATCCCATAATATCAAAATATACTTCATTATTTTAATATATATAATGATAAATATTAATATATTAATATTCACAAGCCACATTTATTAACAAATGAATAAAATATTCAAAAACATATATATCCTCCACCTATAAATTCCACCTCTCACCACTTCTTATCCTTATACATACAATGAAATGAAACTTGATTATATTCTACCAATTATGTCAGCCAATAATCTACCCAATTTTATATAATTTATGGTCAATCAAAAATACCACTTCAATGTTCCATAATGAACTTCTGAAGAGGAAGAATTCATGAGGTAAATCTATCTTCATTGTCATTAAATTTATTTTAATTTAATTTTTTTATTATTCTATCATTTCATAATATATTAAAACATACATAAATACTCTATTAAATTATATATTATTTTATTTTATTTATTCAGTTGAAAATCCATCGTCAAACTCCTTTTTCTCTACCCTTTTATTCTAAAAATGAAACACCATCCGTGTAATGCCAATTTACCACCATCGTTGACAATGTGACTTCATTTTCATCTATATCTTTAATAGATAGACATAAAAAACATTATACTGGTTGAAATGGATTTTGAAATGAATTTTATGACCTTTTTGTGTACTTTAACTAATATATACATGTAACAATAAATAATAAAACAAAACAAGTTCATTGTATTTGAAACATGCACAAATTAATCCAAACAATTATCACAAATATATTAACTAATGATTAATCCTCAACCAAAATAACCAAATGACTCATATGACCATATTAAATCTTTTACTATCATTAATATCAAATAAAATATATTATATATATATATTTCCATTTTACACAATCTTCTATAATTTTATTCAAGTGAACCAATCATGAAAACCAAGGGATTGTGCACTCTCGAATGACAAAATTGATTCTTTTAAATCATAAAAAATTCCATAAATAGTCTTAATAAAATTTTACTAAATCAAATAAATGTTGAATAGGTTTTTATTTAAGTTATTAATGAATCTATATTCGTTATCAGAGAAGTTGAGTACCAATAAAGATGACTTTCAGACATTAGATAAGAGTTTATTCCTGAACAATCTAATTCATTCAGGTTGTGCTCTCTCTTTATTTACACTAATGTAAATACTCAGTATTTTAGTATAATTATTATAAATAATATTTATATTATTAAAAATAATTTATCTAGATTAGTTTATATTTATTTTAGTTAAATATATGTTCTACAAGGTTCCCTCGTCAATTTTTTCTGATACGCAAACCCGATTAAGGGGAACTTCTTGATTTATTTCCCATTTTGATGTCCCATAAATGGTTTTTTAAGACACAGTTTTTCTTTAAAAAAATAATTTAGTTTTGAAAAACAATTTTTTATCATTTATTTTATAAAAACTATACTGACAAATATGATTTCTTTTAAAAAACACTTTGTTGCTATGTAAAAAGGGGGTTTCCAAAAAAAATCTCGATGAGACTATTATTGTATTTTCATCAGTATAAAAAACTCTATGGAATCTTATGATTTATTGAGATTGATATATTTTTATTATCATAGACCATATTTTATTAAACTTTTTGCGAATAGTTTGACTTTGGATGTCTTGTCTGGATAACATTATCTATACTACAAAGAATGGTTAGTGATTATGTTTACAGATTGGAAATAGTTATTTGAAATTCATATGTATTTGTTGATTATGTTTAACCACATTAATATATGAAATACATTGGACTTTTTATGAGATGGTTGGGTCCCTATATATCCCCTTGATTCATTGGTAGGTCCCATGAAACAAAATATAAATGGGTTTGTCATAGATATCAAAAAATTATTCTCTAATGTCTTGGACGGGGCCACGACGATATGTCTATGATGTCCACCACTATGAATTCCCAAACTATGATAATATTAATTTATAATTATTATCAGTATTTGACTTGTGAAATATCTTTTTTTATGATTTATTTTCATATGATTATTTTTATGGAATTATTTATTAATATTTTATTCTTGTCATATTATTATCAGGATTATGTTATAGAAGCATTCATTTTTAGTCCATCACTATGACTTATTGAATATATTAGCTTTTGACATAATACTTCTATTTACATAGAATCTGACATTTCTCCAAACTTATGTTTTATTTTTCCCCATGACTCGATGATGTATATTATAAAATAATTCCAATGAAAATCTTAGAGTTATGGATGTTTCCAAGGGAGTTTTTATGTTCTTTTTTCTATTCAGTTGTAACATAAAAAAAATTCTATATAAAGTACTACTAATTTATTCATTCCATCGAGTTTCAATATCCTTGTTTATTATACTAATGTGAGAATTTATGGCATCGATGCTAGACAACTAGGGTATGGTCTTTATAGTTGATATTAGATTATGATTTGTTGAAAACATGGAAAATATATTTATAAAACATATAATAAGTAACATAAATGTTGGATATAAATTTTATATATGGATAGAAGAACATCATTGAGTTTTTATATTTTTGAGAATATGGTGGTTTTCTTATAAATACACCCTTGTCTAGATGATACAAGTGGACATGGTTCTTGAACATATGTGCGTAGGGGTCAATACCCCAATAAGGCATGTTGGCATGAGTTGACGTAACTATTTACATGAAAGTTTTCATTATGACACACCTGGTTGGACACTCTCACGGGGGTATTCTTTAGATAAATAATCTATTTTTGAAATCCATTATGATGGATTTAAAAGTAAATATGTCTCCAAATAAATCATTTTAATGATAATGAGATTACCTATGCATAAAGATCAAATATATGATACGTGTTTTATTCAAATCAAAATTATTAATAATGAATCATAATCCAATTTAGTGTATTCTATTATAGATAAATGCTTCATAGTGTATGAAATGTATACTAAATCAACGAGAGTACCCCATGTAATAATTTCCCTTAAATGAAATACAATGATGTTGGTACTGGGGTTGAAACTCGTGTAGTGAAACTTATAACTATATTGGGACATCTGATTCATGTTATGAACAATAAACATACAAAAATTGAGAATCCTTATCCATAATGTTGTGGAGAAATGCTATACAACTTTATGAGACAATAGCCTCTATCATTTGATGGGACTACAAACCCATTTATAGAGGAGTGGATATGTTCCCTCAAGATGAAATTTTATACATTGTAAAGAACATAAAGGGAGAAAGAAATCATGTACATTTATCTTATTTTATGATATATTTCTCAATGGTTACCATTGAATCAAAAAATGTCGGAGGAGGAAGAAAGTGATAATATTTAATTAAATGATTTTAAGGAAATTATACAAGAAAAATATTCCATTCATGAATAGAAATATGATATGGAGATGCAATTCTAGTGTTTAAAACAAAAGGGGGATGAAAATGTTATAAAGGGTGAATAAAACTATACATGGTGACAAATTCATTCCATAGACTACATATTAAATCCAAATATCAATATTGATCAATTATTTTATGGTTTAGAACAATTCATCTAAAAGGAAAACCCATCAAAAAATATCTCATCATAGGAAGATATAATACCATTTTCTATCAATTCATATAAATAATTATCTATGGATTTTGACTATAAGGGAAAATAAAAGAAGAAGATGGTGGATGTGAAAATAATGGATAATGGGAATAATAAATAAAGGAACATTCCAACATGTGAAACATGATGAAGGAAACACCCTAGTGTCTATATAAAAGGATAAAGATTATGTTACCAGTGTAAAGAAAAGGCCACCAATCCTATGATAGTAAGAGAAATAAATAAGCTAACAGTTTTCAATACTAAAATTTTAGGGAGAGAAGAAACTATGAAAATTATTTTATAATCATTCAAGGAAATGTTCCCCAAAAAATGACTATGGGGAAAGGAAATGATAATACAATCACAACTACAGAGGATTATGTACATAATGTTGTGGTGGATGGTACATTAATTTTTTCATTAAACATATCAAACTATTTATTTAATTATGTAACATCTAATTATTCTTTTTTTGTTTTAAATGAATAATAGATGTATCCCTTTTGGATTAATAAATGTATTGTCAGTAAAAACTCCTAAGTTATGTATCAGTGTATAAATGAGGTTTTACTCAGTGCCAATTATGATGTATAAATATAATTTTATTTCAATATTTTTCATCATACATGTGGTTGATTTTGATATATTCCTTATTATGGATTGGATTTAAAAATATTAGGATAAAATATATTTGAATAAGAAGGAAAATAATATTTTTGAGGAAGATGTAGAATCCCTTATGTTTATAGAAGAAACATATTAATCTACTTATTATCCAGATCCATAACCAGTAGCACTTATAAATGAAATTATTGGAGAGGAAGAGAAAATATCATCTTTGTATGCAGAAATAAATACTAATATTTATGATTCACATATTGTGCAAGAATAAATTTATTTATTTATAGTGGATTTACACAGAAATTATCCAGAGTAGGAAGTTGACTTATATATTGATTAAATTACTAGTGCAAGACCAATATTACTGACTCATAGAATAGACACTACGGAACACATTCGATATGATAAAAAATAGTGCGATTTACTGAAATATTATTTATTCACCCTAGCATTTCTTCATAAACAGCCCCTATTCTCTTTTTCACAATGAAATATGGATCCATGAGGCTTTTCATTGATAATAGAGCCATCATTGTTGTTATGAAAACTAAAAAGTATCATCTTCCTCACATTGATGATTTATTAGATCAACTACATATGGAGCAATATTATTTGAATATGGAACTAATATATGGATATCATATATTATGTATGGGGAATGGAAATATTCCAATTAAAGTATTTCAATCCAAGTATACACATTAAGAGTTTATAATAATTCCATTGGCTCCAACTAACTGTCCCTATGATTTTATGGATCTAAATATGGTATTCAATGAATAACATAATGATTTTGATGTGGTATTTTTTTGATGATATCTTGAAATATTACAAAATCTATGAGGACTATGAGAGATAATTTCTAGTCGTTCAAGAGACTCATAAATGAAAAGTGTTATATGGGATGTTTATCATATTTGAATTATTTATTCAAAAAGATTTTTTTCTTATCCATATAGTCTCTAAGGATAGAATATATGTTATTCCTATGATGAAAAATGAATTCCATGAATGAACCACACCCACAAACATAAATGAGGTACATAGTTTCATTGTATAAGCATGTTACTATCTGCATTTCAATCTGCATTTTTACAGATTAGCTATCCTATTAACAAAAAATAATAATAATGGACTTTATTTCATATCAAAAAACTAATTTGAAGAATTTTTTGAATAATTAAATAGGATATTATTGAATGTTCTGATATATACTCCACCATGAGGATAAGTTGGATTTATAATTTATAGAAATTCATTAATGAATGGATATAGTTGTTTGTTTATTTATAATTATAGAGTTATCGCATTTTCCTTATAAAAATATAAACTCATGAATATAACTTAAATACTCATTATCATGAGCTAAAAAGCTATAATAATTGCTATGAAAATATGAAGTGAGATCTCTATGGTAAAATATGTGAGATATATAATGAGCACATGAGTTTAAAATATATAATCTCATAGAAAGAACACAACATTCGAAAAATTTGATGGCATGAGCTACTAAAGTGTTATGATTGATCAATACATTATAACCTAATGAATGAGAATATGGTATAATATCTATAATTCATGATGGATCATGGTGCTATGAACTTGATGAATATTGACATGTACCCTATGTACATGGACCATGTAAAACTCGATATGGGAATTATTAAGGAAGGAGAAACATCATTAATTTCTCAATTGGTTCCCCATCCATATTTATTGGGAATAATTAAAAGTACTCAAATTGATTGTGAGAATTTTCAATGAAAAATTAAACCTGTGGGTGATGGAAGTTGACTGAATTCATTCTTGAGGATGGAATTAAAATTTTTTAAAAGAGGCTTTGTGTCCCCTCTATACGCAATATAAAAATGGTATAATTTGATGGTGATCACAACCAAACATATCTCCACACCATTGGTAGCACAACAATGTATAGATATTTGAAAAAATATTCCATGAGGGATAATATAAAGGTATAAATTATTTATTATGAATAAATATGTTTTCTCAATTGTGGAAGGCATAAATACAATATACTAGTGGATTAATTAAACCACTTGTCATTCCTACATTGAAATGGGAAGAAATTACTAGTGATATTTTCATGGGATTATCCAAAACTCCAATAATGAATGATGAAATATGGGTAATTGTAGATCAATATCCCAAACCCTCACATTTCCTCCAAATAAGGGAGGATTGTCCATAAGATAAAATTTCAATAATAAATATTAATATAGATGAATGATATCGTGGAGAAACTAATTTTATTTTTTATGGCCTTGATCCATGAATAATATTGATATTATGGAAAATTATTTTGAAAAAATTGGATAATATAATTCATTTGAGTACTATTTAACACCATGAAATGGAAAAGTAGTATGAAAGTATGTAACAATATTTACAAGACATGTTTTGGTATTTTTAATTATACTACCAAGGTATTTTGTATAATTATTTACCTTAAATGGAGTTTCTTATTACAATAATAGTTTCCATTCAAGTATTTAGATGGCACCATTTGATGCATTATGTGGAAATATATGTCGTTCTACAACATGTTAGAATGAATTTAGTGAATGAAATCCTATAAGACCTTAACTCATGGAAGAAACAATAATAAATGTAATGACTATTAAAACCAATAAGAATAGTCTTCATGTATAAAAAAATGAATAAATTGTAGTAACCGAAGAAATGATTTGGAGTTTCAAGTTGGAGATCGTGTTTTTGTCAAAGTGTCTCCATGGATAGATTTTACAAGATTTAGAAAGAAATGGAAACTGCCCGCTAGGTAAATTTGAATTATTGAAATCATAATGATAGATCTATTTATGGATTATAATTTTCAAATTCCACCTAGCCATTCGAATGTACACAATGCATTCAACATGAAACTGTTAATGAAGTATTGAAATACCCAATGCATGTCTTCAATTATAACTGAATTGAATTGGATAATCATCTCTCTTAATATGAATATCATATATGGACATTGGGGGATAGAGAGAAGGTGTTGTACAATTGGAAAACTCATCTAGTAAAGGTATTGGTGAAAATTCATAAAATTGAAGAGGCGACATAAGAATGAGATTACTTTTTGATGAAGAACTACCAAAATCATTTTATGAGTTAAGATTTTGGAAATTTTGAGAATGAAATTTTTGTAGTAAGGGAGAATGTAACACACCTAGATATTATGATTTTTCTATTTTAAAATTTCACATCCATTTATATTTTATGCTTCATGTAACATCGAGTCTAAAACTGTAATATACTATTATGTATGACCATTGGAATCATAATTCAAACAGTAGAAATTTTAATATGACCCCTAGAATATTAATCTCACCCATTAAAATATAAATAAAATTTATTTATCTTATAGGTGAAAATATGTTATATTTCTATCATTGAATCAGTAAATAATTGTTTTAAAATGATAAATTAAGTGTTGTTATGATTATAAGACATAAATATTTACGTATAGTTTTATAATTAATATTGTAATATAGTATATTAAATAATTTCATAAAATATATTCCTCACATAATATATATTTTTATTTTTATTGTATGATAATTTTATGAGACCTTAATTACGTTATCAAAGTGTCAAAAAAGATATAATATTAAAATATGTATTTTTCATTTAAATAATGATTTAATTATTGAAAATATATTTTTAATATTTGGAAAATTATTTTCCTAAAATAGAGTTCATTTTTTGGTTCTAGACATTGAGAAATGTAAAGGGTTAATTAATGGAATTTTTTGTAAAATACTTGAATTTTACTAAATAACGAAATAATTTAATTTACAATATTTAATAAATACATTAATTATCTAGTAATAGATAATTTATGGATGATGTAAGCCCATTATTTATAAATATTATTCATTTTAAATATATTTATTGATTATTATAAATATATTTATAGTCTTGAGAAAAAACAATAAACAAATGAATATAATGATAGAAAATGCCCCTCTCCCCCCACTATAAATACCACCCTCACCATATCGTATCCTGAGGAAAACAATGATTTCTAGATGTATTGTATTTTTTCATATTTACACTCCCCATCCTCTCTCATTCATTATAGTTTTTCTACTCTCACTATATTAATATTTCTATGTTTCTTATAGGAAGTTCTCAAAGAGAAGAAATCAAGAGGTAATTACTTTTTGGTTGTCTTTCAATTTAATATGTTTTATTTTATTCTTATTATATCCCTACAAATTTTTTCCAAACATATATTATAAGTCCAATATATTTTATATGATGTAATTTTGTTATGTTAATGTAATATTTATCATTTATATAATTTTCATCCTACATTATATTCTAAAAATGAAAAAATCAACCATGATGTGCCGATTTACTACTAACGTGGATGATGCAACTTCATTTTCCATTACCACATTAAATGATGGACTTAAAACAATTATATTTGTTTATTTTTTTCAAAATGAACTTTATATCAATTTTTATGTTATATAACTAACATATAAACATAATATAATATAATAAAACAATACCAGTTTGTTGTGAGTGAACCCCCCCCCCCCAATAATCAAAATTATTATCACTAACATCATACCAAATGATTCAACCTCAGGACAAATAACAAAATCGCATAAAAAAATTTAATATTATTTATGATAATTAATAACATGTGAATTCAATTATATATATTTTTCCATTTTAAATGAACTTTCATACTTTTATTCAATTGAATGAATCATGAAAACCAATGAAAATGGCACCCTCGAACGATGAAATTAAATTTTATAACTCATTAAAAAGTCAATAAATGTATTTAATAAAGTTATACTAAATAAAATACAATATCTACTGGTTATGAATTAAATTTTTAGTGAATCTAATTTCAATTTCCAGTTTGTTCAATAAAAGGGAAGAACACTTTCAAACATAAGGAAATGGTTTCTTCTCAAACCCCCATTTTTATTTGGGTTATGCTTTCTTTTGAATTACACAAATTTAATTCTATTTTATTTATATATAATTCTTAAAATTTTTATTTATATGATAAAAACTCCTATATCTAGATTATTACATCATTGTTTTATGGAAATTCATTTCTTATAGGATTCCTTTCTCAATTGTTCCCGATATACAGGGCAGATTAAAGGGATATTCTTGATTTCTAATCCATTATGAAGTACCATACCTAATATTTTTTTTAATCCACTATTATTGTAATGTAAATAATATTTCCAAGAAATCATTATTTTTTATTTTTTAGTATTACCCAAAAAATAGAAACAAATACATTTAAAAAAACTCATCTTTGCAATATAAAAAAATGGTATTTCAATGAATAAATCCTCAATGATTTTACTAAAGTATTTATATCTATTACAAAACCCCTTTTGAATAATAAAAATTATTGAGATTTATTTATAATTATTATCTTCTAAACTAATATATTAAATAAATTATGATTATTTTTTCTTGGGATCTTCTATCTTCATAGGAATCACCATACAACTCAAAATGGTTTATGATTATGTTTATAGATTGGGAAAAATTATTTACATTTCATATGTATATGCTGTTTATGATTAACCCCATTAATATGAAGAATGAATTGGATATAGAATGTTATAGTTGGGGACCTCTATAGCCCCACTATTAATTGGTATATTTGATGAGAGAAAACAAAAATGGATTTGACTGAGGAATTACCCATTTATTCTCAAATATCTTAATTGAGGCATCTATGGGATTTCTATGATGTTTGGAATTATGAAATTTCAAATTATGAAAATATTAATAGATAATTCATTTGATTATTTTAATAGTATAATATCATTGGTTAAGCATTATTTTCATGTGATTTTTTATATAAAAATAATTATTGAGTTTCTATTAATTCCATATTACCCAAATTAAAATGTTTCAATGGAATGTGTTTTTAGTCATTAACCATTAATAATTTTTTATAATAGATTCCACTATATTACTTTCCATTAACGGGAATCTGAGCTCTTCGATTTCTTTTGTTTTTTTTCCATGTATATAAAGCTATATATTATGATTGAATTTTATGGACAATCTTGGTGTTATGGTTGTTTGCAACATAGTTTCTATGTTTTTTTTCGATTATTGTTGTAATGTAAAACTAATTTTTGTTTCTTGTTTTCAAAAACTACTAAACTATTATTTCATTCAGGATGTAACAACCTTGATTATCATACCAATCTAATAATGTAAAAAATTGACTCTAGAATATTGGGGTCAAGGTCATTACAAATCATGCCAAGTATCCCTATTATAGGATTCTATAAATTAAATTTCATATGGGCCATAAATTTAACAATGATATTTGAGGAATCAAGTGGTTTTTGTGATATTTTTAATTATAATTAATATTTATATTCACTGATTTGATAAATCTTACATCAATTTTTATATTAAAATGGATACAACTATTAGTGAATTAAACCATTGAATTTAACATTGAAATGATACTATGAGACATCTTTCATTTACCCAGGGAATAAGATGAACTATATTGGTTTAGCCCGTGTTTTGACTCATTTATGGAGGTTGGTGGACTCTATCCACCAAGAAGGTTTTAAAAATTGACTGATTTTTAGGGATGTCAGATGTTCTATTTTTCACTAGGTTCAAAATTAAATAATGTATACCTGAAATCGGTGATTCCAAAATAATGAATCAAATCAATTAGATAAAAAAATTTAATGTTATTATTGAAATATCAAGGAGATTGAAATCTTTTAAAATCCTACAATTAATGAATTTTTACATATAATCCCAAAAAAGAGCATAAATTTTTAATTGATGCAAAGAAAAAATATTAATAAATTCGCAGGGAATAAATAATTGAAACAATAAGGAAAATGATGAAAATATTACCTCTATCATTCACACCAGGAAAAAATGATGGACATGACCTTAACTATATTATCCCACTAGTTATGTGGCCAAACACATTGGTATATTGGTCATGTGATACCAGAACCTACCAAGGGTGGAGGATGGGAATGTGGATCTAACCATATGCCTCATGGAGTGAAAACAAATCCGGATTTATAAGGAGTACTTATCAAATGATCAGGACATAATTTTTCAATAAAACCCAATAGATGAGGACTGTGAAATGTAACTCAAGAATAATTAAAAGTTTATTACCAACTAAATTAGTATAGTTTGATGGAAATCACCCATGCTCAACCCAAGACTGGTTTTAGAATATACATGGTATCAAGCTTCCCTAATATAAGTGATAATCATGTCCTTGTGGGTTAAAAATCATGTTACTATTATTCTAGTACTTCCAGGGTCTAGTAACAGTACAAACAACGTTCACCATGGTGCATGACATGGGGATCTCAATCCAAATCCTGACATGTACCATCTATTTAGGTTGATTTGTTATCAAAATTACATGGGATGTGATTTATATCACTTTGTTTGAAGTGGATATGCTAAAATATATTTGGTTCCATATTTTCAATCATATGTAGATTCAGAAATATTTGGGATGTTCCTCATTACACATGGTTTTTGTAGCCACATGACCTCCATGGTATATACATATTATACAAATCAGTCAATTCAACCATGTGATGAATGGAATGTAGGATTCCGATAATGCATTTGTTCGTCCATAGTGAATTCCATGTATATTAGGAATTTATATAATCTCATTCCAGTTCTCATGTGTTTATTCATGATTTTATTATTACTTTTGATTCCATAGGAAATAATTCATCAAATCCTGGATCTGGGTTGACTATAATCAATGGATTACCACAAGATAGATTTCACTCATCTATCAATGGTAAATCTATTTTGGTCTCTATGTGGGTTTTCATATGGAATAGGTAATATAAAACATACCACCTCCTCCAACATTATAGTACTATTTTTTTCAATGGATATATTTTTGTAACCTAATGCTTAGAAAATCCCATCAATGCTCTTTTGGAGAAGTTCACCGAAACTGACTTGCTTATCCACCATTACCCAATAATTCTTCTAATTATCATAATAACCTCCATACACTAATCAATGATCGAAAATAAAAAATATAACCCCATTACCATGTTATACTATTTTAAATAAAAAAAATGAATGATTGGTTTTCCCAAGTATCATGAAAATTTACAAAGGAAAATACTATTGACCTGGATCGAATAATAGAGGGGAAAAATGAAACACAAAGTGTGATTCAAACAAGTGTTGTGTGTTTTTGTCTATCATTGATAGAGTAAAATACAAAATAAGATTAATAATTCCATTAAAATAAATTATGAATAAGAATTAAATTCCTTGATATAGGATGTTAGAATTGCAATTAGAAAAAATCAATGAAGAAAATTTAAGGAATTAATTTTGATGAATTTTATGTGAGGTCATAAAAAACAATAAAGGTTTATTAATCCATGAAAAAAACGTATACCATGGGTGAATTTAATACTGAGGATGAATAGATCCCCAAAATTTTAATCGGTGATATCAATGAATTACATTGAAGATGATAATTCTCTCAAAACTGTGATCCTTGATACACATTCATGTGACCATATTCCAATGCACTCCCCACAATAGTTCTCACACTCAATCCACAACATTATCTATAGATATGTGGATAACCATATGGGATTATTCATATAGTATAGTATAAATTGAAGTACTATAGTGTTATGTGGTTTAATTAAATATAACTTAAAAAATTCATTTAATTCTATTAATCATGACACAAGGAAAATCAAAAAAAGAACATGATTCCCAAATGAATTATCGGTTACCTTGTGTATAAAATGTCTACTATATTTAAATATGGTAATAAGTTTCTTATGAGACACTTTATTCATTTTTTATTCCATTATTTTTGAAAAATAGTGCTTATTAGATATATTATATTTACCATCATTAAAATTTCAACATATAGGCTCCAAGAGATCGAGAATCTAATTTAAACTCTTTACATTACTCTAAAAATATTATGCGAAATATTATAATCTTTCAAAATAAATTTTAGAGTCACTATGTTCTACACACCTTCAAATAAATTCATTATGTGACTAAAAAACCAACTCAAATAGTTGAGGATATTGATCTTGTATCTTAATGTATGTCTACCCTGAGATCTAATAGGGATTCCCATGATTACAAAAAACATTAAATAAAAATGAATAAACATTACCACCATGGATATTATCTTAACAGTTCCTATCTCCACTAATCACCTCTAAAATGTAACCCCATAATCATTGATATATATACCCTAGTCGACAATCCAGAATAGTTCATTCACATATCAACTCATGTATGACATATGGAATTCATCATGTTTCCTAATCAAAATATAGTGGTGAGGCTATGTGGTACATCAAATCCCTAACCACATATAGTCAATGAAAAAATTCCATATTAACCTCAGATTTAACTAATCTTCATAGCCAATATCTACATCCTTTAAAAATATGTGACCCTCAGGGACACATGGTCTCCCTCATTAAATACAAATGATCTCCATCTTCAGTCTACATTATCACTTGATATCACTAGATTATCACGATCCACCATTGGATGAATATAAATTTATTTATTTTTGGTTTTACAAACTATTGGCCATTATGCACTATTTTAACAAGCATCAACTAGTGTGGTGGGGATTGTCATGGTCTCTCATACATTGTCCCGAAATCTATTACAATGATGGAGGAGTGGCAACTATCATTAAAATGAAACTCCACCGATGGATTAATGTCTAACTAAATATTAGAAATACTAATAAGAAAATATGAATTATGGAATCCCGAACATGAATGGTTCTATTTTCCTTGCTATATATCAATGGATTAAAAACTTCAATAATCTCCAATTGATTTCAAATTTGTTCCTTAATCCACTATATAATCATTACTTTATGTGAGAATAACTATGTAAAAGGATCATGGTGTTCAATCCATGAAGTTGTACTATAAACCACACTCAAAATTTTATCTAACAATCTAATTATATCTTCTCTTAGATGGATATGATGTGTGATACCTTGGTGAGTTTATTTTTGGTCAGTCAGATAGCTTCATAAACTCTCACAAATTCTGAAAGCATAACTAGGAGAACTATATAGATATTGTCCCATTTCTACTATCATCCATGGAAATTTTACATAAACTATTTTTATGTTATTCATCGAGTGTTAAACATGAAACTACATAAATTAACACATGATATAATTCAAAAGTATTCTCCTATATCCACACATCATTTAGATCCAATGCATATGTTAAATCTTGAATCCACCCTTGAACATATTATCCAAGATTAAATATAATAATATTCTAACCCCATAAAATTAATGATGTTCTCCACACATCCTAAATAAACATCAATAGAATTATTAATGGATATCTGGTCACACAATATCTCACAATCAATATCCCCATGTGCCACACCCTAATAAGTTGATGAAACGGATTGTCATGAGATATCAATTGGATGTATTCCATACCATCTTAGTAATTAAATAGTGAACTAGAAGTAGTATAGCTACTGTATCACTATTCCCAACAATATAAAATTGATAACCTTGTAGTTAGTATTTTCTAATAGTACCATGCTCTTGTGAGGATACCAACATAGTACATCCACATCCACGATTGAGTTGACTATTACTCCAACATTTGAGAAGAATTATTCCAATAATAAGGCCTCGCTATTTCTAAATTGGTTACTCAAGATTTCACAGTAGTTTAATTCTGTTAGAACTTTTTTAGAATCATCCTCAAGTGTCATATGATCTCCACCTTCATAACTAATTACAATTGGATTTCATTGATGAATAATACAATGAATTGATCCCAAAATGGATGAATAATATATTTTATAATTCATATAAATACTTCAAGGGTATTAAAATCGCTTAAAGGAATCACCATGATTATAATGTGACCAAAAAATCTTTGAAAATATAATAAAGGTATGTCCCCCTCTCGAATTTGAACTTCTTATCACACATCATTAGGTGAAATTATATCAACTACCTCTCTCATAAACATGGATCAATGACTTTGTAGATTCCCATATATAGATACACCCATTTAACTGTCACTCAGTTAAGATGAAGTTTGATAATACATAACCTCAAACTCATATCCACCTTCTTAGTGGAAAACACTAGAGATGCCTAGTAAAAACCCATTAAGCCTAAAATTTTCCCAAATCTGAAAATCCTTCAACCACACCATAATCTCCAAAATCAAAAAGGGTTCAATAGATATGTTTTCATGAAAATTATTCCATGAAAAGGTATATTTATTTGTAGAATTAATCCATTCTTTTTTGGAGGTAAGCCTAGGGTATCTTTAGGGAATATTCCCTTGTACCCATCCAACATCACATGATGTGAATTCATACAATGTCTGCTACTCCAAAGAGTCATACTAGCATACAGTATGAAAATTAGATATATCCCCCCATATATGATTTCATCCCAATTTTCGTATGATCCTATCTTTCCCATGATGGAAAAATACACTACACCCACATGGATACATTGTATCCCTCACTGTCAATAGTCTACTAGGAAAATATTGTCATAATTATGTCTATAATTAGTAAAATACTGCATGACCGGTTCATAACCATGGAATTATTCCACAACAATATTTGGAACACACTATAAATTTACGTGACACAATTGATAGAATTTTTTTATCACCAAACAATCCCATTTGGACCATCCAAACATCGAGGTTTAATAAAAATGCTAAACTGGCATCTCTATGTCTCGATCATGGGATGTTTATGGGATTTTTTATAGAAACTATACAAAATTTGTATCTATGGTAGATGAAACCTAGATCATATCTTGAATCAAACAATGAGATTCCAAGTCATAATCCCCTAATGCCCAAATCCATCATTCCACTTTAGTGTATATTCCTTATAACTAGGTCTCACTTTGACAACATACCACATCAAAATAATATGAATGATACAAATAAAAGAAACTCACCTACTGTACGATGACACTATCGACATTGGGTAGCACTAAATCTCCAATAAATATTTAGATTGATTCATAATAGATCTGAACGAGGTGGGGTGGGGGAGTATCCATCTTATTTGGATATGAGAAACCATATCAACCATCAATAAGACATGACATCACCAATTACATTCCATACCAATGTGATGTATTTCATCTTATACATCCTTCAAGAGGGTTATGAAAAAAAGGAATCCAAATACTAATGTCTTGATCATGTTTTTGTAATCATACGAAGGGTGTTTAGATCTATTAGAAACCTAAGAGTTCTCAATATCTAATACTCATAATGTGAATTCATCAGGGGTGTTTTATATTCTTATATTTTCAAGACTAAAAACTAAAATACTAATAGGGTTATTCCATATGAACATTTGGAATTGGGTTTCCAAGCATCTAAATTGGTGTAGAAACCACTCGGTATCCCCCTAGTGTAACCAAATAATTCGAAGGACACTAAAAAAATCTTCATCACAGAGTGAATCATAATCATGATCCTAATGTGAAATCTTATCTAATTTTCATAAATCAATTACCCAATTATATTTGATCTAAACCATTATAATAAGAGAATATATAGTGTGATGACTCATTAAGGGAATTGAATTTTCAACACAATATTATTTAATTAATTTACTAATGAATTCGATGTGATTAGATATTATATTTCCCAAGTAATCAAGTATGTTATCAGAGTTACCTTAAATGGATAAACTCCCTACCACAGAATTACTGAGTTACATGGAATGAGATCCTATCTGGAGACACATTAACACTATTTTACTAGATAAAAAAAAACACATTTAGTCTATCACAAAACTACATTCCTTATATAATCCTCTTATTACACCACTATATCGTGACCTGACCTATTGGGGACATTTAACCTGTGGTAATACAAGAATGAAATCCCATAATAAAAAAAAGAGGATATGAAATGGAAACTATAATTGAGAATGAATTTCACACACATGTGAGGATGTACCATAATGTACATGTACATAGGAATAAATCTATATTCACGGGTATAATACTAAAATTATAAAAAAAAATTGTACATGAATTAATACCTTCTATCACACACTAGTGTAAATTAATGTAGTTATATAAAAGGGAATAGGGCCATATATAATCCCCCAATACTACAAAAGAACCCAACGTACTAATTTTAAGGGTGTGGCTACCCAAAATAAATTTCATGAACAATCTAAGAACAATTAATAATAACAAATCTCCACATACTCCTTGTCTTAAAATTACTCATTAAAAAGGATATTCATCTTTATATGACCTCATATGTATAGGGGAAACCATTACATGGGTAACTAAAAACATTACAAATAATAATACATAAATACATAAATATAAATCATCAATGAGAGATTCATCTCTAAATGACAATATATATTAAATAAACAAAATAACATAGATATTCTTTATGGTAGAAACCATGTATCAAGGCGAAGTCATGTCCTCACTATTAGCATAAAATACTACTAGGGTCTCATGAAAACATTTTATGAATACATAATAGCAATATTATATCACAATAATTGCGGAACATGAAAATATAATATATTTTATCATTTTTTAGAATTAATTTTCTCTTCTCTGTAATCCCATGTCATATGAAACAACAATTTTTTATGGAAATGATACACTATTAACATTATTATATAAATATGATCAGTATCACCATGTATTTATAAATTATGATATGAATAAGAATAACTACATTTTAAAATATATTTATAATGGTTTTAGTTATGTACCAGATATAAGAAAAAATTAGTATAAATTTTATTAATGTCATTATAGGGTTTGAAGGTACATTTTTCTCAAATAATAATTTTTTTGAGAAAATAGTAATATTAATTTTTTTCTCAAATTTTCTAAAATGTATCATACATAACTAATTTTATTTGTAGAGAAAATTAATAAATTGGTTTAGTTTAAATTGTGGTAATTTTTCTAATAAGTATTATTTTTTAAGGGATGGTGAAATTTATTACATTGTATGATATATTCCTTTTCACTTAAACAATTTCCAAATTTATATTTAATATTAAAATATTTTAAAAGTAAATATAGTTCAATAATATTATTTTTAATACAATTTTTGTAATTAGAAACAATTTATT
This sequence comes from Viscum album, assembly GCA_963277665.1. Lineage (NCBI taxonomy): Eukaryota > Viridiplantae > Streptophyta > Magnoliopsida > Santalales > Viscaceae > Viscum > Viscum album. The sequence goes on from OY728136.1 coordinate 965,165,741, forward strand.
GTTTATATTTGATATAAAAATAGTTTATACTATGAAAACATTTATTTAAAAAACCATTTAATTCCCCATGTCTGTGGGTTTAATTTTAAATTAAATTATGAAATATATGAGAATTTAATTAAAAAAAATTTAGTCCAAATTTTTTATAAAAATAATTAATTATATTTATTATTTTAAATTTATTTTTTGGTTATAATTTAATGTAAAAATATTAAATAAATAGAGGTTAAGGGTTATAGTAGTTTATCGATGTATTATAGTAAAACATTGAGGGTTAAAATAACCTAAAATTTTATCCTAATACTATTTTATAGAAACATTTAAAACTCATAAAATCTAATTTTTGATAATTTTAAATTATAGTTCATTTTTCAGGTTCTAAATGTAAGTATGATTTTTTATTTTAAAAATTTTAATTTATGTCCTCTATCTATTAATAATAGGCCCTATATCCTCTCTTATAAGAAAAAAAACGTATTTCATAAAAAAATCCAAGATCCTTTCATTAGTAGCCTCCACATATAATATATTCATTATAACTATTTTTAGAACCTCCTATTGAGGATTTATTTTTATACATAATGATTTAATCCAAATAAGATGTATTGATTTAAACAATGTGTTTAAAAGTTTTTTCATACTCTACCTCATCCATATCATTTTCAATTATATTTTTATAATAAAATATGCATATATCATATAGTAATATTATATTATGTCATTATAATAACATATATCTGTCTCTAATTGTATTTAATGGGAAACAAAATCTTCGGTCGTGATTATAATGGAATATCGCCTTGCAGGATTATATATTTCCTTTTTTAAAACCACCACTCATGAGTGTATATATTGATGGATTTAAAAGATATATATATATATATATATATATATATATATGATATTAATGAAATATTTATACTCATATAATTATAATATAAAATATTACTTCATTGTGAACAATTTGTTGGAAAATGATAACATCACTCATGTGTGCATGTAGACTACACCCTATAAGAAGTGATGATATGCATTTATCATTTAATTTTGGCATGGATGATAATAATGACAGATATAACTAATATATAGGACATATAAAATATTATTGGATGGTGATAAATTTGATACAATTATTTCATTAAATCCAACCTTAAAGTGGATACAACACTCATGTGTTTTTGTATCCTATCACCTCTATGAAATGTGTAATCCATTTTTTTATATATACTAGGAAAGAAAACTATCTACCATGAGTATGGTAGAATCTCACCTCACAAAATTTTGTAATTCCTTTTACAAAACCGCAACTAATTGTCGTGTACAGTGATATATTAAAAAATATATAATATATAAATGAGATATTTATACTCCTAAAATTATAATATCAAATATAATTTCATTCTTTCCAATCTATTGGAAAATAAAAAAGTCCCTTGGCTGTGCATCTAGACTACCACCTCCTAGAAATGATTTAATTTATTTTTCATTTAATATTTTTATGTTCATTAATAAGGATTGATATAATATATATATATGATGTATATCACATAACCTCGATTTTTTAAGGTGATATAATCTTCAACATTATTTCATTACATAAATTCAGAAAATGGATAAAATGAATATACATTCATACCACCTTCCATGTCCATGAATAATGTAATGCATTTTTAATCTCTAAATTTTACATATTAATCAAATTTCAAAAACAATTAGTTATTATGATATTTATGTTTTTTAATAGTATAAAGAAGAAGTAACCACAATCAATCTAAATTCAATTGATAATAATATTCAAAATTATACTTGAAAAAATCCATTTATTACTTGAAAAAAAGGAATTTAAAAAAAGGGAATAAATATTAATAAGTGGAAAATATAATGTAGGATTTATATTAATATAAATATTGAATTGTTATATAATACCAATATATTTTTTATATGAGGGGTTAAACATTGTACGAGGAAATTCATTAATATCTATATGGGATTCTTTTCCTCAACTATATTTATTTTGGGTATATCTAATGTTTTGATCCAATATTTTTTTATGACATATATAATCATTATGTATGAAGTTTCATATAATTAATAAACATCGTGTTATAGTATTAATTGTTTTATTCAATGTTATTCTTTAATGGGGCTTACAACTGCCAAGTTTCCCGAGTGGTAATGAACTTTAATTTCAATTTTATTTATATGTGTGGCATGAAATATTCACCACTTATTTATTATACATGGTGAATATAAGGATATTTCATATAATTTATAATTAAAATAATGAAATTTTTGGACTTACATATACTTTTATTGTATTTTCCATATTTTTCATTCAATACAAATGTTACCAATGTCTACAGGGTTTTATTATTCAATTTCAATGTTTATCAAGTTTGTATATGAATATGAATCTACTATGTGATTATTATGTTATATATATTAATATATTCATGATTTTTTCTCCATATATTTTTAATGAAAATGAATTTTTAATATCATTTTCAACCCATTATGGACTTAGAGTCCAAAATAATGTTTTTAATGAAAATGAACACAATTTATATCTTCGATCAAACCCCATATTAATAAAAATCTTCCTCATATGAAACTGTTTTTAGGAACTTTTTAATGATATCTAATTCATTTTTATATAAAATTTTACCCATATTTTAATTTTTACACAAATATATTAAAAGGAATCTAATTTTTCATTTTCCCAACAAGGATTATTTACTTATTACAAATAATCTGAAATAAATCCCCATTTTAATGATAGTGAATTTATGGTATTTTATTCAATAGTAAATTTTGAATTATTAATGATTTATTTATATGGTTCCAAGATTATTTTACAATAAAATGATTGAAATACTGTATTTATATTTTTTATTTTAAATAAGTGATTTTAAAATTGAATGGATTTTTTCCTCATGAAATCATACAAGGGATATTTAAAAATAATTGTTCATCTAGGATGAAATCCTTTGTTGATACATAAAGTTTTTAACTTATATGATGCAATGATACCATCATCATTATTTATTTATATTATTTATATTATTGAAGATTCGATATTTTTGAAACTCGTTCCTTTTCCATGGGATATTTGACGATGAATTTATGAAATGATTATGACGTATATTTATTTATCAATGGCTAATCTATGACTAAATATTTGTAAAACCTATTAATGAACATGGGTACTAATGTGAATAATTTATTTTGATAATTTGGAACATAAATTATTTATTTAAATAATGGGAAAGGTGAGACCTATATCTCACAAATAAAATTGGTTATTTATTAATTTTGATGAGCTTGAAGGTTACACAAGAGTTCATTCCAAGTCTATAATATGGTACTTGAGAGGTTTTAATGAGGCTAATAATGAGGGTATGTGAGAAGTTATACCACATTTGAAAATCATGGTACACAAAAGGTTATCCTAACCGGAAAAAGATAGAATATGAGAGGTTATCCCTAGCCTAAAGTCGATATATGGGTGGTTAGTTCAATACTGACATGTTTTGATGGTAATGGTTGGTAGCATTGAAATAAGAATTAATTATTTTATTTTTATATCACAAATATATGTACTATACTATTGTAATACTCTCACAGATCATTTAAATTATATCCATTGTCATTTATGTATTATGAACTGCCATGATTAATGTAAATACTCATGTTTATGATATATGATATAAATTACATTTTTTTCAAATGTTATTATCATGTTATAATAAAATTATTCCAAAGAAATTATTCTATTATGATTGATATACACCTATAATAACTTTAATAAAAATCTGTTTTCTCCCATTCATTTGATTCTCTGCCCCATTTTATGAATGATGCAATTATGTATGATATGTCTACGACAGGATTGATTCTGGATGAGAATCATTAGATATGATGTATCTTACATATGAACTAGTTGTTTATATATATTTGATTAAATATCCACATGTCGTAAAATTTTCTATTGTGGATAATTATGTTGTGTAATGAATAAAAATATATTAAGATATAATATTTATCTATGAAAATTTAGTTTCACTTTATTTTGTATTAGGGAATGGTTTAGTTATCCTTTAGAAACTAAGAAAAGAAAACATCAATGAGACCAAAAGTATAAATATTATTATAAGTCAATGAATAAAAAATATCATATTATTTTTAGGAGGAGAGAGTGAGTGGTTTCCAAAAAATTACATCCATATCCGGATTATACAATTGATTATTCTATTGGTCAATTTTTCTAGGTGTATTAACTATGAAAATGGGGATTGGTTTTTGAAATTGTCCTCACATAGTGCATTACAAGTTTCCTTAATTCACATTTTGTTTTTTCACTCACATGATATATTTTTTGAAATTCACAAACTATTTATATGTAATTGTGATTGATTTGAATATATAATTATATGGAATCATGTAGCATTTTCAAAAGTTGTAATTTATTGAAAGTGATTTATCATGATTTTCAAATTCTATGATGCATTATTCAACTTCAATAACTATGATTAAGAATTCTTGATGGTGATTCTATCCATTTTGGTTTTATTAATGGATTTAAAGTTTCCATTGGTAGTAGGTAGGATTAAATATTGATGAATACTATTTTATATTATCAATATAAATTCTTTTATATAATGGAAATTATCTAAGAATGTTTATTAATATCCTCAATTACTATATGTAGAATTAGCAATGAAAATATTGAATGGTATAATGTTCTCATATCATTATTATGAATCTTATTTCATTGACTTTTTTGGGAATATGTATCCTAATAACCATGTTATTATCCCAATTGTTCAATTTGAAGTTATAATAGTCATAGATTGTCTCAATAAAAAAAATTCACATCAATTTTAAATGAATTGAAGTCACATTTAATAATGGAAACATACTTATGATATTATAGTAGTATACCGTTGTATATGGACAAATAATGGATTTCAAATATTTTAAATGGGTATTGATTCATTTCAATAGAGGTGTTCTTTTTAGATGGTTGCTGTTAAAATCAACATTGATTATATTCAATTTATGTGGTAGTTTTTATATATTTTTAAAACAGTTTTAATGTTTTTTACCAAAATGTGAATTTTATTTATCAATTAAACTCATAACTATATTCTATTCATATTTCAATGAATCCATAATTAATGGATCCAATTTAGTTTAAGGAATTGAGAAAGAAACTCCAAGTTAATTTTAATATGGGATTTAGTCTGTTGGCTATATCACATTTGGTTAAACCTGTTCTTTTTTCATGAATAAGGAAAAAATGAGGTGACTTATCATTGGTTATCAAGAACTAATTATGATCCCAATCAATAACAAGTATTCCCTTCCCATTAATAATGAATTATTTAATAAATGTTTCAATGATCAATAAATTTTTTAAGATGACTTTTGTTATGGATATCATCACTGGATAAAAACACCATAGATTGAACCAACTAAGCTTTTGTGTCTCATATGCAAGGATTATTGGCATTATGCTTACCAGTTATTAAATATAAATTTTATAGTTATTTATTGATGCATGAAAATTATCAATTCTGGATAGAAATGGATTTCTCATATGATCACTATTGTTGATGATGGGTATGAAGACAACATGGTTAAATAAACAAACTCCATCCACTCCAAAACTAATAATATCATATTTGATTTTTTATCTGAAAATATTGTTATATTTATATGATTATATATATATTTTAAAATACAACATAAATTATTAGATATTTATATATCATTGAAAACCACAATTAATACGATGATTTTTTCATATGTTTCTGATTCTTCTTAAAAAAATTTCTATATACTCCAATAAATATTTTTATTCACCGTTTTGTAGAGTATTATTTTATCATTTTCTTGGATTGAATGTCACTATAAAAATACATCCTCTATCATCAAGGATGTAATTCCTTTTTTTATTTTAAAAACTATCCGATGATCATCATTATGTGTGATTATATATAATAACTTTTGATGTCAATTAAATCCATTATATCAGTCTTGATTTCTATTTATAAGGTGTGATTATCTCAGATAGCTGTGGAGAAAATCATCATCAACGATAAGACTATTTTGTAGTAGTTCTTCATTTTCATTTGGGAATAGTATCCAAAAATTCCTTTAAATTTTTCATTTTATGTTTTCAATTATGATCACATGAAGGGCTACACCAATTTCAAACACTCTATATAGAATAATCTAGATTGAGTAAATAAATTCTTGAAAAAAATAAAGATAATCTTGAAATGGGATCCATTCATCCACGTGAGTCACATTGGGGTGCACGTGTTTTGTATGTTATGAATAATGATGGAGAAACTTGAACCTTTATTGATTATCGAGATCATAACAGTGTCACCATCAAGATAATTTATCTTATACCTAGTATTGATGTCTTGAATGGAAAACATCAAAATGATCAGTGGTTTTTTATGATTGAACTACATTTTTTATGTCATTAATTTAAGGTAAAAATGGTGAAATACTAGATGTATAATCCTATATGATGTACAAACACAATTATTTTATTGTTATATAATTATATATTATTAATAACACTTATATCATAAAGATTTTATTTGAAGATAGTATTTATTGATTTAATTGATTATATTGTGTTCATTTTCAATGTCGGTATTCTTAAACATTCAATGTGTACAGAAGAATCTGATGATGTTGGGATTATTTTATTGAAGACCCTATGGAAGGAGAAGTATATAGAAAGTATAAAATGTGTGATTTCATGGTACAAAAGCATATGTTTTGGTCAAATAGTCTCAATAGAGTGTATTTTATTCAATCCATCAAAGACATAACTTATTGATCATTGTCTTAGAAAAACTTCTATGTCTGAGATCCCAAAATTACATAGTTTTTTTTGGATATTATAAAACCTATTTGAAAGATAATAGATTTACAATCTACTCAACATGTTAATATTGAAGGGATCTACATTTCTAGATATATGAATTTTATTTAAATTTAATTAAACTAAATAGATGGTTAGTTTAGTTGTACATACACAAACCTATAATAGAGATGGTTTTCTAATATATTATATTTAATTAATGATGACACATGGATACATATTCCTGATAAATAATATGGATATATCCTAAAACCCATGATAATTGATGTTCCATTATATATTTTACTCAATTTATGATTTTGAGATAACTATTTATTTTTTTTAATTAATTACACGGAGGAAATATCATTTTAGAGAAAGGTGTGATATTTATATTGTTCTTAAAATACTAAACTATATATTAAAAAAATAGACCTGATGATTTAATATGTATGATGGTTAGATTTGCATACTTATTATGATAACTAACTATATTACCACCTTGGGAACAAAACCGAGAGTTATATGATTTATTTTAAAAGTATCATCCTTGTTTATCAATTAAGAGGATATTAAAATTTCCAATCAGTCTATATTTTAAGTCGATGAATTTGGAAATATTTATTAAAAAGGTGAAACCATATATTACTCAAATGGGTGTCTAACAATTAATCTAAGTGGGGAATAAAGGTGCATGAATGGGAGATGTGGATCTAAAAAAAGGTGCAAAAAGTTTCTTAAGATAAATATTGATATCGATGGAATATTATATTTAATGGACCATGTTCATTCTCATCAGTAACACGCTTAAATGGGGATAAATTGGATGATTCTCATGATTCATCATTCTCTATTCATCCTAAGAGTTTAAAAAAGTAAACATTCCTTCAACAGTATTACATAGGAGGAAAAATGAAGAAATATATTAAATATTATGTTTCTGGATTATTGGTATGTAAGTAAGATAAGCTAGTGAGATTTATTTATATAGGTATGGTTAAACCATTACCCATACATGAATAGAAATTCTGAATCATGGACACAAATTATATAGTATTACTCCCCAAATCCATTAAGGTAATGAATTCCATTTTGTTTATAGTTGATTTTTTTATGAATTTAGAACCCTTAATCTTTATTTTAGAATATTTTATCTTGAGCATAAAGTAAAGATATATATTATGAATGATTTAATGTTGTGTAGAGTTTCATATTCTAGTGTATTTGAATGGTATATGAGGTTTTCATCATTTTTTGTAAATTAATCAAAAAACACATGACTCATTGTTTTTTTGTTGTTCTTATCATATTAAAAAATATGGTCAGTATAAGATAACTATTCAAACCATTGAGAATACATTAAGATCATGTTGTGTGGATTTCACAAAAATGGATCAAAAAATTCTTCTAGTCATGATTTATTACAATAATACATTTCAAAAGAATGTTATTTTGTATCCTTATGAATCCATTTACGAAATTATGTTTCAAACTCAAACATACTAGGTTACTGTTGGAAAATGAAAGCTATTGGATCTTGAGCTAGATGAGGAAATTGGATAGGTTGTTTGATCAATTAATTAACACAATATAATATCATTGAGGAGAAAAAAGTTATTATGATAATCATTGATGAAATCAAAAATTAATTATAGATGATAAGTTATTACTCTAAATTTATCAGTAGATTAAGTTTATGATATTTAGGAAGTACTGAATGTTGGGCAATATGTTTATTGTCCCAATTTATATTCTTATTTAAATTGGGATAATATCTTATCATTCAGTTGTTCCATTGAAAATTTTGGATGTTAACAATGATTTCTATATATCTACCATGTCTAATTATATACATGATACATTACATTTAAAAATCATAAAGGTTGTGTGACTGGATCATGATATTTCAATGAAAAACTTCTTTTTCCAATCATGGATTATATATAATGTGTAACTGTAGGATCGAAATAATAATGTAGATGCTCAATATACAAGAGGGGGTGAATTGTATACTTTTAAAAAAGATCCTTTAATAAAGGAAAGAGCTAAGTTTAACAATGTTAAACTAAGAAAATTCACAACACCTCTAACACCAATTGAAAAATTGGAATAAGGATTGAAGTTATAAACTTTCTATGAACTTGCTTAAAACTAGAAAAAGATTTCGAAAGTAGGTTCTGGAAATATGGATCCGGAAATTGAAACTTAACTAAAGATTACAATATGATATTCTACCTTAAAGCGTATAGAATCTAAATGAAAAAGAGTACAAGTAATGAAGTATAAGAAAGTTATTATTTTCTTCCAGTACAATATTCAGCGAAAAAACAAGTAGTAAAAGTACAAGTAACAAGATATAAGTATTTTAACCCAAAGAGAAGGGTATCCAACAACCTTGGATAAAGGTCCCTTGATTTATACTTTCAAGCAAGTCTGTCTTTCCCATGCCAGGGTAAGCCCTCGATATGAAGATCGAAATCTCTGTCTTGCTATCCCCACAAGCCCTCAACTTCAAGGTAGTTGGAAACCTCTGTCTTCCTCAGCAGGAAAGCCCTCAACCTTTAAGGTAGTCGGCACCTCTCTCTTCCTATCCCTGGAATTCCTCGAATGTAATCAACAACATTCGGAGTCGCATGAAGATTTGAGAGTTAATAAGAGCCTCTCTCTCTAGAAATCACTTTAACAGCATTTGTGAACAATGTCGAAGAATCTGTTATGAGCTCTTTCAAATGAGCTCCTATTTATAGGTTCGATCGGCCTCCTTTCCAACGGTCACATTTTCCATAAAAATCGGAGGGACCTGTACACTTGTAACTTAACCAACGGTTAGTTTATAACATAATAGACGACATCGTTTTATAACAAAACAAGTGTAACAGAATGTACGACATCGTTTTAATTCTAACACAAAAGTTTGGAGTGAAGGTTTAGGGTGAATGTTCAGACTGTAAGAAGAATATCAAAGAGTAGCCAAATTATAAGTGTAAGAAAATTGAAAGTTCGGAGTCTAACCAAAAATAATATTTGGAGTCTAAAATAAATTCGGAGTGTATAAAGAAAAGATGATCAGATTCTGTTTAATAGTTGAATTCGGAATGAGAATTCGGAATGAGAATTTTTAATCAGAAATCGTAATGGGAATTCGTAATCAGAATTCGTCATTAGAATTCATAATCAGAATTTGTCATTAGAATTCGGTGTCGAACTTCATGAGAGTTCGTATCCAGAATTCAGAGTTGAACATTATTAAAGTTTGTATCTTGAATTTGGAGTGGGACTTCATTACAGTTCTCATCCAGAATTTGGAGCCTAAAACAAAATGCTTCAAATCAAAGTTTTAAGCGATTCCGAGAATATAGAAATGTATCTGATTATTATACTTAAGAAATATATGGACATAGATAATGATAATATGATAAGGATAATTTTCCTTATAAAAGCGATTTTCCTTATAAAAGCAATTTTTCTTATAAAAGTGATTTTCCTTATAAAAGAAATTTTCCTTATAAAAGAAAATTTCATAAAGATAAGGTGTTTGTGATTTTCAAAACAAGAAGGAATTGAAAAGTCATAAGGAAAATCGTATTGACTCAACAATCTCCCCCTTTTTGGAAAGCACAAACATCCTTACGAAAAAGAATGTTTAAGAAGAAAGAAAACATTAAGGCTTATCTCCCATTGCTAATGGATGTTGATGAATATGAATAACTCCCCCTTAGGCTTTGAAACTCTAAGGATCGTATTCTAGACTTCCGGAATGATATTTCATTAAGAATAAGAATGTCTTCTTTAATGAAAAAACTCCCCGTTAGATAAACTCTATTAGAGTTATTTTTCTTTCTCACCCTTTGTTAAGGTTATTTTTCCTTTTCCCCTTTTGTTAGGGTTCTTTTCCTTCTCCCCATTTGTGATTTTCAAAATGAATTCGAGGGAATGGAAAATATAACAAAGTACCTAAAAAATTAGTATCAAAAACAAAAGGGAAGAGCAAGCACAATTTTCATTACGTTTAAAAATTCAAAAACAAGGAAGTTAAGATACAACAAAAGATCGGATTTGTCTATTTTGGATCTTTTTCCTTCGCCATGAGACCCTTAAGAATAGTCTTTATCTTCTTCAGGTCTTTGTGTTCTTCCTGGGCTTGCTTCTCTAACACAACAATTCTTGCACATTGAGCTTCAATCTTTTCTTCCTGGGCTTTATGCTTTTCTTCCCGAGCCTTCAAGATTTTTTCTTGCATTAACATCTTTTCTTCAAACTCATTCTGACGATCCCATTCATTCCTCCAGTTCTGAGCAACAGAATTCAATTTCCCATTCAGATCTGGGACTTCTTGAATCCGGAAATTCTTTTCATCTGTCAACTATTCTTCAAAGGAAGAAGTAAGATCATTTATCTTCCTGTCTTCTGTCTCAAAATCATCTTTAACATTATCTTTAAAATAATCCAAGAGCCTCCTCTCTTCTTCAGTTTTCTTCGAACACCTAGTCATTTTCTTACATGACCTTTTGTGGGCTTCATAGCCGACAAAAAATGTTTTGAACTAAGCCTTAATCTCTACACATTTATCCATAACCATGGATAGAGATTCTATTTTCTGATTCAAAGTGTGTTGAAGCATCTGGCATCTGGAATCAATACTTGAGAAATTCGGAATATAACCTACCAACTTCATTAATGACAGAACAACAAAGTCATGCCCCAACCATGATGACTCTGAATCCGAGACTTTGCATGGCGAATATTCTTCTTCAATTTTATAAAGCTTTCTCTTTGAGGACTTACCAACTCCGCTTCTGTTTACAGCCACTGAGCTCATGGAATCAACAACGAGTTACTTTCCCTTGTCCTTTTTCGGAATGGAGTCATGTTCCAGAGTTTTCTTTTCACTGTCAGAAACATGAACAACATTGTCTTCATTATCAGCATCTTTTTGAGCACCATCCTCTACATTATCCATTTGAGAAATGTCATATAGAAGTTGTTCTTCCTCTGTATGATATGCTACTTCTTCTTTTCCTTTCTCCTCATCCTTCCCTGGAGTGACTAACTTAGATGATTCAGCATCTGAAGTTTGGAGCGGCAAATGTTCCGAAGGTTTCCCCTTATAATCATCTACATGATTTAAAACATCTTCGGTCTCACCAATACCTTCATCAACAGCTTCTTCCTCTTCAACTTGCTCAATCTGCTCAACTTCGTCAACAGGCTTAGAAACTGCCTATTCCGGAGTGACAAAGTTTCTTCCTGGAGTCTCAGGTATAGATTCCAAAGAGAAAGATCTCGGAACTGGAATATTTCAGGAGGTCATCTCATTAAACATTAATAAAGTCTGAACTACCTCAGCTTCAAACATATTCTTCTTAAGCTTCTTTTCATTCATTTGTTTTTCAACCTCATCCGCTATTTTTCTTTCAAGGCCTTAGCCTCCGCAGGATCCAAGCCAAACTAAGGCTCCCCTTGCACTCTCTTCTCATTAATTTCCCTCCACTTAGAAACTATCTCATCATGATAAGCTTTCTTTTTCTTCGGTTTTGGAGGTGCGGAATGAACTACCTTAGATTTGGGATTGTCTGCTTCAACTACAACTTATTTCAACTTTCTCTTCTTTACTGGCTTAGAAGATTCAGGTTCCACAACGTTCGGAACCACTTCTTCTTGAACTGGTAGATCAAAGAACTCACCAGTCCTCTTGTCAAAAGAAACATCCATCATTTTGAGAGTACCATCACTCACGAACATAATTTTGCAAAATCTTGGATTAGACTTTCAAGCCTCCTTGAAAGAATCAAGGCACCGAACAATTAACTTCGAGAGTATTGCTGGATACATTATGATCTGATCTCTCAAATTCCCTTTCTTAACATTCTCAAGGGTAATAAGAATGTGTTTCATCAGATTAAACTTACTCAGATTTATAAAAAAATCTAGGATGTAGATCTCTATCTTCATCAGACTATCTTTGTCTCCTTTTCTTGTTACGATAAAACCTTGTACCCATAATTGTAGAATCTGAAAATTCATAGACAGAGAAGAAATATTCGGAGCCTTGTCATCTACCAGTCCGAGAGTTTCCAAATCCCTTTCCTTGTCGAAGCTTCCCATTAAATCCGGTAAAACATGAGAAATGAACACAACTTTTTCTTTATAGGTCAGCCCTACCAAGCTAGCTGCCTTGACATAAGAAAGCATAGAATTCTTGCCATAAGACTTGAACGAAAATTTCTCCCTACCATCTCTTTAATAAAGGAAACTGTCTCATAGAACTCTATAAGAAACTCCGAAGAAACTTCATCTTGATTTCCGGGCTTGGACACATCATAATCTTACCATCTGTTAAGCTTAATATTCTTGGATATAATAGAATCATACTTGTTGAAGAAATCAGGATGAACCAACCTTTTTCTATATACTAACCACTTGGAAATCGTCTTAGTGGTTGACATGTCTTGAGAAGCTGCTTCCACAGACATTTGGATCTGAAGACTTCGGAGAAGTTCGGAATGGAGTTAACTGAAGATCGGAATGGCCTTAAAACATAGAGACAGAGCTTCGGGATGCAGGAGCTTGAAAAAATAATGTGGGATGAGTATTTGGGGTCCCCTTTATATATGTAACGATATAACGGTTCATCTTCCTCAGTTGATCAAATGGTTGTAACAAGCTGAGATCAGATCTGACGTTTGAAAACCAATTCTGAAAAAAACTTGAATCCGATCTTTTGAGGTTTTTATTAAAAAAAAGATTTAAGAAAACTATAATCTGAAAACAAAATATAAGAAAACACCAACAAGTAAAATATGATTACGAAAACTTGAGTAAGGAAATCATACCTTTCGGATTGTCTTATGAGGATTATTCGTAATAAGTAATATTTGAAAAAAAAACTACAAAAAATAGTTCGCAAAACTCACTAAGAAAAAAAATATCAATAAAAAAACTCAGAATGAAAAAAAACGAAAAAACGTTATAAGTATTTCAGTACGAAAATTTCATTACAAGAATTTCAGAACAAGAATGTCCTTGTGAAAGTCTCAATATGGAAATATTACTACGAAAGTCTCAGTACGAAAATCTCATTATGGAAATACCAGTACGAAATTTTTCCATTCCGGAAGTTTTCAATATGAAAATTTTCATTCCAAAAGTTTTCTATAAGAATATATCCATTCTGAAAAATTTCAGTTCCGGAAATTCCCATTCCTGAATTTTAGTTCTGAATAGTTTCAAAACAAACATTGAGAAACTTGGTTACTCTAACAATAAAATGTACTCCCCCTCTGAAAATGATTTTATTATTGTAAGGAGACTTTTTCAACAGAAAGTTAATGAAGAATGATTACCTTATAGTTATCATTCCTAACTTTTGTTTAATGTATTCAAATCTATCATAAGGAAAAGATTTCGTGAAAATATCAGCAAGTTCATCTTGCGTTCCAATAAACTGAAGAATAATATCTCCTTTTAGTGTGTGATCCCTAATAAAGTGATGCCTAATATCTATGTGCTTAAGACCCTTAACAAATAAAACATTTGAAATAAATGTTTTACCTAAAAGAACAATATTACCAATACTATCAATCTCTCCTTTAGCATTATCTCTAAAAGTTAACTTTCCTCCATTCATTTTGACAGTCTTTTCAAAATAGATTTTGTTACCAGTCATGTCCTAGGAACATCCACTATCAATGTACCATGTTTTGTTACTGGTACTCTCTTTATTTTCCTGAAATCAAGAAAAGAATTAGACTTTCAGAATCCAAACATGTTTGGATCCAAGATTTCCAGATAACATAACTTTAGGTACCCACATCTTCTTAGAGAAATAAGCATTGAGAAATCCTAGAGAGTGGGTTTTGTTTAAGGAACAATTCCTTGCATAGTGACCACCACATTGACACTTGGTAAAAAATGGGGCACTTTTAGGAACAAATTAATTGTTACTAAAAGTTGGTTTTCCATTGATATAACCAAATCCAGATTTATTTTTTAAAGGTTGTATTTGGGAAAACATTTTATCAAAATTTTCTTTACCATGGTTAATGTTTGATAAACACTTCTTTAAGGAAAAAATTTCGGACTGGAGTTTTATAACCAAGTTTTTATCCTCAAAATCATTAGATTTAGAACTAAAGATTGGCTCGAAAACATTTTTCTTAGAAATTACTTTTTCTAAATCTTTAGAAAGTTTGTTCTTCTCAGAACTTACTTCCTCAAGGTTTTTTGAAATACTTTCAAAATCAGCATTTTTATTATCAAGATATTTAGAAAGATCTGATATCTCTTTTGTAAGAATATTATTCATAGAGATTGCCTTATCAAGTTTCTTATTCAGTTTTGAATTCTCAATTTCAAGAAGTTCAACAAACCTAGAAACTTCTTCATAAGTAGGTAAAGTATTTTCTTCATCGGAAGAGGATTATTCATCCGAGGAGTTATAATACTTACTATCATTAGAATTTAAAGATACATTGGTCAATGATTCAACATTTCATACCTTAGCCATAAAACAATGATTTTCAATAGGTAATCTGGCTATAAGACTAAGATTCTTCTGTCCTGAAGATTCATAATCTGATGATTCATCTGAAGATTCACCACCACTGGCACTCCATGTGTCATTAGCTTTCAAAAATTTCTTAGATTTGGCGTTATAATACTTCCTTATGTTCCTGTCTGAATTCCTTTCTTTCTTTTCTTTCTTTTTGAGCAAAGGGAAATCTGGTCTAATATGTCTAGCTCTCTTGCATTCATAACAAGTAACTTCTCCATCTTTCCTATATTTCCTTTCCTTCTTCTTATACTTGGATTGGAAACTTCTTTGTCCATCTATCTTGTTCATCCTTCGAGCAAGATTTTCTAACTCATTTTCAGAGACTTCACTCTCACTAGATTCGGATTGGAAAATAACTTTCTAAGACTTGGATCTGGTTACCCTCTCAGGAGTCTTAGCTTTCATCTGATTTGATGTTATTGTAAAAGCAACAGTTCCATTTCCATTTTTCTTTTTGATGTTATCAGTATCACTCTTCATTCTTGTTCCATGTTGGAAAAGAGTTCCAAATAGCTCTTTAAGAGAAATTTGAGTGACCTTCCTGTTCTCATCTATAGCTGTTCTTTTGGATTCCCACTCATTGGGAATAATATTAATTACCTTATCCACAAGTGCTTCATCTTCTAACCCTTTCTATCCCATAGACTATAAACTGTTAAATATAGTAATAAATCTCTTTTGAACATTACAGATTGGTTAACCATAAGGAAAATTGAAGCCATGGTATTCAGCTCTAAGCATAGCTCTCCTAGTTTCAATCACTTTAGAAGTTCCAAAGTGTGTAACCTCTATCTTCTTCCAGATACAATTAGCTGTTTCACAAGAAGAAATTTGGCTATATATATTTCTAGTCATTGAACAAAGTAAGGTATTACGTACCTTATAATTGAGTTGATAATCTTGATTTTCCTGGTTAGTGAAAGTTCTAACTTCCTTATCAGGAATTCTATAATCACCAGTAAGCATAACAAAGTTTTCCACTCCAGTATTGATAACAAAAGTCTTCATTCGATATCTTCAGTACTCATAGTCATTACCATCAATGATTGGTGGTCTTTTAGGATTTATATTATCAATAGAACCAACGTTTATTTCTTCCATACTTAAAAACAACTTTCAGCACCCAAACTTGTTAGTAGAAAGAGTTCATAATCACAAAGTTCAGAATTTCAAAGTTCATAATGAGAAAGTTCAAAGTTCAGAATGACAATGTGAGCAAGAAAAACTTATGCGTGAGAATAAGTATTTCAGAGACCAGCTCTGATACCAATTGTAGAATCGAAATAATAATGTAGATGCTCAATATACAAGAGGGGGAGTGAATTTTATACTTTAAAAAAATTTCATTTAATAAAGGAAAGAGCTAAGTTTTACAATGTTAATGTAAGAAAATTCACAACACCTCTAACACCAATTGAAAAATTTGAATAAGGAATGAACTTATAAATTATCTATGTACTTGCTTAAAACAGGAAAGAGATTCCGAAAGTAGGTTCCAGAAATATGGATTTAGGAATTGAAACTTAACTAAAGGTTACAATATGAGATTCTACCTTAAAGCATATAGAATCTAAATGAAACAGAGTACAAGTAAAGTAGTATAAGAAAGTTATACTTTCCTTCCAATACAATATGCAGCAGAAACAAACATGTAGTAAAACTACAAGTAACAAGATATAAATATTTTAACCCAAAGAGAAGGGTATCCAACAACCTTGGATAAAGGTCCCTTGATTTATACTTTCAAGAAAGTCTATCTTACCCACACCAGGGTAAGACCTTGATATGAAGATTGGAATCAATGTCTTGCTATCCCCGGAAGCCCTCAACTTCAAGGTAGTGGGAAACCTCTGTCTTCCTCAGCAAGGAATACCTCGAACTTTAAGGTAGTCAGCACCTCTATCTTCCTATTCCCGGAAGTCCTCGAATGTAATCACCAACATTCAGAGTCGCACGAAGCATTGAGAGTTAATAAGATCCTCTCTATCTAGAAATCACTTCAACAACATGTGTGAACAATGTCGAAGAATTTGTTATGATCTCTTTCAAATGAGCTCCTATTTATAGGTTTAGTCGGCCTCCTTTCCAACGATCATATTTTCCTTAAAAATCGGAGGGACCTGTACATGTGTAACTTAACCAACGGTTAGTTTATGACATAATAGATGACATTGTTTTATAACAAAACACGTGTAACAGAATGTACGACATCATTTTAATTATAACGCAAATGTTCGGAGTGAAGGTTCAGAGTGAAGGTTCAGAGTGTAAGCAGAATATCAAATAGTAGACAAATTATAACTGTAAGCAAAATTAAAGTTTAGAGTCTAACCAAAAATAATATTTAGAGTCTTAAATAAATTCAGAGTGTATAAAGCAATGATGATCAGATTCTATTTAATAGGTGAATTCAGAATGAGAATTCGGAATGAGAATTTGTAATCAAAAATCGTAATGGGAATTCATAATCAGAATTCATCATTAGAATTCATAATCAGAATTCATCATTAGAATTCGGCGTCGAACTTCTTGATAGTTTGTATCCAGAATTCAGAGTGGAACTTTATTAAAGTTCGTTTCTAGAATTCCGAGTGGAACTTTATTACAGTTATCATCCAGAATTCGGAGCCAAAAACAAAATTCTTCAAATCAAAGTTTTAAGCGATTTCAAGAATATAGAAATGAATCTGATTCTTATACTTAATAAATATATGGACATAGATAATGAAAATATGATAAGGATAATTTTCCTTAAAAAAGCGATTTTCCTTATAAAAGCGATTTTCCTTATAAAAGAGATTTTCCTTATAAATTCAATTTTCATTATAAAAGAAATTTTCTTAACGATAAGGTGTTTGTGATTTTCAAAACAAGAAGGAATAGAAAAGTCATAAGGAAAACCTTATTGACTCAACAGAAACAAATAATTACTAATCACTAGGTAAATATTCATTGGATGAATTGGTAATTTCAAAAGCCTTAATAGGAATCTAAGGATGCAATGAAACATATATATATTCATTTGTTTCTATAATAGTTATGATTTCTCAAGGGAAAATTGATTTTAATGAGGGTATAGTATAATGTCAAGATATTTTGTTGAATGTTTAGTTATCGAAATATTCTTCGATTGCTTATGATTGGTGCCACCAAATGTATAAATAAACTATAATTTAGTTTACCATTACAATGTATGTATTAATTTGGAATTATGAATAAGGATAAACATAATTTCATAATATTTATAATGTTTTTAGATAAACCAAATTTATTTTATTTAAAGTTGATATATAATTTTAAAAAATATTTCTCTAAAACATTGGATTAATATCATTTAAAAAAAATTATAGTTATTTCTCCCAATTTTATAAAATATATTTTATAAATTATATATTAATTTTGAAACTAAAATTTAAAAGATATCATATAATGATCTATTTCTAAATTTTGTAAAATATATGTTTTCTTTGAAATGTAAATAATAATAATTTTTTATTAGCATTCCTTTCATTTTATCTATTTAAAATGAAAAACATTATTTCAAAAACGTTTTAAATTTTAATGTATTTGTTTTATTATTATTAATAGTCCAATTAAATTCATTTGAATAAATATTATATTCATTTCAAGAAAAAATATTTTATACCGATGAACACATTTTTTTGATGAAAAATATTTTTCATCATGTTTTCTCAGTTTATTTCAGAATAAATTTCTACCACAAGAATATATTTAATATCATAAAATTTATCTGATAATTTTAATACTCTTTTCTAGATATAGTAATAAGTCCTCTTCATTTTTCATCATGATGATCATTAAATATATTATTTATTTAAAAATGTAAGTAATGATAAAAATGTGTTTCTAGGGGGAGGGGGAGGGGGTTAAACCAAGATAAAATAGTAAATTTTTTTAAAAAAACATTTCAAAATAACATTTGTTTTTAATATTTTGATCACATATAATCTCACCTTTGAATATCTATGATTTTTGACAATTTTTTCTTGAAAATTAAAATATTATATTATATTATTTATGATAAATTGAAATTTTTCCTCCCCTACAAACATATTGTTTCACCCCTATGACATTGTTTTATATTATGACATGTTTTTTCAGTAAAATTAAATTTCATTGATAGCTTTCATCTTCTGCAACACCTAGTTATCAAGAACCATTATCTTCTATTAATATTATTATTTAAATATTACTATTATATAATATCCAATAAATTCGGTGGAATAAATAGGAATAATCAAACTTTTATGATAAATCATAACTGTTTTAGATAATAAAAATATATTTATAACTATATACATAATTTTTTGTAAAGAAATTATTTGATTAAAAAAATGTTTTTCCTAAAAAACATATTTGTGTTGTTTTTTTGTAAACATATAATAAATTTCATTTCAATAATTTATATAAATATTATTTATAAAAAAACTTCAATTTTGGAAACAAAATCTCAAAATTTTGTTATAGTGAATTTAGAAGATTTTATTGATTTATTAATTCCTCAATGAATAGTTAAAATTGATAATTATTATTAAAAACATGATGTTAGTATAATAAATCATTAATGATCTATGTGGTATAAAAAATTATTAAAAATTAAATTAGTTTACTTAAGTTATCAAAAAAAATTATGTTGTTTTAATCAAAATTTTGTTGAATTGTCATATTAAAGCATTTGATACTTATAAAACCTTTCTCATTTGGAAATAGTTCATTGAACATTACAATGGGTTAAATATTTAATTTAAATTTTTCAGCTCTCTAAATGGAATTATTTAAAATGGATTCCATATTTATTATCATAATAATTAATATTATATAACATTGTTGATTTAATTATTGGGGAAAATGAATATAAAAAAATAAAATGTAATTATAACTATTAATGATAAAAATTGTTTATAATTGTTAACATATAATTATAATGGGTAAAATTATCTAAAAAATTACCCAATCAACAATTTATGGGAATATTTAGACCTTATCACATATATGGTAAAAAAATATCCAATTTTTTAGTCTTTTGGTGTGCTAAAAACATGGGCATAGTTGTTTATTTTAAAAAATCCATAGTGTCCTATCCAACACATAAAAAAGGGGACCCATCACCACTCATATTAACACTTAAAAAACACATTTTTTTACTTCCAAAATATTAATATATCCTAATTTCATCCCCTAACAGATACTAGAGTCCTTATTTTGATTAATAAAATCTCTAATAAATGATTCATGTTTAAACAATAAGTAGTTCCCCAAAAAATAAATATAATTCATAAACATGTGTTTATTACTTGATTATTCTTCCACCAAATTCAATTAAAATAATAAAATTCATATATAATAGAACTGTTGTCTACAATATACTTGGATTTTATTCTATTAATAAATAACTTAAACCTATACCCTTTCAATCAACGAGGAAATAAAATCGTCGATTATGTACATAAGAGAAAACGACCTTCCAAACCGATGCAATTTGTTTTCCATCACAACCTATGATAGATTCCTATAATGGAGGTTTTAAAATATTTAAAAATTATTTATGAAATAATTATTATTAAATTATATTATGTCACAAATACTTTTTTATTTTCCATTCTGTGCGAATTTCATAACATCTCTAGTGTGTACATTAGACAATCACCTCATGAATAGATACAATTCAATTTACACTTACACTTTAAATGAATGTTATTATAGAAAAAATTAATAAATATATATTATATATATATGTGTCTGTGTGTGTGTGACTTGAAAAATACTCTTTAATAAGATATATTATTTAACTACATTTCAATCCATTCATGGATAAAATGGAAACAATATTCATGTGTATGTATAAACTAACATCTCCCAGAACTGTGTAAATCATTTTCTATATAAAAAATCTATGATTTACTATAAATACATATATATTGAATATATATGTTATTAATCTCATGGTTAATATTATTAATATTATACAACCATGATAAATGTAAAAGGATTGAAAATACCATATAAATACATATATGAAAAAATGCAGTTATTTCAAAAAAATATTATTATAATTTGAAATTGTTAATAAATGGGTAATATTTCATAATATATAGTATAATACAAATTATTATTGAAATTTAATATATTTATAAAAAACCTATACTTTTTATATTAGAGTTTTGAATCCGTATGAGGAATTTTCATCTCACTTTTATTTCTATGGGACACATGAATTATAATCCACTTTTTTCATTGGTATGTTATATATATTTATTGATCATGATTGTTATATATGAATATTTTAATGAAAATTAATTTCTATAAATATCTATTTAATGATCATTATTGTGTGGGTCATAAGATTAAAATTTTTCTAATTTGGTTAAGTTTTTATGTTATAATGATATTATTTATTGAGAAATATTATAATTCTGTTTCTGGGGATGAATTTGTTATTGTTTAAATCTTTCAAGTACCAGGTATTTTATCATATAATATTTATATATAGAGAATAAATGTTTTTATTTCATTTTAATATTTTCAAATACTCAAGATTTCAATATATTGTTTTTATGGAAGGACTTTATTTATTTATTAAATAGGTTGAAACCCCATTTTATTCTACGTCCAGTTTCTTGAAAATAGTGTTAATTTTTTAACTAATCTCTAATAAATATTTAAATAATTTTATTACCATTTTTATAATTGATTTATAATATATTTTCAATTGAATATAACTTCATTTTTTGGACAAGGATATTCAGGTTTTTTACCGACAAGTTTCTTGGAATCATTGTTTTAATGTGTACATCATGAACTAAATTATATACCCTTATGACCACTATATTATTCAAAGAATAGTTCATTAATATTAATTTATATATTAATTTAAATTGTATTCCTTTATAATTTGGAATGTTTTATATTTTGAATAACTTATTTCAAGTGGAAAATATATTTTACTCCAAAATATTTTATCCATTTTATATAAAACTTATATTCATCAATGATGGTAACATTTTGTGATTAATATTTTTTACATGTTATATGTTTGAATTATAGCATATATATTCATTATATAGATGGGTTTTCATTATGATAATATGAATATTATGAAACTTCTTTCTCTTCCATTGGTTATGCTATGAATAAATGATAATGAAAACCATTATTTTCATAGATTTTGGTATAATGAATGTTTTATGATCAATTTTCACACTTATGTATGGTTTTAATTGTGTGATTGTGGTTATATTATATACATGTAATCTAGTTACATTATATCTAGGGATTTATAGGATATATATGAGTATCCAATCCATTAGATACTGATAGATATATCAATAGATAAGCAGAACTATAATAGGGATTGATCATAGTTCAGTACAATAATTTATTTCCTTTGATAATACTTTGAGGGAAACATGACTACGATTTTTGTTTGTGCAGTGAATCCATTCAACTATTATATTATTTTAAATTAGTTTGGAAAACTATGGAATTATTCTTTTCTTTGTTATATGTATTATATAAATATATACCTTATTCTATTGTTACGCTATAATGGATCATGTTCATTGATACCATTATAATATATATATTATTAACATCAATAAGTTATGTTGTGACACTTGTATACGAATTATGATATAAAGGTTATTCTTTTCAAATACTATTTTCTTTTTATCATACTCTTAGGATCACATTATATTGATATCTCATTGGTTTACCTGTAGTGAAAATTTGAGCTCACTCTTTCATATAACTTTTTTCCCATGTTTTTAGATAATTTTTTGATGCATTATATACCAAATAAAGTTTATATTTGTGAATAAATTTGGGGTAGATTATTTAGATTAGTTATGAACTCAATTTTTTGTATCATTTCTTATTAAAGACACTAGATATAAATTAATATTGCAGAGATAATTATGTTATTTAATGAATATTTATTTAATTAGTTATAATATTAATGTATATATAGTGTAGGTATCTATAATCTATATCAGACAATGGTTTTGTAAATATTTTAGAAATTGGATGGGAAACTTTTAGAGAAAACTATTATGATAATTTTGAATATAGGTGAATTTCATGAGTTATGTTATTTAATTGAGTGTGTTTTTTCAATAAAAAATGTATTTCTTATTACAACATGTGTGTGTTGTTCCGACATAGTTTTCTCAATTTGAAATAACTAAAAAAATGGAAAATTGGGTGAGAATAAATAGTCACATGGTGTATAAAATTGGATAAACTGCCTACCTTGTTTGAGACTCTCAAGGTATGTGATTTTTAAATTCAAAAACTCATTACAACCCATTCTGAATTATTTTAGTAAATCATTACCAATAATGACCATGGTAAAAAATTAGGTGTCATAGAATGAAATAAAGGATTCATGTTTTAGATATCCAATTAATGACATCTCATGATTTTGTTATTACCCACTGTGATTTCTATTTCTTAAACTATTATTATTTATTATAATAAATGGTTAATCCAAAAAGGAAACATGTTAATACTAAGTACAATGTAAAATTCAACGATTGTATCCCTATGAAAAAAAATATTAAGGGAAATTAATAGAATATTTTCGTTTCTGTAGTCACATAACAGTCAAAAACTATAAATCTTTCTTATCATAAAACTGGGAAAGGAGGGAACAAAATTCTATTGATTCCCTCATGAGAAAAAATCCAACTACTATTAGTTTTTATTCTAATATGTTAGTTTTTTATTAATGTATAAATAAAAATTAAAAGTAAATTTTTATTTTTTTGTTGTTTAGAGAATGAAAAAATATTTTTAGTTTTATATCTTTTGGACGGTGTAGTGGATCAGTGGTGGAATCATTTCAGGAATATGACTCAATAAGATGAAATTGATTTCATTTAATGGGATTTGTTTTAGAAGTTATTATTGAACATTTACTTTCCCAATATTATTTTTATGAAAATATATAATTAATTCCTTGAGTTAATATTAGTGATGATAAATCAGTTGGTACCTATGAGGTGATTTGTACAAGATATTCAAGGTATGATTATGGCATTATAATCCCACATGAATGTAAGGTTGATCAATTACTAATTTTTATAAAACCAAGTCATTGAATTTTTTGTCCATATGGGATATCATTTTCTATGAAGAAATAAATTTTAGTTATATCATGTTAGAAATAGATACTAGATTAACCCTTAAATCTCATGGTTTTGATATAAATAGAATGATGATATTCCACAAAACCATAAAAACCATTGTGAGAAGATGATAAAATTTCTTTCATTCTCTATGTGATCAAGGAAAAATGGAAGAAATTGTATTATAAAGCCATGTAAATTTTTTATGTGTGAGATGAAAGGATGTCGATCTATTGATTGTTGAATTGATGGGTAGAGGTTATACAGTTATTCAAATAGATATAAATCTATATAGAAAGAAACACCCAAAGTGATGTTATTCAAATGATGGAGTATGGGTATTATGATAAAAATATCCCAAAACATTTTAATGATGATGTTCATTATAAGAAGCCTCTTAAACCGATAGAAAATAAAAAATATGATGTGATCACTATTTCTAATGATAGGTGAGGTAATAGTGTGGTGAAATTCATACTTACAATAAATTCTAGAACCAGTGATGTCTTATTTTACTATGTATTTAACCCTCATTTTTATGATTTATATAAGGGTATTCAAATTCATTCTTAGTTATTATATATTGAATTAATCATGAAAACATTTAATTGTCATGTTAAATCATCTCTAGTTTTTTATTCTTATCCTACTGATGATTGTGGGAATTGTTTTCCGACAATTCTTGTTATTCCTTATATCATTGAATTTGATGTCATACACTGAATATATTATATTTTACTACATAATGCTCCTATCAATTTTAGATGAGGGGTAGTAAAATTTGATATTCCAAACTAAAAAAGGATCATATGTTATTGATAATATAAACATGAAATTCATATTGAAACAACATCCATTGTATATGAATTAACTCCCATTCAAATTGTGTGCTTCTATCATGTGGTTGGGTTTAAATTTTACATCAATGATATGTTTATAGTATGGAATTTTGTTAATGTCATTAAAAATTATTTTCCTATGTAATCCATCAAATAGTTATGTTTCTATTGTAGTTGAACTCATTCAGGGTACCACACCAATTTCAAATAATCTATATAGAATTTACACAATTTTGATTTTTGAATTTAAGAGAGAAAACCCGGAGATTCTTGACCAGTGATTCATTTATCCAATTTTCTCCTCTGGAGGTGAGTCGATTCTTTGTGTTAAAAAAATTATTTAGCATTGTGAATTTATATTGATTGTTGGTATTTTTAGAAAATCACACTAATGAAAAAGTATCACGCATCCCATATTGATGACTTGTTTTATCAACATTATGGAGATCATTACATTTCCATGACTGAGATTTATTCTATATACCATAAATTTGGGTAAAGAAGGAGTATATATTGAATACATCATTTCAATCACTGTATAGAGACTATGTCTATATTGTTATTCCATCAATTATTACTAATTCCCAAATATCATAATGGATTTAATGAATAAATTTTTTAGAGATATCCTTTCTCTTTTGGTGGTTGTTTTTATAGAATATATTCTCATTTATTCTATTATAAAGTATGAACACGAAAATCACATGATAATTGTACTAATGAATATAAGGATGGAGATACCAGATGAAAAATATACAATATATGAGTTTATGTTATAAAAGTTCTTAGATTTAGGTCATATAATGTTAGGATAGGGAATATAGGTAGATCAGTCAAAGGTGGAGGCTATTTAGTTTTACCTAAACAATCCATGGTAACTAGGATACACTGTTTTCCCTATTTATCCATTTATTATAGATGTTTTTTGGAGAATATTTCATGATTATCTACTTCAACCACTATGTTAACTTAAAATAAATCCATGCTCCTAATGATGTCTGAATTAATGGATTATTTCTTGGAACTTAATATAATATTAGTAAGAAATCAAATAATTACAATACCTTTTAGTGGAGAAGGGTTTATAATCTATAGTGATGGATCCATGAAGGGATTAGGATGTGTAATTTTATTGAATGATAATGTATAGAATATTCCACATAAAAATTAATGTTTCATTATTAAAATTACATTAGAGATGATTTTAAATTTTTTGGGATAATTTTATCATTAAACATAAGGTGGTATTTTATATATATAAAAATTGTTATGTATATAATGAAAATAAAATTAATGAACATATTCATATAGAAGGGGTTCAATATGAACCATAGAAGATGGTTGGAGTTAATTAAATATTATAACAACACAATACATTAACTTCTTGGGTAAATTAAACATGTTGGATAATTTATTGATTTGAAAGGATTAGAATATATTGTTTATAATAATGGGCACAAAAAATCAAATATTTTCTGATTTCCAATGAATAGAGTGTGGAATCATAATCGAAATGGAAATTTTTTTATATTTCTCTAATAGGTGTTTAACCATATATCCATGTTAGTATAAAATAGGTACATAAGGATGATATGGAGGTACAAATGATAGAGAGAGAGATGTTTCTATGTTTAACCTTGATTACAATGGAATGGTAATGTTTATGATAAATATATGTGTTCATCCCATCCCAAATTCTTAGAAATATATGATAGTGGAATCTAATAGTTCCACATTATCCATTCATTAAGAATGTACATATATGTGTAGATATATGAAAGAGTATTTATGGGGTGACAGAATGAAGAGTTATTTGGAAGAGTTTATATCTCAGTTCGTGGTATGTTAGTTAGTTATTGAATGAAGGAAAAAAGTAAAAGTGGTTCTCAAACCCTTACCCATTCCTGACTTGAAATTGGAAAATATCACCATGGATATTTCCCTCATTCACCCAAAAATATCTAAATGAAATTATTCTTTAAAAATTATAGTAGATGTCCATAAAGTATATATTTACATAATCACTACTAATGAATATTTATATCTAGATCAAGTCTCCAGAATATACATTAATAAAATTATAATTTTTTATTGAATAACACATGAAATTATATACAATTGTTATTCAATAATTACCACACAATTATGTATATGTATTCAGTATGATCCTGATTCATATTTGAGTTTTATCACAAAGTATCATCCATAAATAGATGTTCAGTCTACGATATCAGTTCAAACCGTAAATGATTTGATGAGATCTTGTTTTTTGGAATTCAAAGGTCGTTGGGATCAATACCTTCCTCTAAATGAGATTTATAACATAAATATCATTCACTTTAGCATTCATATGGCTCTTTATAAAGCCACATTTGTAATGAAGTTTAGAAATTTTAATTTCATTATTGATTTAGGATAGATAAAAATATAGTGATGAAATATAGTAGGATATATCATAGATAAGGATAGATCCATTCAAAAACACATTTGTGAAACAAAAAACCAATAATAATGTTATGCTGAAAATATTCAACGCGATCTCTAAATTGTGTTTACAAAGAAGGTAATTCTTTTATATTCCTAGGGAATAATTTTATTATTTTTAAAATGAAGGAAAAAATATTCCCTAGGTATTTTATTCCATTTGAAAATTATGATCATATTTTGATTGTAGCTTATTACTAGATGCTTCTACTGAACCACTCTCAGGTTTAATATGTATTTAATGTATATTTCATGGGGATTTAGATTAATTATCCATCACATATACTAAAATCTAAGGCCGTATCATTGGAAAATTAAATTTTTTATGGGGAATAACAATTATAAATTCAGAATCATATAAAAAAGGTTATTGGAAAATATACCACTAACCATGTTAATGTATTTTGGTGAAACCAACATCTTGAGAAATATATGTTAGAACCAGATGATGAAATGAGCTAGAATTATCCTCATTTTTTATACCAATGAATTTTAATTTCTCGAAAAAAAATATTTTTAATTGTAGTATAATGTAACACTGTGATATACTACGAAATAATTTTTTATGAAAATTAATTTATTTAATAACTTGAATGTCACACAATTATATGTCATAGTGAACTATGATATCCTATTAATAATATTATTTTTATATGATTTTTTATTTCTTATATGGTAAATTTATATTTAAAAATAGTAATAAAAAACAATAGATATTATGATTAAATGTTTTAAAGGAAGAAAATATGATTTTAAATTATTAGATAATTTTATGTAATTTCTTTATATGAATGTAAAATAATTTTTTAAAAAAAAAATATTTTTTTTTGAAGAGATGTAATAAAATTAATTTTCACAATTTATATAAAACTTATTTAAGAAAATTATATTTATTTTTTAAATCAATATGTAAAAATTAACATAGGGTGAATTTTTTAGAAATAAAAAAAGGATTATCAATTATGTCAATGATAGGATTTTGTGGATCATGCTCTTTATTTTCATTATTACTAATTTCCATATAACCGAAAAGATTTATTCAATGAGTCTTGTTTAATTTCCCTTGATAGACTATTAAAGTAATTATTTATACTTTTACATTATAATGATGATGTTAAATTTGGTTTCATAAATAATAATATCCAAATTTTTATAGTTGATTATAATAGTGTTAGATAAATAAAATATATGTATAAAATGTACACAATTTTTTAACTACTTAATATTAATATAAAATAATTTTTCATCAATTTATTTATTAATTTATTTGAGAAAATTATAAATTTAAATTTGTAAATCATTATGAAATGAATTTTACAAAATTTACTTCATTTTTTGAGTCAATATGTAACAATTATCTGAGGGTGAAATTTTGTGAATTTCCTAATAATATTATTGTCTTACACAAATGTTATTCTCCAACATCTCATGGTAATTAATTGAAAATTAAATTTTTCCATAACCATCCTATCATGTAATTATAATATCTACCTTACATAACAGTACTAAGAAAATAAGCAGACCCATTATTATGCTCCATTTTTATTATTTATATTTAGTTTAGTTATGTATTAATTTTTAAAGATGTATTATATATGAATATATTTGATGGATAAGATTTACTTCTCCAACAAAATTTGTTTATTATTTGATGTTTCAAAAGTAATTTAATGTAAATGATTTTTTATTTGATCATTATGTTTTGTATAAAATACTATTATATTAATATGTAATATTATTGTTTGAAATGATTGTGTCTCTATAACCCATAAATTATCTTATTTTATCAAATTTGAAAATTGTATCATTAAAAAATATCTTATGGATATACAAATCCCTAGATTGAATGTAATTTGTTTTTAAAAGTAAATTACAATGTTCCATAACAATAGATCTAATGGAGGAGAACCAAATAAAATGTAATTGTCTTACACAACCTATTTCAATTTAATTAATATTACACCAATTTTATGTATATGAAATTTATCAAAAAATAACAAAAAATTTATCCTTAATATAATACTAAATTATAATTATTTTGGAAACTGAAATATCATGATTATTCAATAAAATTACATGTGAAAATATCCCTTAATCATATGTGTAAACAACAACATACACCTAAAAATACAATTTAGTATATGTAATCATATTTCTTGGATAGTTCTTCAAATTGTTTTCTATTTTATATAAATTTTTTTTGACCTAATAATGTATCAATAATTATAATATATTATCTAGCATCTTATCTATAAAACCATTTGAAAATGATAACATCGCATGTTCATACTTGTGAACTAAAACATCCACTGTGTGAGGTAATTGATTTTTTATTTTTTATTTAAATGGTTTGTAAGAAGGAATATTTATTTAATAAATCTGATATATATTAAATAAAATTGTAGAATGTTTTAATTATTATAGAACATTATTTCATTCCATCCGTCTTGGAGTGATAACTGTATTATTCATATGTATGAGATATCACCTCAATTTCATATTTCTATATCTATATTTTAACAATGAGTAAATATATAATGGATATATATTTTATTTATATAATGATTAACATATTTGAGATTATGTAACAATGATCAAAATACAATGAACAAAACTACCAAACAAAAATTATCATGAAAAATGATACATATAACAAATTACAACTACTATTTTTATAAATAATTATTAATAAATTGCTTTTCAATTAATGTTTAAGGAAATATATGATATGAAAAAATGTTATATTATATTGGAATTCAAATAATGAAAATATAATTTTTTATACAGGAGATTAAATATCATTCATTGAATTTGAAAATCGATTTGAGGGATTTCTATTAAAATCTCATTTTTATAGATTTCATATGATTATGTTTCCAATGGATAAATCATAGGATCTAACAGTAATGAGACTCATTATTTTTTTATTATCCGATGGTTATTTTTATGAGAATAAGTGTTTTCAATTCATTTTCCTATCATTATGTATGTATGAGACTAAATTAATTAGTTTAGGAAAAAACTGTCTTTTATACACTTTTCAACAAGAAATTATTTTTTATTCATATAAATGATTTCTAAAAAATGTTTTCAAGTATTATTTCATTCTCTTGGGATTTATTAAATTCAATTTTATCTAATATTTTATTTTTTCAAAATCATTAATGTGGGATTTTTTTACCTTTTCATAAGAAATATTCTTTTGTTACTTTGTTTGAAAATTTGTTAATATATCATTTTTTTAACATAAAAAAAATGAATATAATTTTATTCCTCAGGATCAATCGTTTCATCAATAATATATGAACAATTATCACGTATCATTCAAAATAAATAATTTTCCTAAATATTTGGAAAATTTTATCATTAATTATGTTATTTAATAAAAGAAAATGGCCTCTTTATCATGAACCATTCCATATATCATTTAAATTTATTTTACTAAATAATTAAAACCATTGAAATTAAATTTGATTTAAACAGGATATGTTCCATTAATTCCATCAACATTCATTCATCATATTTCTAATAATGATGATGTCTTATGTATGATTATATAAAACTAGATTCATTCACATGAGTTAATTATGATATGATAAAATGTGGGTCAAACTTGTTTTCCTTTTTTATTATATGATGAAATTATGATATGATTATGAAATCCATTTACCTTATACATGTGATTATATGATGAATGAATCTTGATATTGTGTAAAAAATGTCTCATTTTTTCATTATGTGACCAGAGGTCCTAAAATAATATAGTTGTCCAACACATTATGTAAATATTCATATCTCATGAGATAATATTGATTAGACTGGGGTGTAAATCTCATTTATTAAGGTACTCTATCCAATTTTATTGTATTAAAAGTGGAAAATGAGTAATGATATAATGGAAGAGATAGTGAACTATATATTTTACGATTGTTTTGTATGTGATCCATTAATAATGTGGTATTTTTCCATTCATATATGCATTCCAAAAATAAATGTTTTATTCCATTGTTTTTCTATTATGGATATTATTCCTCGATTCCTCTTAGATTAATATGTTATGAAAATCAATCATTTATTCCATGAATCATGGTTTAGATTTAAAATATGGTGGATATGGTTTTAAAATGATACTATCAAGTTCTAATATACTAGTTTTCTTGTTATGTAGTAATCTCACTTGTTTCCCCATGTTGTGAATCAAATAATACATTTTCTTATGATTCTATTCCCTAGGTTATGAGGAATGATTTTATGTATGATATTTCTAATAGGGTAACTATTTAATAAAAATGTAGTTGGATATAATATAGATATATTGTTAAAAGGTTTTTTGAGTTTCCATTTTTGAAATAGAACATGACCTATAAAATTATTGCATGGATTATAATGTTTTGTATTTCATATTCATCTTATAAGTTGTGAATTATATTTATTAAATGTATGGGACACTATAATTTCAATTTTTTCCAATAAAATTGAATACATGTGTATATTAGAGGATAAAAAGTTACATATTTTTATTATGGAGATATGGTGTTATTTTCAAAGAAACTAATGATAAATATACTATGTATTTTTTTGATTTATATTATAATGGATTATTTTTTTATTCAAAATATACCAACTATAGAGTTATCATCGTTATAAAAAATTATATTGTATAAGTATGTAATATCTAATATTTTGAATCCATGAGTTTAATAGTTATATAATATATTTCAATTTCAAATTAATGTATATAGATGATTTGGATATCACAGTAATAGGTTGATCGTGGTAAATATGTAGGGCAATTAATGGTGATTCACTACAATAACCATACTAGATATGAGTTAAAAATTAATTATATAAAACAATCTTTCACAATGATCATTGTGATCCATTAATACAATATAATTAATAAGGTATAGTAAAACATTTGAAAGCTGATATTTTTATGTTTTGTAATTTCACATTGATGATATCTTTTAATTAGAAATGGGAGAACTAGATTTCCAAAAATATTATTTGAACATAAATTTTTATTTAATACAATCCACCTATGTATATATTATAAACACAATCAACATTTTATTGAATATTTAATTATGATATTATACTTTTCTTGAAATAATTTATCCAATATTGAAAATAAGAAGATACAGGGAGACAAAATCTAATGGGAATTAATAGTAAAATTATGTCTGGCCAAGAAAACAAAATTGATAGAATTATTGTTTTTAAAATATTTTTTTAATAAGGGTTATGTTCTCACATAAACCTAGAATATTTGTTAATATCAATTTAAATTGATTTTTGAAAACATTTGTTTTTTGATGGCATTCACATTTTAATATATAAAAAATGGATATGTATTTTTATTTTATTTTCAAATGAAGATATTACATATAGTGAGTACATATTAATTTAAATTGAATGATGATAAGAAATATTTGTGCATTGAATCATTAAAAACTTACGAAATATATTGTACTTGAAACAATTCAAAATTTTTCCAATGGAGCATGATGTTATCATAGTCTTCGATAAACCATGATATGATCAATGATGTAGATGTGTTTTCTTATTTATAACCATTACTCAATTCAATATTTAGTCAAAATAATTTTACAATCATGTTTTTTTTATTCCTAATCCACAAACCTAGTTTGGGAATTATCATTAATATAATAATAATTTTCACTATTAATTTTGGGGATTTAAGGTAAAAAAATAATGAATGGATTGGATATCATTAACTTTCTCCTTTTATCCCAATGCCATGTTCCTCTTTGGCATGATTTGGTTCCACTAATTAGTTATGAGTTTCCAGTTTCCCAATATTTTAATACATAACTTCCTCATTTCCCCTTATTAATGCATGTCAATATATTGACTATGTGATAACCAATACTGACTTGGGAAGAAGGAAACTGTAAGGAGTACTAGTATTTTTTCATGAACTTTTTTGGCTCTAGAAACATGGAATGGTGGGATGAAATAATGATAATGTTGTAATTTTAAGGGAATATTAATAAAACATGATTATCCTTAGTATGTATATGAATATAACAAAATGTAGTGGTATGTGATGAATGAATGAGAAGTTTGAGGTAACAGTGCATAAGGTGAAGTTTAATGTTGATGGCTATGGTTAAACCTTTTCTCATAAAATTGATAATTATTAATGTTTACCGGCCATTCTGATGGTGCATGAGTTGATTCCCACTAGTGGGATCAATTAACTAAATATGTTCCATGATATGTGGACTAAAATTATGTTTTGGAATGGTCTAATTCATTGGTTATGAATGTATTACTAGAATGATGAAAAACATTTATGGACCTAGTGGCCAAATTCTCCACATCATGGGTGGGTTTACTACTAACCATGTCTAGGTATTGGTGACATAATTTGGCGAGGCAATGATTGCATAATGTCTTGTGTTCAATTACAATATGTACATAATATATGTCGACTGTGATATTACCTCAATGCAGGGATCTCCCCATCACAGCCCAAAATGCTCCCCTTCTAATGAAAACCAATTTTTTTAAACATTACTTTTGTGGCCTTTTATGAAAATTTCACAATCTATCATAATTTGGTAGATAAATTTCATATAACTTTTTACATATTTTATGATTGTTTGACATAATTATTCATGAGAGTACATTTAATTTTAATTTTTTTAATATTTTAATATTATTTATATAGTATAAATGATAGGTTCTGATTATGAATTATAGATTTTTGATGAGTTGTGGTATTCCTATATCTATGGATTAATGACATGTGTGTAGGTATGATAACAAAATATGGTGTTTGTTACACCACAACACACTCGGGGTACATGTTCGCTAAACCATGATCATCAGTTCAGTACTCCCATGAACCTGAAAATCATTTCCCACTAAATAGGGTTGATAGATTAAGGTGCACCACTAATAAATTTTATAGGATTCAATAGGTAATATTTCTTTTATCAATGGATTAATCTGATCCTTTGATTAAAATCCTATATAGTAGGGCGAAGGTTCTTTGTGAGGGTTCAATAGTCCTTCGATCAATATGAATGATTCAATGAGGTGAATATCTCATATTACAGTATATTATATGACATGAGCCTTGTGATTTTTATAGTTATAAAAATCTAGTTTTACATTTTATATGTCATTTATATTGTTGGGAATTCACAAGAGACACTCTCGTACATCTCGTGGTCTCTATAATTAATGCATAGTCGGGGTTTTATTCCCACAATGGTATTGACTAGATTGTTTTCTATTTTATTTTATTTATCTTTCATGGCTTCATAATAATTATGTTTGTAATCAATCATTAATATTATTTTTTCCCTCATGTTTTTTCCAATGAAAATGAATCACAGTTCCACAATGATCATAGTGGATATAGAAATATCATATTTTTATCTTAATAGTACCTATAAGTTTTTGGTACTAGAGGAGATCATGTTTACAATATGTGTGGTAGGGTGTCAACATCACAAAAAAATTAAATTTCCTTAAATATCTAGGTATTGTGATATATGCTTCTCCCACTTTAATGTATTTCATTACAATTTTTTTAACAAACATTTTTTTATATATTATTATCACATTGAATATATAAATATATTCCATGTTTATTTATGTAATTTTTCATATGGGCATCAAGTAAATAGAATATATATTGTGCTATATGACCACTTAATGATATCTAGAAGCCAATATCCAATTGGAGGTTTTCTTGCTGTAGAAAATATAATAAATTTCCTTCCATAGTAGAGAACCTATGATAAGAGTCATGATAATTTAATTTCCAAGTGGGGTGATCGTATGGCTTGTGTTTAAATATATTTTTATTTTGTATATTTTTTTGGGATTTTTTGGAATCCCAATATAAGGGTCATTATTATAGTTTTTGGACCAGGAAATAATTATTGGTGTGGTGATTGTTACATATACTCACAATGAAAATGATAACCTATTAGTCAATTCAAAACTATAGAGAACAACATGTACGGTAGGGATGTGATTCTATATACATAAAATAGTTTCAATATGTTATTTCTATACATATTTTTTATGTTAGTTCCCAATATATTTTGTTATTATTGATTTATCATTAGATAATTATAATATTCAATTATTATTTTTGTATATTCACATTATTCATTGTCTAAAAAGATCAAGGATATTTTATTTTATAATTAAAAACAATTTTCACCTTTCATGAAATTTTCAATAAAATAGGATAATACTAAAAACATTTACCATCACTATGTTAAACACCAAAAGATTATGATGATTTAAAAGGAATTTTCAATTTGAGAATGAATTTGGAAAATAAATCTTAATTCAATTTTTTCTTTTCTAACTTCCCACTAGTTTAATTATCAATGAATTTTCAATGAGTGTATTTTTATTTTATTTATTTTTATTGTGAACTTATTGGGATTCATATATCATTTTAATTTCTCAATTAGTTCCACTATATTTTATGTTGATCATTGTACAAAGAGTCAATCCGAGAATGCACTTATCAATCTAAACATTAAATTAATGATTTTCCCCAAAAAAATGTCATGCATCGTTAGATCATGATTTATTATTAATATTATATATTTAAATTTAGATAGAATATTTAATCACAAAAATAAATAATTAATTATATTTTAATGAGGGAAATCTACGGGGAAAACTAAGATTTTTTTTTGATGACAATTAAATTCCATTTTTATATCTTTTATATGCCCACCCACACCTGAGCTGTATGATTTTTTATTTTTCACCTTTGGATGATTATTTTCATGGATTAGTGATTTCCAATATTTTTTTTCAATGGTGACATTGTTTTTTTCTTTGTCAATGAATTTATTTTCGCTTCCATGTGGAACTGAATCACCATACCAGATTAATAAAATTTATTATTCATAATTTGTTTTATTCTTTATTAATGATTTGATAATTTTAACTCATTGTATGAACAAATTCACAACTAAAAGTATTAAATTCAATACATTGTGGTGAAGTGTTCATTATTTACTTGTTTTTATTTGTTATTGTACCCTCTCATTAGTCAGCATCAGTCTACCAAATAAAGGCTTACGTCAATTGATGGATAACCCTAAAATGGGATGATCCAAGTAAGTTGTAAGAGGATTAACATAATTTTTTACCCTATCCATGTTTAATAATATATTTTCATTGATATTTAAATTGAATGTTTTTCCCATTCATCATCTTTACTTACTTTTAAGGCCAGAAATCTCAATTTTTAATACGATCCATTATGTAACACACTAATATTTTATGGTATGTCTTTTTTATATGTAATTATATAACGTCCTATGTTTCACACAACACCAAGCATAAACTGACAATGATATATAATTAAATATTAATATTTAAAAATGACAATCATAATATAGATATTATATTTGTGGGAATGAATAATACTAAAAAATATAAAATTTATTTATTATATTTTTAATTAATTTATTTTCATTTTTCCAAATTATTTTATAGGCATAAGATAAAAATGAACCCAATTTTATGCATTAAATGTCCAAATGTTTCAAAATATAAATTTAGCACATTTTAATGGCAAAAATTTCTTAACAAAAAAGTGACACTTTTATAAGTTCTATTTAACATAATAAAAATCATTTTTAATTTATTAATTTACAAATTACATTATGGTAATTATTTAATTTTTTTGAAAATATTTATTTCCCAGTGAATAATGGAAATCCAATTTTTTTTAAACTATTATTTTAATTCTATTAATATTATATTATGATTCTGATAGAATCCTCCACTATAAATTATTAAATTAAATATAGGAATCCTAAAATTTATTTTGTGGTATATTTACATCATGGACTAAGTAAATAAATATTTTAAAAAATGATAAATTTAAATCCTACAATTTTTCTGAAACATAAATGTTTATTTACAATTTTATAATTTATATAATGCTTTAAGAGAAAGCTATTATTCATAAAATAGTTTTATAAATCATTAAATTTTTATTATTATTATTATTATATAATTTAATGAGATGTTAATTAATTTTTCAAAGTGTTGTAAAATCAATTACAAATTAAAAATAGGTACATTCCATGTAAATGATGAATTTTATTTTTAAAATAAATTATATTTATTTATAAATTTATTTTCTAAAAATTCTGTTTGTTTATGAATTTTAACCATAATAAATTGGTGAGGGTTATTTTTTGGGATTTCTCTAAAATAGTTCAGTTTTTTATAATGAAATATGATAATTTACAACATAAGTTAAATACAAGATTTATTGATTCATTAATGATTTATCGATGATGTAAGAAACATTGGTTCAAACTCACATCCACTAGTAACTTTATTTAGTCACAATAATCATCAATAATTCTTTTCGTTATCCAATAAAAAAATAATGAATAGAATAGTAAAAAAACTCTCCCTCATCCACAATAAATATCACAACTCACATTCTCTTCTCCTCACTCCACAAATGAATCAATGGTTTTCCACATCATAACCAATAAACTTATATTATCTCTCCAAAAAATCCATGATCCATTGGTATCAATAATAGTTCAAACCCATGTCCCGGATATAGGTTGTACATGAGAAGAAATCAAGAGGTAACATCCTTAACCCTTCCTTTTGATTTTATATTATTTTACATTAATGTATTATCTTTTCATCGCATAATCTATACAAAACCTTTAGATAAAAAAATTATGTTATTTAAAATTTTATTTTATTAAATTAATAGAATACCAACAATTATATATCCTCACCCCTTTAATTTTTTCTAAACATCAAAACATCGTCTGTGAGGTGCCACTTTATCACCTTAGTAGAGGACCTATTTTCATTTTTCAACTATATATAATGGAATGTAATAAAATTATTTTAATCCATAAAAAGATAATAATATATTTATAAAATCCTATTTAATTTTCTAAAACCCCTATATTTGCAACATAATAATTAATAATAATAAACTAGTTCATATTGATTTAAAAAATGAACAAATATAAACGACTATCAATAATTTTTTATCTAATGATTTATCATGAGAACATATATATATATAATTGTAATATATATCCATTTAATAATTTTGATGTTCATCGATAAAATATAATTTCAGTTTTTGACAACTTTTCTTAGAATACTAGATTTTTAATACATGTGTACAAGTAAATGGATCATGACATCTAGGGAAACAAAGGCTCAAAAAAATAATATTATTTCTTATAAATCAGAAAACTTTCAACAAATAAACATAATAAAATTACTATAATTCATCCATCTATGGATAATGACATGAATTAATTAAATAATATATTTAATATGCTTTTATAGGACATGGAGATAAATTATAGAACACATTCAAGCTTCAGATAAGGGGTTTATCGTTACAAATTTATTTCTCTGATATTTATATTATTCACCACATATATATTATGTGTGGTTTATATATACAATAATTGGATATATAATATAATGAATATATTTATACTGATTATGTTTAATTTTTCATTTTATAATTATTAATTTTTGGGTCAAGTGATACGATTGATTACAATGTGGTACGAGATTCTCCTCGAACATACATTTTTCATTTGGGTTATGATTTCCGTCTTGTAACCCCAATGTAATTATTATTTATTTTAATATAATTATTCTAAATTATTTATATATATTCCATTTTCATATGTCAATTTCATTTCATATTACATTTATGAGAGCGTACATGCTTTATTAGGTTCCCTTTTCAATTCTTCCCGATAAGAAAGGCCAGTTAAAGAGAACATCCCAACATCCTAACCATTTTCAAGTACCATATATATTATTTTATTAAGATACTATTTTTGTCTAAAATCACTCTTTTTTCCTAAAAACCTATATGTTTTCATTTCATGTTTTATACAAAAATATATGAATTTTCGGTTTTAAATACTCTTTTAAATTGTCTCTTAAACCGCACTAAAGTGGCCTAACTCTAATGTTTATTATATTTTTTTGTTCATATGGGATATATTTTATGCCACACACAAAATTTAATTTTTCAAACCTTCCCCATTATATGATATATAATTTTATATTATGATTTTATGAAAATAATTTCCAAATTAACACGTTTTTCTAATGTGAAAATTGTTTTCTCCTCTCATTTTTTTACTTTTGTGTGATATATGCCATTTTCACCAATTAGACGTTCTGTGTGGTGTATGTATATCCTATTAATATATCATATAATGAGTCTTATTATTATCAACATATTCAATGTATCTTTTAATTTTATTCCATTGTTGGTGTTATGATTTAAATGTTTCAATGGGGTATGG
Organism: Viscum album; assembly: GCA_963277665.1. Lineage (NCBI taxonomy): Eukaryota > Viridiplantae > Streptophyta > Magnoliopsida > Santalales > Viscaceae > Viscum > Viscum album. The sequence continues at coordinate 965,205,994 of OY728136.1, forward strand.
GAGACTTTGGAATGTTTAAATATTATTTTTCTCAATTATATTCAATATTTATCATTTGAAATTATCTTTGTATATTATTACTTCAATTATTAAATCTTTTACTTAATAAATATATGTTGATATGTAATTTGGTACTGGAATTGAATCTATTTATTTATAAATAATTAGACTTGATCTGATGGGTGAGGACCATTGTATCCCCTCGACGAATCGATGTGACTCAAGAGAAAAAGAGTTGATAAAAAACCCTTAATGTTTTATTAAAATAGAATCAGTAATGTTTATACCAAAATAAATAAACGTTATTAATGGTATAATGATTTATATGCAAGATAAATTATGTCCAAATAATAATCATTTCCTATATTAAGTGTTCAGTCAGTACTTTTCCAGTGATTTTCAATATGAAAAAATCTATGGATGCATTCTCATTATATGTTTATTAATGGTATATGTTTTTCTGTAATTTGTCGTTCCATAATGTCTATTATTTTTTTACTTTTTTTACTATTTATTTTTTCATATAACCCATAATGAAAGTTTGACTTCACTATTTTTATTTTTTTCTCTCCACATATTTTGATGATGAAATCATTGAATATATGACAAGAATTAATTTATTTTCATTTGTTATGTACTATTTTTAATTTCCAATGTAATAAGGGATACATGTGTATGTCTAGATTCTTTGAAACTACTAAACCAATCGATCTCTAGTGATGTGATCTATTGTAGTTATTCCATTGTAATTAAAAGTCCTCTGACTATAAGAAACTAGTGTCAGGGTTATAATAGTTTTCATTAGAGAATGATTAGAAGAAACATTAGTAAATAAATATATAAAATAATGTTTAGTAAATCTAACCCTAAGATATATCTTCTGAAATATCATAGAATAACTTATTATAATTTTTGAAAGCTATATATTATTAAAGTCTTCTATGAAATAATCCATCTCTCAATACTATGAGTGGGAGTTGTTCTTTCTCAAATGTACATATGATTAAAAAATATGATAGTGTGCATCAAGCCTGACTATGTGTAACTTGGTGCCTGAAAACTGGCATTACTACGCACTAGGTTGGAAAATCACGGGGGATATGCATAGGATAATTCACATTCCCTTTATAGATGGTTATGAAAAATTAAAAAGTAATAATTTCCACAAGGAAAGCATGGTGTTTATTATTAGATTACATATGAATAAATATTCAATTTACGTTAAGTGTTATTATATATCATAATTATTAATTATGATTCATTATTTTTTGAGACAATCTATCATGTTCGATTATTTTTATATGGGGATCAGAAAGACATTTGGGTTATAATAAATTATATATATATATATATTATTTTAATAAAAACATCAATCCTTAAATTTTATTTTTTGTTGCGGGAAAACCTTGAAATGAATAGAGAGAGTTCAAGAAGAACTCTTCTATATATTTTATATGATTTAATTTCATGGATTATCATGAGATAATGCTCACGTGATTTCCAAACATTTATCAACATTAATGGTTCCCGAAATAAACTATACGATTCATATAAAAACATTAATATTCCATGTTTCTTTTAAGGATCATGGTTTGTATATAAAAAAATCTTGTATTTTAGACTATCCTACTATTCCAGGAATGGATGTTATTACTATTTAATTTTTTAATTAATCACCCTATCTAAACCACATGAAGCTATCATCAATATAGAAGGTGATACAGAAGAGGGTAACCTCTGAGAAGCTTACACACATCATGTTATAATTTTTTTATCTTTTAAATTATTACATATACTTTTTTACCATTGAGGGAAACACAATAATATTTTTTTATGATGATTATTTTCACATGGATGTTCAAAAGTTATATATTGAAAAAAACTATCAGAATACTTATCAATATACTGATCATGTCAATCCAAACTAAACAAATTTCATTTGTAAAGTGAGTTAGAAGATATATAGAATCCCTTTAAGTGTCCCTTGCATTGTGGGAAACTTACTCTTAAAAATATATTCAAACACAGAAGGAACGTATGAAGTTATGTGTTTTATGTCTAATGTTTTATATGTTTAGTTATACTAATAAATTGAAAATTTTAATTTAAGAACATCCATTTTTGATCACAAAAATCAAAATTTATACTGGGAAAGGATTTAATTTTAAGAAAATGTTTTCCAATATAAAATTCATAAACTACTATTATACAAGACGCTACACAAATAAATGTCACCTATATTAAAGGAATATAAACCAAAAGTGGATAATCGATCACAATCAAGCTTTTTTTACTACTAAAATGAATAGGAATGATTAGTATGACAATTATTTGATTTATGAATCTTATTACTTTCATATTTTATTTATAATACTCTATCTATATGAGTAATGAGATATATAAGTATTGTACTAAAGTATATATTTGTTAAAAAAATTTAAACATGTGTTGAATTGAAACCGTAATTAGGGGATGTGTTTCTATTGTGGGTTCATATTTTTAAAAAATTATATGATGGGAAATATAACCCTTAATTTGTTCTTGATGAATGAGATAATAAGAAATAGATTTTTATGGGATTTTATTGGTTACAAAAATTTTTGTTAGATAACTGATGGTTTACATTATACTGGAAATATTAGATGTTTGTATTTAAGTACAACATGATTTTTTTACTCTTAGTAGAATCCATGTTTTATAATGAATTAAAGGTGATCAAGGTAATCAATTATTTTGTAATTCTTATTTATTTTTATATAATTATGAAAATTTATGTTTATATATTACCAAATCATTTATCCAAATCATATTATCTTTATTTTATGGTTAAATAATTGTATTAAAGTGTTCCCATTTCAAATCCTCCTAATAAGCCAACCTGGTTAAGGTTTATTTCCCAATTTCATACCCATTTTCATGTACCCACCACAATCTATTTTAAACAACAATTATATTTATAAAATCCTTATTTACTCATAACATGATATATCTTTTCATTTATGGTGCTATAAAATCAAATTGAGACATTTATGTTTTAAATATGCTTTTAAAATTTATACTATACTACAATAAAGTGGCCTAATTTAAATGCTCCTTAAAAAATATTCTTTACCTGTGAGAAACATTTTATTCCCAAAACATAATTCAATTTTCCATACCATTTATTTTATAAGTTATATATGTTAACATATTTATTTAATGATATGTAATTATTATTTTCTAAAATAACTCTTCTTTCAAAAGTAAAAAGTGTTTTTATCAACTAATTTGATTTACTTTTCTATAATATAGGTCGTGTTCACCACTTATTAATTATGTGTGGTGTATGTATTTCCCAAGATATATCATATAATTATTCCTCTTATTATCATGATATTATAAATTTCTTTTAATGATATTTTTTCATAGGGATTGTGATTTAAATTTTTCAATTTTTTTAGGGACACTTTGGATTGTTTAAATATTATTTTCCTCAATAAAATTTTCTTGGTATCATTTAAAAGTATCTTCATCAATATAGAAATAATTATTTGAATATTATAATAGACACATATATTTTGATATGTCATATTCATCATGAATTGAATCTATGTATGAATAATTCTTCGGACATGCAGAAATGGGTGCGGCCCATTAGAGCCCCTTAATGCATCGACTAGTCTCATTCTATAAAAAAAGATAGTGAAAAACACTATGTCTTTATTCCCAATAATAATAAAATAGTTTTATACAAAAACATTTAAGACATCATGAAGGTATATTAGTTTATGTTACATATACATGACATCAAAAAAATAAGAATTTTCTTCATTCAGGTTTATGATATTACATTCCATCAAATTATTACTTCGAAAAAATCCATGTATGAATTCTCATTCTCAGATTATTGATTTCATGATTTTTTCTGTTATTTTTCCTTATATAATTTCTTGACCTTATTTACTTTATTTTTCTTCTTATTGTTTCTCATAACTCAAACTGATTATTTAAACTCACCATTTTTCTCAGTCCCTATATTGTTTAGATGAAATCATTGAATATGTGACATGAAGAAATTTGTTTCTATTGCTTTGTACTATGATTAATCACCAATTTAATAATGGAACCATGAATGTGTCATGTTTATTGAAGACTACATTAAATGTCAATCGATGTTTATTTTATCACATGTATCTAAGGCATTGTAATAAAATGACCACTGACTATTGGATAACAGGGTCACATTTTTTACACTTTACCTTGGAGACCTCATAAAAATGGTCCTCTTGATGGATAGTTGCTTTGATTTTTTGGTATGTAGTAATCAATAAATTTTTTAATGTTGTTTTATAACATTTAATAACTCAATCTTGTATAAAAAAATAAAAATCATTTAAAAAATGAATCCATTCAATATATTTCATATTCTAGGACAAACACATCAACCTGCATTAAGTTAATATAGATCTCGTCATTATATTAGAAAAATTAAATGAAAACTTGGATTTTAAAAATTATTTCAAAATATCTCAATATTATGTTAATTTTTCTCATGGATACATCTTAATACTATGTGGGTATGAATACACATGTATTACTACTTGGGAGAGATTTAAACAAGAATTAAAATATTTGTTGGACAAAATTTTGGTACTGTTTCACTGGAATAATTTAATTCACCATTGAAAATCATTATATTTCAAATTAATAGTAAATTATAAAAAAATCAAATCATTTCCACTTTCTTTCTTTTATTGTATTGTATTTCCTATATCAGTGATGAAACAAAAAGAGTAGTTACTATGATGATATACAAGTATGGAGATTCAAGTTCACCCAAAGGTCTATATCCATTATATTATAGTATAATTTTGTCATATATTCTAAACATGAGTTTACTATAATAATGTGTCTAGAAAGAATCCAAATAATCAAAACAATAATGAAAAAATATTAAAAAAATATATGGAACACCCATCCCAAAAAATATTGCAGCTAAAAAATGAATTACCACATCAAACATACATTTAATTATGAACCCACAATAATTTGACATCATAGAAAAATAAGTTACTCTTATGTGAGTAGACCCCATATTCAAAATAACTTTCTATAAATACATGAGTTGGGGAGAGATAATAACAAACTTCACGTTATGGAATTCAATGAGATTGTTGAGACCTGGTACCCCGCCCACAACAACACGAGTCATCTATGATGGGGCTTATCCCTCAATCAATGATTGATCTATAAAACAATCAGATAAACAATTTATCACCATCATAAATAGTCTATAGGATGTAATTTATAATAGTATATTATAACATATACTTTCCTCACCATATAAATTTTTTTACATTAATGGAGAATGAAAATATTTTTTAAAACTATGGAGTGGCAATTAAAAAACAGGGGAATAGTTCAGTGGATCTCTTATCCTAGTATATACATTTTATTTTTGGAATCCTAGAACAAGTTATAATATTTAATCATGGTACAGGTCAAGGAAAAACCTATTAATTTAAATGATGTGTAATTAAGCTATTAAAAACTAGAACCAAATGATTCATATGATACTTTGGATGGTCTTTTTGAAGAAAAAACTATACTTGTTGAATCTCATCCTCTTGTGAAAATCCTATGAAGTTAGTTAAGATTCATACTCTTTTTTAAGATGACATACTAAATTATAAATCAAATGGGTTAAGTAGTAATGGAATTTAGATTTATCTTATAAGAGTACATGAAACAAAAATGGTTAATCTTATTTTAACAATTGGTGGCAGCCATGACCATAAGACATAAAATTACAAAACTATTCACACCATAATTTTGTACTTCTTGGAGGAAAACTAATTTTTTTCAATGATTTATACATTTGGAATTCAAAATAATAAAAATATTTAATCTAATGTATAGTAACCATACATTGTACATAGTTTTTTAATGTATTTATTTTTTTACTGGGTGTGTTCTTTTTGGGTTACATATGTTTTTCTTTGTTCCTATTTTGTTAATGGGGATTGGGGAATCAAATTGTGAAACCGAGATTGGACCTATATAGGAACCCTACCATATAAGGCCAATGCCTTTGCCTAATACCCTTACAATGGCATGATTACAAGGAATCATATCCTGATTGATTGAATAGTTTAGAGTTTATGATGAAATTGATACATACATGAGTCATGAATTGAAAAATAAATACATTAATTGCAATATATATATTTTTTGAGGATAGTAATGTTATTCCATCTAGTGTATTCATTTATAAAATTCATAGAATAATTTTGGGAATCATATTTAAGGAAACATAATAAGGGTGAATAGAAATTCTTAGTTTGGGTAATGTATAATGAAATAAATATTGAATAAATGAGAATAATGAAATGGAATGAGAAATAAATGAACAAACATTCATTTATATTAATAAATTAATAAGGATGTATACAACAAAAATATAAAGGTAAATAAATGGAAACCCACAACATTTATTCAATGAATTGAGAATGAAATCCATACATAGATATGTCAACCCAAAATATTATGTATATATAAAATCTGAATCAAAGTGAAAGAGATGTATATTAATTAGACAAAATTTATTAGGCACATTAAAACCAATATTTTCAAGATAAGTTCCCTAATAACATTAAAACAATATTTTTTAATCCATTTAACTTTGGAAACTAAGTTGTATCATGAGTACCTATCTATGCGTCAAGGGGCTATATTGTGTCTATGCGCCACCCATAAATACATGTGTAGATAATAATTCATTTATATAAAAAAATTAATTAATATCAAATATGACCTATTAAATATCCATGATGAATAATGAATCTAGATTAATCAATATTTCCTCAATGGAGGATAAATAACAACTTAGGTTGTTTATGTTGATGAATGAGGACATCAATGAATGATCTTTGAAACATTATCAATGAAAATAACCTCTAAAAATTTCAATATATCCTATTGTAATTTGAAACCATTGAATCATAATTCCAGTGAATTAAATTAAAAATATAATATCTTGACAAAAAAGCGATTCATGATTTACTATTTCAATGTAAACACACTCTGTAAAAATGATATATGGGTTATGAAATAAACATTTACACGATAAATGATATGTATAATTATAGGGAATCCAATGTCAAATGATCATTAGAAATTGAATATTTAAAAGGGTTATAACAAGCTAATCAGGGAAGTAAGGATCAATAATTTACATTGGGAAATCAATCATAAACCATCCAGAGGAAGAATAAGTATGAAATCAAGAATAAATATCCCATGATGAGTAAATAAATACATTTGTGATGATATAAAAAAATTAAAATCATTATTTAAGAAAATATCATATTTTAATGATTTTTTAATACCCTTTTCATGGATTATTTTTAAAAACTTTTTATTTTAAATGTATAATTTTAAAGTTTCAAAAGATGTTATGATGAAATTATGTTGCGTAAATCTATAAAAGTTTTTTAAGGTAAAAATTTCATTCCTTTTTCACGATGAAAGGATAATAATGTTCATTGTTCAAAATGAAATAGAATATTCTATTAAAAAATTGAACCAGAAAAAATATTTATGTTACATTAATAAATCATTTTTGAAAGGTTAAATTTATTTTGAATCCAATTTTGAATGGAGGATGTTTAGAATAAAATATGTTCTAAAACTAATGAGTGAAATAAAGTTAGGATTTCTTGAAAACACAATCCAAAACATTTTACATACCAAAGAGTGAAAACAATGATACAATTCCATGTAAAATTTCACCAAAAACCAGTGTATAAGAAAATTAAATGGTTTTTTTAATAATGATCAAATAGTTTAATTTTATGGAAATTAAAATGTAAACAATCCCATAAAATGATATTTTGTAGTAAACCCCTGATAATACAAGGACATTCCTATAAGACTCAACCAATTAATAAATTATGTGGGAAAAATGTAAATACACATAAAATGAGAAAATACAGAAAATGACAGTAAAAAGTGATTAGAAATATATTTTTGATAATATTAATGGAAGAATGAAAGTAATATAACAAAAATAATAATATTGGGTTAAATAATTATTCCCTATTTGGTAATTCTAATTTAAACCCCCTTAAATGAAATAATCAGAAGTGAAACACAAAATATCATGGGGAGTGAATGATTCATGATATTATACTTAAAAGTGGTAGTATGTACACCATATCTATGAAATTACATTCCAAAAAACAAATTATTCCACAAATAATGTAAATTCCATTTAATTATAATCATAATAATTGTTATACAAAATAATCCTTTATTATTCCAATGTGTCCCATACCAGCTTAAAACATTTGAATTAGAATATTCATGAAGAAATAAAATTAAATAAAAATTGTAAATAACATGGACATAAAATAAATAATCAAATAATATATCAAAATTAGAAGTATAAACCCCACAAAAATAAGTTTGTTGTCAAAATAAAATTTATCTCCCAATTTTAAAAATTTAGTTGAAACTCCCAAACCTGATGTTTCCTTTTGGGTGAACAACATTTAACATCATGCATAATTGTTTTATAAATGTCAAAAAATAATTTTAGAACCATGTTTATATATATTATGTCATATATTAAATTATTATAGTATATTATTACCCTGTTTTTAATAATCATTCATTATTTTCACTATTTCAGGTGTTAGCAGAGAAGTTTTTTTTGGGAATGTTCTCACATGTTACTTGTTGTAATTCATACATCAGTCATGATTTAAATATCTAAAAAATATAAAAATGATTCAATTATCATATATATGTTTTATATATGTATTTATAATAAACATTAATCTTGGTGGTAGGAAATGAAATGCACTATTCATGGGGTCGGTAGGCCTTACGAACGCGTGAATAATACATTATTTTTCTAGTCATATTTTAAATGAATGAAAATTAAATGATATATATGTATGTATATATAATACAAATAAATTAAAATATCTATTTTAAATATGTTACATAGGTTTATAAAAACCATATTTTTTACATTCCATGTATAACATGAATGAATCACATCACTTTCATGATGAGGTAGTCCACACTTTCACAAACAACACTCTCAAATTCCAACAAAATTGAAAGAATAAATTAATATTATATAAAAATTAAATAATAATAATGAAATTATAAATATTTTATTTATTATTTATAAATATAATGTCCATCCCAATTCTCATCCATGAGAGGCGGAAAAGTAAAAAATAAATGATGACGTTTTGGGAGGAATCATTTTGTTACATATATAAATAATATGTTTCTTTAAAATTTGATGGTTATGTTCGTATGATTTGTTAGAACCCTTAAAATGAAAAAATATCAGTATATTATGGAAAATAGATTTATTATATTATAATGGAATAATATGTTTCAATTATCCAGTTAATTAAAATAAAAGTATAGAGCTTGAGAAATGATGTTACCTCTTCATGGGGTAACTCTTTTTTGTTTTCAACTAATGGCATACTTGGATAGGTTTGATAAATAATATAGGATGATAGGATGATTTGATATATTTATAGGAAAAATTCTTGAAGATAATATTCTATAAAATGTGGCTTTAGAGGTTTGATGTAGAGCGAAGGGAGAGTGCCTTTTTATAGTGATGGACTAGTGAAATGTTTGTAAAATTTTTAATGGGAATTCCAATAACGTTATTCAAATACAACTTGTCTCAAATAATATACTAAATTAGATAAAATGGAGTATAGGGTCTGAATTTGTAAATACAATGATTTTTGTGAAAGGTTCTAGGGATTTTTGGATCTTATGTCTAAGGTTTAGTCCTTTGTTAATATAGTTTTTCTCTTAATCCATAAAATACTTTTAGTCACATTCAATTAAATTTCTTGCCCAATGATTTGTTGAAATAATTATAAATAAAAAATTGTTATGATTAAAAATGTGTAATCCATTTTACCTAACACCAATAATAGAATTATCTTAACATTATTTAAATATAATCTCGTCGATGGGATAATAATTCAGGTTTTCAAGGTAAAACTTTTCAAAAGTATCCTATGTTATTATAGACATTTTGGGATATAAATTGATTGAAATGGACTACATTAGGTTAATATAAGTATAATTGAACTATTTTATCTTTTAAAAGGATAAAAATATAATTTTACAATACAAATAAATTAATCAAAAATTATGTTTTAAATGAACATTTAGTCATTTTCACTATTCATAAAAAAACGAAACCACACAAAAAATACAAAAAGACTAACCATAATCTATTTTATTTGATTATAAATAAAAATTTATTTCATTTTTTCTAGAATAAATTTATAATTGTTATAATGAAATTGAATTTTAAGTAGTTTTTATATAAAATAGTAGTAAAATTACATCATTAAAAATACCATGTTATATATACAAGGTGATTCATTATTATGTTATGATCATAAACTAAATTGTATTAATATTAACAACATTTTATTGATTATCATATATATATATATATATTACAATAATATCAATCATTAATTTTAATTAATTTTATTAATTAATATAAATCAGCTTTGGGGGCATACAAATTGTTTTCAATAAAACACTCACTTAGTATTCAATTGATTATTATATTGACTTATAATTTAATTTTAAACAATGAATTAATTTTATATTTTTATGAGGAATACAATTTTATAATATAGTAAATAATATTACTAACCTCAAATTTAACATCATTTTTAGTCTTATTATATTTAAAAATAAATTTTTATTAATATATTACTATTATGAAAAACTCGTACTTCAATGTAACCCAAGCCATTGAAGAATGTAATTGTGGAAGAGAACTCACGCTAACTCAGTATCATTTATATTGAAAGTTAAATCATGGGTTAATTTTAATAATATTGTATATATATTATAATGTGTTGAGATATTATATCCCATTACGTGCTTGGTGTTGTGTGTCATACATGCAATTGAATAAAATTTTCTCACATTATAATTTAGGAGAACCACATTCTCCCCGCATTAACTAAATTATGTAATTGATATTTAAACCCATCCTTGGTAATAAATTGTTTTATATTTCCAATGTTTAAATCACACATAGTTAAAATGATCTTTAAAATAACCTATAGAAAATAGATAATTGGAAGTACAAAGGTCATGTGGATGACATATAAATTGGTCTCTATATATGATAAAAACCATGGTACGTAAATATATGAACATGTAAGAAATGAGTAAATAATTATATTGAGTGATTGAAGTCATCAATAAAATGCAAGTGAATGATTAATATAATTTCTAGGTTCCCAAATTCATAAATCTATGAATATTTAGTAGTCATCTGTTCAAAAAAATAAGGTACTAAGAAGAATTTTTTTTCAAGATCATTATTATAATTTTGATTAATTTTATTACTATACATATATATAATGAAATATAATTAAATAACATATTACTTAAATTTGATACTTTTTTTTCATTGATAAAATTTTAATTCTTCTATTACATCCTGAAATGGTCATCCTAAAATTAAATTTTATTTGTAAAGAAATAAAATAAATATTTAATGTATCACAACTCTCATAAATAGAGACAATTTTAACTATTTCACTATAAATATTATCCAAATGGAAAATTGTAAACACATTAATCTATAAACCTAAAAGATGATACTTCTTGTCCATCCTTAATATTTATTCATTAAATTTTTCAAATAGAAACAATAACATGTTAACATTGAAATTTTGTAGGTCATTAGTTTTATTTATAACATTATAATCCATTGTTCATGGGTTCTATGGAGACCCTATCCTTTTACACATATTATTGCATGATTTTAAGCATAATAAAACATCATATTACTAGACAAGGATAGATAATTCTAGTCTCTTAGAAAACTAGGTACATAAAACTAAAATCATGGGGATAAAAAAACATTTCATTATTTAATATTAATAAATATCTCATTACATCTGTTTTGATCATACATCTTCTTAGGATAACATAGGGATAAGATGAATTGAGGGATGAGCTAAAATCCAAGTAAGGGAATATTCGTAATAATAAAGCTTTAGCACATTGGTTAGGAGAAATGACGTAATGATATAAAAAGGAATGAAACATGTGAAATCATAACATGTAAACATGGAATCATATAAACATTGAGTCAAAATAATTTTTTAGCAACATAAAACATAAATTTATCACGATTCAATTCACATTGCACATAGAGGAGAACTAGTCAAGTTCAACCACCAAGACCATTGAACATTGTAGCATGAGTCAAGGATAACTGCCAAGACCATTGCAAATAATGTTTCCCGAGACTAAACATTACCCAATTCATGGGAGAACTATCTAGGAACACCCATCATAACATGTTCATGAATATTATTTCAACAATCATAATCATATATAAACAAATTGGTGTCCATGAAAAGGAGTGGGTATCATAATATTTTCATAAAGCCTAATAAATGGGTGTATAATAAATTTTTCCATGAAACAAAGGAATAAAAATATATAAGGACATTTAAATGGTATAATATGCATATATCATGGTATTTGATTTCAAACAGAAGTGACATCATGTCTGATGATAATTTAAGAAATTTTAGCATTAAAACATATTAGTGCGGTTTTAAGGAAAATACAAAAGTGTATTTAAATTAGAATCCCAGATAATATTTTATATAAAACCACAAGTTATTTTTTATTTACTAATATTAATATTGATTTTATAAAAATAATGGTGTCCTAAAAAACATGATATAGTGAACTCGAAATTCAGTAAGAATTCACGAAGATCCCTTAAAATGGGCGTGCTTATGAGGAATAATTTAGGATGGAATAATTTAATAACATGTATATCCTCAAAATATAATTATGAATGAATATATATAATTGACATTGGACAGTATAATAATAATTAATAATATGTGTATGCAATGAATATATTACTTCATTTTGGTAAAAAAATATATAACACCCTAAAAGAATAATGAAGGTTCAGGTAGAGTTTCTTACCTTAAGTCTGATGGTGTCCTTCATTTGACATTAATGTCCTAGATAATAAAATTAAAATCATTATTAAATATTTCCAGAACCTATTCCTGATGATATTTATTTATTATAACCTTATTAACTTTATTCATGACCTCTTTTAATGGGTTATGAGGATCATTTTAATTGTCTGGGAGAAATTGTTTCTTTGGATATTATTATTGGTTTACTTATATACATGTATGGATAAACATGTTAGATGATAATGGTTTTCCAGAATTGATGTTTTATGTTATTAGTGAACATCAAGAAGATAAAATTGTCCTAAAATTCATTTGGGAGTTTGGAGTGAAGATGAATCTCTATATAAACCTTAAATGATATCCCTTTTGGTTAAATGGAAGTTTTTGATCTCATCGACCAAATTTGAGTTTATAAATTATTATCATGTGAAAAAAATATTAAAAACCATACATTGGAAATATTAAATATATTATAGTCTTGTTCAACCATAAAAATGGTATCTTTACCATAATTAAAGATAGTAAAAGAAATTGAAAACACGTCGTCCATGAATATGAGGAATTAACACATATCGGGTGGCAGTTTTGTTTCTAGTATAATAGGATGTGAAAGGAGAAATGATGACGAATTATTACATTATCATAACAAAATATTAGTACATTTAATATTCTGGATTATTCATAACATTTGGATGAACGGAGGTGAGGAATGAAAAATAGTGAAAGGAATATTAAAGAAAAATAATGAAATGAAATGTGGAATTTACCTATTGAAAATATCTTCCTTGAGAACCTCTTAAAGGCAGAGGATTTGGTCTTTTGATGAGACCTGGGTTATTGGAAATGATAGAGGGGATTATGGATAGGTTTTAGAATAATTTTGGAAAGTCACAAGGCTTCATAGGAGTGAATTGATGTGGTAAAGAGGGATGATATTTATAGTGGTCGAGAGTAGGGGTTTCCATTTATTTTAATCATTAGTTTAAAATGTTTCTCTAGAATATGAATAATAATTATTAATGTGACTAAAAATAGTAATATGATCATGTGAGTTCAAAACAATATCTATTTACATAATACATGTCTAAAAAATGATGTAGAAAATAGGTTTTAATAGTTATTATAAATTATCATGTTTTACTATTCATACAAATTCATGTATTTTAGAAAACTATGAAAAAATCACCCTAACTATTTTTTTCGATATTTACAACATAAAAAAAAGACCTCCATTTTATGGTAATAATTTTATATGTAAGGTAAATTTATTTTTAATCATCATTTACATGAAAAATACACATTTTAAAATTAAAATTGATTTTATAATACTTTGAAAAATAAACTAAGGTCTCATAAAACTATCTTATAATGGTAAAACATCAAAACAATAATATATGAATAAATTTAATGAAAATAAATTTTGTTTTTAGTTATTAAAATATTTTATTAATTATTATTTTATTATTTATGACTTGTAAAAATACCAACACTTTCATATTTTCACTTATAATATAGATAAATTTTATTTAAACTTGCATTTGTAGGGATACTATTTACTAGGCTAACTTGTTATTCATAAGGGTCAGTTACTATTCCCCAAAATTTATGTTTCTCTTATTAGACTCCAAGCATTTTATTAATCGCAACCATGTATGTCATTTTTTTGAAATTCAAATAACTAAAGATGAAATATAATGTTTAAAGGACACTTATTACATAGTAGTTCATTATGTTGTTACTTCATGTGATTATATAACTAAATTATAAAAAAGGAATTTCTATTGATTAAACTTCTGGTTGTTACATTCTTCCCCTCTTATGAAATTTTACCTAAAAATTTCATTTTACATTATAAGCCATAAATAGGTGTGGGTACACTTCTTTCATTGCACCCTCTAGTTCCCATTTGTCTCTTCATATTTATGGTTCCTCCTTAGTATGTTGACCAAATGGGTAGTATTGTTACATAAAACATTATCTCTGATATCCAAAATATTTAGTAGATTCTCCTCATATGAAATATCATTCTCCATATTTACCACCTCTAATGATTTTACATGTGCATGATCTAGTACATACATTTTTATGAGGTGCACATGGAAAGATTGAGAACATTAGACATGGTAGGTGGAAGTTCTAGTCGATAGTATACAACTCTAGAATGATAAAAAAACCTCCAAGGGGCTGATGTACCTCCTAAATAGCTTTCTATTAATCCCAAACCTCATGAAATTATTCCAAGGAGATATGAGGAGGATACCATGTGTCCAACTATGAACTCAAGGTCCCATCGACAATTGTCTACATAACTCTTATGTCAAAATTGTTCTAACTTGATGTGCTGCTAAATGGTTTTCACATTCTCCACCATTTTTTCGACAATTGTTGGTCCTTGAATCTTATGGTCACCGACAATAGCCCAACATGCTTGTGTTCTAGTCATTTTCCCACAAAGCGCATCATATGGTGCCATTCAGATACTGGAGTGGAAAATGATGATGAATGAGAATTCAACCAATGGAAGATGTTGGTCCACCCCCCCCCCCCCATTGAAGTCCATATAACATGATCTCATCATGTTTTCTAGTTTCTTAATAGTTTTTTCATAATGGCCCTAATTATGATAAAGATATGTCATATTGTAGTATACTTTAGTGCATAAATCATATTGAAGTATTTTTAGGAACATCAAGGTGAATCATTGATCTCTATCATATACAATAGATTATGGTACTCCATCCATCCTTACCACCTATTTGATATATATCTATTAATGTTTTTCCAATAATAAGTCATGTCAAATTAAAATATTGTGAGATGTATTTATAAGACGATCCAAAATGACCCATATAGGATTGTTTCATTTGGATTTCATTTGATGTCCAGTGAAAAAGTCCACTACGATGTTCTATTATATCCATGTTGGTATAGGTATTGGTTGTGTCATCCCTATAGAGTTATGTATTTTCGAATTAAATTTTTGACATACCAGCCACTCAGATGTATATTCAGAAATCTCCTTCTTCGTATTGTCCCACCAAATGTTTTATCAATGATATCGATTCATTTATGTTATCCCTGGGTGAATATAGAAGGTCATGCTATGTGAATCATTCAGAATCTCATTCATTATCTCTGTATCAGATGGTACAAATAATCATGACCTAAATCATTCAACTCCATCCAAATAAATATTTACATTATAGTATTTCCCATTTATGATATTTCCCCCCTTTTCTGAATATCCCCATATTTTCTTTGACCATCCTTTATTTTCTCCATGAGGGATGGTTACACAATCATTTGAAAAAAGATCGATGATGTTCCACCCTTAATGATTTCCATGTAAACCTCTTCAAATATAAGAATATTGGATCTTTTTCAATTCTCATCATTTGTAAAGATACATGATCATTTCTACTTAGAGCAGCAGCCACATTTTTTCCATAACAGGATTATAGTGGATTGAGTAGTCAAAATCCTTGATGAGATCTAACCAACTCTTCATGTTTATATTAATCACATTTTTATTGAATATATATTTGAGACTCTTGTGATAAGAATATTTATCTCACACTCCCTCTATGGATATAATGCTTCCAAATTTTCAATTCAAAGATCACAGCTACCAACTCTAGATCATCCATAAGATAGTTTTGCTAATGGATTTTTAGCTTCCTTGAGGTGTCAGCTTTCACTTTATCATTTTTCATCAGCACACATCCTATTTCCTTCTTTCATGAATGATTTTACACCACAAAGAGTTCCCCACATATTGGGAGTGTGATTACTAGTGTAGTGATAAGCCTATTTTTGAGCTCTATAATGCTTTCCAGACATTCTTGAGTTCAGAAAAACTTCACCCTCGTCCATGTCATCTTGGTCATTGGGTGTTACAATCATGATATTTTCTTAAAAATCATTAATAATACCTAGATAGGCCTAGTAATCTATCGATATCTATTACAAATGTTGGTCTACGATGCTCTATAATTTCCTATTTCATGGAAGGGTCTAAAAATATTCCATTGATAGTTATTATGTAGACCATGAATGTGACATCCTATATCCGGAACTCACATTTATTATATATTTCATATAGTTTCATCCTTTTCAATGTATTTAGAAAAATATTCAAATGATCCTCCTTTTCCTCCTTAATCTTTTTAGATATCATAATATCATCGATAAATACTACCTCAATTTTGTCAAGGTAATCTCAAAATAATCTATACATTATATCCATGAATATTGCCATAGAATTAGTGACTTTGAAAGGAATCGCTTTGAACTCATAGTTTCAATACCTTGTTTATAATGAATTATTCAGAATATCATCCTTACTCACCATTAATTGGTCACATCCCCACAGAATGATCATATTTAACAAATTACTAACCCCATGAAGCAGATTAATCAAGTCATATATCTAAGGAATGGGATACTTGTTCGTTATCATGATATAATTGATTTTATGATCATCAATGAATTGTATCATTGATCCATTCATCTTTCTGAATAATAGGATTAGAACACCCCTTTTTGAAGTACTCGGTCATATAAAAACCTTCTTCATATTATTCTATAAATTCTTCTTTAGTTATTCCCACTTAATGGTTTACATTATATAAGGAGTCTTTATTATAGTTTGGGATCTCGGAATAAGTTAAAATGATAACTGAACCTCTCTATTAAAATTAAGACAAGAAAATTCTTTCAGGAAATACCAAATTGTAATCCCTCACAATGGGTATATATTAGAGAAGTATCATCTCCATTGTGTAAATCATTTGTTCAAGATATGATTAATCCTAAATAAGTAATATCCATACCTCAAATGATGACTATAAAAGAGATTTATCTTCCTCGTAACACTTTTAATGAATTGTACTATGTTTTGGGATGTTAAGAGTGATATCCCTTTCCTAATATTTGATATTTTATTTTAATAAATATAGCCAATCCTTTCCCAAGATAACATTGAAATCCACTAAAGGATGTTTGGTAAGATTTTCTAAGAGGTTAAGTCCACAAATGATAATTGGGGAGGATTGATACACTTGGGATGAAGTAATTGACATATTTTATATTCTTATTGATATCTCAACCACTATATTTTGAGGTGGTGTTTGAATAGTTCTTCTAAACATTAATGAAATGAAAAAAATAAATTGAACCAGTATCAAATAGTCCATCCAATATTCGTGAATGAATAACTGGGGTAACTCTCACAACATCGTTTTTAGGCTCCACCACATGAGTATTGATAGTAGAATACCTTACTTATTTCCTCGGAGGCTATTGTTGATTTCCTCAAAAAACCCTTGGATTAGGGAAATTGTTCACATAATGACCATGCACCTTATAGTATTAACACGACACTACAGGTTGAGTATTCATGTGAACATTCCATTATTCTTCAACATTAATAAAATTATTCATATACCATTAGTAGTTCTTTGATAAATGTCCCATATTTCAATATTTGATGAAATTCCTAGTTTCCTTTAGATATTTCCTAGTATGCTTCTTCCAATAATTTTGATTTGTGGGAGGTTCTACATTCGTTTCATTAAAGGATTTATTTTTTGAACTTTCCTATTAGACATTATCTTAAAATTATTTTCCCTAGGTCCATGAGACCACTGGGAGTCTCTGATCTACATTTCATCCTTTAGGGGATAATATAAAATATCATCATAACATTCAAAGTATGGATTTACCAACAATTTTCAAAGACTAATCTATAGTCTTCTAAATTAGAGATACACATTTTATTCATTGTTCAAAATAAATCTGGAGGTGTATCTTTCACACCTTGTGAAGTTTGCATCAAACACCCTAATGGACTCATTGCCCTTCTTAATGATCCCGATGAACTCCATTTTGATATTGTGGTGGAGGATTTGGGGAAAATAATTATTGAAAAACATTTTCTTGAATTACTAAAAATCCATGAAATAAATTTATTATTGGGAAAACATATTATTGATCAGTTTCCACAATTGATTTGCTTTTCCATCATAATAATAGACCGCAGGTATGAATTTCTCTCCTTCTTAGAACTGGAGGACAGATAATATCTTTTCAATGGAGTTAATCCACTTTTCCATGAGTAGGGGACTGAAATATCCAATAAATATGAGAGTCCTTTTCTATGTTAATGATTTAATAGAAACATTCTCTTTCTGTGGAGGGGGAGGACAGACTTCCACATAATTCATGTTATTATTCATAACTGGAGCCAACTGAGCAAGTACTACCATTATGTATTCATCACTAATTCTCATCATATTTGGCATATCAATAGGTAAATATTCACATTCCCTATAAAATTTATTATTGTATCATCTTCTTCTATTTCCCACCTTTAACTATTTTATATAATTAAAAATACGTTTGTTGAATACATAGGTAATTAGAATAAAAAATTGGAAACATTAAACATAAAAGGATAAACTCATAAATGAAAATTCAAATGACCAAATCAGGACAAATATGGAAATTAAATTTCTTCTGTGTAATACATAAGACATTGCCAAAATATATGCCCAAAGACTGTATTAGTTTGGTGTCTTTGGAAACATGGAACATAAGATTATAACATGGTAAATGTTCCTCAATATATATCTTAATGAACACACCCTTTTCATCATTACTATTACCTTTCATTATATCCTAGGGAAAATTAAACATAAAAATGGTGATATCAAATGCTCATTAATGGTAAATATGGATAACACAAGGGAAACAATAATCATAAGAATGTAAAAACATGTTGAAAATGTTTAAATATAAAAATCAGGAGTCATAAAATTAATCATTGCAGTACATAAGGAATGTGTCTATAAGGATCTTTAACCATGATAAAATAGCTTGTCATAAACCATTGAAATATTAAAGACAAATCAGTGCATAATATAATTTCCATAGTTACAAAGGAATTTCTTCCAAGCCTAAAATAGTGGAAAAATCCATTACTGATCCAGTTTTACATGCCATTCCAGTGATGTCTTACTACACTGGATTTACTTGTCTTTATAGCCCGGTGTTACGGAACCTAGGTTAATTTATATACTAGACATCTCTATCTAATGAGATATAAATATTTACCCAATTATTTTAAGATAGATATATGTCCCACCCATCTCATAATTAAAGCATTCTTACATGTTCCACAAAAACATAAATCATTCATCATAACATTACCCTTAAATAAAATGGGTTTCTTAATCATCATTCCGTTATAATCCATATAATATAAATGGATTCAATAAAAATATTTCCATCATAAAAAAAATAAATAAAAATAATAATAGGTATAGTAAAATAAATATATTTAAATATCGACCTCTTAGATGATTTTTTTTTTGATAAAACACAATTACATAATTCTTGAGGGAAATACCCTTTCTTCTTCAAAAATGACTTTCATTCTCAAAATGCAGTGAAATTTTAAAAGAAAAGAATTTAGTTAAATATAATCTTGAAATGATGTGATGAAAGTTTCATGAAAATAAGTTTAAAAGAAGATGTAAAAATCCATTCATTCTATATAATTTTAAGAAAATTTTTTTCACGTACTCTTGCCAGAAAATTCAAATAGTACATTATGTGGAAAACATATGAAGCATTCCTTCCATTACATGTTGTATAAGTAAAAAATTTGAATAAATGACATCAATAAACATTAATGAATAGGAAACATTTTATGAAATCTGTTATGGAGAATATGGACATGGTTGATAAGTATAGCCCCAGTAAATTATTTTGTATAGACAATCAAAGATAGAAAGTAGATTTTAAAATTATCCATTACCTTATGTCTGATATTATTTTGATGCATTCAAAACATATGTATTATTGATTTAAACACACTATTAACTTGTAAAGAACAATTCTAATATTTACGATATCATATATGATTCACTTATGTCTTTATATTCCATTTCAATTATCAATTCCATGTTAAAGCAACGTTTTGGGTAATAATCGATTTATTTATCATTTGTGGTTTGACATGTTATTATTGGTTTTATTACATATATAGTGATTTAATTACTACAATAATGTAAAAAATTATTTATATATCCTAAATATTTAGTATAGAAATATATATATTAGATAGATAAATGAAATGGCATACACCGTTCATGGTGACAGTAGGCCGTATGTATACATGAACACTATTTCTGGTTCTTTTTTGAATTGAATGGAAGAAAGTAAATGATATATATATATAACTAGTAGAATTATTATGTCACAATTTTTTGTATTATTTATTATATATACATTATAATCTTTCTTTAACGGATAACATGGAGAATGAATCTCATCGAGTTGTGGAGACGGTAGGCCATATGTAATCTCGATCAACAATATCATTCAATTAATGGTGAAATGATATTTAATAGGATATTAAATTTAATAAATAATAATAATTATATTTTTATATTCCTAATTTATATACACTATACTAATCATTATACAAATCCAATTTATGTATGGTTTAATTACATATAACACAAGGACTTGGAGTTATTTATCCATATATATGCACGCATGTTGATAATTTAATTAGTAAAATGAAAAAATGGTGGTGAAAAGGTTTCAGATTATTATAATAACATATAAAAATGTATAATATACTAGATTTATTACATAATTTTGAGAACAGCATAATAATAAGTAGTAGAGGAAGAAAAGTGTTTTGAAATAGGTGATGAAACAATTTTCTCTTTTTCCAGTATCTCTTTTTTAACTGAACAAAATGTTTCACGAGGAAAGATTTATTCAATAATTGTGGCATCTAAGAATAAGGGAGGTATTTTGGGAGTTTATTAGAGTATATTTTTATGATAAAAATTTATTCAATGGTGTGGGTATGTGGGTAGATGTGGTGGCCATTTATATGTGTGAGAAGGGGCACTTTAGGAAAGCCTTGTAATTATAATTTATTATAAACTTAATTTCATTTTATAATCTCTAAAAATTGAAATATTTCAATGATATATTTATTATGGTTTGATGGTTTCTCCACCTTTAGGTTTTAGATAATTATATGTCAAAAAATTGACCATGTCATTTAGTTTTCACCCTTTGTTAAAAATATTAACTCTTACCATGTCTTATTGTATTTTTATAATAAATGATTATAAAAGTTACTATAAAATTACAATTTAACCAAAAGTGGATCATTAATTAAATTTTAAACATTATATATTATATTTTTTCAAGCCTCAAGAATTTTCAGACTATTTTATCATTTATTGAAATGTTATTTATTTTAAAAAACTCAAATATGATAATTTTTACACTATTCAGAAATTAAATTTTTTGTTTAAGTAATAAAAAATTGATTCCTTCAAACCAAAAGCATTAACTAAAAGATAAAATATCAAAGTATGTAAAATAATTTGTGTATGGCATCAAAAATTTAAAAATGAAATTATTTTAATGTTTTTAATATCATTTATTTGAATATTTCATTAATAAGGTAATCACTACATCATCATTGTGTCAAGTAGATATTTATTTATTTAATGTATTAAAAAATATAAATAAAATACCATGATGTTGTAAATATTTTTATATTTATATTTTCTATTCATAGTATAAGCGATAATTTATATAATCCGAACTCTAATTGTTTTAGTTAGGAGATTCATGTTTATGGAATATTTCACTTTTCATGAAATTTAATTTTATAAAATAAAATTTTCACATCCGTGAGGCTCCCAAATAGAAAATGGTATGCTTAAATATGATCATGGACAGTAATATCTCATAAAATATGATTGGGAAATGTTTTATGGTATTTTTAAATTATTTTATTATTATTTATTAACCTTATATTCTTGATTTACCATTTAACCATGGAAAATGAAAATAATTAATGAAGTTACTATTCATAATGTCGATAAATAAAAGGTACCGAATTAGAAAATTTATACCCTCTAATTACAAATATGGAATCAATTTTTCGATATTTAAAACAAATAATTTGTAGTAATTTCTTTAAAATTATTTTCTACTGTGTAAACAAGAATGAGGGTTTCTAAGAAGTAAAAACTATCAAAAGATTTACACGATTTTATGTCCAATTTAAATTTCAACTTACTTATAATGACAAAAATTGGATTAAATTATAAATAATAATTCCAATTAAACTTTTAAACCAACTACTTAGAAAATATAACTATAAAAAAATTAATATGAAAATGAAGTTTTGAATTAAAATGTAGTATTATTCACAATTCATTAAAATATGAATTTCATCAGAAAAATACCATAATTTCAAGAAAAGTAAATTTTGACGTCCTGTTTGAAAATAAGAAGTTTATTATGTCAAATATATCTTCTAAAATTTTCTAGAATATATTTAAAAAGTGTTATGCATTAAAAGGTGGTAAAATTGCAATTTTTTTTTTGAAAAATAATTATTTTATCTGAAAAAATGAATTTTTTCTTATATTATATCTAGAAAACATATAAGATAAATTTAAATTTTTTCTTTTCATATATTAAATATATATTTATCTAATAAAATACTTAAAGTGTGATTTTATTATTTTTTATAGACTAACTTATTTTCATTCAAATATGTTTTTTTTTTGAAGGAGGTAAATACAATTTATAGCCTCCATTGTAATGAATGGGTCATAATATTTAGTTATCACTTTTACTAAGTCTTACATGAAATGAATTATATCAAAAGAAAATGAGATTTTTTGTGACACAAGACAAGTTTAGTGTTTCATATACTGCAATCTTATACGGTAATGTGTATAGTGGATGTTAATCATGGTGTAGTGTACATCATAATACCTTAAATAAATTAAAAAGAATATATCTAATAAAATCATGGGGTGGTAAAAAAAGAATATTATAACTTGTGATTCTTGAGGTTTCAATCTAGGTTATCATTGATTTTATCATAACATATTTTGTTATGAGATATTTATTTCTCTTAGTAATGCATTATAATGAATTTATGATTTTTTCAAAGAATATCCCATGGATGTTTCAAACTCAGAGTGTAGCAATGCCCATTTTTGTGCACCAGTTCCCATTCAAGTTTAGATCAAAGTGGTATTTTCAGGTTTTATCACTAGATACATCTATACTAGATCCACGTCCACCTGTTCTTATCCTCGTAGTGATGTAATTTCTTTGATAAAGAACATAATATATAGTCACCTAAATTTAGGGATGTTTTCTTCTAAATAGAATCCTCCATAAGGATGTTACTAAAGTACCAAATTACTAATCTCCCAAAATAAGAGTACATTGA
Organism: Viscum album; assembly: GCA_963277665.1. NCBI lineage: Eukaryota > Viridiplantae > Streptophyta > Magnoliopsida > Santalales > Viscaceae > Viscum > Viscum album. The sequence continues at coordinate 965,230,306 of OY728136.1, forward strand.
TTTGATACTAACTATATAAACACTATCATTTTACAAATATCATTACATGATTTTATGCATAATAAAACATCATATTACATGCCAAGGATCATGGAGTCTAGATTATGGGAAGACTAAGTACATAAAACTAAAAAATTGTGTCTAAATAAAAAATTTCATTATGTAATCTTCAAAAAGAGATATTAGCATCCACTATTCTCATATAACATCATAGGATAACCTATACTAAACATGAACAAATGGATGACCTAAAATCCATGAAACAGAATAAGAATAACCAAAAAGCATTATAACATTGGTTAGAAGTCATGGAATAATGATTTAAAAGTCATGAAACATGTTAAATAGTAATAAATAAACATGGGATTATATAAACATGGAGTCATAATAAATTGGTAACAGTATCAAATATAACATTTGAGTGAGTCAAGCTTAAACACTTAGAACGTTTCACATGGAAGAACCAGTCAAGCCTAACCACCAAGAACAATGCCCATAATGTCTCAAGAGACTCAACTATACCCAATGCATTGGATCACTATCTAGAATTACCCATCATTACATGTTCATAAATATTCCTTCCACATATATAATCATTAATAATCACACATAAATAAACATAAGGGTATCCATGGAAAAAAGTGGGTATCATTAAATTTTTATAATGAATAATAAATGGTTTTATCATACAAGTATCCATGATAGAACGTAATTAAAGAATTTATAGCCATTAATATGTTAAATTAGTCATATATCATAGTAATTTATGTCAAAAATAAGTGAAAACATGTATTTCAAGTATTTATGAAATGTTAGCATTAAAAATATTAGTGGGGTTTTAAGGAAAATACTAAATAGTGTTTTAATTAAAATATCAAATAATCTTTTCTATAAAAATATTAGTGAACAGAAATGTTTTTCGAATAAAAATACTGATTTTATAAAAACAATTTCATATTAAACTAGATGATAGAGTTCACTTGAAATTCGGTATGAATTCATGGAGTTCCCATAAAATGGTCTTGCTTATCAGGAATATTTTAGGAGATTATCATTTGAAAACGTGTATATACCAAAATGTGATTGATTTATGGAACATGATAAAATATCATAAAAAAATATACACATAATTAATATTTTGTGAATGAAATTAATAGATAATGTCATTTCTATAAAAATAACGACAAAACTGCCTGATGGAACAATGACGGTTTGGGTAGAGTCCCTTACCTTAAGCCCGATGGTGTCCTTAACTTGTTCTAAATGTAAGATACCAGGTAAATAAAGAATAAGACATTTTCATATTTATTAACTTTTTTGAATTAAATATTAATTTAAATTTAAAGGGTTTGCTATGTTCGATATCGTACCAGATACGCAACAATGAGTTTCCTTGAAATCTTACGCTATACACTAATAATATAATTATATTATTTTAAATGTTAGTTAACACGTAGCCATTTTATTGGAGGTAATGAATATAAATAATTAAAATATGATTATATATGTTTGTTAAATGTTTTTACATCTATCCAATAAATTATAATGGATTAAAATAAGTAAAGAATTCAATTTTAGGCATAAATACTCTAATATTCACTAAAAGGTTGATTTGTCACCTTTTGATGGAGAAACCTATTTCAAAAATGATTTTTTCAGTCTTATACATTATATTGGACCAAATAAAATCCTTCTTTACAAACGGGACTCCAAAATTTACTTTTTGTATGTTTTTGTTATTTTTTCCATTAATGTTTATTTTTAATGAATAAGTGAAAAATGTTGTATTTTAATTCAAAACCTCATTTAAATATTATTCATTTATATGATAATATTATCTTTTGAATTGGTGTTAAAGTTAATTTATATTATATGTTTACAATTTAATCCAATGGTGGTCATTGGAATTAATTTCACATTGAATTTGGACTTAAATAAGTGTCAATCTTTTGATAGATATTGTTTCTTGAAAACAAGCTATTTGTTTTGACAACGTTAATTAATTATTAAAATTCATTAATGAAACTAAAATGTTTGGAATTTTTTAAAATAGGAATAATTTTTTAATTCGGAATATCAAATTTTCCTTGGGGTGAATTTTTAATATTTTTCTGAAAAACATCAATTTGTGATGAATAGCAAAACCACTTAGTGGTAGTTTAAAAACTGAATTTTTTGTTTAAATGAAACATATACAAATCTGTGATTTATATTTCAAAAATCTAGCATACATGGTTTTCATTAGTAATTAATATGTGGTTCAATGGGATGAAAATAATTTTTTTGGTGAATAGTAACATTCAATTTTTATTAATCGTGATTTAAAGGTAATTAGTGCAATTTAAGGTAAAAATAATGTTATAATAATATGAAATCACCATGACACATGTCATAAACTTATTGGATGAGTCATGGATGATCACTTCAATCCATGGGTCAGTTTCTGGGACACCATGGAGCCACTTGGGTAAGATAATGACATTAATACCTTTTATTTAAAGTAAAAATAAAAATGTCACAAACTTGTATTATTTTACAAAATAAATTTTTACATGCAGTTATATAATTTTTATATTTTAATATAAATATTCATTATAAATCTAAATATATTTCCTACAACATGGTAATTTTTTTATAATTTTGAGACATCAAATAAAAAAATATTTATGACCCAATGATGATGCAGTGTTTAGGTCATTAATGAATGATATAATAAATTAGAAGATGATGCTTAACATAATATTAAAAACATGTCCAATTATTATTGGATGATTTCATTTTTAACTTGGGAAAACATATATTTGACTTTAATAATTTTTGGACCTTTAGAAACTGAAAAGCATTATATAATATAATAATAGTTTCTTGCTTTCCAAAAGAGCCCCTCATCTCCCTTATAAAAAGACCCCACGTCCAACCCATTTCACACACTCCTCATGCCCTTTTTCTCCTCAATACTCTACTCAAATAAGCTTCCAATATCCCTCTCTTAATCCTAGAAGCCTTGCCTTAGGAAGAAATCTTTTCAAGAAACCCTTTTGGTTCAAACCAAGGAGAGTTACCTGATTTTAAGGTAATGTCTTCTCTTATGTTCTTTGGATTTATTTTGCTTCTCTAACCCCATAAACTATTTTTATTCCTTTATTTTATAAAAACACCAGCATCTTCGATATACTAAGATATTTATATGAGATGTATTCAAGATACACTTACAGACACCTCCATCTAATGGTTGAAGAACATATTGTTTCCGTCGATAGTGAATTACTACCTCACGAAACGATGATTGTTCAATATTCTCTTAACACCATTCATGATGGCCATTAAGATGTCACTATATTTATATATGATATATATTATTCTTTTTTCTTTATGCTTCTGTATTTTTTATTTATGGTATACCTTTATGGTTTCCTTAATGGATAAACGCGATAATTTCATTTTTTGGAAGTGCAGACTACCACCTCCTCAATGTGATTTGAATCATTATTTCTATATGTGGGATGTATAATGGATGGAGTTAATAATATTATAAATGATATTATACTTGAATTATAATTTACTATTATATCATTGTAATTTCATTCCATTAAATATGAAATAGAAATGAAAGTAGCGTTAATGCATACGTACGGCTTACCGTCTCCATGAATGGTGCATTTCATTTCTTACCTATATATGTTTTGAACTATTATAAATACATGTATATGATAGATATATATGATATATATGATATCCAAATCATGAATATCATTAATTATATAATTAAACATCGACCCCATGAACAACATGTAATTGTAAGAAGTAGATTTTTTACTTAAGCACCATATATCATCAAAACAAACATTATTAACTTAAAAGATTACATAATGTTTATAACTAGGAAATAAGTGATATAAAAGGAATTATAAACTTTGAAAAGTTTATTAAGCAAGTATAAATTAACTTTAGTTTAATATTCTGGAGAATAAAGAACGATCGAGTCAAGTCGGACACGTGGTAAAAGACTTCGTCTCTATCTCCTTTCACTGAGGCATATTTTTTTAATAAAAGACTTTATTTTATACACTTTATAAACACCTTTTACTTTTCATTTCATTAAATTGGAATCTTTTTCTACGAATCGTTTTACTAAATGACAAAAAATAATGTTTCTTTTAATGTACGTGGTGACAATGACCATTCTTCCGCCACATGTATTACTTGATCTTTGGCTTCCTTAACAAGACGTAATGTTTTTAAAAGAGAAAATAAATACCTTATAATATTTTACCTATTTTTAGTACTGAAAATTGTTTTGAAAATGGAATTTTTATGTTAATATATTTAAGTTATATACTATGATTGAAATGTGTAAATGTTTCCTTTTTTTATGTTTATTGTATGTGATATGATTTTATATTTGTACATGGACATTTGATGGGTGGTTACGTGATAAACCAAATGACAGGTGGTGTTGTGAATACCAGGATGGGATGTTACAATATAACCTCCAATGCATTGGGTATGGAAGTCGGCTATATTGATATTCCATTTACTGACATGTGTAGAAGATGACTGTATGGTTATTCCATTTAAGTATGTTTATGTCCCAATATACCTTTATATGTTATGTGTTCTTTATATGGGTTTTATGGTAATCCTTTGGTTACAAAAGTGTATATAATAATCTTTTATTCAGTAAAGAGAATTTTCTACTTCATAAAGGTGAAAAGTATTACTAATGTTAATGTATTCATGGTTTACTTGTTGTTTTAAAAAACTAATAGTTTTCATTAATTGAGTATCTCTTACTGAGCTTTTTATGCGCATACCATGTTTTTAAATTGTTTTTCACTTACATAATGTGGAATAAGGTCAAGGATGGGATCATGGAAAAGTCATGTAGTCTTAAACATGGAACTAGACATGAATCTTTTTTTCAAGAGTTCATGTTTTGTATAAAAAAATAGAAACTGTGTAGAAGTGTCTACTTTGTAATCTTTGAGATGTAATAGATATGTCCTAAATCTCTAAAAATCTAAACCTAAAAATATATTGAATGTGAATTATTCTTTTAATTTAATATTATGTAAGGTTTAAGGTTGGGTCCTTATAGTTGGTATCAGAGGTCGGTTTAGACAACATTAGGAGTTAGAAAATTGTTAAATTCCTATACGTAAATTAATTTATGGTATGTTTGAAATGATATAGCATTTAAATATTACCATGTAGCTTCACCAAAAATATTTCTGTGATCAGAATGGTTTTCTGCTGAGGAAACATGGTAGCTATGTTGGGAAGATATCAGGAGGAAGACAACCTTCCAAATCAGCAACCTGAGATGGTCGGAATCGGAACTGAAAAGTTTGTTGCAGTGACGGCACAATTTACTTAGGCTAAAAATGGTGGTGGTATCCATGCATGAGATCAGCTAGATCAACCGTAGAGGAACATGTCAGTGGTGGAACATTTAATGAGGCAATATCCCACCATCATTCATAGTATCATCTTACCATGTTCTAGCAGAAGGGTGTATTAAATCACTCGAGATGATTTTTGATGTCATGGGGTGTTCAGAACATCAAAAGTTTATTCTCGTTATTTACCATTTTGAAGTCGAAGCTGATCAGCGGTGGTCGATGGTGAAGAATATCTGGGATAATGAGGAGATTGTGGATCATCACTAGGATGAATTCAAATGTATGTTTCTTGAGAAATATTTTCCTATGGTGGATCATCATAGGATGGAAAAACAATTCCGAGAATTGAGTCAGGTGGATTACTCAATGTTTTCTTATGATGAAAAGTTCACTCGACTGGAAAGGTATTCTCGAAATTTCATACGAGATCTTGATAGTAAAATCAACCATTTTTACTCAAGGTTAAAGCCAAATTATCAAAGGGCTTTAGCTTTTCATGAGTTCAAAAGTTATGAAAAACATGTTTGATGTTCAGAGAAGGTGGAAATGGAGTTTTCCGATGATCAGGTGTTCTTTGAAAAACAACATAATAAGAGGTTCAGTTGGCAGGGAAAGGGAAATAATTCATCAAAGAAGTTAGGAGGTAAGAAAAAAATATCCATCCTATGAGAATTGTGTTAAAATGCATCCTGGATAATGTTTATCCATGTATGGAAAGTTCTTTAGGTGTGGTAAGTCTGGTCATATTTGTAACGCCCCGACCCCAGCTACCCAGAGTCGGTGCATTACTTCGTAACATTGGCATGATCACAAAAGATCAAGTCTCGAAAGACCGATTAGTTTAGTAGCCTTGGAAACACTAGATACATTCATAAATGTTACATTACATCACAAAGTGAAAAACTATAATAACATAGTCTTCATAGTCCACAATCATATCCCTTTCTGACTACCCCTGTAGGTCATTCATAAAATACTTCTTCACATCCTCGTGTCCGACTTGACTCAACCGTTCTTTAACCTCCTCAAAATCGGGTAACTCTTTTTGATTTGAGCCAAAGGATTCCTTGGGAAGAGTTCTGCCCAAAGTAAGGCATCTAGGAGTAAGAGGGGGAAGTTGGGAGAGTATTTGGGCAGAGGTTGGTCGAGCCAAATGGCTTGAAAGTGTAAATGAGGTGGGAGAGGTGGGGGCCTTTTATAAGTGGAGAGGAGGGGCACTTTTGGAAAGATTGAAATGTTACATTATTACACAATGCTCTTCGGATTATAAAGGTCCCACACTTATATAATTCGAGGCTAAGGTGATAAGGTTTCGAAATATCTTCATCCAATAGGCTTTGGAAAAGTGTAAGCCTTGGATTTTGCATTATCTTCTCATTTTATTTAAATCGTTAAATAATGAGGTCATCGCTGCATCATAATGATGTCATAAATAATTTAATTTATTTAATGTCTAAAAATTATAATAAAAATAATATGATGTAGGAAATCTTTTTAGCTTTCTAATTAATATTTATAATCAAAATTTGGACTTGTGTAACCCCGCGTAAAAATTGTTTTAGTAAAACATTTTATGTTTGTGTCATTTTTTACTTTAACATTAAATAAAAGGTGTTTATGTCATTTTCTAACTAAAGTGGCTCCATGGGGTCCCCAAGTTGACCCATGGGTTGTCTTGGTCGGCCATGACTCATCCAATAGGAGTAGGACAAGTTTCATTCTCATCTCATATTATTAAAACATTATTTTTACCTTAAACTACACTAATTACCTCTAATCGCGATTAAGAACTTAAAAGTTACTATTCACCAAAAATTATTTTAATCTTATTGAACCACATTTTACTTCTTAATGACAACCATGTATGTCGGATTTTTGAAAATCAAATCACAGAAGTGGTAATATTTCATTTAAATGAAAAATCAGTTATTTAACTACCACTTAGTGGTTTCACTATTCATCAAAAATTGAAGTTTTTCAGAACAAATCCAAAATTTCACCCTAAGCTATAATTGATATTCCGAATTCAAAAATGATGTCTATTTTAAAAAATTCCAAACATATAAGTTGCATTAATTAATTTTATTATTAATTCCCGCTGTTACAACAAATAGCGTGTTTTTAAGAAACAATTTATATCAAAAGATTGGCAATTGTTTATGTCCAATTTCAATGTTAAATTAATTCTAATGACCACCATTGGATAAAATTGTAAAAATATATTATAATTATACTTTAAAACCACTAAATAGTATAATTTATCTCTATAAATTATTTTGATTAAAAAGTTGTTTTTCACTATTCATAAAAAATTAGAAGTTCTCAGAAAAATACCAAAAATTCAACATAGGCTAATTTCGATATTACGAATACAAAAATGAAGTCCATTTTGAAATATAAGATTTCTATAATTTTAAAAAGTGGTTATTACTATTCATAACGGCTACTTTTATTAGTCACGGTGTTTTAAAACTCGAACTTGCGTATAATGCAAGCTATTGCATTATTGAAAGAGAGGTGTATCGTGGAAGCTCGGGGTGTTACATTATCCCCTCCTTCAATAAATTGCGTCCTCGCAATTTGATATTTTTCTTTGAAAATAAAAGGTTGAAAAGAGAAAATACCTTTGAGGAAAACCCACATCAGAAATAAGGTTAATAAATATATAACATTAAAAGAAGGCAGGATAAGTACAAAGGTCACCCGATATAGCCCATTCTAGGATTCTATGAAAATATGGATATGGAAGAAAAACAAACCATCAAGGTCTGATGGAGAGTTATAGAAAACAGGATTAGGAGAAAGTTCAACCACAAGAAAATCACAAACTTGTGATTGGTTAAACGGTCATTGAATCCCCAGTTGGAAAAGTTAACCGACAACATTTTTGTTTTAAGTTACCTTTTATAATGTTGAGGAATTTATTTATGAGATTTACTAAGAACGTAAGGGAATATACATACTCGTTATGTATACTTTCATTCGTTAATATATTTTTACCACGAACCCAACTTTTACTCCAAATGGTAACGGAACTCAAAAATATTCTATTTATCCTAATTATATAAGGCTCTAAATGTTAACACATACCATTTAGATTAGTAAAACTATTTTGTAATAACCAGGGACTTCCTGTAGGCTAGTGGTAGGAAATAAAGGCTTGTCGCACTATGGTTGTGGGTTCGATTCCTGCAGCTTTGTCCAACGCGATGGGTTATTCCCCACCCTGCAGGTTGTCCTTTTCCTAAAAATATAATACTATAATATTCCAAAAATAATCTTCATAAATGTTTTAACCTTAAACAATACTATCCAAAGTTCAACTTAATCCACTCTAACCTTTATAGTTATCCAAAATATCTTCGTCCAGACTTTCTCTAAAAGGTCTCTAAATTCCAAAATCAATTGTAACATCAGATTCCCCAAAAAAAGAAAAGTTTCTCTTATTGTCACATACAATAAATATGATTACCTTAATCATATTAAAACCTTACTGAAATCAACAAGTACTGCAGTACAATCCATATATATATCACATTATTCTTATAACCAGAATATAATCCTTGAGTCGAAAAGAACCAATACATTAATTATTATGCTTCAACTGTAGTCACAGCATAAGATTGGCCTTGATCCCTTGGACTTTTCTGAGGTAAGTTTCCTTGACACTTAGGACATTCATTTGCATAATGCCCTGTTTCCCTACAATTGTAGCATTCAACTTTGACAGCCTCTTTCTTTCCCTTGCAATCACGAGCCTGGTGACCCTTTTCTCCACATTTATAACAAACTCCCATTCCTTTTAGGAAAGTACCAGGGTGATTCTTCCCACAATTATCACATAATGGAAAATCCTTCTTTCCCTTTTTCCCTTTATATGTCTCGTGTTCCACCGTTCTCTTCTTCTCTTGCTTTACTTTGTTGTCATAAGACTTAGAGAATTCTTTTTCTGTCTTGATAGCACACGAGACAATATCTTCATATGATGAGAAGGATTGTGATACTAAAGCTCGACGGATAAATGGTTTTAACCCATCAAAGAAACGATCAATCTTACTCCTTGGGTTACGTATATAATCGGCAGCATGCCTCGCTAACCTTGTAAAGTTAGCCTCATACTTTGCGACATTCTCATCCTCCTTCTGCCTCAAACTCAGAAATTGCCTTTCCATATCTGCTCGATGGTCACGAGGAAAGTATTTTTCTAAGAAAAGCTCTTTGAAATCCCTCCATTCCATATTCGATACGTCATCATCTTCCTTTGTGTTTTGAATCAGCGACCACCACTGATCGGCATCTCCAGTGAGGCGGTAAACTGCCATGACAACCTTCTCCCTTTCACTACTCCCCAAGGTATGGAATATTTTCTCTAAGGAATTTATCCATTGCTCATCTACTATAGTATTTGTACTCCCATTGAAGGTTGGTGGTTGTTTCCTCATGAAGCGGTCTAACATTGATCCTCCACGTTGCGGATCAGTGTGCTCCATACGAGTAAGGTTATTATTCATAACCTGCGTGAGTTGTCACAGTATGGTAATAAGTTGATCAGAACCAGTTGTATCTCCAGATCCACAATAATTATCTTGAGTAGGAGGGAAATCCCTACACGGAGTGCGTGCATTGATACGGTTTCCATTCCTTCCACTAGGCGCCATTTCTAAACAATGGCATAAACTAGATTAGTTTATGAATTAAAATACATAATTCCATACTTGTAAAACACTTTACATAAATTGAAATATTTATGGATATAATCCATAATCATAAAAAGAAATGTTTTCTTTGAGGAAGTATATACTCATAACCCTTCATAGTGGTTTGTAAATAAAATGAGAATTATCCTAAGCATATCCCCTGGGAGTGTCGTAACCAAGAGTGCAGCAAGGCCGGTTGTCATGCACCAGTTCCCGTTCGAGTCTAGCTCAAAGCAGTGTTTTTGGGTTTTACCCCTAGGTACATCTGTGCCAGAGCCGCCTCTACCTGCTCGTATCCAGACAGGGATGTATTGCTCGGAAAACTCATAACATCTCTACAATACCATAATTCTAGGAAGTTCTTCTATACTAATCCTCAAAGTCTATCTTAGGTCTACGTGCTCTAATCAGAGTTTATCTAAATCTAGCTTTCAAGGTTAGTACTAAACTGCCTCTGATACCAACTGTAATGCCCCGACCCCAGCTACCCAGAGTCGGTGCATTACTTCGTAACATTGGCATGATCACAAAATATCAAGTCTCGAAAGACCGATTAGTTTAGTAGCCTTGGAAACACTAGATACATTCATAAATGTTACATTACATCACAAAGTGAAAAACTATAATAACATAGTCTTCATAGTCCAAAATCATATCCCTTTCTGACTACCCCTGTAGGTCATTCATAAAATACTTCTTCACATCCTCGTGTCCGACTTGACTCAACCGTTCTTTAGCCTCCTCAAAATCGGGTAACTCTTTTTGATTTGAGCCAAAGGCTTCCTTGGGAAGAGTTCTGCCCAAATTAAGGCTTCTAGGAGTAAGAGGGGGAAGTTGGGAGAGTATTTGGGCAGAGGTTGGCCGAGCCAAATGGCTTGAAAGTGTAAATGAGGTGGGAGAGGTGGGGGCCTTTTATAAGTGGAGAGGAGGGGCACTTTTGGAAAGATTGAAATGTTACATTATTACACAATGCTTTTCGAATTATAAAGGTCCCACACTTATATAATTCGAGGATAAGGTGATAAGGGTTCTAAATATCTTCATCCAATAGGCTTTGGACAAGTGTAAGCCTTGGATTTTGCATTATCTTCTCATTTTATTTAAATCGTTAAATAATGAGGTCATCGCTGCATCATAATGATGTCATAAATAATTTAATTTATTTAATGTCTAAAAATTATAATAAAAATACTATGATGTAGGAAATCTTTTTATCTTTCTAATTAATATTTATAATCAAAATTTGGACTTGTGTAACCCCACGTAAAAATTGTTTTAGTAAAACATTTTATGTTTGTGTCATTTTTTACTTTAACATTAAATAAAAGGTGTTTATGTCATTTTCTAACTAAAGTGGCTCCATGGGGTCCCCAAGTTGACCCATGGGTTGTCTTGGTCGGCCATGACTCATCCAATAGGAGTAGGACAAGTGTCATGCTCATCTCATATTATTAAAACATTATTTTTACCTTAAACTACACTAATTACCTCTAATCGCGATTAAGAACTTAAAAGTAACTATTCACCAAAAATTATTTTAATCTTATTGAACCACATTTTACTTCTTAATGAAAACCATGTATGTCGGATTTTTGAAAATCAAATCACCGAAGTGGTAATATTTCATTTAAATGAAAAATCAGTTATTTAACTACCACTTAGTGGTTTCACTATTCATCAAAAATTGAAGTTTTTCAGAACAAAGCCAAAATTTCACCCTAAGCTATAATTGATATTCCGAATTCAAAAATTATGTCTATTTTACAAAATTCCAAACATATAAGTTGCATTAATTAATTTTATTATTAATTCCCGTTGTTACAACAAATAGCGTGTTTTTAAGAAACAATTTATATCAAAAGATTGGCAATTGTTTATGTCCAATTTCAATGTTAAATTAATTCTAATGACCACCATTGGATAAAATTGTAAAAATATATTCTAATTATACTTTAAAACCACTAAATAGTATAATTTATCACTATAAATTATTTTGATTAAAAAGTTGTTTTTAAGTATTTTTCACTATTCATAAAAAATTAGAAGTTCTCAGAAAAATACCAAAAATTCAACATAGGCTAATTTCGATATTAAGAATAAAAAAATGAAGTCCATTTTGAAATATAAGATTTCTATAATTTTAAAAAGTGGTTATTACTATTCATAACGGCTACTTTGATTAGTCACGGTGTTTTAGAACTCGAACTTGCGTATAATGCAAGCTATTGCATTATTGAAAGAGAGGCGTATCGTGGAAGCTCGGGGTGTTACAATATTGCTTGTAACTATAAGGAATATGATCGAGCATGCAATGAAAAGCCAGTGGTAAGATTTTTTAAGTGTAATGAAATGGGTCATTCTGCCAATGACTGTCTAACAAAGAAATTACCTTGGGGAAAGCAGCTAGACTACAAGTAAAAAGGGTTGGTGAAATCCTTTTTAACTACTTCAGTAGATGTTGGTCCATCCAATGAAGTAGTATCAGGTACACTGTTTGTTTGTTCAGATTATGCCAATGTGTTGTTTGATTCAGGGTCTACATATTCCTTCATTTCTGAGAATTTTTCTAGTAAATTGGGAATTCCATCTCAATATATCAATCCTGAAATTATGGTGAAAACACCTAGAGGAAATGTTGAGACAAAATGAAATTATAAGAATTTTCCTATCCTTGTGTGTGGAAAGAATCTACCTTCAAACCTTATTGTTTTACCTGTAGTGTAGTTTGATGTTATTTTGGGTATGGATTGGCTTTCTATTTATCATGCTAAGATTGACTGCAGAGCTAAAGTGGTTAATTTTCAGAAATATTTTCAGTTTGTGTACAAGAATGAACCCTTGCATTTGATAACATATCAGGATGTTGAAAAACTAGTAAAATATGTACCTGAACGTTTCCTTGCACATATTTTTTAAAACAAAGGAACTGTTCATATTAATGATGTGCCAGTGGTAAATTTTTATCTTAATGTTTTTTTGATGTGATTCCTAGTATTATACATGATCGGGAAGTTGAATTTACCATTGACTTTGTTCCTGATTCTAAGCCAATTTCAAAACCCCCTTTGTCGAATGGCTCATGCTGAAATTTTAGAGCTAAAGAATCAACTGTATGAGTTATTAGATAAAGGTTTCATTCAACCTTGAGCATCACCATGGGGTGATTCTATCTTGTTTGTTAAAAATAACAATGGTTTAGTGAGATATTGTATTGAGTATAGGGCATTGAATTACATCACATTTAAGAACATGTATCCTTCGCCTCATATCGATGATTTGTTTGATCATCTACAGGGTGCTCAGTATTTTTCAAAAATTGACTTGAGGTCAGGGAACCATTAGTTGAATGTAAAAGAAGCATACATTCTGAAAACTACCTTTTATACTAGATATGGCCATTATGATTTGTAGTTATGATTTTTGGGTTAACCAATACACCTGCTGTATTCATGGATATAATGATTATAAATTTCCATGAGTTCTTGGATAAGTTTGCAGTTGTGTTCATTGATGATATGATGGTGTTTTATAAAATTAAAGAGGAGAATGAAAGTCATTTAAGGGTTATTCGGAAAACCATAAAAGAAAAGAAACTGTATGGAAAATTCAGCAAGTGTGAGTTTTGGTTACAACAAATTTCTTTCCTTGGTCAAATTATTTAAAAAAATGGCATAACGATTGATCCTGCTAAAACAAAATTTGTTGAATAATGTCCAAGACCCATAAATATAAACAAGATATATAGTTTTCTTGGTTTGGAAGTTTATTACAAGAGGTTTGTTGAAAATTTTTCATGGTCATCTAGTCCAATGAATTAGTTTACTTGAAAAGGTGTTAATTTCATCTGGACAAAAGAATGTGATGATTGTTTTCAGAAATTGAAAAGAAAACTGGTGAATGCTCTACTTTTGGGACTTCCTTCCAGAAATGGTGAGTTTTTTATCTAAAGTGATTCTTTATTGAAGGGAATTGGTTCTGTCCTTATGCAGAATGATAAGGTAATTACTTATGCTTCACGTCAGTTGAAAACTCATGAGTTAAATTACCCTACACATGATTTCAAATTAGCTGCTGTTGTTTTTTCTATAACAATTTGGAGGCATCATTTGTATGTAGTAAAGTGTGAAATATATACTGATAATAAAAGATTAATGTATATATTCACTGAGAATTAATTGAACATGATAAAGAGGAGATTGATGGAATTAATCATGGATTAGGATTGTACAATTCATTACCATCCTGGAAAATAAAATAAAGTGGTTAATTCTATGAGTTCAAAAATTAATGCTTAATTAAACATGATACATTTGGAATGAGATCCTTTGTTTTTTGATTTCATGAACATTGGAATAGATGTTGTTGGTGCAGGAAGTTCTTTTGTTTTGTTTCAGGTGTCAGTGAGATCATCTCTATTTGACAGAATTAAGCAAGCGTAGAAGAAAGACAGTGAGTTGCAGAAAAAGGTAGAGCTAGTTCCAAAGGGTAAGTTTCCTGAATTTAACATTGATAATGATTGTGTTTTGAGGTTTGGGAAGAGATTATGTGTTCCTTGTGATTCAGATTTGAATAATGAGTTGTTATGTGAGGCTCATAGTTCCCCATTTTCAGTTCATCCGGACACTACTAAGATGTATAGAGATCTACGAGAGTATTATTTGTGGGATGGAATAAAAATGGATATTTCTGAATTTACTATGAAGTGTATGACTTGTCAGCAGGCTAAACCAGAGTGGATGTTACCGAAAGGGATGTTTCAGTCATTACCGGTGCCAGAGTGGAAATGGGAAAATATATTCATGGACTTCGTTGTGGGATTATCAAAGACATATCAAGGTAATAATGCAATCTGGGTTATTATTGATCGATTGACTAAATCTACTCATTTCATTCTTATTCGAGATACTTTCTCTATAGATCAAATTTCTCGATTTTATTTTAAAGATATAGTCATGTTACATGGTGTTATTCTCTCCATTGTATCTGATCGTGATCCCAGATTTACTTCTAACTTTTGGAAAGGCCCTTAGGAGCCATTGGGTACTGAATTAAATTTCATTACAGCTTTTCATCAGCAATTAGATGGGAAGTAAGAACAAACAATTCATACCATGGAGGATATGTTACTTTCTTGCATGATGGGTTACTAGGGAAGTAGGTACCAACATATTTCTTTGGTTCAATTTTCTTATAATAAAATTTTTCATTCCAATATACAGATGGCTCTGTTTGAGGCATTATACGGAAAACGATGTCGAACTCTACCTTTTTGGGATGAACTAGGGAAAGGAAGCTGATGGGACTAGAATTGGTATAAGAGATGGCAGAAAAAGTTCAGTTGATTCAGAAACACATGAGAACAGCTCAGATCAGGTAGGAAATTTATGCAGATAACTAGAGGAAGGGTCTATCTTTCGAGGTAGGTGATCATGTTTTTCTCAAAGTATCTCCATGGAAATGTGTGATATGTTTTGGAAAGAAAGGAAATCTAAGTCCGAGGTTCATTTGGACCTTATGAAATCTTAGAGAACATTGGATTAGTTGCATACAAACTGGCATTATATCAATGTTTTCCCAGGTACACAATGTTATTCATGTTTCGATGTTGAGAAACTATATGCCAGATCCATCTCATGTTTTTAGCCTAGAGGTAGTTCAGTTTGAGGAGAATATCTCATATAAAGAACAGCTAGTCCAGATTATTGACCGAGGATTCATGTGTTGAAAAATAAGGTAATTTATCAGGTGATGGTTTTATGGGAAAACGATATGGTTGATGAGGCAATGTGGGAATATGAAAATGCTACGAGGGATAAATACCACCACTTATTTTGATAAATGAATAAAATTACGAGGATGAAATTCCCAAAAGGGGGGAAGGATGTAACATCCTAGGTAAATAAAGAATAATACATTTTTATATTTATTAATATTTTTGAATTAAATATTAATTTTACTTTAAAGGAAGTTGCTATGTTCGATAGCATACCCGATACACAACAACGAGTTTCATTGAAATCTTACATTGCACACTAATAATATAATAATATTATTTTAAATGGTAGTTAAAATTTAGTCATTGTATTGGTGGGAATGAATATAAATAACTAAAATATGATTATATATATATTTTAAATGTTTTTACATTTATCTAATATAAGATAATGGCTTAAAATAAGTAATGAATTCAATTTTAGGCATAGATACTCTAATGTTCACAAAGAGGCCGATTTATCACCTTTTGATGGAGAACCCTCTTTAGAAATAGTTTTGGTCACTCTTATACATTCTATTGGACCAAATAAAATCCTTCTGCAGAATCGGGACATCAAAATTTAATTTGTGTGTATTATTGTTATTTTTTCCATTGAAGTTCATTTTTAATGAATAAGTGAAAAATGTTGTATTTTAATTCAAAACCTCATTTTAATCAAATTTATTTATATGATTTTATTATCTTTTTCATTACTTTTAATGTGAAATTAGAATATATTCTAACTATTTTATCCAATGGTTTTCATTGGAATTAATTTTACTTTGAATTTGGACTGAAACAAGTGTCAATCTTTTGATAGATATAGTTTCTTAAAAACACGATATTTGTTTTGACAACAGGAATTAATTATTAAAATTTATTAATGCAACTTATTTTTTTTACTTTATTAAAATAGGCATCATTTTTTAATTTAGAATGTCAAATATAGCTTCTGGTGAATTTTTGGTATTTTCTGAAAAACTACAATTTTTGCTGAATAGTGAAACCACTATATAGTTGTTAAAAAAAGGAATTTTTCATTTAAACGAAACTCTTCCACACCTGTGAATTGAATATAAAAAATCTGACATTCATGGTTGTCATTAGTATGTAACATTTGGTTCAATGGGATGAAAATAATTTATTTGGTGAATAGTAACTTTTAAGTTTTATTAATCGCGATTTAAAGGTAATTAATGCAATTTAAGGAAAAAATAATGTTATAATAATATTAAATCACCTTAACCTTATTGTATGAGTCAGGGACGACTATTTCAATCCATGGGTGAATTTTAGGGACCCCATGGAGCCACTTGGGTTCGATAATGACATTAATACCACTTATTTAAAGTAAAAATAAAAATGTCACAAACATGTATTATTTTACTAAAAAAATTATAAATGGGGTTATATAATTGATATATTTGACTATAAATATAAATTAGAAAGAAATAAATATTTCCTACAACATGGTAATTTTTTTAAAAAAATTAGACATCAAATAATCAAAATTATTTATGACACAATGACGATATAATGTTTAAGTCATTAATGAATGTTTTAAATAAGTAAGAAGATAATGTTTAAATTAATAACCAAAACTTGTACAATTCGTGTTGGATGATTTTATTTCGAAAATGGGAAACCTTATCTTTGATGTTAATAATTTTTGGTCCTTTAGAAACCGAAAATCATTATATAATAAGATAATTGTTTCATGCTTTCCAAAAGAGCCCCTCCTCTCCCTTATAAAATGACCCCACTTCCTACACATTTCAGTCACCTCTCAAGCACTTTGGCTCGTAAAAAATCAACTAAAATAAGCTCCCAATATCCCTCTATTCATCTTGGAAGAGTTACCTTAGTCACAATTCTCTTCAAGAAACCATTTTGGTTCAAACCCAGTGGAGTTACCCGATTTAAAGTTAATGTCTTCTCTTATGTTCTTTTGTTTTATTTTGCTTCTCCAACCCGCTAAACTATTTTTATTCCTTTATTATGTAAAAACAACAGTATATTCAATATACTATGATGTTTTTATGATAAATATTATAGCTACACTAACACACACCCCCATCAAATGTTTAAATAACATACTGTTTCTGTGGATGACGAATTAGTACCTCACGAAACGATGATAGTTCAATCATCTCTTAACACATTTCATGGTGGCCATTAAGATGTCACTGAATTTATATATGACATATATTATGTTTATTTTTTCCTTATGCTTCTGTATTTTCATTTATGGAATACCTTTATGGTTTCCATAATGGATAAACACGATAATTTCATTTTTGGAAGTGCGGACTACTGCCCCCTCAAAGTGATTTGAATCATTAATGAAATTTGTGGGAAGTATAAAGGAAGGAGTTAATAATATTATATATATGATATTATACAAGAATTATATTGTACCTTTATATCATTGTGATTTCATTCCATTAAATATGAAATAGAAATGAAAGTCGCGTTCATGCGTACGTACGGCTTTCCGTCTCCATGAACGGTGCATTTCATTTCATACATCTAAATGTTATGTACTACTATAAATATAAGAAATTTATGGATATATATGATATATATGATATCCAAATCATGAATATCATTCTTTATATAATGAAACTCTTACCACATGAACAACATGTAATTGTAAGATTTCCATTTTTTGACAAAAGTACCAAATATCGACAAAACAAACATTATTAACTTAAATGATTACATAATTCTTATAACATGACAATAAATGATATAAAAGGAATAATAAATTTGAAAAATGTTCTTAAGATAGTAGAAATTATCTTTAGTTTATTATTTTGGATATTAAAGAACGATCTCGTCAAGTCGGACATGAGGTAAGGGACTTCGTCTCAATCTCCTTTCATTGAGGCATATTTTGTTTTAATACAAGACTTTATTTTATACACTGTATAAACACCTATGACTTTTCATTTCATTCAATGGGAATATTTTTGTATGAAGAGTTTTACTAAATGACAAAAAGGAATGTTTTTTTTAATGTACACATTGACAATGAGCTTTCCGCCGCCGCGAGTATTACTTGATCTTTGGCTTCCTTAACTAGACATAATGTTTTTAAAAGGGAAAATAAATACCTTATACTCTTTTAAGAGTTTTTGGAATTGAATATGGTTATGAAAATGGATTTGATATGTCAATATATTTTATTTATATAATTTTATTAAAATGCGGAAATTTTTCCTTTCCTTTATATTTGTTGTATGTGATATGATTTTATATTGGTACTTGGACATTTGACGGGTGGTTATGTGATAAACCAAATGACGGGTGGTGCCCTAAATACCAGGACGAGTGGTCATGTTATGACCTCTAATGCATTGGGTATGGAATTGAGCCATATGTAAATTCCATTTAGTGACATGTGTGGAATTTTACCGTATGGTGGTTCTATTTAAGCATGTTTATGTCCAAAGTTACCTTTATATGTTATGTGTTCTTCATATGGTTTTTATTGTAATATTTTTGTAACAAAATGGTAATTAATGATCTTTTATTCAGTTAAGAGTACTTACTACTTCATAAAGTTGAAAATTATTACTTATGTTAATGTATTCATGGATTATTTGTTGTTTTGAAAAACTAACAGTTTTCATTCTTTGTGTATTCCTTAATGAGATTTTTATGCTCATCCCGCATTTTAGAAATGTTTTTCACAGGACATAATGTGGAATAGGGTCAAGGATGGGATTAAGGAAAATTCATGTTGTTTTAAACATGGAACTAGACATGAATCTTTTTTTCAACAGTTCATGTTTTGTAAAAAAAGAGAAACTGTGTAGAAGTGTCTACATTGTAATTTTATAAGATGTAATAGTTATGTCCTAATTCTCTAAAACACTAAAATTGAAAAGTTCCTCAATGTGAATTATTAATTTAATTCAATATTAATTAAGGTTTAAGGTCGGGTCCTTATACTAAATATTTGGGGTTACCAAATTACCTGAAATGGATTTATTATATCCATATTAATTTCATTCGTGATTATTTTTTATGGATTAGGATGTTCAATTTCATTGTTTGGGAGAATTTTTTCCTTTGTTTTCATTATAAGTTTACTTATAAATATATTTTTATAAACATGTAATATTATAATGGTTTTATAGAATTTTATTTTTATGTTATTACTTAATAATAAAAATATTACATTTTCATAAAATTCATTTAGTTGATTGGAGTGATGATGCAAAGTTTTGTAAAACATTAATTATATCAATTTTTTTAAATGAATATTTGTTGTCATATACAACACATTAAATATTATATGTTAATATCATATGTAAAAAACATTACAAAACGTTACCTTAGCCATAATACATATACTATATTGTTTTTAGACCATAAAATGGGTGCATGACCAGAATTGAAAACTGTAACAAAAATTGGAAACCCATCATCCTTGACTGTGATGAATTAACACATATGAGATGTTGTTTTATTTTTTAGAATAAAAGGAGGGGAAATGAGAGATGACGGTGAATTTTTCATTTAACATTAAAACATTCTAGTACATCTAATTTACTTGATTCATCAAAATATTTGGATGAAATGTTGTGAGGAATGACAAAATAATGAAAGGAAATTGAATGTAAAAAAGGAATGAAAATATGAATTTACAACTTTAATATATCATACATGAGATCCTATATAAGGGATAGGATTTGGTATTTTTAATTGAATATGCACTACTTGTCTTTGGAGGGGGATTAGTGAGATATTTTTGCAAAATTTAGACAAGGAAAAAGGCTTGATAGGAGTGAAGAGAAAAATTAAAGATTACTGGTATTTATAATGGAATAGAAAAGGGGGATCCCCTTATTGTAATCATTACATTATTTTTTTCCCTGAGACAATGAATGGTCTTGATTATTTTGAATAAATATATTAATAAGTGCATATGACTTCAAACCAAAGTCCATTTCCATCATCCATGTCTCATATATTATGTAGATATTAAGGGTTTAACACTCATCATAAATTATAATATTTTATTATTCATAAATTTTTTTTTGTATTTATAAAAAATACCAGTAATAAACCATAATTATTTTTCAATGTGTAGAATAAATAAAATGTAATCCATTATATAAAATTAATTTCCTCAATATGGGAAATTTAATTATTAATCCCCATTTAGTTGAAAAATACATATTTTAATATTATAATTGATTTTATAATACATTGAATGATTTCCTAATGTCTTATAAAATTATCCTATAATTTAAATACATGAAGATAATAATTTATGTATACAATTTATAAGAAGACATTTTCATTTTTAATTATTAATTTATTTGTAGATTTTAAATTAAATATTAATGACTTCTTAAAAATAAGAACACTATAATATTTTCACTTATAAGATGGATAAATGTTATCTATACTTTCATAGGTATGGTTACTATTTACATGGACATTTTACTATACATAAGGGTTAGTTACTCTTCCCCAAAATATAATTTTCCCTTATCAGACTCTAAACATCATGCTAATCAAAATAGTGTATGTACAATTTTTAAAATTAATATCACTCAGGTGAATATATAATGTTTAAAGGTCAAATATTAATTATTCATTCATTGTGTTGTAATTTCATGTGATTGTATGACATAATTATAAGATGATAATTCCAATTTATTAAACTTTTGATCGTTACAAGTCCATGTCCTAAAACATTTATCTATATGATTAGTGGTCACATAATAGACATTCTGTGCTTTTTTAAAAGAACATTAATATAATTTAAAAAATAAATATGATGGAAATACTTGAAATAAAATCATTAATTATTTTTATAACAAATGATTTTAATAAAACATCAACACATATTCATTTCAACCATTTTAAATCCACATAGTTCATTCCATGGTATATTGTTCATCCTAGTCCATTTGTTCATATTGTCTGTTAAAATCCTTCATAATTATTTTAAAGAAAATGTGAAACAACATAACCATATCCCTTTGGAGTGTCAAACCAGGTGCATATTAAGGCACGTTGTCACATAACGGGTTATTCTCGAGTGATTCCCAATGTACATTGTCATATTTTTTAAGCCAAGGTTCATCTATTATAGATCTACACCCACTTGTATTATCTATACAAGGGAATGTTTCCATGAGGACCCACAATATCTATAACATTCCATTTTTATCGGATAATATTATTTAGTTATACTCAAATTCTATCATAAATATACATTCTCTAATCTATGTATTCATAAACATAGATCCCCATGTTTTTACTAAACATTATCTAAATGAAATTATATAGTGCTAACCCAAAAATCATGGAGCGAATGTCTACTACTATAACATTTTCATGAGTACATAGAATCAAATCCTGTAGGAATGAAACGGTTAGTAATCATGGAAAACCAGATACATACACCAGTCATGTATTTTAAAAAAGACACTAATTACATCATAATTTATTCATTTGAGTATAATTCCATTATTTCTTATATATTATCCTTACATACTGTTCTTATAATACTCTAGGAAATATTTGGGAAGGAAAAAAAATAAATTTGATCCCAAATTATCAGTAAGGGTATTATACAATGTATGCAATAATGATTTAATGAGAATAATAAAATGTAATGGTAAATAAATGAGAACACGTTCCATGATATCACTAAACTTATAATCATGTGTATAATAAACATGGAACAGTAAATTTATGGAAGAACATGTCCTTTAATCAATTAAATATGAATTAAATGAATCCATAGATATGTCTAAGAAAAATAACACAAATAAATAACAACTAATTAAAAAGGAAGGTAATTCTTAATTTTTGGTAATCGTGCATCATGAACATAAAAAGATGTACTGTCATGATATATCCTCCAGATAGATTAATACTATAGGTAGAAAACTGGTTAATTTGTGAGGCAAATGTGTCTCATGAGAATAGGATGATGCATATAGGGGATCTATAATCTATAATCCCCAATATTTATTGCATGTCTAAATAATTATTTATATCATTAAATAGATTAAATTAATATAAAATATTCACAATCAAATAACCATACTGAATATTGTATTTTAATTTATAAATATTTCCTTACTAGATGATAACTAAAAAACGGTTGTTGACATTGATAAATAAAGATACCTTTAAAGTGTTATTAAAAGATACTCAAGGAGAATAATTATTAAGTATTCCCTAATGTCTCATAACATAATGAAACATTTCAATCAGAATTCCCAATGAATTAAATGAAATATATATTATCATGATAATATGGATATACATGACATAACAAATCAAAGTAAACACCATATAAAAAAATGATATGTGGTTTAGGAATTTTTTTTTATAAATGATATATTTTATTAGAGAGAAATTCAACATAAACTGAACATGGGAAATTGAATATTTAAAAGGGGACTAAAAATGAATCATGGAAGTGAATATTGGTATCAATACATCAATACAAAATATCTCAAGAAAAATAATGATGATGATATAAACAAAACATATCCAATATTGTGTAAAAAAATGGATTTTTTTCAATGATTTAATAAGAAATAAATTTAAAAACAGTTAGGATGAAAATTTCCGTTTTCCTTGAAAACCCTATTGAAAAATATTTTCATTGAAAATTAATTAAAATATTTTCATTAAAATGTAACTTTTTAAATCATCAATGGATCCTTTGAAGAAATTATGTTGGGTCAATCTACACAATCTACAAAAGATAATGATAAAATATATTTTTCAATGTAAAAAAGGTATAATAAGTACATTTTTTAAAACGTAACATTAATATTATTTTTAAAAAAATTAAATGATATAAATGGTAAAAATCTCATTAGAAAATCATTTTTATATTTTTAAAAAAAAATTAATTCATTATTGTAAAATATTTTTTGTAGACTAATATTGGTTCTCTGACTAAATAGAGAAAAGAATTAGGATTTTTTAAAACCAATTTCTAAAACATTTTCTACACCCAAGAGAAAAAAATAGTAATATTGTTTAGAAAATTCCATAAATAACTAGAATAGATGAAAAAATAATGTTTTTGTTGAAAAATGATCAGATAATATCCTTTGATAAATATTCATCTGTAAACAATCCCAAACTAAATGAAATGTTGATGTAAAAACATGAAAACATGATAAGGTTGATGTAAAACTCCACAATTTAATAAATTGTTTGTGTAAAATATGAATATAGATAAAATAATTTTACATAAAACAAATTTTAGTGTGAGGTGATTACATAGAGAAAAATAGAATATTAATGATAAAAAGGATGTAATATTTCACAATGAAATAAATTGTGGTTTGAAAATTTTCCCCACTTCGTATTTGATAAACTCAAATCCCCTTAGATGAAATAACTCAAATTTATAATAAAAATATCATGGATATGTAATGACTCAATAAATTATATGTAAATGTGTCATTATTAATTCCATATGTAATTAATTAAGTTAATAAAAATAATTTATAACTCAAAGAATGGAAATACTATTGAAACATTATTAAAATTATTCTTGATGAAATTATCTTTAACCATTACAATGTATCCCATTCAACATTGAAACAATTGAATCATAAGCCTCATAAAGGTATAAAATTTAATGAATGTTTTATATATCAGTATGATAAAATAATTCAAGAGATAATATATCAAAGCATGGAAGTAGATATACCATATAATGAATTAAGTGCTCAAAATATCGTTAATCTCACAAATGTAAACAATTTAGAAAAAAATTCCTTACCTTGTGTTTTCATTTTGGGTCATGTCTATTAACATAATATATAATGGTTTTCAAAAAGTTAATAAATTATAATCTAATAACTTTTAAATGTATAATATCATATATTAACTTCTCATAGTATATTATTTCCCGTTTGTAAATAGTCGTTAATTATTTTCACTATTTCAATATTTATCAAAAAATGGATCCTCGAAGAATAATACAAAATATTCACCTCAAGAAAATTTTAATGATTATATTTATAAATAATATGGTTATTTTTATAATAAAATTATAACTATTTCAAAAATTGTATTTGAATTATGTTCTCAATTAAAATATTGAAAAATATCCTTTTTAGAAAAATATTATTTTAAACATAAAAAAAGATGTATTCTTACCTTATTCCTATCAAATATATTGGAATGATATAAAAAAATTAATGAATAAAATATTTATATTTTCTATTACTATCAATCAGTAATTGTAATTAATTTAATTTATTATAATAAAATATTTTTTTGTGCATAAATATATTTGTCAAGAAAAAATATTCGATTTATATTCAATTGGTTTTAATATTGATTTCTAATTTATTTTTCATTAATAAATTCATTTAATATTTTTATAAACCATATATTATAATATGTTATATCATACTATTCATATCCACTAATTTAACAGATATGTTAGCTCTTATTATATTATATAATTATGATTTATTAATAAATTATTGTTCCCTGAAAAATGGTGTTACATGTAACAAAATATAGTGAAGAATCACATTGTTGTCTGGGACACATGTTAACTCCAAATGATGTGTATTTAATGCTATATAATGGGTTAATTTTATTAAAATATTAAATATGTAATAATGTTTCGGGATATTATATTCTCTTATGTGCTTGGTGTTTCATGTCATACGCGCTATGGAGTATAATATTTTTAATTATGAATATTAGGGTGTTAATACCACACTTTGATCGATCATATTAGTTTCACAGAGATTATTGTATAAAATTCCAAGACCATAACCCAATAGAAGAGCATCAAAATGAGAATGGTAATCTAAGAGTCTCCATTTACTCTACATCTCAAACGATCTCACCAAAATACATTATATAATTTTATATATTAAATCATGTATTAATTATCACTCATTCCTTGTGAAATTTTATTGATTAGTTTCTTTGACTTATTACATAACTATTTTGTTACAAAAACATACATTACATAGTGGTAACATCAACATAATATTCATTTTTCTAATAATTTAATAATTTTAAAATGTAAGTTGTTTTATTTTCTGGAAAAGAATTTAGTATTTGACACTCAAAATCATCTTTTTCAATAGTTTTTATAATCCCCATGGAAAACAATTGAAAAAGTTGAATAATCAATGAAATATGTATAATAGATATTGGAATAAAATAAATGAAAAGAATTATCCCATTTTAGAATCATGAAATCTTATAAGATATTTTTAATTTCTAAATATTTTCTTTGAACTTAAATGATCATTTACCTACCCATGAAATCATAATTACTATAAATATTTAATCATAACAATAATTAAAATTATACATAATTGAAAAAAATTAATCACTACAGTTTCTTAGGAAACATGAGAACACATGGAAATCATTTTCTTTAATACATTCATCTTTTCCCAAAGTAGAGAATAACCATTATTTAAAAAAACTGTTTTTAGCATACCTCAAGAAATAATAAATTATCATTGAAAAATAATTTCTTTATTCATGTATGTTCCTTTGGAAATCATATTCATATAACCATTACAACAACCATTATTAAATGGAATATCAGCATTGGTTAGTTATAAATTAATTATATTGCGAGAATTTTCATCACCTAACTGCATACTATGTTATATGAGGCTCCCCAATAATGGAAAAAGTTTCCATTTTATTTAAAAAATAATCAAGTAATTCATTAATGATAAATGATCTAGATTGTGGAGAATTCCTCTAATCTCATACAAATTAACAAAAACAATCATTTCACACTTTTTTTTAAATTGTAACTCATAACCCATTTGGAAGGAGTTTTAAATAACAATTTCAAAAAATATATACAAAATTTAGAACATGGTTTAAAATGAATTTGGATGTTTATTTATGTTTATTAATAACAAAATTGGTGAATTTTAGAGAGCACAGATTGAGACGAGAAATATAAGAAAAACTAGAAATATTTTTAATAAGGTATTAAGGAAAATTTATGTATAACTGAATAAAATTTGAACTAATGAATCATTTAAGTGAATGTAACTAAATTAAATTTTTAAAAAATATTCGATATAGAATATTGTTAGAATAAATCCATAAGGTATTTTACACACCCCACAAAGTAAGACCTGTAGTTAATATAGCCTAACTCTAAATGAATGTGAATTGATATTATAAATAGCTTACCATATGCTAGGATTTCCATAAAATTCTATATCATCATAAATAATAAATTTACAACAATTATTTACCATATCAATATAATTTATCATATTTTTTATTCAACTTACTTAACTAATATCCATGTTATATATACATTATTAATCTATAATGGTCATGTATGATATTTTGAGAGCAGTATTAATGTAATTACGAAATCCATTATATATTTTCAAAAGTCTAAAATGGAAAAAATTAATTAATATAATTTATAATAATAAGTTTATAATTATTATTTATATAAATTATTAATTCTTTTAGAACCAATCGTGCTATTTTGGTATTAAAAAATTTAATTATATTAAATTTATCATGATGGTAGTCAGTATATATACAACGGTACTGCTTCCAGTTTCCAATGAACACATGGGAATATAGTTTAGTAATATTATGTATTCTTATATTTATAATTATATAATTGATATTTTTTTTCATAATATCCAATTGTACATACCTTCCACGTGAGGTACTGATGATAAAAAATTCATCAGTTTGCACCATGATATTCTGCACGTAAAAATGAGATATGTTTTTATTGTTTGTGGTATGGTAAGGGATTATTTATAAAATATTTCCACCATTAACAAATGAGTTTTATAATATATAAGAAATACTATTTCTTTTATAACCATTATTATTACCAACTGTATGAATTAGTGATGAAATATGAAGAACATCATCACTTGAAGAAGTAGTTTTCAAATTTATAAGAGTGATGTTTCATATTTTCCAATAGATTGTTGTATAGATGAAAAAAAATTGAATTAAAATAAAATAGTTTTATTATATGGTAAAATAATTTTATATTATATTGTTTTTTATAAGAGAATTTTTATCGAGATAATAGAAGAAATAAAAAGGAAAACACCTTGTTAAGAACTGTACCACCTCTTCAGATAACCTATTTGGGCATATAAATAATTAAATATCAAGATGGAATCATAATCAAATAACGAACAATGGGACATGTTTTGGTACATTAAAAATTATATGGATAGGTTATTTATGATTTATGAGTTCCTTGATGTGCGGATAATGGAGGAGAGGTAGATTCATTATTCATGTGATCGAGATGACACACATATAATTTCATAAATTGATAATTTATATATTAATATATTACACAGTCCAAATAGATCCAAAATGAAATATTTTCAAACAGTATATAACATTGAATATAAATATGACCACCTAATATGATTTAGATCATTATATGTTCATCTTAATATGTGTTTTTTATTAATCTTTTTAATGCATTGTATCTCATACATTTCTCAAAAATGTTATTTTACTAATATTTTTATTCATAATAATAAAAAATCTATTTTTAGTCATTGAAAATTTGAATATAATGATTTATAACATGGAACTGTTTTTTAAAATATAATTTCTTATAGGTTTATAAATAAACATGGAAAAAAACCTGTACACCCAGAGAAAATTATTTTTTAGAAAAACCCATTTTTTAGTATACAAATGTTTTCAATGTAATTTACAGTATAAAGATGATCCCAAATGAATTTAATGGGTTATTTAATATCAATATAAAAAAATTTAATACCAATTTTAAATAGATCATTGATTTGTAAATATTTTTATTATAACATTATTTTCATAAATATCGGTATATTCATCTATTCATCAAAAATGTAATTTCACTTAAAATTCATTAAATTTTAAGAGATTATAGTTTTTACATGATTATATAAAATATGATACAAAATATTTTTAATTTATTTTCATTATTTTTTAAATTTATCATTTAAATAATACCACAAATTACATGTAAAGAAATTTAAAACAAAAATTCCAATCATTTTTGATTGAAAATGTTTTTTATTATTCTTATAATGAGTGTAATTATATATGATGCATTTCATGATAATTATTATGGAATGATAATGATATATTATCAATATTACATAGGTTATTCCATTATTCCAATCTTTTGTAAATTGTTTCTATGTAATTTAATTTACTACTAAATCAAGTGTGGAGATTTTTACTTCCTTGCAATTTTGATTAAAATGTTTCTTCATTAATCATATAGATTTTCTAAAAAAACTAAAACCAGTGAATAATATTATTTTTCAACACTTATTCTCCACAATAACATATCATAATGCCTTATTCTTTATATGAAATATTGTATTCCATTTATATCACATCATGGAAAAATACATTAGATGCTTCTGATATTAATTTTCACAACAATGAAACATGAGAGAAATCATATACCTAGGATTAAATCAACGAAAAAGTCACTTGGAATTAAACAAATGCATATTTATTAAATACATAATATATTATAAGTAGCCAAAATATTACCATACTATCTTTACCAAAATATATTACACATTTCTATGGAGATACTTCCTCAAAAACATTATATACTACCATGAATGAATGATCATTAGTCATGTTATCTACATAATGTTCCTTTCTAAGACATCCATATTTGTTTATAAACTATTTTTACCTTCTCAACCATTATTTCTATAAATTTTGGTCCTAAAAAAATTTTTCCCAACCACCAACACAAAAATAATGATTCTGATAACTTTTTTGATTTAATTAGTCAAATGGTTCTATTGGAATACTAGATTCAAAACCATAATTATAAGAAAAATAATCTATTAATAGATACAAATCCCATATTCTACTGTAATCTATAGAAAATGAGCTAGTAATTTTATACAGTGTTTGAATCACTATATATTTTTTCACAATAGACTATTAATGGATTGTTGTACATAAATTTAATTCTGTACCTAATGTGTATTAAATTAGTTTCAAAAAATTAGATGTTAATCTGGGATTATGATCAAATTCAAAAAAATGGTTCTTTATAAAATTTAATTATAAATTTAACGTGAAATATAAAAATAGGATGCAATAGAAATTATCAATAAATGTAAGATAATGATTATATATATTCAATAAATTATTAATTTTAAAATTTTCCTATTACCTTGATATTGATTTGGTAATTCCAGCATAAAATCCGTGGATATATTCTACCATTTCTATTTTTTCAATTAAATTCTTAAAGAATTCAACTCTATATAATTCATTCTACATTAATATAAAGATACATTATAAATTTAATTTTAGAAAATGAAATTTTTTTATTCATTCCACCCTCATTCATATTTGTGAAGCACTATATATATCCCCAGCGTTATCTGATGGAAATAAAAAGTATAACTTCAGATTCACACAAAATTTGTAACATCCAAGGTAATTAAAGAATAAAGAATTTTCATATTTATTAATATTTACGAATTAAATATTAATTTTAATTAAAAGCGGTTTCTACGTTCGATAGCGTACTCGATACACAACGATGAGTTTTATTGAAAACTTACGTTGCACACAAGTAATAAAATAATATTATTTTAAATGTTAGTTAACAAGTAGTCGTTGTACTGGAGGGAATGGATAGAAATAACTATAATATTATTATATCTATTTTTAAATGTTTTTACATTTACCCAATAAAAGATAAAGGCTTAAAATACAGAAAGAATTCAATTTTTTGCATTTATACCCTAATTTTTACTAAGGGTTCACTTATCACCTTTTGACGGAGAACCTTCATTAAATATAGTTTTGATCAATCTTATAAATTCTATTGGACCAAAAATAACTCTTCTTTAGAATCGGGACATCAAAATTTACTTTGTGTAAATTTTTGGTATCTTTCCGATAAAGTTCATTTTTTAATGAATAGTGTAAAATGTTGTATTTTAATTCAAAACCTCTTTTTAATATAATTTATTTAAATGATTAGACTATCTTTTGAATAGGTTTTAAAGTGAAATTAGTAAATATTTTTACCATTAAATTCAATAGTGTTCGTTGGAATTTATTTCACTTTGAAATCGGACTTGAACTAGTGTCAATCTTTTGATACTTATTGTTTCATAAAAACACGCTATTTGCTCTGACAGCGGGAATTAATTATTAAATTAATTAATGCAACTTATATGTTGTGAATTTTGTAAAATGGAATTCAGTTTTGAATTCAGAATATCAAATATATCTTAGGCTGAATTTTTGGTATTTTTCTGAAAAACTTCAATTTTTGATGAATAGTGAAACCACTAAGTGGTATTTATAAAAACTGATTTTTCGTTTAAATGAAATTTTACCACATCTGTGTTTTGAATTTCAAAAATATGACATACATGGTTTTCATTAAGAAGTAAAATGTGGTTCAATGAGATAAAAATATTTTTTGGTGAATAGTAACTTATTAAGTTTTTAATCGCGATTAGAGGTAATTAGTGCAATTTAAGGAAAAAATGATATTATAATAAAATAAAAATACATTGACACATGTCCTACCCTTATTGGATGTGTCATGTCCGACCAAGAAAATTCATGGGTCAACTTGGGGACCCCATGGAGCCACTTTGGATGGGAAATGACATAAATAACTTTTTATTTAATGTTAGAGTAAAAATGACACACACATGAGATGTTTTAGTAAAACAATTTTTACATGGGGTTATACAAGTAAGATTTTAGATTATAAATAGTCATTGGAAATATAAATCTATTTCCTAAATCATGGTAATTTTTTATAATTTTTAGACATTGAATAAATTAAATTATTTATGACATCATGATGATGTAGCAATGACCTCATTATTTAACGATTTAAATAAAATGGAAAGATAATGTAATATCTAAGACCTACACATGTCCAAAACCTATTGGATGAGTGGATTTCGAACCCTTATCACCTTATATTTGAAATAAATCAATGTGGGACCTCTTAAATCCAAATACCATTTTAAAATAAAGTGACTTTTCTTTACTTTCAAAGAGTCCCCCTTCTCTCCTCTTATAAAAGGCCCCCACCTCTACCTCTTTTCCCACACTCCCAAAGCATTTGGCTCGGCCAACCCCTGCCCATTTTGTCTCTACACTTCCCTATATTACTCCTTGAATCCTCATTTTGGGCAGAAGACTTCCCAAGGAAGCCTTTGAGCTCAAACCAAGGAGAGTTACCCGATTTTAAGGTAATGCCTTATTTTGAGTCCTTTTGTTTTATTTTGCTTCTCCAACCCCCTAAACCCTTTTTATTCATTTATTTTGTAACAAATCCAGTATATTCAATATACTAGAATGTTTTTATAATAAGGATTCGAGATAAACTTACACACACCTACATCTAATGGTTAACGAACATATTGTTTCCGTGGATGGTGAATTTATCCCTCCCGAAACGATGATTGTTCAACATTCTTTTAACACCTTTAAAGGTGGCCATTAAGATGTCACTATATTTATATATGATATATAATATGTTTATTTTTTCGTTAATCTTCTGGATTTTTCATTTTGGTCATACCTTTATGGTTTCCATTATGGGTAAACGTGATATCTTCATTTAAAGAAGTGCGGACTACTGCCCCCTTAAAGTGAGTGGATTCGTTAAATACCATATGTGGGACATATAAAGGATGGAACTAAGATATTATATATGATATTATATTGGAATTATAATATACCTTTATATAATTATGATTCCATTCTATAAAATACGAAATAGAAATTAAAGTAGCATTCATGCGTACGTACGGCTTACCGTCTCCATGAACGGTGCATTTCATTTCATACCTCTAAATGATTATGTAATATTATAAATGCATGCATGTACTGGATATATATGAAATATATGATATCTACATCATGAATACCATTCTGGATATAATGGATACATGAACAACATGTAATTATAAAGGGCTTATTTTTGACTCAAGTACCAATGATCGTTAAAACGACCGTTATTAACTTAAATAATTACATAGTGTTCATGACATGGTAATAAGTGATATAAAAGGAATAATGAACTTGAAAAAGGTTCTTAAGCAAGTAGAAAATAACTCAAGTTTATTATTCAGAACATTAAAGAACGATCGAGTCAAGTCGGACCCGAGGTAAGGGACTTCGTCTCAATCTCCTTTCATTGAGGCATATTTCGTTTTATACACAACTTTCTTTTATACGGTGTATAAACCCCTTTGACTTTTACTTTTATACAAAAGGAATATTTTTCTACGAAGCATTTTACTAAACGACAAAAAGGAATGTTTTTTTAACGTACGCGGTGACGACGACCTTTTCCGCCGCCGCGAGTATTATTTGGTCTTTGGCTTCCTCAACAAGCCGTAATGTTTTTAAAATGAAATAAATACCATATACTCTTTTATGTATTTTGGTATTGAAAATGGTTTTGATAAAGGATTCTATTATGATATATTGTGATTGAAATGTGGAAATGTTATCATTCCTTTATATTGGTTTTATGTTTTATGATTTTATATTGGTACTTGGACATTTGACGGGTGGTTACATGATAAACCATATGACGGGTGGTGTCGGGAATACCAGGACGGGTGGTTACATTATAACCTCCAGTGCATTGGGTATGGAAGTCGGTTGTATGTCTATTCCATTATGTATGTATGGAAATTGGCCGTATGGCCATTCCATTAAGTGATATGTGTGGAAGTCGACTGTATGGTTATTCCACTTAAGTATGTTTATGTCCCAAGTTATCTTTATATATGTTATGTGTACTTTATATGGGTTTTATGGTAATCCTTTGGTTTCAAAAAGGTAAGTAATGATACTTTATTCAGTGAAGATTTTTTACTACTTCATGAAGGTGAAGGTATTACATTGATAGAGTATACATGGTTTACTTGATTTTGAAAAACTAACAGTTTTCATTCTTTGTGTATCCCTTACTGAGCTTTTTATGCTCACCCCAAGTTTTTTTGAAATGTATTTCACATGACTTAATGTGGAATAAGGTCAAGGATGGGATCAAGGGAATGTCATGCTATATAAAACATGGAACTAGACATGTTTCTTTTTAAGAGTTTTTTTTATTATGGAAACTTACTAGAAGTGACTACTTTGTAATCTTTTGAGATGTAATAGTTATGTTCTAATTCTCTAAAACTCTAAACCTGAAAATATACTCAATGTGAATTATTTATTTAATTCAATATTAAGTAAGGTTTAAGGCCGGGGCCTTATATTTGGTATCAGAGGTCAGTTTAGAAAACTTTAGGAGTTAGAAAAGTGTTAAATTATAATATGATTGAAATGATATAGAATTTACAGATTACCATGTTGCTTCGCCTAAGATATTTCTGTGTTAAGAATGTTTTTCCGCAGAGGAAACAAAGAAACTATGTTGGGACGACATCAGGAGGAAGACAACCTTCCAAATCAGCAACCTGAGATGGTCGGAATCGGAACTGAACCATTTGTTGCAGTGATGGAACAGTTGACTCAGGCTATAAATGGTGGTGGTATCCATGCACGAGATCAGCCAGATCAACCGCAGAGGAACATGTCAGTGGTGGAACATTTCATGAGGCAACATCCCCCATTATTCAGAGGATCATCTGACCCTGTGTAAGATGAAGGGTGGATTAAAGCACTGGAGAAGATTTTTTATGTCATGGGGTGTTCAGAACATCAAAAGGTTAGTCTTGCTGTTTACCGTTTTGAAGGTGAAGCTGATCAGTGGTGGTCGATGGTGAAAAATATAAGGGATAGTGATGAGATTGAGGATCTTAACTGGGACGAATTGAAATGTATGTTTCTTGAGAAATATTTTCCTAAGTTGGTTCGTCTTAGGATGGGAAAAATGTTCCTTGAATTGAGTCAGGAGGATGATTCAGTGGCTGTTTATGAAGAAAAGTTCACTCGATTGGCATGATATGCTCCAAAATTCATATGAGATCTTGATAGTAAAATAAACCGTTTTTACTCAGGGTTAAATCCAAAGTATCGAAGGGCTATAGATTCTCGTGAGTTCAAAAGTTATGAAAATATTGTTCGATGTGCGGAGAAGGTGGAAATGGAGTTTGCCGATGATCAGGTGTTTTATGAAAAACAATAGAATAAGAGGTCTAGTTGGAAGGCAAAGGGGAAGAATTCATCAAAGAAGCAAGGAGGTAAGAAAACCAAATATCCATCCTGTGAGAAGTGTGGTAAAATGCATCCTGGAGAATGTTTATCCAAGTCTGGTAAGTGCTTTTGGTGTGGTAAGTCTGGTCATATTGCTCGTAACTCTAAGGAAGATGATCAAGAAGGTAATGAAAAGCCAACGGTCAGATGTTTTAAGTGTAATGAAATGGGTCATTATGCAAACGAGTGTCCAATGAAAAACTCAACTGGGGGAATGCATCCAGACTACAAGAAGAAAGGGGTGGTGAAATCCTTTGCAACAACTTCAGCAGATGTTGGACCATCGAATGAAGTGGTATCAGGTACACTGTTTGTTTGTTCAGATTATGCCAATGTGTTTTTTGATTCAGGGTCTACACACTCTTTCATTTCTGAGAAGTTTTCTAGTAAATTGGAAATTCCATATCAAGATATGAATCCTGAACTTATGGTAAAAACACATGGAGGGAACGTTGAGATAAAAAGGAATTATAAGAACCTTCCTATCCTTGTGTGTGGAATGAATCTACCAGCAAATCTTATTGTTTTGTCTCTAGTAGAGTTTGATGTTATTTTGGGCATGGATTGGATTTTTGTTTATCATTCTAAGATTGACTGCAGAGCTAAAATGGTTTCTTTTCAGAAAGATTTTCAGTTTGTGTACAAGAATGAACCTTTTATTTTGATAACATATCAAGAAGTTGAGAAACTAGTAAAAGATAGAAATGAATGTTACCTTGCACATATTGTTGAAAATAAAGGAAATGTTCCGATTAATGATGTGCCAGTGGTAAATGAGTATCTTGATGTTTATACTGATGAGTTTCCAGGTATTATTCATGATCGAGAAGTTGAATTTACTATTGAATTAGTTCCTGATTCTAAGCCAATTTCAAAACCCCCTTATCGAATGGCTCAACATGAACTTTTAGAGTTAAAGAAACAATTGCATGAGTTATTAGATAAAGGTTTCATTCGACCTAGCACATCACCATGGGGTGCTCCTGTCTTGTTTGTTAAAAAGAAATATGGATCAATGCGATTTTGCATTGAATATAGAGCCTTGAATAATATTACTGTTAAAAACAAGTATCCTTGGCTCATATAGATGATTTGTTTGATCAGCTCTAGGGAGCTCAGTATTTTTCGAAGATTGACTTGAGGTCGGGGTACCATCAGTTGATAGTAAAATAAGCAGACGTTCTGAAGACTGTGTTCCGTACTAGATATGACCATTATGAATTTGTAGTTATGCCTTTTGGGTTAATCAATGCACCTGTTGTATTCATGGACCTTATGAATAGAATTTTCCAGGAGTTCTTGGATAAGTTTGTTGTTGTTTTCATCGATGATATTTTGGTGTTTTCTAAAATTAAAGAGGATCATGAAAGTCATTTAAGGGTTATCTTGCAAACCTTAAAAGAAAAGAAAATATATGGAAAATTTAGCAAGTGTGAGTTTTTGTTACAACAAATTTCTTTCCTGGGTCACATTGTTTCAAATGATGGCATACCTGTTGATCCCACTAAAACAAAAGTTGTTGAAGAATGGCCAAGACCCACAAATGTAACCGAGATCCGTAGTTTTCTTGGTTTGGAAGGTTACTACCGAAGGTTTGTTTAAAATTTTTCACGGTTATCTAGTCCAATGACTAAGATAACTCGTAAGGGTGTTAAGTTCATCTGGACAAAAGAATGTGATGATTGTTTTCAGGAGTTGAAGAGAAGATTGGTGAATGCTCCAGTTTTGGCACTTCCTTCCAGGAATGGTGAGTTTTTTATATACAGTGATGCTTCATTGAAGGGACTTGGCTGTGTCCTTATGCAGAATGATCAGGTAATTGCTTATGCTTCATGACAGTTGAAAACTCGTGAGGTAAATTACCCTACACATGATTTGGAATTAGCTGCTGTTGTTTTTTCTCTAAAAATTTGGAGGCATCATTTGTATGGAGTAAAGTGTGAAATATATACCGATCACAAAAGATTAAAGTATATATTAACTCAGAAATAATTGAACATGAGACAGAGGAGATGGCTGGAATTAATCAAGGATTATGATTGTACAATTCATTACCATCCGAGAAAAGCAAATAAAGTGTATGATGCTTTGAGTCGAAAAAATAATGCTTAATTAGCAATGTTGTGTTTGGAACGTGATCCTTTGGTTAAATATTTGATGAACTTTGGCATAGAAGTTGTTGGTACAAGATGTTCTTTTGTTTTGTTTTAGGTATCAGTGAAATCTTCTCTATCAGACAGAATCAAGCAAGCACAGAAGCGAGACAGTGAGTTGCAGAAAAAGGTAGAGCTGGTTCAGAAAGGTAAGTTGCCTGAATTCAACATTGATAATGATTTTTTTTTGAGGTTTGGGAAGAGATTATGTTTTCCTTATGATTCACAGTTGAAGAATGAGTTGTTATGTGAGGCTCATAGTTCCCCGTTTTCAGTTCATCTTTGCAGTACTAAGATGTACAGAGATCTGCGGGAGTAATACTGGTGGGATGGAATGAAAAGAGATATTGCTGATTTTACTGTGATGTTTCTGACTTGTCAGTAGGTTAAATTAGAGTGGACGTTACCTAAAGGGATGCTTCATCCTTTACCAGTGCCAGAGTGGAAATGGGAAAACATATCCATGGACTTTGTTATGGGATTACTGAGGACATCTCGAGGTAATAATGCATTCTGGGTTATTGTTGATCGCTTGACTAAATCTGCTCATTTCCTTGCTATATGAGATACTTTTTCCCAAGATCAACTTTCCCGTTTGTATCTTAAAGAGATAGTCAGGTTACGTGGAGTTCCCCTCTCCATTGTATCTGATCGTGATCCCAGGTTCACATCTAACTTTTGGAAAGGCCACCAGAAGTCATTGGGTACTGAATTAAATTTTAGTACAGTTTTTCATCCTCAATCAGATGGGCGGTCAGAACGAACAATTCAGACCTTGGAGGATATGCTACGAGCTTGTTCGATGGATTATCAGGGAAGTTGGGACCAACATCTTTCTTTGGTTGAGTTTTCTTATAATAAAAGCTTTCATTCCAGTATACAGATGGCAACATTTGAGGCATTATATGGGAAGTGGTGTCGAACTCCAGCATTTTGGGATGAAGTGGGTGAAAGGAAGCTGATGGGGCCAGAATTGGTAGAAGAGATGGCAGAAAAAGTTTAGTTTATTCAGAAGCACATGAGAACAGCATAGAGTAGGCAGAAGATTTATGCGGATAACCGGAGGAAGGATCTATCTTTCAAAGTAGGTGATCATGTTTTTCTCAAGGTTTCTCCTTGGAAAAGTGTGATGAGATTTGGTAAGAAAGGAAAGCTGAGTCCAAGGTTTATTGGACCATATGAAATTCTAGAGAAAGTTGGATCAGTTGATTACCGAGTAGCTTTACCTCCGAGTTTATCTCAGGTACACAATGTTTTTCATGTTTCAATGTTGAGGAAGTATATGCCAGATCCATCTCATGTTTTGAGTCCAGAGGTAGTTCAACTGGAGGGGAACCTATCTTATGAAGAACAACAAGTCCAGATTCTTGACCACTGGGAGCAGGTGTTATGTAATAAGGTGATTCATTAGGTAAAGGTTTTTTGGAAAAACCATGTGATTGAAAAGGCAACGTGGGAATCTGAAAATGCTATGAGGGATAAATACCCCCACTTATTTTGATAAGTGAATAAAATTGCGAGGACGCAATTCCCAAAAGGAGGGAAGGATGTAACATCCCAGGTAATTAAAGAATAAAGAATTTTAATATTTATTAATATTTACGAATTAAATATTACTTTTAATTAAAAGGGGTTTCTACGTTTGATAGCGTACTCGATACGCAATGATGAGTTTCATTGAAAACATATGTTGCACACAAGTAATAAAATAATATTATTTTAAATGTTAGTTAACAAGTAGCCGTTGTACTAGCGGGAATGGATAGAAATAACTAAAATATGATTATATATGTTTTTAAATGTTTTTACATTTACCCAATAAAAGATAAAGGTGTAAAATACGGAAAGAATTCAATTTTAGGCATTTATACCCTAATTTTTACTAAGGATTCACTTATCACCTTTTGACGGCGAACCGTCATTAAATATAGTTTTGATCAATCTTATAAATTCTATTGGACCAAAAATAACTCTTCTTTAGAATCGGGACATCAAAATTTACTTTGTGTAAATTTTTGGTATCTTTCCGATAAAGTTCATTTTTTAATGAATAGTGTAAAATGTTGTATTTTAATTCAAAACCTCTTTTTAATATAATTTATTTATATGATTAGATTATCTTTTGAATTGGTTTTAAAGTGAAATTAGAAAATATTTTTACCATTAAATTCAATAGTGGTCGTTGGAATTAATTTCACTTTGAAATCGGACTTAAACTAGTGTCAATCTTTTCATACTTATTGTTTAATAAAAACACGCTATTTGCTCTGACAGCGGGAATTAATTATTAATTTGATTAATGAAACTTATATGTTGTGAATTTTTTAAAATGTACTTCATTTTTGAATTCGGAATATCAAATATAGCTTAGGGTGAATTTTTGGTATTTTTCTGAAAAACTTCAATTTTTGATGAATAGTGAAACCACTAAGTGGTATTTATAAAAACTGATTTTTCGTTTAAATGAAATTTTACCACTTCTGTGTTTTGAATTTCAAAAATCTGACATACATGGTTGTCATTAAGAAGTAAAATGTGGTTCAATGAGATAAAAATATTTTTTGGTGAATAGTAACTTATTAAGTTTTTAATCGCGATTAGAGGTAATTATGCAATTTAAGGCAAAAATGATATTATAATAAAATGAAAATACCTTGACACATGTCCTACCCTTATTGGATGTGTCATGGCCGACCAAGAAAAGCCATGGGTCATCTTGGGGACCCCATGGAGCCACTTTGGTTGGGAAATGACATAAATAACTTTTTATTTAATGTTAAAGTAAAAATGACACACACATGAGATGTTTCACTAAAACAATTGTTACATGGGGTTATACAAGTCAGATGTTTGATTATAAATAGTCATCGGAAATATAAAAGGATTTCCTACATGATAGTAATTTTTATATAATTTTTAGACATTAAATAAATTAAATTATTTATGTCATCATGATGATGCAGCGATGACCTCATTATTTAACGATTTAAATAATATGGAAATATAATGTAATATCTAAGACCTACACATGTCCAAAACCTATTGGATGAGTGGATTTCGAACCCTTATCACCTTATCCTAGAAATAAGTCAATGTGGGACCTCTTAAATCCTAATACCATTTTAAAATAAAGTGACTTTTCTTTACTTTCCAAGAGTGCCCCTCCTCTCCTCTTATAAAAAGCCCCCACCTCTACCTCTTTTCCCACACACCCAAAGCATTTGGCTCGTCCAACCCCTGCCCATTTTGTCTAAAAACTTCCCTATATTACTCCTTGAAGCCTCACTTTGGGTAGAAGACTTCCCAAGGAACCCTTTGAGCTCAAACCAAAGGGAGTTACCCGATTTTAAGGTAATGCCTTCTTTTGAGTCCTTTTGTTTTATTTTGCTTCTCCAACCCCCTAAACCCTTTTTATTCATTTCTTTTGTAAAATCTCCAGTATATTATATATACTAGGATTTTGTTATAAGAAGTATTATAACTACACTTACACACACCTACATTTAATGGTTAACGAACATACTGTTTCCGTGGATGGTGAATTTATGCCTCCCGAAACGATGATTGTTCAACATTCATTTAACACCTTCAAAGGTGGCCAATAAGATGTCACTATATTTATATATGATATATAATATGTTTATGTTTTCCTTAAGCTTCTGTATTTTTCATTTTGGTCATACCTTTATGGTTTCCATTATGGATAAACGCGATATCTTCATTTAAGGAAGTGCGGACTCCCGCCCCCTTAAAGTGAGTTGATTCGTTAAATACCATATGTGGGATATATAAAGGATGGAACTATGATATTCTATATGATATTATACTAGAATTATAATATACCTTTATATCATTATGATTCCATTCTGTAAAATACGAAATAGAAATGAAATTAGCGTTCATGCGTACGTATGGCTTACCGTCTCCATGAACAGTGCATTTCATTTCGTACCTCTAAATGATTATGTAATATTATAAATTCATGCATGTACTGGATATATATGACATATATGATATCTACATCATGAATACCATTTTGGATATAATGGATACATGAACAACATGTAATTATAAAGGGCTTATTTTTTACTCAAGTACCAATGATCGTTAAAACGACCGTTATTAACTTAAATAATTACATAGTGTTCATGACATGGTAATAAGTGATATAAAAGGAATAATGAACTTGAAAAAGGTTCTTAAGAAAGTATAAATTAACTCATGTTTATTATTCAGGACATTAAAGAATGATTGAGTCATGTCGGACCCGAGGTAAGGGACTTCGTCTCAATCTCCTTTCATTGAGGCATATTTCGTTTTATACACAACTTTCTTTTATACGGTGTATAAACCCCTTTGATTTTTACTTTTATACAAAAGGAATCTTTTTCAACGAAGCGTTTTACTAAACAACAAAAAGGAATGTTTTTTTAACGTACGCGGTGACAACATCCTTTTCCGCCGCCGTGAGTATTATTTGGTCTTTGGCTTCCTCAACAAGCCGTAATGTTTTTCAAATGAAATAAATACCATATACTCTTTTATGTATTTTGGTATTGAAAATGGTTTTGATAAAGGATTCTATTATGATATATTGTGATTGAAATGAGGAAATGTTATCATTCCTTTATATTGGTTTTATGTTTTATGATTTTATATTGGTACTTGGACATTTGACGGGTGGTTACGTGATAAACCATATGACGGGTGCTGCCGTGAATACCAGGACGGGAGGTTACGTTATAACCTCCAATGCATTGGGTATGGAAGTCGGCTGTATGGCTATTCCATTAAGTATGTATGAAAATTGGCCGTATGGCTATTCCATTAAGTGATATGTGTGGAAGTCGACCGTATGGTTATTCCATTTAAGTATGTTTATGTCCCAAGTTACCTTTATATATGGTATGTGTTCTTTATATGGGTATTATAGTAATACTTTGGTTATAAAAAGGTAAGTAATGATACTTTATTCAGTGGAGATTTTTTACTACTTCATGAAGGTGAAGGTATTACTTTGATAGAGTATACATGGTTTACTTGATGTTTGAAAAACTAACAGTTTTCATTCTTTGGGTATCCCTTACTGAGCATTTTATGCTCACCCCAAGTTTTTTTGAAATGTTTTTCACAGGACTTAATGTGGAATAAGTTCAAGGATGGGATCAAGGGAATGTCATGCTATATAGAACATG
Source organism: Viscum album (assembly GCA_963277665.1). Taxonomy (NCBI): domain Eukaryota; kingdom Viridiplantae; phylum Streptophyta; class Magnoliopsida; order Santalales; family Viscaceae; genus Viscum; species Viscum album. The sequence goes on from OY728136.1 coordinate 965,272,738, forward strand.
GAACTAGACATGTTTATTTTGAAGAGTTTTTTTTATTATGGAAACTTAGTAGAAGTGACTACTTTGTAATATTTTGAGATGTAATAGTTATGTTCTAATGCTCTAAAACACTAAACCTGAAAAGATCCTCAATGTGAATTATTCATTTAATTCATAATTAAGTAAGGTTTAAGGCCGGGGCCTTATAAAATTAACATCATTATTTTCCAGAAAATTTAAAACATAATAAAATTTTAAAAATAATAAATTATTTTTTTCAAATGATCCATTTAGGAAATATAACCTTTCTCAATTTTTCTCTCTATTACAGTATAAAATTAACCTCCATCATAAATTTAATAATTATATCTAACAATTATTAATATAATGACAGAAAGAAAATATAAATTTCCCACAAGTAATATTTATTACAGATATTCAACATATCAACATTAAAATGATAATATACCAATTATATTATTGTTAGTGTAGAAGTATGTTTAAAAAAATAAATTATTGGGTACTCCTTTTGATTTTCCTTAATGATAATTTATCATGTTGTCATAAATATGTATAAGATTCATCAATCACATCTTTCTCAAGTTCATGTCATTATTATTAATTATATACTTTAAAAATAATTTATTACTATATATATCACCATTGACACATTATAAATCACGTGCCTATAATTTTAATGTAATAACCAATAACATCTAGTTTTAGGTTATTTAAAGGATAAATGTCTCATGAGGCTTCAATTTATGTAATGAATAATTAATTATTTTTTTCATTCATTATCTCTTTTCAATGTATTATTTTGTTAGATAAAAATTTAATGATTTATTGATAGTAGGGGAAAAATTAGATTGTTAACCAGTTTTCATTTCATTTCCTATAATAATTCATTCGTACTTTTCTAAGATGAATTTATCAGCTTTTTGAGTTAACAAAGTTAATGATATAGACAATTAAGAATTATTTTCATCAAAAAATACGTTGTAACCTAATTTCCCATGGAAATCGTGAATTTCATTTTAATTAGTAGTTATTATCAACACTTCTAGTACATTAGAGTTTTTGGATCAACTGTTAATTTATCATATGTTTCACTATTATTAATAAATAAAATAGACTGGAACTAAAATTATAATTTACTAATGTTTATATATATATATATATATAATATTTTCATTATTTATTAAAAAATTATAATAATCAATTGACTATTATGAGTATCATGACATTTCATTTATACAAAAATATGTTAAATAAATAGAACAAAATATTTTTCAAATAAACAATATAAAACTATAGTATTGATATCCATTATTATAACAGGATCAATGAAAATCCAAAGGGAACAAAAATAAACTCACATATACCATTCTAAATATGAAATTCCATGTTATTAATATTATCATCATTTATAATTATTTTAGGGTACCCTATCACGAGATTAACATTTGAATCTTATTGAACTCTTTGGACACGATAAAATAGTTCGTCGATATACGGAAATAAATATATATTCAGAATTTTTATGTTATACAATTCTCTATAATCAATGAACTTACGAATGGAATAATAATTCATTTAAATAATAATATATTAACTCCCAAAGGTGATGTATAATATTAAATAAATATCTTACTAAGTAACTCATGTAACTACATGTTCAATTTCATATAATTTACTATAGGAATTTGATATAAAGGATTTGAAATTTCAATTTAATCATGAACTGTTGAAATATTAAATTAAATCACAATATCTTGTACAATACCATGAAATTAGATAGGAATTACATCCGGATTTTCATTTAGTATATGAATATAACCAAATTGTATTGTTTCATTTTTAACCAAAATATTTCTGAGAAACATCAATTTCCATATTTAATAAATTCCATGTCATCTTGATATTTTATCAATTTTATGAATTCATTATTTTATAATAATTAAAACTTATTCTAACAAACATCATTATATCTAAAATATGTCATAGAATGATATATAGAATGATAATACAAAAATTGAATAACATAAATCCCTACAAGGGGACATATAATATGTTTTTGATTCAATGTATTTCCACAGAAAATTATAGTACTATTAATTTATGTTATATTCAATTTAAACTATTCACATGTTTTTTAGATAATGTCATAGCTTCATTAAATCAAGTAAATACTATAATTATTCATCAAATATTACATTAATAAATGAATTTTTAGACTGTAAATCAAAATAGGTGTTGACATAATATATTAAACAAGTAATGTATCTAGCATCATATTCCTGGATGGTATAATATATACTTAAGTAGTCACAAAGGATTTATCCACATCTTTATAAATTTAATCTTGATTACTTTTAAACATTATTATAATCATTAGACATGTACTCAAAAAAATGTACTATATAATTTTAATTGAAACATCTTACTTATCAATATTCAATGTATATATATTCCTTAATGCCATATTATTCCTTTTTACAGTAGCCCATTATTCAATCATACCACATCCAAAAAAATTTCACATCCATAGTTGTTATTTTCCATAGTTCATTTAACCATACATATCTGATATTGGAATATTAAATTTCTTACTTCTAGAATTTTTTGATGGATACATCACCATTACTTATTATCAAAATTCATTTTCTACATATTTTTATATAATTCACGTTAATCAGCATTATTCTTTTATTACATCTCATCACATCTAATATTCTTCTCATAAAATCTAAATTTAGGATAGCCATTTCTCATTGACATATATTCATCAATCTATAATGAAGCTGGTTAATTTTAGTATCAAGAAGAGAATTAAATTTCCATATTAACATTAAAATATATTAATTTTTACTTCATATATAGTTTCATAATATTTATCCTTCAACAAAAATTCATATAAATTATTTTCTATTCCGCATTTTATGATATAAGGATAACAAATATTAATGATTTTTAAAAAAATTAATCCCATTCCACGACACAAAATTTAATATTTCAATGATATTATTAAAGACATATCACCACTAATAATCTTATGAATTATGTGATATCTTTTGATGTTATAAACAACCCATCACATCAAATATATTCCTCCTGGTGTTAACCAATCATTTAGATATCATACATTCAGTTGAACCACTGAATGCTTTTGGGTGTTGTTTTAGGAAATATTCATTAATGGAAAAGTTCATATATAGTAAATATGGTTTCTATTTTTCATTGGTTCCACCACACCTTATAAATTTTTTGAACAGATCATTCAAAAAGTAATCAACTAAGTCTCAATATTTTTATTGAAATTGTACTTTCAAAATGAATTTTTTTTATTTTCAAGAAAACCCAAATGATTTAACACCTGACATAATCATTTTTATTAAATAAAATTTAAGATAATAAAGGGGCATAAACATTTCATAATTTAAACAATTAACATACCTAAATAATTAAATGGTTTCTTTAGGACAAAATGATAGATCATTTAAAAACAAATGTAGGATTATTTTGACATCATCTTTGTTGAACACTTATACTAACCATTACAAGAACAATTATGAGAACACTTAAAAATTTATTAACCATCTAATTTCATTTTTACATAAATATGTGGATAATTAAATGATTACTCAATGCATTGGATAGCTATATTAGGGTCTCATGAAATCTTAAACTATATACAAGGTGAATAAAATATATATAAATATTATCATTTTTCATTTTAATAGTATAATGTCCTAACATATTACATTTAACACATATTTAGAAAAAAATTCAATCTTCATACAAGAACATTGAAAAAAATAAATATTTGTTGAAAACTATTTCATAAAAAATTCCATGTTAAATGGGTAGTGGTATATTCATTTTAAAAACCATTTAAAAATTAAGAGTAGTATTTTTAAGGATTAATATTATGGGGTGTAGAAAATTATACTCATCTTGTATATGTTTAAATGATATTTCATCCAAAATTTTGTATAAATGAAAAAAAATAACACATTTGAAAAAAATTAAAAAACTTATTTTAAAAACAATATAAATAATGTCAAATAGAGTTTAATATTATTTTTAATGTACATATATTTATAATTATAACATAAATATACATTTTATACAATGTGGATATGGGTAAAAAATTATAGATAATATTTAAAAATTTAAAAAAACTTTTTCTTGGAAAAAACCATTTGACTCTAAATATATTGAACCACTGAATCATTTAATAGAATTACATTTAATTGAATTCATAGTATAATAATTCTTAAATAAAAATGATAAAATAAATCTACATTGTATTATATACACAACAAAATTAATATTTTTATGAATGTACTTTATTTCTAAAAAATATGAAATGATATTTGAAATCTATTAACTCATGTTTGACATTTAGTTTATTTTATTTATCATAATAAATAATTAAAATAATTTTTTTAATTTATTAATAATAATTTGCTTGTTTATTATTCCTTATATTTCACATATTTATACATTATTCTTAATTACATAATTGATTTAGATCATGTTATACATTTTTATGATAATCAAAATAAAATTGGGAAATGATTTTAGTATGTTGACTATGGTCAAAAGAAATTTTATTATTTCATTTAAATAATAATAATGATGTAATAATAATATTTTTATTTGTTTTTATAAATTTATAAAAATCAATGCAAGATGGACGTAAAAAAATGATTATGTTACAATCTTGGAGGAGTTTTTTAATATAAAGGCATGAGTAACATTTATATTTTCATAAAACATTAGGGAAATATTTTATGTGTTATATAAAAATTAAGGAACTCTAATCTTTTCAATAGAATATTATTATTTATTAGATCCACATATATATATATATATATGTCATCCACGTGAGGTGGTGATGAAATATAAAATACATAGATTCATAAGGTGGTTGTCCCCTTAAATACACTATTTATGCTTCATTACTTTTATTTAATATTAATGAAAGAATAAGACTTCATATTTAAAATTAAAAGATTAAATTAATTCCATATATTTAATTTAAAATATTCTGGATCAATTACTATGGACAACCATAAGATACAATTATGAGAAATTATATGCATCATATTGGGACAAGGTAGTCAAGACATAAGTACATGTAATGTTTTAATTTATCATTATATATAAAAAGTGATTTAAATGATTATGAAACATACTTAATAAAATATTATTTGTTATATATACTAATGTTTTTATATGAAAATGGAATGGTTTGGTTTGAATGTTGAAAAAGATGAAGTAAAAAATAAAATACATGTTAATAAATTATACCTCTTCTTTGAACAAACTCTTACTATTTTTCCTAAATCATTATTTGAAATGCATTCTGATCCAAAAAAATCATCAAGAATGTGTGGGGGTGGACTGATTTGGAATTACTTGAGGGATTATTTGGTGAGATAATATGTATGTAAAATTTATATAATATTGGTGTGGGGATGTCCATCTTAAGTTACAAATAAGACATTCTTGATGATTTTTCAAAATATTGAAATATATTAATTCCTCAATAAAGGTAAATGGATAAAAAAATTATAACCATAAATGTAGATAAAATATGGGTTTTAAATAAGAAAATTAAATATTATTAAGAAATATTTTTTGGTCATTTTAAAAAATATATATTTATTTTCATGTCTCATAACCAATTTTAACTCTTACAATAGCAATTTCAATTTCAAAAGTTATTATTCATAACGATAAAAAATGAATGCAGAATCCTTATAAAGTAAATAAATGTTGATTATTAATACTATTTCAGTATTATTGAATTCAATTTCAATATGTGGATGAATTTTGTTTTTTAATAATCCTTAATAATTCTAATGAAATCAATTTTCTTGAAAAATGAAATTTTAATAGAATAATGATTTTATACAAAATCTATATAAAATGGTAATATTAATTTAATTTTTTTATTACGTTTAATAAAACATATGTCATTAAATCATGAATGTAATATAAAATATAATGTTAATTTTAAATAAATTAATGTAATTATAAATTTCATAAAATTTGGTATTTTCCACTTTTCATTTAAAAATCAACATTTTTAGAATATCCAACAAATAAATTCTATGATAATTGATAATTTATTATAAAAAAGATTATATATGTATTTGAAATTAATGTTCAATATTTTGGAAAATAAATTTTTATATAAAACCATATATTAAATATAGAAATATATCATAAGATTTAATCAACTAACTTTTATATTGAAAATTAATTAATATTCATTTAATGAAGATAAATTTTCAAAATAGAATTCATGAATATTAAGAATTAATTAAATTTAAAACATTTCAGCATTAAATAGGATGCTAAAATTGCCATGACATCCTCACCTTGATGTGGTGCATGTCAAGGTGGGACTAAAAGAAATTTTTATTTTCATACCAATGATAGTTGGTCACCAAAGATGATCTCCTTAGAGTTGTGTCATATAACAAAACATGAACATGGTGGATACCCCTATACCATGGTATTTAGTGTTTTTTATTTTTAAAATGGTTCAATAAACCTCTTGGTTGTTTAGTTGACTTATATTCATTTATTATGCCTTGTGAAATGTTTTTGTGATTGTGTTTAAATGGATCATTGATTACATTTACCCCATTTTATTACCTAATTTGGTTAAATTTGATCAATGTAGAGACTTATATATTAATTTACTCTCATTTACATAGTGGATCCATATTTTTTACATATGGTCTTAATAGTTGTTCTTCAATGTAATATGTCCTCTTTTATCCTTCCTTGTGTTTCCCCTCTCCTGAATCCATATTTCAAAATAATAGAATCCATGGTAGTTGGATTGTATAATTACGGATATTAATAATTTTGTATTTAATGAAATATTATGGTATATTATAATCCATTATGATTTCTTATAACTTATTGGGTTTCATAGTTGTTTATTAACTCCACAATAAATGAGGGAAATGAGATTTTTTCTAGGTTTCCATCTAACATTCAATGTGAATCTAATATTACTCAAGCATTGATCATAATATTTCAATAAATTATATAATCTTATTTTATCTATTATCCATATAAAATAATTATTTTTTCTTCATAATTTGATAAATTTTAGAAAATGTTATTCTCATTTAAATTTATATATTTTTTAATAGACAGAGTATTTTTTGGAGAAATGGTAAAAAATAGTTGGATATTAATAATAGTTCTTGAAATGATTATGATTTTGATTTCAATATTATGGTAAATGTGTTTTGTTATAATTATTAAGTTGTTTTTCCTATTTCTAAATTGCTATGCAGAATTTTTATTATTGAGGGGATTAAATGATGAATATGTGGTTGGTTTACCAAATTTATTCTAATTTCATTCAATTATAAAAATTCAATCTAAATAATTTTTGGAAATTGATATAGTTTTGTAATAAAATAAAAACACGTCAGACATTCCAATTTATTTAAAAAGGGAACTCATATATGTATTGGAACATATGGGATAACTACCCCTGTAGTGGAGGATATATATTAATAAAAAGGAACCCTTGTTTTTTTGGATTCCAAGGGATATATACATATATAGTTCTAAATATGAAAAATTATTATAGGTAAAAAACAAATTTGACATTTTTATTTCTATTATCACAGGTGGGAGAAAGATTTATTAATGATTTTTTTTTATATGATTATATGGGATGATTATAGCATTAAAATTACCAAAACATTTTGATCTGTCAGTGTAATACTAGGTTTAATATGTATAATTTCATGGTAAAATTGTTCTCATTTTTTTAATTAATCTCTATCATGTTGACCTGGGTTTGATGTACATTATCCATTTGGTGGTTACCCCTCATTTTTTTGTATGGGTTAGACTGGGTTTTATATTTTGGTTGATTTCTGTGTAGATTTTGATTTAAATGATCTGATTATTCATAGTTGATGATAATTATTTCCTTATAAAATATTTCTCCCATGGATCACCAATTTTTTTTTATTTTAGTATTTATATAAAAATCTCAATGTATTGTATAAGTATAATTGATGTACACTTGTTCAGATTTCTTTTTGGATTATCGCTAAAACTAATTTAACACTATTTTATTATTATTTTTGTTATATGTAATATAAATTTTGGTTTTAATTAGAATGTCTATAAAATTTATTAAATGGTGTGTTTGAAATGAAGAATATTTGATAGTCATTTTCATGATGAAAATATTCAAAACCAATTTCAATATAATTTTTCTCATACATGCACGAAATATATTTTCTTTTAGGATTTTATATTTTTATTTAGTGGGTCGTTACCTACTTGATTTATTAGAAACTCCCTATATGTTATAGGTTATCTAGAACCATGGTTTTATGGGACATCCGTTTTAATCTATAGTAGGGATGATAGAGGTGAAAACATAGTTATTCATTTTCCCATAGTGTTTGTTTTGTTATTTTATACTTTTTATTTATCATTGTTATCTAATATATTAACTATTGACCATGTATTCTATGATCATGTATTTTTTCCTTTATCTATTCTATTTGATTTCATCGTTTATACCTCTTCATAATTTTCACATAATTATTATTTATTATTATTCATAGCTGAAATCATTCATAATAAATTCTTATTGATTCTGATGATCTTATTGACTGGTTGTGGAGATTGAAATACCCCAAGGACCTCCACATGACTAGGTATGGATTGTTATCCGAACAAGTCCTATGATAGTTATGGAAAAATATTATTTTATGGATTTTTTATGTTTCATGGGTATTTTTTATTGTTATGAGCTTAGATTTCCATATTTCATGTTTTAGATCATGCGTATGTGACAGATCTCTACTTTTCATCATGAGACCTGAGTTACAAGGGATGAGTTGGGTGTGTATTTCATTTTATCGATGTGGTTTATATGTATTTTGGGTTATTATATTTAATTGTTTTTATTTGTGACTTAATTAAATATATAAGATATTATAAGTATGTGAATTTTTACTAAATCATTATTGTCACGACCCGTCCTTGGGGACCGTGCCGTGACTACCCCAAACCCGCCTCCCATAGGCCAGGGGATGGTGACTAGCACCAAAGGCGTAAATCCCAATAAAAACGGAATGCATTGCCTATACTAAATGAAAACACACACAAACAGAGTACAAGCATAAACTACACTAAGTGAAGCAGTATATGAAACATGCTGAAAGTACAAGGGGCCAGAAATACAAGCCCAAAAAAAAGGTACAGCTACAAATGAAAGTAAAGTACACATCAATGTACAACAGCTGAAAGGTGACAAGCAGCTCCTGGGTCATCCTCCGGGTTTTTACCTGAAGGGCAGGTATAAATTTCCTCCTCAGTACTTCACATCCTTCTATCTCCTCCGGGTACCGATTCGTCGTGAGATCCACCTCCGGGTACCGTCCAGCTCTACAAGCCTCAACCACGATCAGTGATTCCCGTCGTCTGTAACCAACACAATGAGGTGCGGGCAATGCCTATGCAGGGGTGAGTATATGATACTCAGTAGGGACCCCGAGACCCCCAAGGTCTCACTAAATCTAACAAAGATAATCACAATGAAAGTTCTCAACAGATAACCCTTACTTAGGTATAAGCCTATACTTATACTTAAGCTACCGTGTAACCCATCTCTTCCACGAGGTATCAAACGGATATGAAGTCGACGGATAACCACTAATTATGTTTATGCCTATACATATACATATGTTATCTAGTAACCAATCTCAATCATGAGGAAAACACAATGGTCATTGACTCAGCTCAAACCAGGATTTTCATTATCGAAACTGTAACTGATGATGAGATCCTTCTCTGACGAGTAAAGTGATCCTGTCACAACCCTGAGGTAATGCTCACTAACATAATACTACTGAGGTACTCCTCCTGTCGAGTACCGCAGGTCCGCCACCCAAACATAGTAGTGCTCCCCGCTGGGGTCTGCCACCCAAACACAGTAGTGCACCCCCCCTAATAGCCTGCAGAGGTACTCCTCCTGTCAAGTACCACAGGTCTGCCACCCAAACACATTAGTTCTCCCCACCGTGGTTCTGCCACCCAAAAAATGTAGTGGTCCCCACTAGGCTATAAAAGTCACTCTGATTCGAATCGACAAGCAGTCTTCAGGTCTAGCCAGCTACACGGTCTCCGTACTCTGTACGCTCGTCTCCAGGAGGGTCTGCTCCATGAGCTACAGGTTGATACTCCAAGTATCAAAAATTCCCCCTAATAAGTATCTCAAGGTACCTCCTCGTCATAGGGGTCTCAACGCAACAGACGGCGAGTCAATCAGACGCCCGGTCTGCGAGTTATTAGCCTTTTCGTCCCAGGGGCCCGGTTGGTTTCGTGTATGAACCAATCCGATAGTGTCTCAACTATACCACAAAAACGCATAGGGTATACTCCTAGGGATCATTTCTCAATGTGATCACCAACACCGCTGACAGTTTGTCAAACGGACGTCCGGTCTGAAAGTTATCGGCTTTTCCGTTCCAGGGGCCCAGTTGGATTTTGGGTACAATCCAACCTGGCCACACTCCAACTGTGTCCAAACTCAAGTGGAGTAATCCAAATGTTCCGTCTCACTAAGAGGAATCTAACAAAGTCAACAGGATGTCAATCAGACGTCTGGAGCTCAAGTTATAGGCGTTTCCGCTCCGAGGGCCCGGTTGGTTTCGTGTTCGAACCAACCTGGCTGTATCCAATGTTCTCCAAAACCTTGAGAGTAATATACCGAAACGACAGTCTAAATTCAAGGATCCCATTGCAACTGACGGTGCGTCGATCGGTGGTCCTTATCCCATGTTATGGTTTTTTGAACGAAACTGCCCGAGAATAGGGGGTTCGGGCCCGGTCCGACCCGGCTCGATACCCCCTGGGTCGGCCCGAATCAGGTTGACCCGACCCGGGTCCGGGTCTGGCCTGATAGGGCACGTCCCGGCCCGGCTGGCGCGGCCCGGCCCCACCGGCGATGGAGGTCTGGTCCGCTCGGCCCGCCCCGATCCGGCCGAGGGGGGGTGCACTACTGTGTTTGGGTGGCAGACCCCGGCAGGGAGCACTACTATGTTTGGGTGGCTGACCCGCGGTACTCGATAGGAGGAGTACCTCAGCAGTCTTAGGTTAGTGAGCAGTACCTCGGATTCATGACCGGATCACTGTACTTGTCAGAGAAGGAGCTCTTCATCAGTTACGGTTCGAAAATGAAAATCCTGGTTTGATCTGAGTCAATGACTTTTGTGTTTTCCTCATGATTGAGATGGGTTACTAGATTACATACGTATATGTAAGGGCATATACCTAAGTAGTGGTTATCCGTCGACTTCATATCTGTGTGATACCTCGTGGCTGAGATGGGTTACATGGTAACATAGGTATAAGTATAGGCTTATACCTAAGAAAGGGTTATCTGTTGAGAACATTCTTTGTGATTAACCTTGTTGGATTTTATGAGACCATGAGGGTCTCGGGGTCCCAACTGAGTATCGTATACTCACCCCTGCACGGGCTTTGCCCGCACCTCATTATGTTGGTTGCAGACGATGGATATCACTGATCGTTGTTGAGGCTTGTAGAGCTGGATGGTACTCGGAGGTGGATCTCATGTCAATTCGGTACTAGGAGGTGGATCTCACGACAAGTCGGTACCCGGAGGAGACGGACAGACGTGGAGTGCTGAGGAGGACATCTGTACCTGCCTTTCAGGTAGGAACCCGGAGGACGATCCATGAGTTTCTTGTCACCTTTCAACTGTTGTCCTTTGAGTAGTACTTTACATTAAGTTATAGTTGTACCTTTCTTTTGGGCCTGTATTTTCGGACCCTTGTACATTTAGCACGTCTGTTATACTGCTTTACTTAGTGTAGCTTCTGCTTGTACTCTATTTCTGTGTGTTTTCGTTTCGTTAAGGCAATGCCTTGTGTTTTTATTGGGATTTACGCCTTTGGTGCTAGTCGCCTGCCCCTGGCCTATGGAAGGCGGGCTTGGGGTAGTCATGGAACGGGCCCTGAGGACGGGTCGTGACAAATTGGTATCAGAGGAGTCGGTTCTACTGCATGACATACAACTCGGATATTTCATTTCTGTGAAGCAATAGCATTAAGGGTACCAAGTGTGGTTTCTAGTTCAGGGAGTCCAGTGTTGGTGCGGGCGGCCGACATATCCATACACCAGGACCCTGACTTCTGATTTCCAACTCAGTGCACGAAAACACTAATTGCGTGTGTGTTTTCAAAGGTTTCCCCCTTAAAACAGCTCAAACCCAGTCAGCTCACCAGGTATAATCGTTTGATCATGTCACGTATGCATCTTTCAGGATGTACTTCCACGGACGACTTTCTAGATCCCAGAGGGATGTACGTACTGACATCCTGCCGAGTGATGAGGCTTCGATACAGGGCCCTCTTACAGTTCAGGCACTAGCGGTACTACCATACTTGGGCCACCGATGCCACCAGCCCCAATAGCAGACGATGCACGCCGCTTGAGCGCACTACACGAGTTCCAGCGCCAGAGGCCACTGAGGTTTCAGGGAGAGATAGACCCACAGACGTCTGAGGATTTGCTTGAGGCTGTGGTGGGAGTTTTCAGGATAGTGGGTACACCAGCGGACTTCATGGTGATCTTTGCAGCCAGCCTCCTTCAGGCAGCAGCAAGCAGGTGGTGGAGCCAGATTCTCTAGTTTTATGATGAGATGACCTTCACATGGGGATACTTCGAGACCTTCTTCAGGGTGGAGTTCATACCTGTGACTCTACACCCCGAGCATGTTCAGGAGCTACTGCCTTTGCTGCAGGATTTTCGACCAGTATCTGAGTCATCTGTAGGTAGTAGATTGATGTTGCAGGGGTCCAAGAGGACCAGACCAGCAGATGGGCGATCTCGAGTTATAGGATCGGTAGTATGGGGCACCTGGGGTGGGGTCAGAGCCAGGAGTTCCAGAAACAGACAGTGTTTCTCCTACGGCAAGAAGAGTCACATGGCACGGGACCGTCCGACTCCTCGCACAGTTGATCCGCAAGCATTGGAGGAGCCACCAAGACAGAAGCAGTGACGGGTTCTAGAGAAACATCCGAGCAGTGGACAAGGCTGTAGAGCTCCAGAAGCAGGTGGACAGGAGAGGAATTAGTGGATTCATTTTTGTTTGTTGTACTTCTAGTTCCATGTTGCTATTGTATTTGTGTCTTTTTACTTCGAGTTGTAGTAATAAAAGACACTTATCATTGTTATGTTTGCTTTACTGTCCATTTGATTGGTTGATACTGAGAGGTCCCGGTTAAAACTGTTGACCTGACCCTCATTTTCAAGATTCCTACTGGTGGAGACCCAGTGACCACACACTAATACCGACAGTGTGACTCAACCTTTGGAGGTGAGAGTGACAGTTGGATCTCTTGGTAGTAGTGTCGAGGCCTTACGACGTCATCCAAGACATGAAATGTACCGTTCATGTCAGGATTGACTGTATTAGGCAGAGAACGTGGTTCATCCAGAGGATAAGACAAGATTTCCATTTTTTAGCAAAGGGGAAATCTAAGCAGCTCTTGTAAGACTAGAGATGGTGCAGGCTACAGTGGAGGAGGTGAAGATAATCTATGAGCATATGAAGACTACACAGTGCAGAGAGAATTCCTATGCTGATAGGAGACGGAGACCACTGGATTTCGAGGATAGAGACCATGTCTCCTTACGGGTCTCACCTCGCCGTGGACTACGAAGATTTGTCCATGGCGGCAAGTTATCTCTGCGCTTCATCTGGCCCTTCTACCTCAGTTGCACTGGGTGCCTGACATCTTTCCACGTATCTCAGCTGAGGAGGTACGTGCAAGACCCAACCCACGTCATCGATCACGGGGAGCTGGAAATCGATGACAGGGCGACATGCACAGAGGTTCTAGTGGAGATTGAGGATCGACAGGAGTGGGTCCTACATGCACGCGGAAGGCTCAGATGTGTGCTCAGTACCACTTTGTTTTTCCTTGGTGTGTGTTATAGGTTTACGGGGACGTAAATCCCTGAGGTGGCAGTAATGTAAAGACTCAGAAATTTCAAAGATTTTCTTTTAATTTCATTGGAATTTTATGAGTCCGCAGTTTTTGACAGCACCTGATTCCGAAGCGTGGTGTGCCCAGAATCAATTTACGATGTTGGGATTGGGTACGTTCAGTGAATGAACGAGTGGGTTTTTCTATCTTTTGAACTGGTGCTCGGAATTGAAATCCAAGGGCACCGATGAACTCACAGCGCCTGTAATTTCTTAAGGGGATCTTATGCACAGTTGCGTTTTATTGCATGAGGTGGTTAATTTTTGGGGATTCAATAAGTCTTAAATAAATTGTAGTGTTACAATTTATTTTTATGTGGAAGTTAAATTATCCATATATAAGTTGGAGGTGGGGCCACACCCCACCTAACCTCTCATGAGAGGGTATGACCAAGAGTGGTGGGGTCCACAATAAACTCCAACCCTTAACTCCTCACCTCCCCATAACTCCCCCTTAGCCTCTTAAATACTCCCTTGTTAGATTTATTGGAAACATACCTTCATAAAGAGGAGCCTCTCCACCTCCCAAACTTAATGATCCAACTAAGGGGATTTAGTAACCTTATTAATTATCCTTTTCACACCTTTTGACTTTTTGAATTGCTTGGAGATCTTTTAAAGGAAGGAGACTTAATGAATTATTCTGTGGAGAAAATATTTTGGGTGGGGGAAAACCTCTAGAGAAATTAGAGGAGAGCTCCCTCCTTCCAATGATGAACGTTCCTGACGAAGAACTATGCCACTTCGACGAAGAAATCCTTCGGCGGAGAACACGAAGTCACCGATGATGTGCCTTCTCTTTGTCATCCTCTGTGTCAATGGAGGAGATACTACCGTAGGGAACGTCTCCATCAACGATAACTCTTCCTCCGACGTCAACGAACCAGCATCATTTTCCTTCCACGTTATCATCAAAGAAATATGAACGACTCAAGGTAGGGAATTAATTTGTGAATGTCATTAAACCCATGTTTGTTCCTCCTAAAACAATTAACGTGGATCAACTCAATATTAAGTTGATCCGCGAATGTTTTAATTGCAGGTTGGGAATTTTGGTATGCTTCAAATTTATTTAACAGATCATGGAATGGATTGATTCAATTTTATTTAAATAAAAATTGATTGTTTGTTCTTTATAAACCCTATTTGACCATGGTTAATTGATAATGCCTAACGCGGAGGGCGCGGGCCTAACAAACACGGCCCGACCACCCTCCGCAGATTGTTGTCGATGTGTGGATTGACGAAGACAAAGAAACAAGACCGCAATGGAAATATGAATGCTACACAGTGAAGATCGGGTCCTGGGAGGACCGTTGGCGAAGACAGCGGAAAAACCAGACCACCGGAGCGCATCTGGTGGTCCGTAGAAAGTGGCGGCGGTGCATTATGACAGCGCGGCGGCGCCGGCAACCGGCGGTGGCGGTGCGCCGCCAGAACAGAACTGATGCGGCTGAGCAGTGGCGATAGACCAATTCGAAACGACTTAGCCATTTTGAAAGCAAAGGGGCGTGACGTAAATGCTGCGCCAGCTGGCCACCAACGCCCCCTGGTCGTACTTGGGCGGGCCGAGCGGACTGGACCACCGGCGCCAGCCGGGCAGGCAGGGCCGGGCCACGCCGGCCGGGCTGGGACGCGCTAGCCGGGCTGGGCCGCGCACTTTCAGGCCAGACCCGGACCCGGGCCCGATCGCCCCAGTTCAGGCCAACCTAGGGGGTATTGGTACGGGACAGACTGGGCCCGAACACCCTATTCTCGGGAAGTTTCGTTCAAATACCCATAATGTGGTCTACGTACCTCCGATCGACGCACCATCAGTTTCAATGAGATCCTTGGATCGAGGCGGTCATTTTGGTGTATTACAAATAAGGTTTCAGAGATCTTTGTGTATGGCCGGGTTGGGTCGAGCACGAAACTAGCCAGGCCCTCGGAGCAGAAACGCCTTTAACTTGAGATCTAAACGTCGGATTGACGTGTCGTCGACTTTGTTGGAGTCCTCTTAGTGAGATATACCTTTTGGCTTGCTCCTCTCGAGGTTTGGACATAGTTGGAGTATGGCCGAGTTGGATTGTACCTGAAATCCAACCGGGCCCCTGGATCGGAAAAGCCGATACATTCAGGCTGGACGTCTGTTTGACGAATCATGAGCGGCGTTGGTGATCACGTTGAGAAACAGTCCCTATGAGTATACCCTATGTGAGTTTGGGGTACAGTTGAGATACGGTCGGGTTGGTTCGTACACGAAACCAACCGGGCCCCTAGGATGAAAAGGCTAATAACTCACAGACCGGGCGTCCGATTTGCGACCCCTATGATGAGGTGGTCCTTCGAGATACTTATTCATGGGACTTTGTGATACATGGAGTATAGACCTGTAGCTCATGGAGCGGACACTCCCGGAGACGAGCGTACGAACTACAAAGACTGTGTAGATGGCTGAGACCTGAAGACTACTTGTCTGATTCGAGTTTGAGTGACTTGTATAGCCTAGTGGGGAGCACTACTGTGTTTGGGTGGCAGACCCACAGCGGGTAGAACTAATGTGTTTGGCTGGAAGACCAACGGTACTCGAAATGAGGAGTACCTCTGTAGGCTATATGGGGGGTGCACTACTGTGTTTGGATGGCAAACCTCGGCGGGGAGCACTACTGTGTATGGGTGGCTGACCCGCGGTACTCGACAGGAGGAGTACCTCAGCAGTCTTTGGTTAGTGAGCAATACCTCGGAGTCATGACATGATCACTATACTCTTCAGAGAATGAGCTCTTTAGCAGTTACAGTTTCGATAATGAAAATCATGGTTTGAGCCAAGTCAATAACCATTGTGTTTTCTTCATGATTGATATGTCTTACTAGATAACTTACGTATATGTATGGGGATATACCTAAGTAGTGGTTATTAGTCGACTTCATATCTGTGTGATACCTCATGGCTGAGATGGGTTACTTGGTAACATAGGTATAAGTATAGGCTTATACCTAATTAAGGGTTATCTGTTGAGAACATTCATTGTGATTATCCTTGATTGATTTAGTGAGACCTTGAGGGTATCAGGGTCCCTACTGGGTATCGTATACTCACACCTGCACGGGCTCTTCCCACACCTCGTTGTGTTGGTTTTAGACGACAGACATCACTAATTGTGGTTGAGGATTGTAGAGATAGATGGTACCCAGAGGTGGATCTCAGGACGAGTCGGTACCAGGAGGTGGATCTCACGACGAGTCGGTACCCGGAGGTGGATCTCATGACGAGTCGGTACCCGGAGGAGACGGACAAACATGGAGTGGTGAGGAGGACATCTGTACTTTCCCTTTAGGTAGGAACCAATAGGACGATCCAGGAGCTCCTTGTCACCTTTCAGAAGTTGTCCTTTGAGTTGTACATTACTTTTAGTTGTAGCTATAGCTTACTTTTGGGCTTGTATTTCCGGCCCGTTTTACTTTCAACACGTTTTTCATACTGACTTACATAGTGTAGCTTATTTTTGTACTCTTTTTGTGTGTTTTTTCGTTTCGTAAAGTCAATGCCTTCCATTTGTATTGGTATTTATGCCTTTGGTGCTAGTCGCTAGCCCCTGGCCTATGGAAGGTGGGAATGGGGTAGTCACAGCACGGGCCCCGAGGACGAGTCGTGACAATTATATATATTTTATTAAATGTTTTTTTGGTATAATTATAAATTAAAAGAAAACCAATGATCAAAAATTTTATATTATTTTTACGGCTAGGAAGATAATTATAATAAGAATCCAAAATAATTCATATTTTATTAGTTTAATATAATTTCCACTTCACATGAATTGATCGCTTAGATATGCAGAGGATAACCTATGGAATATGTAGGCAAAATCGTTGTTCTAAAATTTCATATTTGGAATAAGCATGGATAAAAATCATACAACATGAGTAATGTGAATAATATGATAACATAATAGGCATGTCATGTGAATAAACATGAAGTTGAATATCATATAAAACATTGAATTATATGATTATGTGAATATGTAAATATATAAGTAAAACATATTGTAACATTAACCTGGTCCAAGGAAAATTGGTGAGATTATATCTGATGCTAGTCAATGACCCATATTAGATTAGGATAACTAGTTATTCTAATATATAACAAGTTATGATAAATATCATAATCTAATACATTAGAGAACTATTTGGGTGCACCCATATTAACATGTTCATTCATTTCTATGAAATATAAATAATTCAAAACAAATAATAAACAAAAGGGTTACCCATGGAAATAATCCGTATTTTAATCATCACATAAGGTATAAACAAGGATCCTATAATAATTGTATCCATGAATGAATTTATTTATGTAATTATTATTCCTTAACAAGGATAAATATAAATATTTCATGAATAATATTTTCAAAATGAATTTGAATCATGACAGATAGTGGTTAGGAAACACTTTAAATTTCATACTAGATTTTAGTTTTAGGGAAATGAATAATGATTATTTAAAGAGGATAAAGTTAGAACTATTTTCATAAAAGAAATTAAATAAGAAATAATTTCAGTATAAAATGATTTATCATAGAATAAATATGTTGGATTAAAACAATTTAGTTAGTGTACTTATAAATGTTTATGAAATGGAGGTGTTCCCATTAACTGGGTTTCGTTATTGAGATTAATTGAGAGAGGAATCAGTTAACCAAGTATTTCCCCATAAAATGAAAATGAATACAACTAGATATATAATTTTTGAAACATAAAATTGGAAATTATAACATATTTATTAGAATAATTCATAAATACATTTTGGTAATGAGTGGGGAAACATAACCCAATAAAAAAATAGAGCTTCAGAGAGGCCCCTTAATTTTTTTAGAAATTCATTCTTAACTCACACATAACAATCTATAAAAAAATTAGATTAATTTAATACATTTTTAAAAACATTTGTTTATTTACATGATTGGTTATAATTTTATTAGGTTCATTTATTCCCATTTACATTACTGTTAATATTCTATTTCATCATTATGGGAGTGTTTGTTTCATGGTTTCATTGTCGGTTCACTTATAAAAAATTATGGAAGTTATTTTCAAGGGGAAATAATTATGTAAAAGTGATTTTTTCTAGTATTAATTTACATAGAGAATATTAAATGGTCCCATATTTCATTTATTCTTGTATTAGGATGATGTATTTTCTGAAATGTAAATGGTTAATGTTTAGTTTATTATGGAAGTATTTCTATCATAATGAACTACTCATGTTTTATTTAACATTATATCAATATATAAGTTCAAAAATAGGAAATATTTATAATTACATATTAAAATATTTGTTTAATAATAATAATGGTTTTATGACTATCCATGAATGTGGTAATGGAAAAATAAAACTCATTATAATTGGATATGTTAATCCTCGATAATTTGGAAGACTTTTTCATTTCAAATATTTAGAGGATATGCGAAATGTGGTAGAAAAAATATATACCATTTGAAATATTATAATATATTATATAAATGATACGTGAGTTATTATTTGTGTATGTATAAAGAAGGTTATGAGAAGGAAAAAAATTAAATTTAATATGATGGTTTGAGAAAGTTACATCTTGAAAATCCGTTCCTTGAAGGATCTAGTAAGAAATTGGGAGGTAGTATTTTTTCAGACACAAATATATTTTATATAGAGAAGAGGATTTGGGATGTGATTTGGATAGATTATTAAAAATATTACATTCATTAAATATGGCTGGAGAAAAGGTGGTGAGGGTTGGTATTTAAAGGGGAGTAGAGTGGTGGTTTTTATTATAATATTCATTATTTTATTATTTTGTCTTAAGACTATCTATAGGGTTCATTAACATGACTAAATATAGAAACTATATTATTATTGTTTAAACCAACATTATCTTACATCCTTAATGACTTTAAACTTTATGTTCTACGCTGATAATGTTAAATACTATAAATTATTGTATTTTACCATTCCCATATATTTCAAATATTTTATGAAAATTCAAAAAAATTACCATAAACAGTATTTGATGTGTATATTTCAAAAATTGATTTTATTTTATGAAAATAATTATCTAAATATGAAAAATATATTTTAAAAAAAATACTTATTTATTTAGAAGTTATAAATTTTAATATTATAATTGATTTTATGACCCATTTAAAAAATAATTATAGTTGAAAAACATATAATATAATTACAATTATATATAATTTTAATTTATGAACATTATTTATGATAAGAAAAAAAATTTCTATCTTTATATTAATTTATTAAATTAATAATAAAGTATTACATAAAAAATTCCAAACCCATATTTATCATTTTAAAAAAAATCAATTATTACATAAACTAA
This sequence comes from Viscum album, assembly GCA_963277665.1. NCBI lineage: Eukaryota > Viridiplantae > Streptophyta > Magnoliopsida > Santalales > Viscaceae > Viscum > Viscum album. The sequence goes on from OY728136.1 coordinate 965,293,162, forward strand.
ATATAGCATATTTTCATTTACAGGACACCAAAATTTATATTGTACTTTTATAGTTGATTTTACTATTCCAACATATAGATTACTATTCTTAATTGTCATATTACTATTCCAATGGTCGAATTTATAAATGTCATATAGGTTCCTCAATTTCAATTAATACCAAAAATTTATTTTTTTTATTAATTTAGTTCAACATTATCTCAATGTTATATATTTTTAAATTCAAAATTAATATTATATTATAAACAATAGGTTTTATTTCTATGGTTTTTGAAATTTTTATAGTTATTCTACTTGATCGATCGTATCCAAATTTTCCAACTATTATTATATTATTTTATATTTATTTTCCCAAGGTAATATTTTTCATTCTCATCAGTTTACTTTCTGAAATATATATATATTTTCATTAATTAGAATAACGTTTTTACTGGGATATCTATATGATTTATGTGTCTTGTGAATAATTATAACATGCAAATTCCATTTATAAAATGTTCGGTCATTACATTCATCTCCCCTTAATATACTTCACACCTGAAATTTTAATTTATATAATAAGGTGATAACATGATTGGGTATTTATCCTTCATTTCTTCCTCTAGTTCCAAAGTCATATATTCATATATTAGGATTCTCTATAGTGCATTGATTGAATATGGTTCTTCACATGGGGTAAAAATCATTTTTTTCTACTTTTACATAAGAAAATAGGGAAAAAATAGATCAACTGCTAGTTATAGGCCTTTAAAATGATGTGACTAGGAGTTACATGTCACGTGTATCCGAAAACATACCATGTAATGAGGGTCCCACACCATATGATCCTAGTACAAGACCATGTAATGATCTGGTCATGATTTGTAAGAACAAGGCGTGAAGTTTCTATTACATGACCTGTATATTCTTTTGTTAAATCGGGAAGTAGAATCATTTTTTTCAAACCCATTGAATGGGAACATTTCCAATGTATAGCTCACGCAAAATATTTGAATTATGGATTTTTTAATGATTCGTCGTACAATCACTGATTTGAACATTGTTATATCCATTAGAATCATCTTTGTGACTTCTCAATTATTTTTAAGCCTTTCCTCCCAAAATCATCTCATGACCTAGTTTTTGAGGGTTGAGAGTTTCAATAATATTTTTATATCTACGCTGATTTAGGTTGTTTTGAATGTTGTATCTAGACGAGGATAGTAATAAAAATACAAGGTAGGTGGTCTCATACCATTCAAGAAATTGCAAGCTGATTATTCGTTCCGAAGTGACGCGTGCCCAATTTTTTGTGTCGCATAAATTGAATATTGACCTATGATGCTAATTATTGATGATTATGTAATTTATTTAATGATTACAAGTAGTGTTTGATATTGTTAGCCTTGATTGAGGGCCACCCCATTGGTGTATTTTCCCATGGATAACCAACATTTAGCAATGTTTCGAACGATGCCTATGGGAATCCCATTGATTCAAATTTAGGTTGTTTAAAAAAGAATGGGTTAATTGAATGATTTTTTCACATGAGATAATAAATGGTTATTCTATTTGAAAGTTTAATTCACATGTTAGGCTATGGTATGAGTTTACCAAGTGATTTTATAATTTTTACTCAGGGTTATGGATGGATTAATTGAAATATTTCTCACATGATTGATTCTCATATGGGTTATTATTTGGTTCAAAATGTAGTAGTGTATGTTACATGTCGCATATCTTTGTTTAAATGCACTTATTTTGTGTTTTCTAAAATTCTTATATAACTGGTTTTGACCCTAAAACATGATGAAATTCATATTTACCATGTTTAAACCTTAATTTATTATTGGAATGCATACATAATGGGTTTTGATCCAGTTTTTTGTTTTTTTATACCATGGTTATACAGTTTGGTTAAATACACCAGGAGTGGTACCTTAATTCCACAGTGGCATGTCAAGAAAAAACATTGTTATAAATTGAATAATAAAATGAAATAACTAATCATGCATTGGCAATGTTAAATCACAATCATGGATTCAATATTCACATATATTTGATTAAATTATATTCTGAGATATATGTTTTTCAATCTTTTGAGTACCCACTATTTAATAAATTCACAGTTGTACACTACCTTTTATATATTTTCTCTTAAATATTGGAAGATACCTTTGGGGTGCCTATTGATATTTAGTCTCACACCATGATTGGGTTATTATTTTGGGAAAAAAAGATTATATTATTTTTGGGGTTGGTCAGGGAATGTTCCCTTTTAATAGAACATGATTTTCTATTTAGGCGTAGGATATAAAGGCATTGAGCTGAGGCATGTGATTATTCCTAGTATTTTTTTCATTTGAGATTTTGGGATGTATATTGTGTATTACTACAGTGTACCTATTTTGGATGTTTTCGTAGAACATGTTACATTATGCATCATCATTTTATTAATCTAATTCATTGATATTTACCTTATCAGTATTTCAGTTTCTATTTCAGTAGTATGATGTTTACGATTTTCATTATTGTATTATAATTGTTTCTTCAATGTTACACTCTACAAATGAGGGAAAATTTTCCCTACCATTACACCCTTTGCCATAATACCTAGTTAGAAGCCTCTAGAATTTGGGAAAATACACCTGAGTCTATGTGGCCAACTAGGTATGGGGAATCAGTTGAGTGGCATATGGATATGGGAAATCACAAAGTTTTTTCAGAGCTCGGTTTTGATCCTACGACCCATGGGTTATGGGGCCACTTAGAACAAAATTTGGCAGATAATTTTTCGATAATGAGATCAAATTGAGTAGTTATGTGATATATGTGAATTCATGCTTTGATTTTTGGGGATTATGGGTGCCCAAATATAATAATTTGACACATAATTACTTTATTTTTCCAAAAAACAAAGGTTTCATGGAATTTTCTAAGTATTACTACCTAAAAACATAGAAAACATGGAATGTTGTCCTATAAACACATTCCATGTGTTCTTCCATTCAGGAATAAAGATCTTCTTCCATAAACATGTTTTGTACCATATGTACATGTCATTTGGTAGTTTACCATGTGAGAAAAGACATGAGTGGTTGAGTTTTGATCACAAAATGCCATATACCCTAAGTAAAACTATTGTAGTTTTACATTGGCTGACCCCGTGTGGATCTGTTCATGAAAGATACATAGAAATAAGGTAATATTTGATTAAATTATATGTGTCAGCCTAACATGTCATGTACATAGGAAATTTACATGACCAAGGAAGGCAGAGTTACATGCCTATGTGAGATTTTATGGGAATGCACTGTGTTTAGGTTATATAGGATGTGTACCCAACATTTGTGAACATTTTTGGGTTTATTATCTTGTTTGTTACGTTCAATCATGAACAATATTCCTAGATGAAAAATCTTGTATAGAGGTGTATGTTTTGGACCTTACAGAGAATAGAAACCACGATGACTTCCAGTTTTATGCCACGAAGGTGGCGATAAGGATACCCCAGAGGTGGTAGGCAATGGGTTTCCAATTGATTGTCTAGTCATGCCAGTAGAGGAACTAATTATTCTTCTGGATATAGGTGCTGATGCGCAGTTCCCTGACAACATAACACATTTTATAAACAAGTTCTGGAGAGTACATCAGCCCTATGAATATATGGATGATCAATTTAGTATGGTCTAGAACAAACATTCCCCAACTTTTTCTATGGATGGGATACCAATAGATTCATAGTCATGTTGATAGGACATGTTATCTATACATGAGCATATGGAGATCCATCTTTAGGGGAAGTTCAAGTTCATGTCTTATATTCTGAGTGATTCTTCTTAGATATTATTTGATGTGGTTACTCAGAAAGGGAATTGCTGAGATATTCCTTGAGAGGACTTCTAGAGAGCTATCTATGAATATTTCTATCCTGAGATGATGAAGGCCAACAATGCCTGGGAAATCAAGAATTTATATTGTGGATCTCTATCAAATATATATTACTCATATCTTTTTACTATGATCCAGTTCTTTGAACCTATTCTTATGGGTGATGAACTTTCATAGGCTAGGTGATTTGGGGATGGTCTCAGGCACGACATCAGATCACATGTGTATATGATTCGTAAGAAAATTGTAAATTCAATACTGAAATAGGCACTGGTTACTAAGAATAATTCGAGTGAATATGGGGGTGTGAGCTAGGGAATCTTGGCACTAAGATCTTGTATCTCTCAAAAGGATGTATAAAGCATCATCTGCAGTTTAACCATGGCGAATCTAGTAGTCAGAATTTTTTTTTTCAGGTAATCAGGTGATGTGTTACTAGTGAGGAAAATTTCTAAATATGAATCCTTATTTCTCTATTAACCTAGATGAATACAAATCTATAAATAAGATGGTTCATCTATAATTATTATTCATTTCATTTTCACTAGAGGCTAGTGAGAGAGGATATACACATACTCCACAGTCAAGAGCATAGGCTAGCAGCTTCTCACCTGTTGAGGAATTGGAATTTGTTAGGTTGTCCAATATGTGGTGGTGGTCTTGGTCGTGGTATAAAGACTGGAGGTTTTAAGAGATAATAGAGTGGATCTGCTTAGGGTAGCCAGGCAGTGTCATAGGGATGCGGTACATTCCAAACATGTGTCATGCAATAGACCTAGTAGGAGTAGTATCTCATTCCATCAAATATTCGAGGTATTATTCTAGTCATAAACATTTTATCTTCTGATCACTTTGATATAGGGTCTTTACATTGTTTCATATTTGTTCCCACGGTGGAGATCATATGGCTCTATGTTTTTACTTCTGATGATGTTATAAATCTAGACAGTTTGTTAGGGATTTAAATCGTAGTCACGAGACTTTGTAAGTTGTTCCCCCAAAAGATTGGCAGTTTTTACATCTTTTGGGATCACTATATTTTACAAATGACATGCTTTTATGTCATCCTTGAAATGGATTGTATTGTATCCTTTAATTCATTAGTCAATTTCTATTCCCGTTGGGTGAGTTTCACGTCACCAGAGGGTGGATTGTTTTTACATAAGGGAGAGTGGAATGTATAGGATACCCGAGATGGAAAAGAGTTTTATGTGTTGAGTGGGATGACATCATATATTTATAGTTTATATAATGATGAAAATTGGATACATTGGATGTATTTCCCTCCAATGGTAGATCTTTTCACATACGCATTCTCATACAATTATCAGGATTACCTCTATAAAAAGGGATAGAGTTTCTATTGAGCTAGTTCCAGTAGCTGCACTAGTAACCATTCCTCCTTATTGGATGGATACAACAGAGATATAATATCTCATGTAGAATATATAAGAATTTGATTTAAAGGGGATTATTAGACCCAATACTTATTATTGGGGTTTACTAGTCCTTTTCATAAAAAATTAAAATCATACACATTGGCTATGCGTGGAATATCAGTAGATCAACCAGTTTACAATTAAAACCCAATATTCCTTGCCATTGATAGATGACATGTTTAATGAGATTCTTCGAGATGCAGTGTTATCAAGATTAATTTGAGATTTTGTTATCATCAGGTTCATGTTAGAACATTAAACATACCCATCACATCTTTCCAAAGTAGATATGGTCTGTACAATCATGTGGTTATTCCTTTCAATCTCATGAATGCACCAGCCATCTTCATAGCACTGATGAACCAATTGTTCAATCATTACCTCCTTTATTTTTTTGTGTTTTAGTGGATGATTTAATAGTGTATTCTTGTAATATACATGACCATTCAAAACATATTCAGATCAATTTTAGTAAACTATGATAGGATCAGTTATATGCTAAGTTCAAAATGTGCCACATCTTGACGGATGAGATTCAATTTCTGGGTCATGTCATCGCAGAGATATGATTATCTATTTAACTAGAGATTTTAAAAGTAATAGTTACCTAGGACCATCCTAATAATGTTTTTGAGGGACGATTTTCTATAGGGATTGTTGGGATAATACAGATGTTTCATAGAGGACTTATTAAGAAAGGCAGCACTGATGATGATCATAATAATGAAGGGTGTGAAATATTAATGATAATATTCTTATGATACATCCTTTAAAGAGCTGAAAGGGAGATTAACATCAGCACTGATATTGACTTCTCCAGAACGGAGGAGGAGTTACACTGTGTATTGTGACACATCATGGATCTGGTTTAGAGTAGTCCTTATTCATGGGGATCAGGTTTTTTTATATTGGTCTTGATAGGTGAGGCCACATTAGAGGAATTACCCCAGACATGATCATGAGTTAGCTTCAATTGTTCCTTCCTTACATTGTTAGGGAGATTACTTTCTGGGAGAGGGTTTCATTGGGTACATGGACCACAAAAGTCAGAAGTACATCGTTATTCATTATGATCTGAATCTGAGGTAGCAATGTTGGGTAGAGTATCTTCAATATGTTGATATCGAGAATGCCTAATTTCCTAGAAAAGGAAATGAAATAGTTGATGCACTGAGTAGGAGGACTTTGATAATGGGAGTGCAATAGGGTAGTATCACGTCGAAACTTATGGATTTTTTATCTAAGATGCATTTGGAATTTCATGAAATGTAGGGATATAATTTTAATGCATCTTTTGATGTTACCTCTACCTTAATAGATTGAGTGAAAATGAGGATCCCTTCAGACACCAAATGCCTATTTCTATGTGATATTAGGTCAGGTGAGGACACTAATACTGGTAGGACCATTAATGAGGATAAAGTTTTATAGTTATAGGGTCACGTGTGTGTTTCATAAGACATGTGAGAGGTGCACATGAGATATTTTAATTCATCAACGTGGGAAGTGCATCAATGTGTCACCATTATGTATCAGGATTTACATCGTTAGTACTGGTGGCCATGTATATTGGGAGATGTAACTGGTTTTGTCATGAGATGATCTACAAGTCAGCATGTGATGGCAGAGCATCAATGACAATCTGAACATTTTTAGTAGCTACCCATTCCTATGTTTAAATGGAATGATGTTATGAATTATTTTGGGATTTTTTATGGAGGTCACCCTTAGGTAATGATGTGTTGTGTTTTGTTGTTGACATGCTTATGAAGGATTCACATTTCTTGCTGATCAAGGAAACATTCAATGTTAGTGAGCTTGGGATGTTATACATCAATGAGATTGTACGACTACATGGGGTCCAAATACAATTTTTTCAAATAGGGCATCCTGGTTTACTTATTGTGTCTGGAAAAGGATACAGAGGGATTTTAGGGAATATGTGCTTCTACGCACTTATTACCACCCTAAGACAGACGGCCAGTCTGAGCATAATATTCAGGTGTGGGAGGATATTTTTCGGGTATGAATAATATATTTCAGTGGTTCATAAGAGACACATAGAACCCTTGTTTTGTTTTCCTACAACAATATCTTCTAGGATACTATTAAGATGGAACCATACGATGATTTTAACGGTAGGCCATACCAATCACCCCTGTGTCGGCTAGAGGCAGGAGAGGCAGTTATGTTTGGACCTTTTCTTGCCTAGGAGACCACTGAGTAGGTCTATTTGATTCAAAAGTAGATATCTACTATTCAGTCTCATTAGAAATTGTATGCCACTCGCTGCAGAGGACTTTTGGTGTCTATGATAAGGAATCTTGTTCTTCTACATGTCTCAACATGGTTGGGACATAAGAGGATCAGCAGATAGGGTATTATATCACTGAGATATGTTATTCAATTTGATATTATTGAAGGGGTAAAGCCAATTTCTTATCAATTTTAGTTACCTTAGAGGTACATGGATATGCATTACATCTTCTACATTCCTTATTTGTGACGTTACTTTTCTGAGATGTCTCACATCATTCAACTTGAGGTAGTGGAGTTCCATGAATTTTTGACTTTTGAGGAGAAAATAATTTATATTTTGGATCACATCATTGAGGTTCTCTATTGATGATCTATTCCTTTAGAACCAGTGTTATAGAATCACGATTGAGTATATGGCATGACCATAGAGAGGGAGGCCGATGTTCGATCGTGATAGATGTAGTTATACTTTGATGATCCATTACCATCCTTGGAAGGGGAATTCATAGACTAATTGATTTATGGGGGGTAATTCTGTAAGAACGCGGTTCATCCCTTGATTTATGGATTATTATTTTTTAGTTTTTACTTAAAAAAATAAATAAAATAGATCAGACACTGGTTATAGGATTGTTACAAGATGTGACTTGGAGTTAAATGCCCTGTATTTCTAAAAATATGCCATGTACTGAGGGTTTCACAATGTATAATCCAGTACATGACCATGTAAAGACCTATCCATGTTTTCTATAGACAAGGATTGTAGTTTCTAGTAAACGATGTGTACATGTTTTTGTTAAATTGGTAAGTACGGTTGTTTTTTTAGACAGAAAAAAAAATACTTTTCATAATATCTCCATTTCAAACATCTTTGGATCCATTAGAATCATCTTGATGAGTGCATGATTAATTTTGAGACTTTAATATTAATTTATTCTTTCTACCTAGTTAACGAGGGTTTAGAGTTTTTCTCCTCTTTATAGGTTTACAAGGACTTAGGCCGATTTGAAAGCCAAAACTGGACAAGGAGATTCATACATACATGGGGTGGGTGCTATCATTACTTTCACTAACATTCATGTTGAATATATGTGTCGAAGGGCCATGTGCCCATTTTTAGGGGTCGCCTCAATTTATTATTGACTTTTGTTGTTACATAATGTTGATTAGGTAATTGATTAAATGAATATATGGCATGTTTGATATTTTATTCTTTGATTGAGGGCCACCCCATGGGTACCTTCTTCCTTGGATGATCAATGCATATACATTTGGCATAGAATGCCTATGTAAATGTCTTTGATTCCATTTATGGGTTGTTTAAAATTGAATTGTTTAATTGAGTGATTTTACCACATGAGATAATAAATGATTATTCTTTATGATAGTTTAATTCATATTCTTATCTTATGATATGAGTTACCCATGTGAGTTTATAATTGTTATTCAAGGTAATGTTTGGAATAAATGAATGATATATGGCATATTTGCTGCCCACCTGAGTTATTGTCCTATTTACCAAGTAATAATTTAAGTTACATGAATTTTTTTATGCAGAAATTATTATATACTAGGTTTAGATCCTGAGACATTCTAAAATTATTATATACTGATTATTGAGACTAACACATGTCGAAATGATTATATACCAGGTTTTGACCCTAATTTATTACTAAAAGCTTATATATTGGTTTTGATTCAGTTTGGTGTTATGTTATTCCATGGTTACGTCATTTTGAATATATACACTAAGTGTGATAAATGAAATCCACTTTTGGAATTCATGAACAGACATAGTTATAAATTGAATAATGAAATTAAATGACTAATGACGTGTCTACCAAGACAAAAAAATCTTCGATTCAGACTTCACATATACTTGATTACTTGGTCTTCTAAGAGATATATTATGCTATCTTTTGAGTACCACATGTTTACTTCATAAACTATTGTAAAATTATTAATATATAATTTCACTGAAAGATTGAAATAGACCATGGGTGGCTGCCTACTGGGATTTAGTCTCGCACCCTGTTTAGGTAATTCATTTGGGCATAAATAAATTATATTATTGAAGGTGTTGATTAGGAAAAGAACCCTTCTACTAGTACTTGATTTTCTATTTAGGAGAAGGAGATCATGGGAATGAGTCCAGGATTTTGATGCTTCGTAGTTTCTTTATTCCTTTTATGATTTTTGGACCAATATTGTGTATTATTTTAGTGTACCTATATTGGCTGTTTTCCTAGAACACATGACACGTTCCATCATCTTTTGTTTGTATTGATTCGTGGTTATTTATGTTATCCATCATCAACTATTTATTTCAATAGTATGTTGTTTACTATTTCCATTATTGAATTATGGTTGATTACAGAATGGGTTTAGTTTCCCCAGTATCACACACTAGTCCCTCGCTTCTAGTTATAAAAATCTAGTGTTTGGGGAAATGTGCTTGAGGACATGCGGCAAACTAGGTACGGTGCACCAGTTATGTGGTATTCAAATCTGGGATGATTCATACAATGACCAGGTGAGTAGAATTATTATGTATAACATTGTCTCTATGTCCCAAAATCATAACGATCACCTCCTCATAAGAGGAATCATTTTCCATATATAAAAACTATAATTTCAGTACATTTGAGGGATCTAATATATACATACTCATGAGATATATGTTGAATAAATCATGTACATGAGGCATGGTTGGTGTATGTGCTAGTTGTTAGGACACATCTCCGACATGACAAAGAAATGGGAAGGTGATGGTGTATCTAAGATTTATCATTCTATTTATCCCAAATCGCAGGACCTTCGTACAAGGTGATATGAAGAAGAATAGTTTTTCACAAACATAAAAAACAATGTATTGTATAAAATTAAAATCATAGATATTTCAACAACCTTTTGATGCTCAGATATACTATTGTATGAACTAAACCTTTTCTATCATTTGCATAACCATTTCCGGTCCCAACTGCTCATGTTTGACGACATCATCCCCGTTTGTAGGTGTTCTACAAATTTAACAATAAAAGGCTTCTTATGGATCCATTTTTGTTCTAAATGGAAACTATTATAATAAGAAAACACAACTAGTGTATGATTTTTATTCCAACCTCCTTTTAATTCCATTGCACATACTATCAACATGTCATCCGATTTTTCAATAGTCTACTAAAATTGGCCTTTAGTTTGGGGATGCTAATCTATACTAAAATTCAACTCAATATTTACATAATATTGAATAGTTTTGTAGAATATGGAGGTAAATGTAGTATCAAAATTGGTCATAATAGATATTTTTACTCCAAGCAGACTCACCCCTTCCCTAGTGTGTATTTTTTAAAATTGGTAAACTAAAAAGTCCACTCAAATCCAACTAAAGTGACTAGTCATTTTACAACGATCTAAAATGAACCATTTAACATCATTTAGTCATGATTTCTTCAAATGTACAATGAAACAGTCCATGGTCATTTACCTATTTCAATGTTGGTATTGGTAATTGTAGAATCATTACTTTATACATTTTCTTTTTAGACTTACCATGCTAATATAACAGATGCATTGATGTATACTCAGTGATTTCCTTCTTCATATTTTACCACCAATTATTATATAAAAGATATCAATACAAATTTTCTTATATGGTAGAATATGGAAGGTTGATATATGTGAGTCATTATGAGTCTATTTCATTATATTTGTATTGGATGGTAAACATATTCATGACCTAAATCTGAAAACACCATCCACATCAATTGTTTTCTCTCAGGACATCTCATTTCTTATTTCTTTCACATTTTACTAAATTTGCACATATTTTATTTAGTGACCAATTATATTATCCACAATAAATTATTAAGATATTATTCTATAATAGAATTATTATTTTTTGTCCCTTATGATTTCCATGTCCATCCATTGAAATTCTATAAAGATTAGGTCCTTATAAATTCACATCATCGATAATGTTGCATAATCCTTTTTTCATAGTTCATTTTCCACATTTTTTTCTATACTAGGACGGTAGTGGATTGAAAAATCATAATCCATTATTAGATAAAACCATGTTTTTTGGTTAATATTAGTCTCATTCTATGAGAAAATATTTTTGAGGATCTTAATGATCAGTATATATCTCAGAGATTTCTTCTTAATTATAATTCCATCATATTTTCAACAAAACGATCATAGATACTGAATACATATCATGTCTGGGATAATTAATCATATTAAAAATTATCTTTCATATGAAATATTAATTTAATTTTTCTTCTTTTTCGAAGGAACACAACCTAAGAAATTATATTAATAAACATTATATAAAAATAGGTGTTCCCCACTAGTATGTGGTGTTTGTACAGGTTTAGTGGATAGAATCCTTCATAACTCATTAAATCTATCTACCAATTCACTAATACCGATGAAAATCACGCCATTTTGATTTATATTAGTTAATTAGTTTCATAATCATAACAATTTCATAAAAAATCATCAGTTAGACCCTAATATGAAACATAATCTACTGACCTCTATTAATGAAGCTAGTCTGGGGAACTCCTAAGTTTTATTTGTTCGGGAAGGGTAAATGTATATTTCATTACTAGTTATGTAATTCCATAAATATGATAAATACTCACTTAGGAACTCAAATTTACTATTCTATAGATATATTTTCTCTACTGAAAATTTATTGTTTATATAATTCAAATTCTATTTAGGTTCCATCGTGCTCATTTAGTATATTAGAATATCATTAATAAAGACTACTAGAAATTTTGTGAGGTTATATCTAAAGACTATATTCAATACTTCCTTGTAAAATATGGGTGAATAATTTAGTCTAATGTGAATCACATTTAACTCGTAGAGTCCATAGATCGTTCGAATGGTAGTCTTGGTAAATTTTTCCTTCATCCCCTATAACTGGAGACATCCTGACCGATGATCCACCATAGAGAAATAATTTTTCCAATGTAGTTGATCAAAAAAATATTTTATCCATGACTGGGGATACATTTAAATTATCATGATTTTTTATGTTCATGATAATCAATAATGATTTACACTATTCCATTCACATTATTTATGAAGAGGACTAGTGCTCCCCATGGTGAAGCACTCGAGTGTATAAAACCATTTTCCATATTCTATTGTAACTAATTCTTAAATTATTATAATTTCATGGTTTTCATCTAATAAGGATTATTTTATATTGAAAGATAAAAATTTATAATATTAATTGATAACTCATAAAATTTATTAGGAGGAAGGAATGTGAATTATTCAGGGAACACACAAGGGTATTCCCTTAAAATGGACATATCTTCAAGCATGAAATTCTTTATTTTCTCAATTATTTTATCAAGATGTTATTTCATATAACAAAATAATATCCATAATTGATATGATTAATTCACAATATATTCATCACCCTCATTAAACTTTAAAATTACTAGGGGATTCTTTTAGATTTTAATAATGAGCACCCTTTTCAAATATATGATGGTATCATCACATAGAGAATTCCAATACATGCCCAATATAGTCTCAAACTACACCAATGGATGTAAGATGAAATTTTATAGGAGTTTCAGTGAAAAAAAATTAATTGGGGTGAATTTATATTCCATATATATATAACAATTTCTTGATTCCTTACTCTCACCGATAAGTCAACATTTATATTTTGATGTGGTTTTTAAATACTTATACTAAACAAGAATTATATGAAATAATTCATTGAACCAAAATATAACAGTACTTTGACTACTATGGAATGAATAACTAGTATAATTTTCACTACATCATTGTTTATATTCACCATAAAAGTTGTTATATCTTATTCCCTAGCATGATTCCTTAGAGTTTGTTGTTGTTTATTCTCTCCAAGAACCCATGTCATACGGAATTGGATGGCATAGATCCCATGTTCCATGCCATTGAAATATTGTCAAATAGTGCGAGTTTTGATATGAAAATCCCTTTCTCCTTTTGAGGTAGGGGAATATTTTGACCCCTTCAACAATAATTATCCACATTTCACACTATTATTCATTTAATTCACCTCCTAGTTCCTTTTATATAGTTTTCGAGAAGCTTATTCCTACACTATTGACATGTGGGTTTTTGGGTTTTCTTCCCTTAATGGGTTTTTTCTTTTGATCCTCCCATATTAAAATTCATTTTATAATTTTTTTTCTAAAAAAAAATTATATAACTAATAGTCACCAATATTCATCTCATACTTTAGGGAATATCACATAATCTTCTCATATTTTTCAAAGTCTATAATTTACAAGGATTTTCATAGACTCGACAACAATACACAGAAGAATTGAGTCACATTATTTTCAGTGTTCATGAGAAATTTAGAGGCGTATCATGAAATAATTTTATCATTATTCTCTTATAACATGATAGATTCATATTAATTTTGGTTTTGTATGAGTAACTCCCTATACAAATTAATATAGAGATTTTAGTGAAAATATTTAACAAAAAGGTAAAATTTGGAATCCTTGCAAATCTATTGAATTAATTCCCTCCTTAGACTTTGTGTCCGTGGTCAGTGTCGAAAACTAAATATAATTCCCATAAAACCTATAGACTACCAATATTACATTATCTTATTTTGAGCATTTATGTATATAAAATTTATTCTCAAAGGGGTAAATACATTATTCGTTAATAAGGGGATCATTGATCTGGTAATGATTTAAATACTTTTTCACATAAAGTATTTGACCCAAAAATTTAATTTAATAAAAAAAGTATGGTGTTCTACATTATTCATGTTATTATTAATAACATGATATAGTTAATGAAGTACTGTCATGAACTTCAGAGATCCCATTCCCATCAGGTTTTGCATCTCATTAGAGAAATCATCACATTGTGAATCACATTTACTATTTGAATGACTTCTCCTATTTCCCACCATTAACAAATAATAGAAATAACATAAATTTTATGGAATATAATACATATTTATTGATAACATAAAATGAAAAGTAGGATTTTAGAATGAACAACATAAAAAATTATATTTAATCCTTACATAATTTTCCATATGTTTCAATCCATGTTACACATAGTGACTGAATTTTCCCAAGGGTTCTTACTATTGGATTTTTTTTCTAATCCAAAAAACAAATTACTATACCATGCTCTGATATCTACAATATTGGCCCCATCCTTATATATATCGATTTATTTATTTATAAAATATTCAAAGAAAAGTAGTCTTTAAATACAAACTGAGGTGAAAGAAGTAAATTTTATTTGGAAAACTAATTACATATGAATAAAAAATGAATCAAAAATAAAAAATTAATTTATTAATATTATATAATTATCTCATAACATTATGTTAGATCTAGAAAATTCATTAGATTATATGGTAAATACGTATACACAAATTATTATATAAAAGTTCTAGTAAGGGAATAAACATGGAAAATATATAGCACAAGAGAAAATGGAATTAAATAATAACAGTATAGGAATTTAACACGAATAAAAAAGAAGATAAATATCATTAAAACCCTTTAATAAAATTTTCTTTGAAAAATATAAATTTATAATAAAAACATAACAATATATAATCCCGAGTCAAGGCTAACTTCCAAGATTGCATCACATTGTGGACAATGTCAAATAATGGATTCTCTATTCACTCTAATCCCATAAATAACATCTCATGAGACAATAAGTTACCCATTATATTAGAGTGATAAATGGTTTCACCCACCATAACATTTTTATGAAAATTTGTTCCCCATAATGAATCAATCATAAGTAATATAATTAAGGGGTACCCATGGAAGTAAATCGGCATCTTAATTATGTTATAAGGCCAAACCATGGGACATATATAATGGTAACCTTGAATGAAGTTATTTAAATAATTATTTATCAATATTAAATTAAAATAATAAATTATAAAGAATAAATTTGTCTAATTAAATTAGTTACAAGAAATATTATGGTTAGGAAACAATATAAATATCCCACTTAAGTGCAGATTTATTAAAAATAATAAATAATCGTTAAAGAATATAATGGAATAAATATTTTTATAAAACTAGATATGATAAAATAGATTTTTTATTGATGAATTTTCTTACATTTGAATTTATTGTTTTGGATTATAATAGTGTATGTATTTTACCCAAAAATATGTAAGAAATAGGGAATTTCCTTTTAATGGAGATTCATTATTGAGAGTAATTGTGAAGGGATTCGTTTCAAACATGTATTTCTCTGTAAAAGAACGATTAATTATTCTAGATGCATAACTTTTCAACATATAAATATTATTTAAAATTTTCATTTTATTTATGAATAAATACATTGGGGGTAACAAGTGATTAAGCGTAAACCAATTGAAAAACTTATGTTACAAAGAGATCCCTTACCTTATATCCAAATACATTAGGCCCTTGCTCATAATTTCATGGACAATAAAATTAGATTAATAAAATTACTAATTAAAAATATATTCTATATTAAATTATTTTTTATTATGTTCATTTATATCAACTTTGATGAGTTATAATGTTCAATTTCTCCCTTCAAAGATAATTCCTTTCATTGTGTCATGGTAAGTTTACTTATATAAAATTATCAGAGTTAATTAAAAGTGGAATAACTATCTAGTTGTGAAATTATATGGCCTTAATTCACATATAAATTTTTAAATAATCACATATATTATTTTTAAAGGTAGTGATATGATTTATTTGTCACAATATAAGTGATAATGGTTTCATTTATTTTTAGCAGTTTTCCGATCATCCAGAATGTGTTTCATTTTATTTAATATTTTGTGAATGAATTAGTTACAGAATATGAAAATATATATATTATTCAAACTAAAATTTTGTTAACTAATAACAGTGTATTTATTATTAAAATTTAAGGTAGTAATGGAAAAATAAATCTCATTATCCACGTAGATGGAAAACATTTATAATTTGGCCAATGAGTTTGTTTCCCTAGTTAAGAGGAGATGGGAATAGGGGATTAAATAAGATATTAAATTATAAATATAAAATCATATTATGTACATGATACTAGAGTTATTATGAATTTATTGATGTAGTATTTGAGTGTAAAGCAAATAAAATGAAATTAAAATGGAGGATTTTGGAAATTTACATTTTGAATATCGCCTCCATAACGGACCCCTTAAGGAACATGGAATTTGTATTATTTTGAGACCAAAAGATATTGGATATCAATAATAGTCTTCGTAAGGTAATTATAAATACTATTAACATGTTACATGGGTTAGAAGGTGTGAGAAGATGGGGTGGTATTTATAGGGGTAGGATATGGTTGGCATTTATTAAAATATTCATTTGATTATTATTTTTTATATAGCTATCAATTTTTTTGATTCCTATGACTACAAATAGTCAATGGTTATAGATTTTTTGTTCCTACGGTTCCTAACATCATCTATGACTTAAAAGTTATGTATTTTCCTTAAAAGGTTAAATAAAAAAATATCGTATTTTACTATTCACACAAATTTCAACTATTTTAATAATATATTAAAAAATCAACATAGCATTTTTTTAATGTGATGAATTAAACTTTTTATCCATTTATTTAAAATGATTTTATAAATATGATAAATTTAAATTTCAAATCATTAAGTATTTATTTGAAAAATACAGATTTTAATATCGTAGTCGATTTCATTACCTTATCAAAAAATAATTAAAGTAAAAATAATTTATAATATAATTATAATAAAACATATTATTAATTTTTGAATAATTATTATTAAAATAAATTTTCTTTTAAAACATTATATTATCATTAATTTTTTAAATAAACATTAACATTTCATAGAAAGACAAAGACCAAATTATTCATTTTTAACAAAATATTTACTTGATAAATGAAATAAACATATCATATTTTAATGTATATGATACTAAACTATATATAATACATTCATGGGTGATTTTATTATTACAACAATCATATTACTATTCATAATAGTCAGATTACTATTCCAACAGTACGATCTATAATGGTAATATAGGTTATTTAATTCGGATATATACCAATTATTTAATTCATTATTCATTCAATTATAATTTCCCTAATGGTTATATAATATCATCATCAAAATTAATGTTAAATTATTAACTATTTTTTTATATCCATAACTTGGTACATGAGAGAATTCATTCTAGTTGATCGATTAGACCCAAAATTTTCCATTTTTATTACCTTATTTTCTATTTATTTTCCTGCTAAAATATTTGGAATTCCAATGTATTTATTTGATTCATATTGTATATATATTTGGTTAAGATTGTATTATTTTTATTGGTTCATCAATTTGATGATTGAATTTTTTGTCATAATTATAACAATGATGTTCCTTTAAAGAAATTCATGGTTATTATAATATGGAACCAGAAGAAGTTTTGGAATACCATGTGTAGAACATGTAACAAAATTGGATTCCATAAGACTTCATATGGTTACTTCAATATTGGGAATATCTGGTGGTTAATCCTTATATTATCATTTGTTTTCCTGATATTTTAAATAATCTGAATTTTGGGAATATGGTATTCATCTATCAACTTTGATATTTAATGATTGGGAATTATGGTGTTTATGATGGATTATATTGTCTGAAAATGAAATTACAATCGAATTCATAAATTGGATATTATATCTTTTTTAGAAAAGATCTAAATTTAATAAAAATTGATACATTAAAATGATTTGTAATTTTTTTAAAATCATTGGAAATAATAATTGACCATCATATTTCAGTGTTAGTACCTATTGATTTGAATTTGTAAAGTTATATGGTGTTGGAAATGTGTGTAGGATATTTTAGATTAAAAATAAGGAATGGTTCTTGATACTTTTTCCATGGGGTGAAAAGATACAGTAATACACATTTTCAAATCATTAATGATATGTTAAGATAATATAATTGAAATATTTATAATTGTATATGTGTGAAATGTTCTATAATTGGTGGTTTTGAAACATTTAGGTTCTAAGGATTTTATAATTAATTGATTTAAAATAAGATTAAATATTGGTGTGAAGAATGAATTCTATATTGGAATTGAGTTTTAAAAAAACCAAATTCTTTAAGTTGGTGGATTAAAAAAATTGGGGTTTCTATTGATAATTTCTAAAGTTTTGGTTTTAAATTTTTAACTATTTTTT
This sequence comes from Viscum album, assembly GCA_963277665.1. NCBI lineage: Eukaryota > Viridiplantae > Streptophyta > Magnoliopsida > Santalales > Viscaceae > Viscum > Viscum album. The sequence continues at coordinate 965,311,956 of OY728136.1, forward strand.
GTGAATACTTATTGATTTAGGATTCTCCTCAATATAGTTGACATGTAGATTTTATCTTTATAATATTTGTACAACATATATTTACATTAAATTAGCATTGAAATTTAAATTTAATCTTTTGTTGTTCCAAATTATTTTGTGGTGGTTTCCCATCTTGTCCAGTGTTAGAGATTATTGGTATTCATCTTTTTTCCTAGAATCATTATTTCACTTTAGACTTCCATAACTAGGATCCTAATAATTTTTCAGTAAACATGATTCTCAATAAGTACATGTTTGGATAATAGGGACAAATTATATTTTCATCCATCTCATATTATTCAAATAATTTGAAGTTATTTATGAAACTGTCATGTTAGTTGTTGTGTGATGGAAATGGTGGAATTTTTTTATCTATATCATTCTACAAAGGACCATTATTTGTGTAGATTTCATGATATGATTCATGTAGTCGTTATATGTTATTCGATGATGGTAATTAAGGCTCTAAAAATTCATTCTATCTAGTAAGTGGGTAAAACATTATTGGATTATTAATGTCACGTTATTTGGTTTGTTACAATTATATCTCATGAGGCCATGGATTAACATTTAATTGATTAGTGTTTTTGTAAAGGTCCTCAATAGAACCCATTTCAATCTAGTTTTTCACCTAGTTACAACATCAATGGAAGATTGGTATGTCATGTGATAAAATATTAAGTATAAATAGAATGAGAACCAGTAGTATTGGATGTTTCCATGATAAATGGATTTTAAGAAGAAAGTAACAGATAAGGTTAATGAGAGTTAGCCAAGATATGTATTTTGAGTAGTTGATTAAACCTCTATCATGATTCTTATCATTGAAAATTTCTAGAATTACAATCGTGGTTTTATCTCATTATTGATTAGAGGGATATACGAATCCTTCTTTTCAATGGAATCCAAAGATTTATCATGATTATTTCTATTTAGATCATATGAAAAATTGTTGAAGAGGTGATAATCATATAAAAGTTATAGTTAATTATACCTTCACTAAATATCCACTAATTAAAATCTTTATTTTCGATATTGGGGATGGAACTCTTTTTAGTTTTCATTTAATGTAATATATTTTCCCCTAATAACCTTGAGATAAAAAATGTATTGTATTGGTTATTCAATAACATTTAATTGTGATATTTTCAAAATTTTGCTTTAATAATTATATCTCATTGAAGATTAAATTTATTTTATTTCAATTTCACATGGTATTTCCTTCATCATAAATTTATATATTTTCAAGGGTTAATGTGGATGTTTTTTATTCTAAAATATATTCTTATATAAAGTGGGAACAACCCATAAATTATTTTTCCCCAAATAAATTCTAGCTCCAATAATATATTTGTACTTATATTATCATATTTTGAATCTAGGAATAGAAAAATCATTTAATTTAGGACAATTATAAACATTGAGGTGATTCGTTTTCATGTTTTTCTCTTATTTACCCCTTATATGATATTGATTACAAGTGTACTTTAAATACCTCCAAAAAAATTCAACTTCTCTTTACTTGGTCTAATGTGGGACCTATATTGGAAAATTCATTTTGAATAAATGTACATAATAATGATTGTTATGGTATTGGGGTGACTTGGAGAAGATGTTAGTTGTGCTACAATGCTATTTTTGGATCTTAATGATCTAGCTATCTAAAAAAAGGATCTTGTAAATATTTACATAACCACATGTAAGAAAATGTAGTTATCAATGATATATTAACCCTTTTTATTAAATTCTAATTTTAATCCTCATTTCTCTTGATGTACTAATATTTTACGTTAATTTTTAGTTCCATTTATAATGATATTCATGTTTAATTATTTTGTGGATTCATTAGGATTTTGTTGATTATGTTATTTTAATATTGAGTCATTTATATTTAGTTATTTTATTTATTTATTAATATAAATTGGTGATTTTGTATTTTAATTATAATGATTCATGACTTTATTTCTTTATATGTAATTTGGTAGAGAATAATGTAGTATGGGGGAGTAGTTATCCAATGGAATTATACAATGTATCAGAGAGAAATGTTCATGAGATTGTATTGATAATTATTTGTACCAATTTTTTTTTTCTATCATAGTTTAATTCTTGTTGTTTAATCAGTATTGGATTTGTGTTTCAGATTGAGAAAATAGACATGATTGTTATTTTCTTTTTATCTATATGATTCTTCTTCCTCATGATCATCCATTTTAATTGATAATAATTGGTGATAGAATGTTATATGGTGGGGTATTGTTATATCTCTTATTTAAAGTATGATTCCTATTGTCATCGCGATGTTACTATTTGGGGTGAAAATGTGTTGGTTAGTTCCTACTAGTTAAATTGGGTCTTGTTATTTTATGGCGCAACACCAGATGTAAATTTCCATAACCGAATCCATATTTGAACAAGAAATATAAATTTTAAAATATGGAGATCAACACATAAGGTATATAAGTGATCATATGCACATTATTTAGGGAGTATCCATGTAGACCATGGGAATTGTGGATTCACGATGCTATGGTGTTAGATATGGTGGGTCTAAAAGAACTTTTGGTTTTACTCCACAACATGATTGGTTTTTTTGGTCGGCCGCATATGTTTCAGGAAATCAAATCCACCCCTACCATTTGGTTTACCATAATTTCCTTGTAATGGAAGATTTTGAAATTTTTATTGGAAATATTTACCACATAGTCTTCTAGAAGGGTTAAAACAATTGATATGTTTAGGTGAAATATACAAGATTAGGTGTATCAATGAATCATAGACTCAATTTTTCTCTATTAATTCCCTTATGATGTTTATTTTTGATCATTATATGAACATCATTATGAATGTGCTCTATTATCCATGCTGGATTCTTCGAGTTTAATCTATTATTAAGGTTGATTCCTTATGATCCTATGTTTCCTTCCCCTTTATGTCTCCCCTCATGTGATTCCACGTTCTCTAACCCCTAGAAATAATTGTATCTGGGTTTTAGATATAAAATTGTTCTTAATTGGGGGATTATTAATTTATTATGTTTTCTATCGATCAAAATTGAATTTTAAAGGCTTTTTGGGAAACATCATGGTGGATTATATCCATAGTCACTAAAATAATTAAGATATGAGGTAGGTATCCAATTATACTATCCCATAAAATTAATAATTTGTTACTCAATATTACATCATGGAGTTTTATTTACATATAATTATATCCATATATATATAGTCGTTATGTCAATAAATTAAATTATATTCCCCTTTTTATTTTTGTGGAAAAAAATTGGTTTAATGGGATTTTATATAAAATATGTTCTAATGGAATAATCATTCATTGTGTATATGGTATTTATTGGGTAGATATTGATAATTATACATTATTTGTTTATGACATTTTCATCAAAATTATAGTAAATATTTTTTAATGATAATGCAGTCTTGCCTTTTTCAAAAGCGATTGAGAAATTTTAAATTATTAAGATAACTAAATGATCAATATACAGCTAGTTTAGTATAAGAATATTCATTTGAAACATTTCCAATGAGTGATTTTATGGTCCAAATTTCACTCAAAATGGTCTAATTAGAAAATGTGATCCCATTTGACATGCACTTTTATGTATAATAAACACATAGATACTTTTATTCCACAGGATAACATCCCCTATAGTGGAAGTAATATAGTCAGATATTTGAGCTCATGTACATTTTGGAGGCCATGGGATAACTACTTTTTTTCTATTTATTATGTAATTTAATTATACATGGGATTTGGGTATGTTCCATTTTTCCTGTTCAGAGGTGTGAGCAATATAAATTAATTTATTTATTTTTTGTAATATGATTTTATAGTATTATTTTTAGAATTATTTTCTTACAAACGTTTTAAATGTCATCTGAATAGAAGGCTTGATTTAATTGAGGTCTCGGTTCGTTTTACAACTAGTTTATGATTAAGAACCTCTTAGTGGCCTTAGGTGGGACATAGGTTAACAATTAGGATTATTCACATCAGTTATTCCGTAAGTGTAAGAAAGGGTGCTAGTTCAGGTTTTATAGGGGATTTGTTCTTCTCAGAGTGTTGACATAGATTTATTTATGAACATGATAGATCAACACTATATTTTCCTACTTAATTCCCATGAATTCCATTATGGTATATATAAAAAAACAAATATATTTTTGTGTGTGTGTGTGTCTGTCATTTTAAACAAATGAACGCTTTAAATATTACTGAGGATGTGTTCATTTATCTATTTAAGATTTACTGTAATGATTATTTAGTAACAATTTTCTATGTTTTTTAATTTATTAAAATGTTGATTTTTTATTCTAAAATCGACCTTCAATTTATAAAGGCATGGTTTTCAATTAATAATTATTGATACATTATATCCAAAATGGAAATATATAAATATTGGTTTTTATATCCTTAATCTTAAACCTACGTGAAAATTAAATTATATTAATTTGTAATGTTCTAGGTTAGAGGGTGTCAACTTAGAGGGGTTTATACCACATTCCAATATATATAGTTTTTTAGAGGATTATGGGTTTTGATTAATTTTGTACCATGTGGATTAGGTTGATAGAGATGAATTTGGAGTTATTCATTTTCTATGGGACATAGGACGGTGGTATTATCCTGTTTATTTCATCATTTCTCTGATGTAATGAGCATTCAAACTTTACATTGGGATCTTCAATTCATTTCAACATACTAATTATGTTTTACAAAAAAAATATTACATTTTTTATTCTACTATGTTTTTATTATAATTGATGTAAAACTTTCATTCCCAATGATTTCATTTTGATTCATATACCATTGTCTACAGGCCATTAGGATTTGGAATAACCTTCAGGCCTTACCTTGATTAGTTTTACTGCACTGTTCTAGGACAAACCATGTTAGTTAAGGAAAATATAGACTTCCATTAGGATAGTAATATTAAACAAAATTCATAGTAAAATAATTTTTCCTTCCCTCCTCATTTTTTTCAAAATAATTAACAATTTCAATCCCAACCAATCTAACAACAATATCTCTTAACCAAATTTGAAAAGAATATCAAAAAACAATTCATTATCCTAAGTATTTTTTTTACTATAATCCATCCATATTAATTATTGGGAGATTCAATTTCTCACAAATTAAATGAATATTTATGAAAACAAATGGAAAATATTAATTTTGGTTTGTCTTCCATAAATAAAGAATTGGTAAAATATAATATAATAAAAAAACTATGTACATATAGGTTATCCCACCCAAAACTAAAAAGAGAGAATGTAGTTGTTGATAATATTCTCCTGACCTAAATAAACCTATGACTATCATATGATCTATGAATGTAATTGAGGAACCTAAACCCCTCATTTATAAACCCTTTAGAATATTTAAACAAACGTGAAAATAATGAATAAACACCTTTTGAGTCTAAAAATAGTGTCACAATAATTTGTTGGAAGCACTATGTGACACAAAATTCCAGTTACATACTCTTTCCAAAAAATGAATGAGAAAATAATTTTTTCCTAATATTATTTAATTACTAAGGAAAATTCGAACACATTTATATCCTAATGAATTCATTTTCAATAGATCCATAAAATACATATATAAATAATTTACCAAATGGTAATTTTTATATTCAAAAGGAAATTCTAGCATAAAAACCCAATAATTTTTTGCAGAGATACTACTACTCCAATCTAGGAAACAATTATACATTAATAGATAAGAAATCATTGTTTATAGATGAAATTTTAACTAGGAGATAAAAATTATGAGAAGGAAAAATGTAATCGTGGATCTAATGTTATTCTGATTTCATTTTTTCAGTGTTAGTGTGGTCATTAAGAGATGTGAACCATTTATATCACTATATAACTTTTCAATTTTACTATTCAAGTTCATGTGCTTATGATATGATAGTTTATACTTAATGTTAAAAAACAGCATCCATTATATGTTCATTATCCTTTACAACCATCAACAATTAGGCAATGCAATATAAATGCGTATAATCCTTCATCATCTCATCCAAGAAACAATAAAAAATTTCAACTGAGTATGTAATGGTTATATAACTATATCCATTATAAACATGAGCATTGATATTAACATATATAGTGTAATATCACAAAATTGAGGTTAATTAAAATATTCATGATGTTAATTGTGTGGGTAGTGTCATATTTTAATACAAAAAAATGTTTAAAAACTATTAAATGAAATTTATATCAAGAATTTATTTATTTACATTTCCAAATGGATACATTCACCCCTGTATTGAAAAACATTAATATGAATCCTATGATTAAAATTATTTACCATTTAGTCAAACCAATTAGTAAATCATAAACATAGATTCTTTACCCACAATAATCATTGAATAAAATAATTTCGTATATAAAAATTGTATTTTAATTGAATCCATTCTCAATGGAATTATTGAAAATGAAATGAGGTCAATTAAAATTACCAATAAAATACCATAAATATTATCCATCTTGAACTTGAATTCATGGTTCTACCACTCTCACACAAGTAATAATTATTTTAGGATAATGGAACAATTCACTTTCCAATTTCATCAAATCTTGATCTATATCAAGAAAAAAATAAATTGGAAATAATAATTATGGGATTAAAATAAATTTAATAAACCTAGATTACTATTTTTTGTATTATCCCACTCTCTATTTCCTATATTATTATTCATTAATACAATTCATAACCATGTCTCTATACCCATTTTAGACTAAACTGAAAACACATATATGTGGTGTATATAAAACTACATATGTTGTTAAATGATATTATCATCAACCCCTTTATTGAAAATTATTGGGAACACCTAATCCATTTTATTTTTAGTAAGTATTTAATTTATTAAATTAATTTGGCGTTTGTTTATCTTCTCCCCATGATAGTGATTAGTGGAAAAGGAGTGTTCATGGACTATAGGATGTTAAATTTTTTATTAAAATGATTTATTTACCTTTTCAATATTTTGATCATTACCTTGATTTAGTAGTGGACCAAAAATTATAGAAATTTCAATAATGGTATAGGGGTTTTACTAGAATATAGGACTCCAAATAGGATATACAAAACAGAACATTATCCTATCAACATTTTCACCATTTCCTCCTAGATCATATTATTCTTATGATGAAATTCTATTAATACCATCCCATAGTGAAAGATGGTAATATTCTCTAACATGTAAGAGGTTTTTTGATGAATTTATACTATATTTCTCTTCATTTGGGGAAATGTTTTAGATATTTAAAATTAAATTTTAGAGGGGTTTTCTACAATTCAATATAAATTGTTTTCGCTAAGGTTTGAAATCCTCACAATTTATCGAAAAGGTGGGACTAGTTCACAATAATTATTTAAATAGAAAAAGGATCAAGGTTTATTTGTATTAGGACTTTATAATTCTACAGTAACCCTCTAGGAATATATTTTAGTATTTACTAGTGTTTTTTATAATTATTTACACTAGGCATTTGCAATAGATTCCCAACACTAAAGGTCTTTTATGATGAGATTCCATTACTAATACACAATTATGTAAAATTGAACCACAATTACAATTTTTTTAAAGATCGTTGGGAATAATAATGAATTTCTATGGCTAAACTATATTTGAAAAATAATTTTGAATATTCCTTAAATAGATTATTATGATGGGTTCAACAAAAATAATATTATTTTTGACACACTCTATGTCCAACAAAAGTATGTATTCAAAATATTTTTTTAAAACTAATAACAAAATATGTAATCCCAAATTCATTTGTATATTTTTAATAAAATAATAATATTATATAATAAAAAACCAATAAATTTAAAAACATTATGAAATGTTAAAAAATTTTAAAAAATTGAATTATTATATCGTTTCACAACAAATATGTTTGCCTCTAGAAAATACATCACAATAATTGAAACCCAATGAACATAAAATGGACTCAAATGGAAGAGGATTACTGAATGGTTCAGGGGAAGAAACTCTAGGCTAAGAACACACAAATGTCATCAAATATTCAATTACATCAAATCATCTCTCAGATGATAGTGCTTAATCACTTCATCCAACTCTGTCTGTATTCGTAGTATCATCTCATCTAAATCTCAAACTACTCTTCATAATATGTATTTGAAAATGGTGTTCAATATCTAGGGGATCCCATCACTCTAAAAAAATCATCATAGAAGAACCATAATAAGAAAATATATTCTGTCATGAGCAAATATAATTCTCTCGACCATTCTCGGTACCATAAAAATCCACCTATATCCAAGCCCCATTATAGGGAACAGACTCACGAGTGGAATATGATTTTCCATCATCCATGCACTCTCAGGAAAAAAAATTTATAGCCTCATAAATTTCCATAAAATATAATTTTATATTAAAAATAAGATAAAATAATTATTTGAATATAATGTTTAAATAATATAAAAAAAATATTCTGATTTTTTCCATCAAGAAGTGCTATGTTAGAATTTGTGTACATCTGAAAAACAATGAACTCTATAACAAAGGGGTTATTTGGATCCTATTTAGAATAATGATCATTTTAAATTTATGGATATATACATTAAGGTATAATATTACTTTCTATATATCATAGATATATTCCAACCACAAGATTACCAAACTAATGTGTTACCCAATACCTCACTTAGATAAGATGTTTATATGATGAAATCCCCCTAAAAGTATATCCTAGATAGTAATATCATAATATTCTCCAAAAATAATATGATATGTAGTCAGTTTTATGGGACACACAATAATGGTAAAAAAGAGTACTAGAAGCTCCCTCAATGTCTCACATTATGAGTTTTTAAAAAATAAATGTTCATGTACTCAAATATCTGATTTTTCCCATGTAAGAATTATCATGCTATTAGTTTTAAGAGTCGATAAATTATATATGAAAAAGTATCACTAATTAAATAAATTTCAAATAAAATTTATTAGTTAATAATGTAAAACATTATGGAGATAAATTTTGAAACCAGTATAAATGGGTATCTGATTTGATAAAACTGATGGATTGAAAAATATTTGCCCAGAAATGCACCTCCCTACTATATAGCTAAATGATAAATAATTTACAAATAATTAAAATTATATTTAGAATTTTTATATGAAAAATAATCCAAAAAATTAATACGAAACCAATACCGTAAACAATTGAACATTCCTAGAAATATTAGGATAAAATCATGTGATGGACGTGTAAGGTCCCTTGTTTTTTAGAGCAAGAAATTTCCAATGGATTTTAAAAATTAAATTAATTGACAGGTAAATTGATGAAATGTGATCAAGAATGAGAATTCATGGGATGAAATTTCTCTAAATAATTTTTCTAGATTTAAATAAGGCTTGGAAGAAATAATAGAGGTTCTAGTGTAATCCATTTGGTTCAAGGCCAAGAACATTTGTTTTTAATGGTAAAAACTACAGATTATCATTGATTCATGGTTAATGCTAACCAGGTGTCTTATTTTTGTGGTTCATTTTATATAGTTTCATCTTTTTAGAAGCTGTGTAGTATGCCTAAAGAGATCATGTAGTGGGTATTTAATTATATATATATATATATGTGTGTGATGAATTATTAGTTCATGGTTTGATTATGCATGCATGGTAACCATGAAATGAGGAGTGATAAAAATACAATATAGGTGTATGGTTGGTTTATGGTTTTTCCAACCATGTATCAAAGCCTTATAGCTCATTTAAATGTGTGATATGGTCTTTCTACCCATATGAGATATTAGATGGTAAGCCACACTTACATCCCCTTTTAACCTCATGACCCCTATTTTATTTCTCACTTCATTCATGGGAGTTATCGCTAATTTATGGTCAAAAAATGATTTTTTATATGTGTTGGAAACATTATGGTAAAACATAACACCTTTTAGAATCATTTTTTACACATTTTATTCCCCTAAAAACTATTTCCTATGTTGGGGATTTTAATCCCTAATTCCACTATAGCATGATGGATTCTGATACAAGTGATAGAGGTTCCACACTTCCTAGGAATATGGTTACACAATATTCTATCATCTCATTTCCGTAGTTCATTTCATTTGGTATCATCACTAATATAATTATATAACGCGCTTAAGAAAAAATTAAATTTACTATGTGGATTTTTTATGTCATTTGTTAGGGATCATACCTAATTTGATTTTTTGGATGAGTCATGAGTTGTTTTTATATTTTTTCACTATTTAAATGTGAATGGGTCAACAATTATTATTTTGGGTGTTATGGCTAATTTAAATAAAATGGTTTTTTAAATTAAGTATTTTTTTAATAATATAATTATAATGTTGTTATAAGAATTTTTTGGAGGTTTTTTAATTAGATAGGGACAAACATATCATAGTTGAACTAGAAAGACCCTTCATGCTACTTCCACTATTTGTAAAATTAATTAAAGGCTTCCTAATGTTATTTTCACTATTTTACATTAACTATATTATTTAAGAATGTTTTTTTATGTGAATTATTTATACATATGATATTTATGATGTCTCCAATTTATAATTAAACAAATAAAATTATAAATTAAATTATTTAATTTGGTAATTAAATGTATGCACACTTGGGGTCAATAACAACCCATGTGAACTAGCATGTTTATTCGAAGTATTGCTTATTCTAGAGGTCCCTTATTGGATTTGTAACTATATAATCTATCCTACAAAATCTTATATAAGTTTACACATATTTCATACTCATTTGCAGGAATACTAGATGATTACATTTATTAAATGTTGTCTTTGAGGATCCCCAGTAGGATTCATTTCAGGTAAATTAACAAGAGGGGTACAATGGGTATACTGATGGTTAACCAATATTAATATAGTGCATACGTATTTGTGTATTGATTTGGTTAAGAATAACATAGAAATCATACCAAACATGAAATCGTGAGAGGATATGTCTATAGTGTGGGATTCATGCCATTGGCCACTAACACCTTTTTTTATGATTTCACTATGTTACTTCTAATGTTGCTATGATTTCCAAATTTTCTTTTGGGTTATGGGTTGATGGAACTGATGTGATTTTTTATATTTTATGGATTCCTAACTGTTTTTTCTAAGATCTTACTTATAAGAATTATTCATGGATTTGGATATCATAGTAATTCAACAATGAGGGGTATCATGTTAGGGAACTGAAAATATATAATGGCATGTCACCATCTATAATTTGAACCATAAATACAATCGTTGGACTTGCAGAAGATGATTTTTGATAATATGTCTGGTTTTTAACTATATTATTACTACATTGTATGGGTTTTCTATGTATGTGCTCCATAGACTCAAGGAGGATCCATTTAGTCATTATCCATGGGTCTATCCATATTATTTAGATATCATAATGGTTTCCCTATAGATGATCTTCATTGGAATAAAGTGCTTCCCTGGTCAATGGGATTTCATCCCATCCCTTGTAGTTCTGATACTTGACACACAAGATAGCAATTTTAGTTGATATAGTTCCATATTAAATGGATAATTTTTTTTAAATTATATTCATCGTTATAGTGATTTTAGGATTGTACGGGTGATCCCATAGCTTGGAAATGTTTCCCCTTGGTAATGTAGCTTGATCATAGACTATTTTGGTGCTATCTAATGCAGATAATTTTTATCAACCTTATAAAACCATCAATCAATTGAGGTTTGATATTATTTATTTTTTTTAAAATTTAATCATATATATATTATTATATATTTTTATATTTATGGTGATATATATAAATATTTATAAACAAATATATGTGATATGACTCTTTTTTAAATACAGTCTTGTTTGGGTGGATTTAGGTATGGTAAACCTAGATCACAGACAAAGGATCAGTTTTTTGTGATTTTATATATTTATTTATTGTATTTATTAATTAATATTTATTAATATCTATTATCCTGATGATTATATCACATATACATACATTGAATACCACTTGACACTTACATGACCATGTTGGTTGTTCCATACTGTGTTTTTTACACACAACAATCTTTGGATAACATTGTACCAGGGTTCCTAAATAGATGATCACTTGGATATAAGAATTGATTTTGGATAAGTCCCATGATTGACTGAGAAGGATGGATTAGATATTTGTATGGATCATGGGAAAATGTTATTTGTTATAGATAATAATTCATTGTAAATTTTTTGTTTTAGTCTCTTTTATTTAATTTTTTATTTTTGATCACCCCAATGGTTTCTCAGTTTTTGTGTCTATGAGATAGTCATTCCTCCCTTAAAAATATTTTATTTATTACTGTAGTTTTGTTTATTAATTTATTTATTCACTATATTTATTTCCTATAGTGGATGATTATTTGTTACTTATTAAATTTTATTACTATGACATGAGGTCATAGTCTTCCCACTATGACACCCTAGGCCTTCACTACTTGTTTATTGCCTCTAACAGATTGGGTGATTCACTAGAGGCATTACAGAGAACTAGCTCAGAGATAGATTTTTGTAAAATCTGGTCAAGGTTATTACCCGTGGGTGTACAAGGTAATATTTATCTATTGAATTACAAAATGGGATATGGTTGGGTGGATGATTAATATATTTTTAGAATATATGATGGATACGAGACTAGTGCATTAAGAACCCTTGTTTTTAATGAATCATAGGATACATTGTTTATATAATTTCTATTGTTATTTTGAGGATATATTTATATGTGATTTTCACATTGTGAAATGAACACATTGTTTGTAATATCTTATTAATTAATGATTTATGGTTCTTCACCCAATGGAAAGAGGCCACTGATAGCTTTTGACATATATCAAAAAAATGAAAATTGCACCTCAACCATCTAATTTGGAATATATGATAAAAATATTACTGGAATACTAGTGTGTGTTTTTTTAAAAGATAGAGTACAATAGTTTAATGTTTCAACCAAAACATATATATTGTTTTCTCAAATATTCACTTTTTTGAATTCTGTTCATTTTGTCAAAATTAAATATACACAAGCTCCTGGTTGATGGCTATATAGATGTATCGTGTGATGTTTGATGGTGATGTTGATTAGTATTTCATTTTTCAAAGGATGTTCATGAACCTATTGGGTCGATAGAGAATTTGATTGAAATTTGTGGTATTGTATTGTTTCTAAACACTTTGAAGGATATAGCTACACATATTGAGTAGTGAACCCTATAATTCATTGTATTCTTGTTAATGTGTTTTTTGTTTTGTTTTCAATAGGGTAGAAAATCAAGAACAAGAGGCGAAAGCCTTTTAAAATGAAATAAAACATAAATATAAAAGATATAATTAATTCAACCACTATCAATCTCAATGATACATGATCCTAACTAGACACTAACAATTTGTATCAGAATAAGGTCCCCATCATTTATAATTTTATAAAAAAATTTAAACATAATTTGATTGATAATATGGATTATATAAATAGTAAGGGTATTCCATTATTAATTGGAAAGACATATCAAATTTGGAATGATATAATTTTTCCTTATATTATTTATCATGAGTATGATGTTCTGGAAGATGAAATAGACAGATTTACTCCAACATATGATAATGGTACTCTCACATTTTTTTAAAATAATAATAATTAGAATGATGTTATATAAAATGATTCCCTACCCTTATAACTTTATGATGGCCAATTTTTAAGAGTTAGGGATGTCTCCACTAGAAAAGGTATATGGGATTTTATTAAAATCATATAAAAAAGAAAAAAATTATTGAAGGAAACATTAATAATCCAGCGGATGAGTTTTGATGATATGAAAATGGGTGTGTGAGATTCTATTTGTAAATTTATTACCCTCCTGAATGAAATCTTCAGCACTATTTGATATCTTGGTGAAAATTTGGAATATTATATTGTTTTTAAAAAGATCATAAGAATTATTCAGTACATGTTTGATTCTAATGTCCCCTCATTGAAATATAAACTTAATTAAAATCTATCTCCTAATTATCCTCATAGTAATCACATTACATATGAAATTAGAATGTAAAAAAGAAATGAGAATGAAATAAATATGATAGAAAAATTTCATTCAATGATGCCAAGAATGAAATGTTTGAGAATTTTTTTTAAGAAATATGATTCTTCTAAAACTTATTCCGAATATGAGGTACGCAAAAATCATAATGAAATATTTTACTTTTCTTATAAAAGTGTGAGAATTGGTAAAGGAATATATGAATTTAATCTATATCCAAATTGGGTTTAATGGGGAGACAACAGGCACACTGCAACTATTTTTCAATTAAGAAATTGTCATTATGATATCGATGAGGAAGAAAATTGTTTATAAAGGTTATAAAATAATCATGATCATAATGATTAATCATTTTTTAGATGGAATGATAAATATTGATCATAACCAAATTGAAATTTCACCCATATAAAGATTATTATGATGAATACATTGAAGCTAAATCCGAAAATTCTAGTAAAAATTACAGGGATGATTTACTCATTTACATTGTTACAAATGAGTTATTTAGAAGTAATGGTTTAGAGGAAGAATAAGGAAAAAAATTATAATATCATATTTATGATGAATTCCAATAATGTATATGGAAGATTGGGAGTTCATACAAGGAAATATGGATGATGGAAGGTGAAGAAAATTCAATAAATAATCGAGACATTTTTTCTTGATGAGAAAGTCAAGTTTTTAAAAGATATAACTTATTTGATGAAATATATTTTTAAATAAAAAAATCTTTATGAACATATGGAAGTAATTTTTATTGCAAAATAATAATATTCGGAACATTTCCAATAAAAATAATATAAAGTTGAATTGTGGGTTACATGTTTCAATAGTTATATCGCTGGTGTTTTTGAATGATATTCAAAGTATATACTTGTGGAGGCTCAAAAATAATATTCAATGTTTGATTAGAAAGTTGAAATTATTTCTACGATTTATAAATATATAAAGGATATATATGTAGCCATGATGAAAAAAGATGGTATGTCACATGTTTATAAAAATCATGATTCCCAAAAAGATTCTTTTACATCTGGTTTTGATATGTCATCATATAATGTTGAGCTAGAGAAAAATATTATGGTTTATATTATAACTTATGGTGGTCAACAATTTTCTGATAAGAACATTGCTAAGAGACTTTCCCACTACTCTTGTCAGTGGGGATGTATGGGAGTAAAATAATTCTTATATTGTTATTATTGGTATTGTAGTAGATTTTAACACATAGAAAATATGATTTTATTTTACTAAAATCATTAATACAATTACACATATTATTGATAGCATTGTTTAAGGTGGATTAATTCCTCCCAATGGAAGATGTCTGAGATGGTTTATATGACGAATGAAGACAAGGCTGGTGTAAAAATTGAAAATAGCTTCCATCATCTTGAATTTTTTTTATTGATGTGTAAAAGATAGGAACCTTGAAAATGGTTGTATTTTTAAAATGGAAAAAATAATGTTTGTTAACAATTCTCAAAATCTGTATGTTTAGTAGGATAAAGTGAAATAAAAATCTCTTGTTGTGGAAATCACTCTCTATGATAAAAAAAATTCCATCGGTTCTAGATAGTGGGTGTTCATCACATATGAGATGGGATTTGAAATTGTTGAATAATGTGTATTACATTAAATAAGTAATTAAGACATTGGGAAATGGTGAGTCTCTTAAAATTTTTGTTGTTGGATCTACCAACATTGGGGAAGAAATGTTGAAATCAATGAATTTTTTTGTTTTTTTATGGGATAAAACACAACATTAAAAGTGGTTCATAAAATTATGATTAAGGTAAATAAAATATTTTAAAAATACATTGGATTTTTGTGAAAAATTTTAATGATATAAATATATTTACAAGATTCCACTATACAAAAGGAAACTTATTCCAATTTGGTAAGTTTCAAAACTAAAGTTAACGTAGTATACCTTAAAAATAACAGTTATGGAATACAAGGTTGTGAAACATGTGTTAAATAAAAATGGGAATGAAAATTAATAAATATAGTGTTTGATGAATTAATAACATATCAAGATAAAGTTATTGGTGTTTCAATAATTTATTGAATAGAAATATTTTTAATTCGTGGAATAAGAATGATGACATTTTTTCAAAACGACCCCATAAACGTATTCGTTATGATATTTTTGGTACTATGAGAAAATAATAAAATAATAATGATAAGTAATAAATTATTTTCATTACTGAATTTACTCTCATTACTGTTATTATGTATATAAATCAGAAGATTTATTTTCTAAAAAAAATTCAATGTTTAAATAGGAAAGTTAAGAATTATTGTGAATAATTAGTAAAGAATGTGAGAATTGATTAAAGTGGTGAATATAGAAATTAATAATTTTAATTTTTTCTTTAGAACAATGGAATTCAATATGATTTTATCATACCTTACACACCTTAGGAAAATGGTGCTCTTAATAAGAAATATAGATGTGTGGGGGAAATTATCCTTTTTAGGTTACTTGAAGATGTTCTTTCAAATTACTTTTTGTGTTTAAACAAGATCATTTCTATGTATATTGAAAAATTCTGTTTCTATTTCCCATGTTCACATATAACTATATAAGAAATGTATTTATTGTAAAAATTGAATGTTTTAATTAATTTAAATTTTATTAAATTTTATGCATCATAATGGTGAAATTTGGAAATCCGGGAATGTTTTACCAAAGAGGTGAATATGTAATTTTCCATGGGTATTCTACTAAAGGAATAAAATATAAATGTATTAATAATGTATCATCGATATTTGTTGACTTTTTTGTTGTGAATGTTTATTAAAAACCTGACGATGAAAAAAGACTCATCATCATAATGTAGATAGATAGGATGAAATAATTTTTTATAACAATTATTGTAACAATATAGAGTGTGGTAATACTACAAAAGTTGAGTATAGGAACGAGTTGTTTATATTGGTGAGGAAGAATCTTGAAAATATCATCCTATGATTACGAAGCATGTGGAAGATGAATTTTTTCCGGTTATCAATATCCAAGGGATCAAATAATAAGAAAAATTACCCATACTATTTTTATTAAAAAAGAGAGTAAAAAATTGTGAATGCATATTTTTGGCATCAATAAATGGGTTCATTCTAGGAATTAAGAGAATGATTAGACTAAAAAGAATGATATTTTGGAACAAATAAAAAATTCAAAAAACAAAAATGTTATTGGTAGGAATTGATTTTTATATAACAAGATTAATTAAAATAGAGAGTTTATAATAAAAATAAATATTAGTACCAAAAGGATACTCGCAAATTTAAGGATTTAGTTTTATGGGACATTATCTCTGGTGGAATGTTTATAAAAAATTATAATATTTCATTATACTACAACACAATGAAGAGAAAAAATATTTCAAATGCTTGTAAAATCATAATTTATTATTGGTATCATGAAGAGGATGATTAAATTGTACAACCATTTGGATTTTATATTAGGAAAGACAAATGTTATTTGGGAATATAGAATAATACATTATATGGGATAAAATAATCCCCTAGTTTATAGTATTCATAATTTTATACTTGATTACGGAAGAAGAGTTTAATGAAAGGATGAATTGAAAGCAATATGTCTGTCAAAGAATGTCATAATTTCTCTACTATTCTTATTGTTTATACTTATGACATATTATTTATTAGGAATAATAAAATAACATGTCAAATATTTTTGAAAGAGTAGAAAAATTTGTTTCAAATTTATATGTCAGGTGAAATGAAATACATTCTTGAATAAGAATATCAAAAAATAAGAAACCCATTTTTATTTCACATGAAATGTACTCTATGGAACTTCTTATGAATTTCAGAATGGAAAATCAAAAACCTATTTTCACACCAATTTCATTTGTATAAATTTTGACTAATGATGTAGAAAAATGGAAGATGCAACGGCCTGACCCCAGTTACCCAGTCGGTGCATTATTTTAATACATTGGTATGATTTCAAGGAATCAAGTCCCGAAGGACCGAACAGTTTAGCAGTCTTGGAAAATAGATTACATACATAAATGTTACCATACCCTTTTTAACATAAAACACAACAAAAATAATTATTTGTGAACACCATTGTTCCCTTTAGCTTAACCCTGCGTAACAATCGTAATACTCATCTTGGAAATCCTAGGAATATAAAACCTAAAAAATGGGTGAGCTCAAATGCTCAGTAAGGGTAAGAAATACAGTGGAAGATAAAATAAATATTATGCATGATGAATAATTGAATCATCATGACTTTAACAATATTAACATTAATACTTTTTATGGAAGAAATATGAGCTGAGTAAATAATGCCATAATAAAACATATTCATGGTTATTCTACTAGTCGAAAGGCCACATGAACCATCAATATTATTTCCATAATGAGGAAATTTATAATATTGGGAATTATGGAAAAAATGTTCAAGGCCTCGGCTAAGACATCTAAAAATGATTAAGGCCTCGTCCAAAACCATACATCAAATTTGGAAAGGCCTCGACCAATTCCAGGTCTAGTTGTCTAATGAGTCCTACCAATGCATCGAGGATCTATAGTGTGCTCCACCCACGACATACTAAGTCCAACAAATTCCTCATATGAAAATGATTAAATATAACATAAACATTCTTATTAAAACTAACATACAAAATGTCAATACATTAACCATACGCCATGAATGGTATACAAATAGCACATCCATAGTCAAACATATCACAAAACCTTCCATCCAATATGGATGTTTTGTATCATAATAAATAAACTTCAAATGAACATATAATACATCATTGGATGTTTAAATAGATGAAATCAAAACATTTTTTTAGAAAAAATATCTATTTATATTTTGAAATCATTTATGAGTCACATAATTATAAAGAAAACATTTATTTGGGAAATATTCTTATAATCTAGTAAGGGAAGCTTTGACAATGCTATAACGATGTAATATAGCCACACCCACCGTATATGTTAAAAATATTCTAACCTTAATTTTGTTGAAAAGGTTAAAAAGGACCTTGTTTGAAAAACGATGGAATGATTCCTTTATAAAAATCTTATAAAAAGTCAAAGAAGGGTATAAATGACTTTAACCCATTGTCTATTAAATAGTAAATTTTTTTTAAAATATATTTTTATGAAACATGGATGTGGATGATAAAGAGTTTTTAGTAGATAATTACATATAAAAAACCTCGTATAATTATGTAATTGTTAAATAAACCCTTACCTCAATGTAATTAGTCAGGTCCTATGAACAATAGTCAATAACAACCAAATGAATCACCGAATATCATCAATATAAAGAGAATCATGATAATATATATCAAATAGTAGTACAAAATACAGCACATGCAATAAATAAGTGGTGAACAATAGAAATTTCACAAAATTAAATGTGAGATAAGAAACCCCTTACCTCGTGCCCGACATGACCTGTTCTTTCTTTAATATCTGTTAATTTGGGAAACTTCTTTGGTTTTATCCAAAATGACTTCATGAAGTGCCTTCTTCCTAGCGTAAGGCTTTTAGGATGAGGAGAGGGATGTATGGAGCCTAATTGGGAAGAGTATGGATGAGCCAAAAGGCTTGAGAGGTGTGAGGAATTGGTTAGAAGTGGTATCCTTTTATAAGGGGGGGCTCTTTAGGAAAGTGTGAAAATATTATTTTATTATATAATGATATTCAGTATCTAAAGGCCTAGAAATCATTTTGGTTGAAGATAAGGTGACTCATGGTCGAAATAAAATCAGCCAATAATAATTGGACATGTTTTGGATATTATTTTTATATTTATAATCTAATTTATTTAAATCATTTACTAATGAGGTAAATATTACATCATTATTTTGTCAAAAATAATATAATATATTTGATGTCTAAAAATTAAAAAAAAATACCCTGATGTAGGAAATCTTTTTAGTTTTCCAATTAATATTTATAAAAAAATTATTACTTATATAACTCCACATAAAAATTAATTACTAAATAATTTTTGTTTATATAAATTTTTCCTTTACATTAAACCAATTAATCTAAAGTGTCATTATCATTCATTAGTGGATCCATGGGGTCCCAAAATCGACACAAAGATGCTCATGGTCGGCCATTACTCATCAAAAAAGGCTAGGACACATGTTATGGTAATGATTAATTATTACAATATTCTTTTTACCTTGAATTGCCCAATTTACCATTAACCACGGTAAATAATAGTCAAAAGTTACTATTCACAAAAAATTATTTTTATCTTATTGAACCACATTTTACTCCTTGATATTAACCTTGTCTATTGGATTTTCGAAATTCAACTCCCAGAATCGGTAAAATTATGTTCTATGTGAATTTGTAAATTCTCATAGAATGTGGATAAAGACGGTGAAGAGTTCAATAAATTTTTTTATATATCTAATATTATTAGAAAATGACTATAATTAATTAGATTGAACTTATATTGGTATTATGTATCTATTTTTACCTAAAATAAATTTAAATAAAATAAAAAATTATTTAAATAAAAATTCGGTTTTAAATTATAACTTAGTGTTTTCACTATTCATCAAAAATTGAATTTTTTTAGAAAAATAACAAAAAATCACCCAAAGTTATTTTTGATTTTCCGAATTAAAAAATGATGTCTATTTTACAAAATTAAAAACATAGAAGTTTCATTTAGTAATTTAAAATTAACACCCATTGTCAAAACCAAAATGTCTATTTTAAAGAAATAATAACTATCAAAAGATTGACACTTGTTGATGTCCAATTTCAAAGTGAAATTACTTACAATGTCTAGATTTTGATTAAATGGTAAAAATATATTCTATTTATACTTAAAAACTATTAAAAGTTATAATTTATCACTATAAATCATTTATATTAAAAATGTTTTTGTATTAAATTTTTTTATTTTTACTATTCACCAAAATATGAAAGTTATCAGAAAAATAAAAATAATTTATCAAAACTACATTTTTATGTCCTGATTCTAAAGAAGAAGTTTTTTTTATCTAATTTAATATATAAGTGTCAAATATTGGATATAAAAATGGTTCTCCCTCAAAAGGTGGTAAAATTGTATTTTTTTAAAAATACATCCTTTATCTAAAAAATTGATTTTTTTCTTACATTATGTCTAAGAAACTCATGATATGGATTTTAAAATTATAATGATTATTTAATGTTCAAAATTTAGTTAATACGATTCATAACCGTTGTTGAACGGGTAGTTTGGTATGTCGTGGTGCGCTTGAACTCGGTGTTCCGTGAAGTGCAAGTTATTGAATTACTTTGAAGAAATAACTTACTATGAAATCGTGGGGTGTTACATTATTCCCTCCTTCAATAAATTTCATCCTCGAAATTTGAAATTGTTATTTGAAAATAATAGGTTGAAAATAAAAAATACCTTTGTGGGAAAACCCACATCGGAAGATGGGTTTATAAAATTTAGTCTTAATAAGAGGAAAGGGGGAAGAAAAATGTCACCACAAAATTATGATCACAATTAAGAGAACATTGGTGGAAATTAAGGACACATAATTGGAGGAAAAATGTAAATATTTATAGGGAGTTATTGAGGTCATCAATCACAAAAAATTGTACAATTGAGGGCCTCAAAGCCATCAATCACTGATGATTTAAAATATCATTGGTTCAACAAAACATAAGGTATTAGGATAAAATATTTTTAGTTTTAAGATCCATTAAATAATATTTAAGAATTAATTTCTTTGTACAATAAGAGATGAATATATATATATATATACTTGACAAGTAGAGTTTCATCATTTAACTAATTTCTACCAAAAACTCATCTTTCATAGAAATTAAAAAAATATTCTATTTATTCTATTCGTATAGGGTTCCAAAAAATGAATTTATAATTCACCAATCAGACCCATTAAAAAAGAAACTACATTATACAATCCAGGGACATCACGTCATCTAGTGGTAGACAATAAATCCCAATCACACTATAGTTGGGGTTCGATTTTCACAGATTTGTCCAACACGATGGGTTGTCACAATGTTTGTGTGTTGTCCTTTTTATAAAAATACAAAAAATAACCTTAAAAATAGTATCTTAATCCATTCCTACCATGATAATTATCCAAAATAAATCTATCTAAACTCACAGTCCAAAATTAATAAGGAAGTTAAACACCATAAAGATCCATTTTTCCACATAATAACATGTGAACACCTTTATCATGTATTATTTTAATACTTGGTATCACCGTGAATAACCATAAAATCTTATTGATTACATTCATGCTCCATTATCTTTTATATAATACTAGATATATTCTTTAGAGCCAAAAAAATTGTAAACTCCAATAATGATGGAATATACAAATCATTAATCAGTTTCAAGGTAGTCAAGAATATCTAATATAATTTATCCAAATCAATAATGTATTATCCCAAAATCACTACCATGGTATCAGAACCATATTATGGTTTATCATTCTCTCAACCATATATTTTCCAAAAATTTAACCTGTAATGGAGCCACTTTTCTTGGTTCCAGCCAATCTCAAATCCTTAATGAAATTGTACTGAAGTACAATCCTTATATACTATATAATTCTTATAACATGTACATCATTAATACAATACTCAAATGACACTATAATTTAATAACAACGTAATAAATCTAATCATTCCTATTCATATTCTATAGTATCATAACTTTATTATTATCCAATAGCAGTATTTGGGGTATACTCTAAGGATATGGACATTGATTCACGTAGTGTCCCAACACGTTGCAGATGAAGCATTGTACATTGGAAACTTTTTTCTTACCCATGAAATCACGTACTTGGTGTCATTTTTCTCCACACTTATAACAAACTCCCATTCCCTTGAAAAATTTACCAAGGTTATTCTTTCCATAGTTATCACATATGGGAAAATATTTCTTTTCCCTCTCCCTTTTATCTATCTTTCTCTCTTCCATCCTTTTCATCTATTGCTTCCCTTCAAAGCCGTAGGACTTAGAGAATTCTTTACTTATTTTATTAACACATGATACTATTTCTTTATACGTTTAGAATACATGGGAGACTATTTCCTTCTAAATGTTGGCTTACCACCGTGAAAGAGATGATCTCTCTTAATATTTGAATCATACGAATTGCTGGAGTTCACATTCCTTCAACTGGGCGATATTTCTATACAATGGAATACACTAGCTCAGTTTCTTAATTGTAATGAATTATTAAAATCTTGTAAAATACCTAACATAAATTGAATAGTTTATTGATATAATCCATAATCATAAAAATATTTTCTTTGAGGATATATATACTCATAAATCCTTCATAATTATTTGTAATGAAAATGATAATTGTCCTAAACATATCCCCCAAGAGTGATGTAACCAAGAGTGCAGCAAGGGACGTTGTCATGCACCAATTCCCATTCGAGTCTAGATCAAACTGGTGTTTTTGGGTTTTACCCCTAGGTACATCTGTGCTAGAGCCACCTCTACCTGCTCGTATCCATACATGGATGTATTTTCGTGTAAAAATAAAAAAATCTCTACAATACCAAAATTCTTGGAATTTCTCTTATACTAATCCTCAAAGTCTATCTTAGGGCTATGTGGTCTAATCAGAGTTTATCTAAATCTAGTTTCCAAGGTTACTGATAAACTTATTTTGATACCAACTGTAACACCCCAACCCCAGTTACCCATAGTCGGTGCATTATTCTAATACATTGGTATGATTACAAGGAATCATGTCCTGAAGGACCGATCAGTTTAGTAGTCTTGGAAAATAGATTACATACATCATTATAACATACAACACAACATAAATAGTCTTTTAAGAATGCCATTGTTCCCTTTAACATATCCCTATGTTCCAATCATAATAAACATCTTGGAAATCCTAGGTAAATAAAACATTAGAATGGGGTGAGCTCAAATGATCTGGAAGGGTAAGAAATACAGTGGAAGATAACATAAATATTAAGCATGATGAATAATTGAAACCACATTCCTTTACCAATAATAAAAATTAATACTTTTATGGAAGGAATATGATCTGAGTAAATAATGCCATAATAAAACATAATCATGGGAATTCTACTAATCGAATTACCACATGAACCATAAATATTATTTCCATAATGAGGTAATGTGTAATGTTGGACATTCTAAAACATTTTACTAAGGCCTCAACCAAGACATCTAAAAATGATTACGTCCTTGGCGAACACCATATATCAAATTTGGAAATACCTAAGAAAATTCCACATCTAGAATTCGTGTGAGACCTACTGATGCATTGAGGATCTATAATGGGCTCCACCCATTACTTACTATTTCCAATACATTCCTCATATAAAAAGGTTGAAATATAACATAAACATTCGTATTAAAACTAGCATATGAAATGTCAGTACTTTAACCAGAAACCATGAATTGTATTCAAATAGCACATCCACAGTCAAACATATCGCAAAACCATTATTACAATATGCATGTTTTGTAGCATAATAAATAAACATCTTATAAACTTAAAATCTATCAAAATTTGTTGACATAGTTGAAATCAAATCCTTTTTAGAGAAATATCTCTTTATATTTTGAAATCATTTAAGAGTCACATAATTATAAAGAAAACATTTGTTTTGAAAATATTCTTATAAGATTGTAAGGGAAGTTCGATGATTTTATAACGATGTAATATAGCCGCACCTTCCGTATAAGTTAAAAACATTCTAACATTATTTTTTTCAAAAAGGATAAAAAGGTCATTGTTTGGAAAATGACATAAAGATTCCTTTATAAACGTCTTATGAAAAGTCAAACAATGGTATAAATGACATTAAACCATAGTCTATTAAATAGTAAAAATGTTTTAAAAATATATATTTATGAAACATGGATGTGGATGATAAAGAGGTCCTCGTAGATAATTACGTATAAACAACCTCAGATAATTAAGATATTGTGAAATAAACCCTTAACTTGTTGTAATCAATTAGGTCATATGAACCATAGTCAACAACCACCAAATGAATCCCATAATGTCATGAATATAAATAGAAACATGATAATATATATCAAATTGTAGTACAAATTACACCACATGCAATAAATAAGAGGTGAACAATGGAAATCTCACGGAATTAAATGTCAGATAAGAAACCCCTTACCTCATGTCCGACATGACCCATTCGTTCTTTAATATCCTTTAATTTGGGTAAATTCCTATGGTTTTAACCAAAAGGAATTATTGAAGATCTGTGAGCCTATATTAAGGCTTCTAGGATGAGGAGAAAGGTGTAGAGAGCTTAATTGGGCAGAGGTTGTATGAGCCAAAAGGCTTGAGAGGAGTTAGGAATTGGATATAAGTGGTCTCCTTTAATAAGGGGAAGGAGGGGCTCTTTAGGAAAGTGTGAAAATATTATTTTATTACATAATGATATTCAGTTTTTAAAGGAACAAAAGTCATTAAAGTCGATGATAATATGACACATGGTTGAAATAAAATCAACCATTAAGAATTGGACATGTTTTGGATATTATTTTAATATTTATAATATAATTTATTTAAATCATTTATTAATGAGGTAAATAATTCATAATTATTGTTTCATAAATAATTTAATTTATTCGATGTCTAAAAATTATAAAAAAATACCATGATGTAGGAAATATTTATAGATTTCCAATTAATATTTTTAGTAAAAATTATTACTTATATAACACCATATAAAAATGAACTACTAAATGATTTTTTTGTTAATTTTTCCTTTGCTTTAAATTAATTAATCTAAAGTGTCATTATCATTAATAAGTGGCACCATGGGGTCCCAAAATCGACCCAATGATGCCCATGGTCGGCCATTACTCATCAAATAAGGTTAAGAAATGTGTTAAAGTAATTTTAAATTATTACAATATTTTTTTTCCTTGATTTACCCTATTTTATCTTTAATCGCGGTAAATAAAAGTCAAAAGTTACAATTCACCGAAAATTGTTTTAATCTTATTGAACCACATTTTACTCATTGATATTAACTACGTCACTTAAGTGTTTGAAATTAAACTCATAGAATATGTAAAATTATGTTTTATGTGAATTTAAAAATTCTTCTAGGAGGTGAATAATAGACGGTGAAAAGTTCAACAAAATTTTTATATATCTAAAATTATTATAAACTGACTCTTGTAATGCCCCGACCCCAGTTACCCAGAGTCGGTGCATTATTAAATAACATTCACAAGATAAAAAAAGTTCAAGTATTGAAAAAACGAATAGTTTAGTAGGATTGGAAACACTAGATATATTCATAAGTCTTGCATTACATCATAAAGTGAAACAAACTAAAAAAAATCTTGTCATCACATCCCCTCATACATTCCCTGTAGGTCATTCATAAAATAATTCGTCATATCCTAGAAAAAAATAAAATAGTGAAAGGGGGCGAGCTAAAATGCTCATTAAGGATAACAATATAGAGAAAACTTTCATAAATAAACATAACCATTTAAGGCAATGTATAACTAAAAAAAATCATTTTAGACTTGAACTTCATCATAATATGGAAGAAATAAAATGGAATAATGACATTTACTTATTCACATGGATATTCTAATTATTGAATAATCACATGAAATATCAATAACCACTTTCATGATGATGGAATGCATAATGCTGGACATTAATTTCTGTGTCAAGGCCTCTTGCCAAGACCTAAGAGATAACTGTAACCGAAACCCAACCTGGATAGCCTCTGTAACCGGACTCCATCTCGGGGATCCTCTGTAACCGGACTCCAACCCGGAGTGCCTCTAATAAACGGACACTAACCCGGAGTGCCTCTAATAACCGGACACCAACTCGGAGGGTCTGCTATAACCAGACCCCAAGCCGATGGGCTTACTTTTACCAGTCCCCAACCCGGAACATACTATCCCAACACATTCATCTTAAGAAGAG
Source organism: Viscum album (assembly GCA_963277665.1). Lineage (NCBI taxonomy): Eukaryota > Viridiplantae > Streptophyta > Magnoliopsida > Santalales > Viscaceae > Viscum > Viscum album. The sequence goes on from OY728136.1 coordinate 965,339,039, forward strand.
GGTGAAATATAACATAAACATTCGTATTAAAACTAGAAAATGAAATTCCAATACATTAATCATAATCAATTAATGGCATAAAAATAAATCATCCATAGTCAAACATATAACATAACCTTAAATACAATATGGAAGATTTGTATCATAATAAATCAACTTAAAAAAAGTGTAAAATTTATCAAAGGATGTTGACATAGATGAAATTAAAACTATTTTAGAGAAATATCTCTTTTTTTGAAATCATTTAAAAGTAACATAACTATAAAAGAAAACATTTACTTTGAAAATATTCTTATAATCTTGTAAGGGAAGCTTCAATGATCTTATAATGGCGGAAATAGCCGCACCCACCCTATAAGTTAAAAAAAGGACATTCTTACCTTAATTCTGTCGAAAAGGATAAAAAGGACCTTTCTTGGAAAACTATGGAAAGATTATTTTATAAACTTGTTATAAAAAGTCAAACAAGGGTATAAATTACTTTAACCCATATTCTGTAAAATAATAAGATTGTTTTGAAATTCATTTTTAAGAAACATCGATGTGGATGATAAAGAGGTCCCAGTATATAATTACGTATAAATAACCGCAGATAATGAAAAGATTGTGAAATAAACACTTACCTTGTACATTTACTTGGTTGAGGGTAGGTTAAAATGTTTTATAATGGTGAAATAATTGTTATAAAGTTATACAATAATCATATACATTAATATGATATCATATATTTTCTTTTAACACTGCTTTGTTAATAATATTTTAGTATTATCTTCGTTTCGGGTGTTAAATTTGTCCTTTTCTTTTATATGTTTTGTAACATAAGACATGTTTGTTATGGATAGGTTGTATATTATTTATATACATAATGATATCAAGTCCTTAATAATTATTTTTAATCACCAAAGGAGAATTATAATCGAACGGATATGATGGGGAATGAATCTCATCACGTTCGTGGAGATGGTAGTCCGTACGTACGCACGAGCAACAATATCTTTACTTTTATATTAAAATAATATATAATTTTATGGTGTATCATATATACAGAATAATTATCATGTTATATTTATTATTTACAATAAATAAAAATCATTATTATACCCATCCAAATAATAATGTATTGAATAACAATTACACCACGACGTGGAGACGGTAAGTCGTACGTATGCATGCATGGTGAAATGTCATTCAAGGGATGGATAGAATACTTAATATGGTTGTAAGATATTTATAATAACGTCACAGTTTATAAGATATACTGGAGTTATTATTTTAGAATTTTAATAATAAATAAAGAAGAAGTTGAAGAAGAAAGGAACTTGAAAGAGGGTGGTGAAAACATAACCTCTTCTTCAGAATTCTTTATTTTGATTTGATCAAAAGGGCTCTATAGGTTGGAATTCTTATAAAACTAAGGCCTCTAGGATGAAGTGAGGAAATTTTAGAGAATATTTGCGCAGGGTTTGGCCGAGCCAAATGTATTTGAAGGTGTTAATTAGGTAGATGGGGGAGTTCAATTTTATAATTGGGGTGAGGGGATCCTTTAGAAAATATAGAAATATTATTTTATAATAAATTCATATTAGGTTTCTAATGGCTCCAAAGTGGATTATTTATAGTTTAAGGAGGGTATAGATCAAAAAAAAACTCACCCAATATATTTTAGACAGGTTTGGGCCATTATATTAACCTTATCTTTTAGTTTTAACTGTTAGTTAATTAGATTGACATTTACCATGTCACTTTTTATTTTTATATTATATAGTTAATAAACATACTATATACATCCAATAGACCCCAAAGTTTTCCATTATTGACACAAATTTCATGATATAAGTCCTCTGGGTTATCCTTAGATTTTTATTATTAGAATATTAATTAATAATTTAATATTTTTTTTAAAAACTCTTTTATGTCAATTTTGACACTATTTTGAATTTGATTTTTGTTAAAATCACAACAGCAAGATTACTTCGAAAAAAGATAACTAAATCAATACTAACATGTCCTATTATCCTATAAAATAAGTATAATTCATAAAAATCCTCAAATTACATTTATTGGGATATTTATAAAATCAATTATTTTAATATTTCATTAATTTGGTAATTACTACGTCGCAATTATGTCATGAATAAATTTAATTATTTAATGTCTAAAATTTATAAATAAAATAAAATTATGTAGGAAATATTTTTATCTTTCAAATTAATATTTAAAATATAATTTATCTTATGTATTTCCCTATATTAAAAAAGTTTTATTAATAAAACTTTTATTTTAACTCTTTTAACTCTTCTTTATATTAAATAATAATAAATATCCTAATTTAATTCAAGTGGACCTAAATGATAATATATTATTCATAGGGTTGATTCTATTTGAGATAAACTTGACCAATAGAATTAGGAAATGTGTTAGGGTAATATTAATATCATTTTTACCCTTAATTACCCTATTTACATTTAACCGTGGTAAATAGAATTAAAAACTTACTATTCACCAAAAATTATTTTTATCTTATTGAACCAAATTTTAATCCTTGATATTAATCGTGTCTCTCATATTTTTGAAATTCTACTCATAGAAGTTGTAAAAGTAAGTTTTACATGAATTTCCAAATTCTCTTAGGAGGAACGTAAAAGACGGTAAAAAGTTCAATAAAATTTTTATATATCTAAAATTATTCTAAAATAACATAAATGAATTACATTGAAATTATATAGGTATTATGTATCTATTTTTACCTTAATTAAATTTAAATAAAATAAATAATTATTTAAATAAAAATTTGTTTTTAAACCATAACTCAGTGTTTTTCACTATTCATCAAAAATTAAATATTTTCAAAAAAATACCAAAAATTCAACATGGATACATTCTATATCTCTAATCCAAATATGATGTAAATTTTGAAAGATAAAATTTATTAAAATTTCAAAAGGTGGGTATTACTATTTATAACTGCTGCTTTGATTAGTCGCGGTGTGTTTGAGTCTCAAAGTTCCGTACAATGCAAAATATTTCATTATTCAAAGGGAAACATATAGTGAAAGCTTTGGGTGTTACATTCTACCTTCCATCAAATAATTGTGTCCTTTCAATTGAAAAATTTTCTTTGAAAATAAATGGTTGAAAATAGAGAATACCATTGTGGAAAACCCACATAGGAAATATGTTTAATAAAATTTTGTTTTAATAAGAGGGAAAGGGAAATGAGAATGTCACCACCAAATTTGGGTTTCGAATAAGAGAGCATTGGTGGAAATTATAGACACGTAATTATAGGGAAAACATAAATAGTTATATGGAGTGATTGAGGTCATCCATCACAAAAAAAATGCAGAATTGAGGGCCTCAAAGCCATCAATCTATGATGATTTAAAATATCATCAGTTCAAAAAAATGTAAGGTATTAGGATAACACATTTTTGGCCTTAATATCCCTTTCCTAATGTTCAAGAATTAATTTCTTCATAGAATAATATAAATATATATATATACATCTTGACATGTAGATTTTTCATCCTTCAAGAAATTTCTACCACAAACTAATCTTTCACTCCAAAAGATAATAGAACTCAAAAATATTATATTTATCTTAATAGTATAAGGTTCCAATCATTAACCAATACCATTATAATGAAAAAAATATTTTGTAGTAACCAAGGACTTCTTATAGGCTAGTGGTAGGTAATAAAGGCCTGTCGCATTATGGTTGTCGGTTCGATTCCTCCAGCTTTGTCTGACGCAATGGGTTATCGCCCGACCTGCATGTTGTCATTTTCCTAAAACTATAGTATCATAATATTCCAAAAAAAATCATATGAAATGTTTTAACATTGAACAATAATATCAAAATTTAAACTTAATCCATTCCAAAACATTATAGTTATCCAATGTACCTCTGTCCAGACTCTCTGTAAAAGGTATCTAAATCCCAAAATCAATCATAACGTCAGATTCTCCAAACAGATTAATGTTTATCTTATTGTCACATACTGAAAATATGATTACCTTAGTCATATTAAAACCTTAATGAAAAAAACATGTATTTCAGTACAATCCTTATATATATCATGTTATTCTCATAACCAGAATATAATCCTTGATTCCAAAAACACAAATACATTAATTATTCCTCTTCAACTGTAGTAATAGAATATGCTTGGCCTTGATCCCTTGTCCTTTTCTGAGGTATGTTTCCTTGACTCTTAGAAAATTTATTCCCATATTTCCCAATTTCTCTACAATTGTAGCAGTCAACATTAACAGCCTCTTTCATTCCCTTGCAATCATGATTTTGGTGACCTTTTTCTCTACATTTGTAACAAACTCTCATTCCTTTTAGTCAAGTAACAGGGTTTTTTTCCCACAATTTTCACATAATGGAAAATCCTTCTTTCCCTTTTCCCTTTATCTGTCTCTTGCTCCATCGTTCTCTTCTTCTCTTACTTTAATTTATTGTCATAATATTTAGAGTATTCCTTTTCATTCTTGATATCACATGAGACTATATCTTCGTACATTGAGAAATATTGTGAGACTAATACTCGATGATGAAATGGCTATAACACATCAAAGAAATTTTCAATATTACTTCTTAGGTAACATATATAATATGTAGCATGCCTCTCTAATGTTGTAAAGTTGGCCTCATACTTGGCGATATTATCATCATCCTTTTGTCTCAGACTCAGAAATTTCCTTTCCATATCTTCTCGATGGTCATGAGGAAAGTATTTTTTCTAAGATAATATCTTTGAACTCCATCCATTCCATATTTGATACTTCATCATCTTCCTTCATGTTTTTAATCAAATACCACCATTGATCAGCATCTCCAGTGAGGCAGTAAACTGTTATGACCACTTTTTCCCTTTCGCTACTCCCTAAGGCGTGGAATATTTTCTCCAAGGAATTTATCTATTGCTCAGCTACTATGGGGTTTTTACTCCCAAGAAATTTTGGTGGTTTTTTCTCATTAAGCGATATAACATTGATCCTCCACGCTGTGGATCAGGGTACTCCATACGGGTAAGGTTATTATTCATAACCTGAGTGAGTTGTCCTAGTATAGTGATAAGCTGATCAACACCAGTTGCATCACCAGCTCCACTGTACTTATCTTGAGCAGGCGTGCAATCCCTACATGGAGTGCATGCTTTGATATAGTTTCCCTTTCTTCCACTAGGCGCCATTTATAAACAATTTCATAAAGAAGATCAGTTTATGAATCAATATACATAATTCCATACTTTTAAAACACTTTACATAAATTGAGCTATTTATGGATATAATCCATAATCATAAAAAGATATTTTCTTCGAGGAAGTGTATACTCATAAAACCTTCATATTTATTTCTAATGGAAATGAGAATTACCCTAAGCATATCCCCTGGGAGTGTCATAACCAAGTGTGCATCAAGGGCCTTTATCGTGCACTAGTTCCCATTCGAGTCTAGCTCAAAGTAGTGTGTTTGGGTTTTACCACTACGTACATCTGTGCCAGAGCCGCCTCTACCTGCTCATATCCAAACAGGGATGTATTGCTCGGAAAACTCACAAAATCTATATAATACCAAAATTCTATGATGTTCTACTATACTAATCCTCCAAGTCTATCTTAGGGCTATGTGCTCTAATTAGAGTTTATCTAAATCTAACTTTCATGGTTTCTATTAAACTTCCTCTGATACCAACTGAAACGCCCCAACCCCAGTTACCCAGAGTGGGTGAATTATTACTTAACATTGGCATGATCACAAAAGATCAAGTCTTAAATGACCGATTAGTTTAGTAGTCTTTAAAAAACTAGATATATTCATAAGTCTTACATTACATAATAAAGAGAAAAAACTAAAACAACATATTTTCTTCAAATACCCTTATACATTCCTTGTAGGTCAATCAAAAAATACATCTTCACATCCTGGTAAAAATTAAAACATAGAAAGGCGTGAGCTCAGATGCTCAGTAAGGATAACAATACAGCAGATACTTTCATAATTAAACATAATGATTTAAAGGAATGTATAACTAAAACAAAAGCCTTTTAAACTTGAACATCAGCATAATGGAAGAAATAAAATGAAATAATTCCATTTATTTATTCACATGGATATTCTACTAAAAGAATAATCACATGAAATATCAATAAAAACTTTCATAATGATGGAATTCATAATGATGAACTTTAATTTATGTGTCAAGGCGTCGTGCCATGACCTGAGGGATAACTATAACCGGAACCCAACCCAGAGAGCCTCTGTAACCGGACTCCATCCCGGAGAGCCTCTGTAACTGGACTCCAACCCAGAGTGCCTATAAAAACCGGACACCAACCCGGAGTGCCTCTAATAACCAGACACCAGCCCGGACGGTCTGATGTAACCGGACACCAACCCAAAGGGATTACTTTTACTGGTCCCAATCCTGGAACATACTATTCCAACACATTCATCTTAAGTTGAGGATGAATTATAACATAAACATTCGTATTTAAACTAGCATAAGAAATACCAAAACATTAATCATAAACCATTAATGGCATAAAAATAACTCATCCATAGTCAAACATATCACAAAACCTTAAATTCAATATGGAAGATTTGTATCATAATAAATCAACTTTAAACAAGTGTAAAATTTATCAAAGGATGTTGACATGGATTAAATTAAAACTATTTGAGAGAAATATATCTTCTTTTAAAATCATTTAAAAGTCACATAATTATAAAAGAAAACATTTAAATTGAAAATATTCTTATATTCTTGTAAGGTAAGCATCAATTATTTTATAATGGTAGAAAATAGCCGCACCCACTGTATAAGTTAAGAAAAAAGACATTCTTACCTTAATTCTGTTTAAAAGGTTAAAAAGGACCTTGTTTGAAAAACGACCGAAAGATTCCTTTATAAATTTCATATAAAAAGTCAAAAAAGGTTATAAATGACTTTAACTCCTATTCTGTAAAATTGTAAGAGTTTTTTGAAATAAATTTTTAAGAAACATGGATGTGGATGATAAGGAGGTCCCAGTAGATAATTACGTATTAACAACCTCAAATAATGAAGAGATTGTGAAATAAACCCATACCTTGTACATTTCCTTGGTTGAGGGTAGGTTAACATCCTGTATAATGGGTAAATAATTGTTATTAAATTATACAAGAGTCATATACATTAATTTGATATCATATATGATCTTTTAACATTGCTTTGTAAATAATATTTTAGTATTATTGTCGTTTCGGGAGTTAACTTACTCGTTTTATTTTATATGTTTTGTTACATAAGCCATGTTTGTTAGAGATAGGTTCTATAATATCCGTATACATAATGATATCAAGTCCTTAAAAATTATTTTTAATCATAAAATGAGAATTAGACTTGAATGGATACGATGGGGAATGAATCTCATTACGTTCGTGGAGACGGTAGTCCATACGTACGCACGAGCAACAATATCATTCATTTGATATTAAAATAATATAAAATTGGATGGTGTATCATATATACAGAATAATTATCATGTTATATTTATTATTTACCTGAAATACAAATAATTATTAAACCCATCCAAATAATAATGTATTGAACAACAATTACACCACGACGTGGAGACGGTAAGTCGTACGTACGCACGTATGGTGACATGTCATTCAAGGGATGGATAGAATAATTAATATGGCTGTACCATATTTATAATAACATCACAGTATATAAGAGATACTGGAGTTATTATTTTATAATGGAAATAACATAGAAAGACGAAGTTGATGAAGAAAGGAACTTGAAAGAAGGTGGTGAAAACATTACCTCTTCTTCGGATTTATCGTTCTGATTTGATCAAAAGTACTCAATAGGTTGGCTTTTGGATCAAAATATGGCCTCCAGGTTGAAGTGAAAAAAGTTGATAGAATATTTGGGAAGGGTTTGGCCGAGACAAATGGCTTTGAATGTGTGAATTAGTGAGATGGGGGAGTTTTATTTTATAAGAGGGGTGATGGGTTCCTTCAGAAAAGCTAGAAATATTATTTTATAATAATTTTATATTCAGTCTCTAACGACTCCAAAGTAGATAATATAAATTTTAATGTGGGGATAAGTCTAAAAAAACTCATCCAATTGATTTTAGATTGGTTTGGGTCATTATATTAACCTTATCTTTTAGTTTTAACTATTAGATAATTAGACTCACATTTACCATGTCACATTGTATTTTTATATTATACAGTTAATAAACATACTATGTACATCCAAGCGACCCCCAAGTGGTCCATTAATGATACAAAAATCATGATATAAGTCCTTTGGGAGAACCTTATATTTTTAGGAATATAATATGAATTAATAATATAATATTTGTTTTAAAAACTCTTTAATGTCAATTTTGACACAATTTGGAATTTGATTTTTGTGAAAATTACAACCGCATGATTACTTCTAATAGTGTTAATTAAATCAATCCTAACATGTCTTATTATCTTATAAAATTATTGGAATTTATAAAAAGTCACATATTACATTTATTGTGATATTTATAATACCAATTATTTTATAATTTCATTATTTTGGTAATTACTGCATCCCCATTGTGTCATAAATAAATTAAATTATTTAATGTTTAAAAATTATAAATAAAAACCATTATGTATGAAATTTTTTTATCTTTCAAATGAATATTTACAATAAAATGTATGTTATGTATAACCCTATATTGAATTTTTTTTAGTAATTAAACTTTTATTTTATCTCTTTTACCTCTTTTTTATATTAAATAATAATAAATGTCCTAATCTAATACAAGTGGACCTAAATGATAATATTTTATTCCTAAGGTTTTTTTGGTCGAGATACACTTGTACAATAGAATTAGGACATGTGTTAGGGTAATATTAATATCATTTTTACCCTTAATTACCCTATTTAGTTTTAATCGTGGTAAATAAAAGTAAAAAGTTACTATTCACCATAAAGTATTTTTATCTTATTGAACCAAATTTTACTCCTTATTATTAACCATGTCTCTGAAATTTTCGACATTCCACTCATAGAAACGGTAAAATTATGTTTTACATGAATTTCCAAATTCTTCTAGGAGGTGGGTAAAAGATGGTGAAAAGTTCAATAAAATCTTTATATATCTAAAATTATTCTAAACTATCATCAATTAATTACATTGAAAATATATAGGTATTATGTATCTATTTTGACCTTAAATAAATTTAAATAAAATGAATTATTATTTTAATAACAATTTGTTTTTAAACCATAACTCGGTGTTTTTTCACTATTCATCAAAAATTGAATGTTTTCAGAAAAATACCAAAAATTCACCCTAGGCTAATTTCGATATTCCGAATCCAAATATGAAGTCCATTTTGAATGATAAAAATTATAAAATTTTAAAAATTGGGTATTACTATTCATAACGGCTGCTTTGATTAGTCGCGGTGTATAGAGTCTCAAAGTTGCGTACAATGCAAGCTATTGTAATATTCAAAGGAAAACGTACAGTGTAATCTTATGGTTTTACATTCTCCCCTCCTTAAAATATTTGCGTCCTCACAATTGGAAATTGTTCTTTAAAATAAATGGTTGAAAATACAGAATACCTTTGTGGAAAATCCACATAAAAAATAGGGTTAATAAAATTTAGTTTTAATAAGAGGGAAAGGGAAATGAGAATGTCACCACAAAATTAGGGTTTTGAATAGGAGAAAATTGGTGGAAATTATAGACACATAATTAGAGGGAAAATGTAAATATTTATAGGGAGTGATTGAGGTCATCGATCACAAAAAAGTGTAGAATTGATGGCCTCAAATCCATCAATCTATGATGATTTAAAATATCACCAGTTCAACAAAACATAAGGAATTAAGATAACACATTTTTGGTCTTAATATCCCTTACCTGAAGTTCAAAAATTAATTTCTTCATAGAATAAGATAAATAAATATATATACATCCTGACACGTAGAGTTTTCATCCTTCAACTAATTTCTACCACAAACTCATCTTTCACTCCAAAAGATAATAGAACTAAAAAATATTATATTTATCTTAATCGCATATGGTTACAATCATTAACACATACCATTATAATGAAAAAATATTTTGTAATAACTAGGGACTTCCTGTAGGCTAGTGGTAGGTAATAATGGAATATCGCAATGTGGTATTCGGTTCGATTCCTGCAGCTTTGTCCGACGCGACGGGTTATCACCCGACCTGCACGTTGTCCTTTTACTAAAACTATAGTATCATAATATTCCAAAAATAATCATAACAAATGATTTAACATTGGAAAATACTATCCAATTTTCAACTTAATCCATTCCAAAACATTATAGCTATCCAAAGTACCTCTGTACAGACTCTCTATAAAAGGAATCTAAATTCCAAAATCAATCGCAACGTCAGATTATCCAAACAGAGTAATGTTTATCTTATTTTCACATACTGAAAATATGATTACCTTAGTCATATTAAAAGCTTAATGAAAACAACAAGTGTTGTAGTACAATCCTTATATATATCACATTATTCTCATAACCAGAATATAGTCCTTGAGTCCAAAAACACAAATACATTAATTATTCCTCTTCAAATGTAGTAACAACATAAGCTTGGCCTTGATCTGTTGGCCTTTTCTGAGGTAAGTTTCCTTGACTCTTAGGACATTCATTCGCATAATGCCCCATTTCTCTACAATTGTAGCATTCAACATTGATAGCCTCTTTCTTTCCCTTGCAATCACGAGTCTGGTGACATTTTTCTCCACATTTGAAACAAAATCCAATTCCGTTTAGGCAAGTACCAGGTTGTTTATTCCCACAATTTTTACATAATGGAAAATCGGTTTTTCCTTTTTTCCTTTATCTGTGTTTTGATCCATCGTTCTATTCTTCTCTTTCATTACTTTATTGTCATAAGATTTAGAGAATTCCTTTTCACTTTTGATTACACATGAGACTATATCTTCGTACATTGAGAACTATTGTGAGACTAATGCTCAACGAAGAAATAGTTTAAATCCATCAAAGAATTGAAAAACCTTGCTTATTTGGTTACATATATAATTTGCAGGATGCCGCGCTAACCTTGTAAAGTTAGCCTCATAATTTGGGAAATTGTTATCCTCATTTTGTCTCAGACTCAGAAATTATGTTTCCATATCTGCTCAATGGTCATGAGGAAAGTGTTTTTCTAAGAAAATCCCTTTGAAATACCTCCATTTTATATTTGATACTTCATCATCTTCCTTCATTTTTGAATGAACAACCACCATTGATCAGAATTTCCACTGAGGCGGTAAACTTCTATAACAACTTTTTCCCTTTCGCTACTCCCCATGGCATGGAATATTTTTCTCTAAGTAATTTATCCATCGCTCAGCTACTATTGGATTTGTACTCCCATTGAATGTTGGTTCTTGTTGCTTCATGAAGCGATATAACATTGATCCTCCACACTGTGGATCAGAGTGCTCCATACAGGTAATATTATTATTCATAACCTGGGTGAGTTGTCCCAGTATGGTGATAAGCTGATCAGCACCAGTTGCATCACCAGCTCCACTATAATTATCTTAAGCAGGCAGACAATCCCTACATGTAGTGTGTGCATTGATACAGTTTCCATTTCTTACCCTAGGTGCCATTTATAAACAATTTCATAATGAATATCGGTTTATGAATCAAAATACATAATTCCATACTTATAAAACACTTTACATAAATTGAACAATTTATGGATATAATCCGTAATCATAAAAAGATGTTTTCTTCAAGGAAGTGTATACTCATAAAACCTTCATAATGATTTCTATAGAAATAGAGAATTATCCTAAGCATATCACCAAGGAATGTCATAACCAAGAGTGTTGCAAGGTCCGATGACGTGAACCAGTTCCCGTTCGAGTCTAGCTCAAAGCGGTGTTTTTGGGTTTTACCCCTACGTACATATATGCCAGAGCTGCCTCTAACTGCTCATATCCAGACAAGGATGTATTGCTTGGAAAACTCATAAAATCTCTATAATACCTAAATTCTAGGAAGTTCTTCTATACTAATCCTCAATGTCTATCTTAGGGCTATGTGCTCTAATCAGAGTTTATCTAAATCTAGCTTCTAAGGTTTGTACTAATCTTAATCCGATACCAAATGTAATGCCCCCACCCTAGTTACCCAGAGTCGGTGAATTATTACATAACATTATCACGATCACAAAAGATCAAGTCTCGAATGACCGATTAGTTTAGTAGCCATGGAAACACTAGATATATTCCTAATCCTTACATTACATCATAAAGTGAAAAAAACTAAAACAACATCTTGTCTTCACATCCCCTCATACATTCTTTGCATATCATTCATATAATACTTCTTGACATCCTGGGAAAAATTAAAACATTGAAAATGGTGAGTTCAGATGCTCAGTAAGGATAACAATATAGAGGAAACATTCATAAATAAACATAAACATTTAAGTCAATGTATAACTAAAGAAAAAGCCTTTTAAACTTGATCTTCAGCATAATATGGCAGAAATAAAATGATATAATACCATTTACTTATTCACATGGACATTCTACTAGTTGAATAATCACATGCAATATCAATAACCAATTTCATAATGATGGAATGCATAATTCCAAACATTAATTTCTATGTCATGGCCACGTGTCAAGACGTAATGAATAACTATAACCGGAACCCAACCTGGAGAGACACTATAACCAGACTACATCCTAGAGAGCCTCTGTAACCGGACTCCAACCCGGAGTGCCTCTAATAACTGGACACCTACCTGGAGTGCCTCTAATAACTGGACACCATCCTGGAAGGTCTGCTGTAACCAGACCCAAACCCAGAGGTCTTACTTTTACCGGTCCCCTACTCGTAACATACTAGTCCAACACATTCATCTTAAGAAGAGGATGATATATAACATAAACATTTGTATTAAAACTAGCATACGAAATTTCAAAATATTAATAATAAACCATTAATTGAATAAGAATAACTCATCCATAGTCAAACATATCACATTACCTTAAATACAATATGGAAAATTTGTATCATAATAAATCAACTTCAAACAAGTGTAAAATTTTTCAAATGATGTTGACATAGCTGAAATTAAAACTATTTTAGAGAAATATCTCTTTTTTAAAAAAAAAAAAAAAAAAGTCACATAATTATAAAAGAAAATATTTTCTTTGAAAATATTCTTATAATCTTGTAAGGTAATCTTCAAAGATTTTATAATGGTATAAAATAGCCGCATCTGCCGTATAAGTTAAAAAAAATAAATTCTTACCTTAATTCTGTCGAAAAGGTTAAAAATGACCTTGTTTGAAAAACGATGGAAAGATTCCTTTATAAACTTCTTATAAAAAGTTAAACAAGGGTATAAATGACTTTAACCCATATTTTATAAAATAGTAAGAGTGTTTTGAAATTCATTTTTAAAAAACATGGATGTAGATGATAAAGATATCCCAGTAGATAATTACGTATAAACAACCTCAGATAATGAAGAGAGTGTGAAATAAACAATTAGTTTGTACTTTTATTTGTTTGAGGGTAGGTTAAACTCTTCTATAATGGTGAAATAATTATTATTAAATTATATAATAATCATATACATTAATATGATATCATATATGATCTTTTACCATTGCTCTGGTAATAATATTTTAGTATTATCGTCGTTTTGTGTGTTAACTTACTACTTTTCTTTTAAATTATTGTTACATAAGCTGTGTTTGTTATGGTTAGGTTCTATCATATTCATATAAAAAAATATAACAAGTCCTTAAACATTATTTTTAATCATCAAATGAGAATTATACTTCAATGGATATGATGGGGAATGAATCTCATCGCGTTAGTGGAGACGATAGTCTGTACGTACACACGAGAAACAATATCATTCCTTTGATATTAAAATAATATATAATTGGATGGTGTATCATATATACAGAATAATTATAATGTTATATTTATTATTTAACTGAAATACAAATCATTATTATACCCATCCAAATAATAATGTATTGAATAACATTTACACCACAACGTGGAGATGGTAAGCCGTACGTACGCAAGTATGGTGGCATTTCATTCAAGGGATGGATGGAATACTTTATATGGTTGTACTATATTTATAATAAAATCATAGTATATAGGAGATACTGGAGTTATTATTTTATAATGGAAATAACAAATAACGAAGAAGTTGAAGATGAAAGGAACTTGAAATAGGGTGGTGAAAACATTACCACTTCATCGGATTCTTCCTTTTGATTTGATCAAAAGGGCTCCATAGGTTGGCTTTATGATCTAACTAAGTCCTCTAGTTTGAATTGAGAGAACATGAGAGAATATTTGGTTAGGTATTGGCCGAGCCAAATGGATTTGATGGTGTGAATTAGGGAGAAGGGGGAGTGGCCTTTCATAAGAGGGGAGAGGGGCTCCTTTGGAAAAGCTAGAAATATTATTTTATAATAAATTCAAATTCGGTTTATAATGGCTCAAAAGTGGATTATTTAAAGTTTACGGTGGGGATAGGTCGAAAAAAACACATACAATAGATTTTAGATAGTTTTGGGTCCTTATATTAACCTTATCTTTTAGTTTTAACTCTTACTTAATTAGATTGACATTTACCATGTGACTTTGTATTTTTTTATTATATAGTTAATAAACATACTATATACATCCAAGAGACCCCCATGTGGTCCATTAATGATACAAATATCATTATATAATTCTTTTGGACGAACGTTATATTTATAGGAATATAATATGAATTAATAATATAATATTTGTTTTAAAAACTCTTTTTTGTCAATTTTGACACTATTTGGAATTTGAATTTTTTGAAAATCACAAAAACATGATTAATTCAAAAAAAGATAATTAAATCAATCCTAATATGTCCTATTATCCTATAAAATTAGTGGAATTCATAAAAAGTCTCAAATTACATTTATTGGGATATTTATAATATCAATTATTTAAATATTTCATTATTTTGTTAATTACTGCATCACCATTGTTTCATAAATAAATTTAATTATTTAATGTCTAAAAATTATAAATAAAAAACCATTATGTATGAAATCTTTTTATAATTCTAATTAATATTTAAAATCAAATTTATCTTATGTATAACCCTATATTAAAAATGTTTTAGTAATTAAACTATTATTTTTACTCTTTTAAATCTTCATTATATTAAATAAGAATAAATGTCCTAATATAATCCAAGTTGACCTACATGCTAATTTTATATTCCAAAGGTTGTTTTTTGTTGAGATACACTTGTCCAATATAATTAGTACATGTGTTAGGGTAAGATTAATATCATGTTTACCCTTAATTTCCATATTTACATTTAAACATAGTAAATAAAAGTAAAAAGTTACTATTCATCAAAAATTATTTTTATCTTATTGAACCAAATTTTACTACTTGATATTAATCGTGTCTCTTGAATTTTAAAAATTAGACTTATAGTAGTGGTAAAATTATGTTTTACATGAATTTCTAAATTCTCCTAAGAGGTGGCTAAAAGACGGTGAAAAGTTCAATAAAATTTTTATATATCTAAAATTATTATAAACTACCTTCAATGAATTACATTGAACATATATATGTATTATGTATCTATTTGTACCTTAATTAAATTTAAATAAAATAAATAATTTTTAAAATAAAAATTCGTTTATAAACCATAATACAGTGTTTTTTCACTATTCTTCAAAAATTGAAAGTTCTCAGAAAAATACAAACAATTCACCCTAGGATAATTTTGATATTATGAATCCAAATATGAAGTCAGTTTTGAGAGATAAAATTTAAAAAATTTCAAAATGTTTCTATTACTATTCATTACGGCTACTTTGATTAGTCGTCGTGTGTTAGAGTGTCAAAGTTGCGTACAATGCAAGCTATTGCATTATTCAAAGGGAAATGTTCCATGGAAGCTTGGGGTGTTACACTCTACTGAATTACATTGAACATATATAGGTATTATGTATCTATTTTGACCTAAAATAAATTTAAACAAAAAATATAATTATTTAAATAAAAATTAGGTTTTAAACTATAACTCAGTGTTTTTCACTATTTATCAAAAATTAAAAGTTTTCAGAAAAATACCAAAAATTCACACTAAGATAATTTTGATATTCCGAATTCAAAAATGAAGTCTATCATACCAAATTAAAAGCATAGAAGTTGAATTTATTAATTTAAAATTAATTCTCATTGTTAAAACCAAAATGCGTATTTTTAACAAATAATAACTATCAAAAGCTTGATAGTGGTTTATATCTCATTTCAAATTGAAATTATTTACAATGACCATAATTTTATTAAAGACTAAAAATATAATCTATTTATAAATCCCAAAAAATTAAATTTTATAATTTAACACTCTAAATTATTTTGAATAAAATGGTTGTTTTTAATAAAAAATTAGTGTATTTCACCATTCACCAAAATATGAATGTTTTTAGAAAAAAACAAAAAATTTATCAAAACTAAATTTTTATGTACTTATTCTAAAGAAGATTTTTATTTTGTTAAATTCAATATATATATGTGTCAAATATTGGATTTAAAAAAGGTTCTCGCTCAATTGGCGGTAAAATTTCATTTTCTGAAAAATACTTCTTTTATATAAAAAATAGAATTTTTTCATAAATTATGTCTAAGAAACTAATAATATGTATTCTAAAATCATAAGAATTATATTAAGTTCAAATTTTAGTTAAAACTATTCATAACCGCTTTTGAATGGCTAGTTTGGTAAGTCGTGGTGCACTTAAACTCAGTGTTGTGTGTAGTGCAAGTTTTTGAATTACATTGAAGAAATAACATACTATGAAATATTGGGGTGTTACAGAAGAATATCAAAAAGAGTTGTGGGATCTGATATGATTTTTTTTCTATTTTACTTCTTCAAGAACAGACAAGGTTATGTTATTACCTTATTGGAATAAATATAGAGTTCTCTAAATGAATCATTTTTTTGAAAATAGAATTCTATGATATGTAAAAATCTCATCAAATTTCATGAAAATATATGATAACTAAATAATTATTTACATGTTTGGGTATTCATATGATTATTTTTCAAGAAATTTCGATGACGAAGGATCTATATCTGGTTAAGTTTTCATTTTGAGGAAAAATTTCTGTTAGTTAGAGATCAGTGATATAAAATTCAATAACAGTTAAAAAAGATGAATGTGATTTTCTTGTTGCACTCAAGATGCTAATCAACATTTGTGAATGAAAAAAAAATAGATGATGCACTTGTTGATGTGAAATTACACTTTCTTAGGGGTTGGGATGATCAGAGTCAAACCAACATTAATATAATGTTGGAGAAAAATTATAATTCAAATCAAATTGATATCAACAATAATTTTACCAAAGATTTTATAGAGAATAATGAATTAAATCAAGATTATATTCCTATATTGGAGTCAACTATTTAAATTTTTACAAAACCTTTTCTTAACGAACATTTTTCCCAATTTTGTTTAATCATTGGTATCCAACATCTTTATCATCATTGTTATGGTATGTGTTTATATCCCCTATATTATATTTTCATAGGATATTGTTTTCATAGGGGAAGTATTTTTCTTAAATCTACCCATTATTATGAGCGTAACCTTTTAATGAAACGTGTAAAATTAAGAGTTCTGTGTATGCTATTAATCCCACATATAAATGTTCAATGTATTCTAAATGTTTGTTGGAGAGGTTGTAAGAATTTTCTTTTGAAAAATATGAATAAATGTTGAATTATGTGAAAGAAATATGTTGATGTTTCATAATCACAAATATTTTAAAATGTTTTTTTTCTATCAATAATTATAATTTTCAACACAGTCTTAGCGTACATAGGTTTACAGTTTTATATAAGTGATCCATATCTTGAGGTTGAAATGTTTAGTGATTTTTGATTCTTGGTTGACAACAAAATCCGAAACGGGATATTGTTAGGATGAAGCTGAAAGGATAGATGAGAAGACTAGTCATCATAATCTAGTTTTTTCTTTTGATACCAAGGAAATTCCAATGAATAATGAAAACAATTCACATTGTAAAATATTACAATCAGACTGACCACCATATTTAAACAATCGTAATCATAATTATGAAAGAATTACCATCATATTGGAAAGATTTTGTCCGGTATAAATGGTTAATCATAATCAACTTGGTTTTGGATTTAATAGAAGATCATAATGAGGAATTTAATTTGATTCTACATGGATTTGTCTAAAACAATACAATTCATTTCGGTTTTTTAATTCACAAAAACCATAATTCTATTAAGAAACATGTGTTAAAATATTCCTGAAATAAATAGGGTGTGAAAATCGAATCAAGGTCATATTAGAAAGAATAATATTGTTGGATAAATTTAAATTTCCCATTCATTATATTGCAATTCAGATAATGATAAAGTTAATAGTAATCATATTGAAACTCATGAGGTTGTACTAATACATGTAGTGGTTTTTGGATTAATGATGTTTCATGGGCTAAATCTTTTTTGTCACAGATTATCAGAATGAGAGCACCAGACATAGACATGTTTGAAGGCTGGGAAGGTTGATCCGAATGAAATAAGATGAAGATGACGGGTTTTGGTTAGACTAATAAGCAATGAGAAAATAATCTTCAAATATATAATATGGGTATGTAATTTTAACTAGTATCATATTAAAAAAATAAATGAATTTGGGATGTTAAAGATGCATAAACCGATCCATCAGATGTGGTGTTCCCCTGATCCTTAATACAAGATTTTAACAATAATTCATATTATTGGTATCATTTATATATCAGATGAAGAATTTTATTTTGAATAATTTGTTTGGGAACAGTCAAAACAAAATAAATTTGGATTTTTTGGGACTAATAAATATTGTGAAAGAAGATAATTTAGTGGTTATTAACTTGAAGAATCAAATTATTGATAAAACAACAAAATTATTATTCATTTCTCATCATGATGTGTTATCTATTGATTTAAATATGGGAATATTATGTTGTGTATCTATTGGGTAAAAATAGAAGAATAAATATGATATGTTTTTATGTGTTTTTTGTATAATGTTGGTCATGAATATTATATTTGATATGACCCCAATAACATTATAAGACACAAAATCATTAGTATGTGAAAAGAAGAAAATGAGAATTGCATGATGTTTGTAATGGTATTATAAAGGTGATCATAGAAGTAGTTGAAGATGGTTGAAGAAATGTTACCATATTTTTTACTTGGTGTTTGGAAAATTAAAGAATAATATACTATATATATCATAATGAAGACATCTAAGTGATAAATGGATTAGTGAATCATTATGATAAGATGTCTTATTATCATATTTTTATCAATATGTGGGAAGAATCATCTCTAGGGAATCATCTTTCTTCATCATAATTGGTAAATTTGAATTGTGAATTGGAAAAAGACTTATTATTGTTTATTAAGTCTAAAGAGATCTGAATTTGTGAGGACGTTTTAGAATATTTAAGAAGAGTTGAGAAGAGTTAAAATATTCACATAAGTATCATATATTTAAGTTAATTTGAAGATTTCATGAAATTTTAATTAGTGTGAATAATTTTCATAATCATTCCCAATCATTATTTATATATCCTATAAGAGGTTGTGGGTTTTTACATTCTTGGTTGATGTATTATTATTAATGGATGGGAGAGAAAATCAATAGTTATAGGGATATAACTTTTTTGTATTCTTCTTTATAGAGGATGTTTATAGATCCAGATGAAATGAGAAGATAGGAGATTATATTCAATTTTTTTAATTCGAACTGAGAATCCAAATTGCGATTTCTAGACTCAGACTAAATAATTTCAGTATATTTTCAACTATATTCTAAAAGAATCATATTGTTGTTCTAAGAAATCAGATTTGTAAATTATACTATAAAATTGGACTGAGTATCATTAGAAAGTCTAAAATAAGTTATTAGATATTACTAGGGAGGAATATGAATAATTTTTTGTGAGAACATACTGGGGAATGTTGAAAATACAACACTTTAAAAAGTCCTCCACACAATCTATATTATATAATTTAGTTTCACATGATTCACATGCACAGTTTTGTTGACTATTGTCCTACATGAGTCTATGTAAATATCCTACTCATTGTATTCCACAAAAAATATTGTTTTCATGTGGGTATTTAGGTATTTGATTTTTTGAAAACCTTACCAAGGATATAGCTACTCATGTCAATTTATGCAACTTGTAAATTCATGTGTTCCTATGCATGAGTTTTTTATGTAAGGTAGAAACTCTTTAACAATAGGCATTGTTTTTTCAAAATAATTGAAAAATAATAGAAAAAGATATCATTGATTGACACTCTCGCCACTTAGTGATAGAAGATCATGCATGCGTAGTAGTAGTAGATCAATATATGTATAATTTTTTGATAAATGAATGTGTCCATGTAATTACATGAGATTAGTAGTTGATGTTAAATTCACATGGTTCACAACAAAAAATATTTTGTATGATGGAAGGGGTCCATGATTAATGTTTAAATTCATCAATCACTATGAAATTCCTCCCAGAATCATAATATAGTTATTAGTGATGTTTAGGATAACGATATAGATGAGAGGTTTTTAATCCATTATCATTTCTATGGTTATCAAAGATAGGAAATATGATATAAGGATCATGATATATTATTCATATTGGGATTAAATTAATTCTCCTTAGTGGGGTATTTGGGAATTAGTCACTTGTAGGAGACCATAATCTGATAAGGGTCATTAGATGATGAGACTATTTGATTTACCATATCAGAAAATTGGTTAAATAGACTTATGTATTATATAACTCCCTTGTGAATTCTAAAAATATGTTCATGTTTTGTAATGATTAAAACTGTAATGTATTTTTTTTGAAGGATATGAAACTTGAAGGATTTTATTGAATACATAGATTGTGCACATTGTTGACATCAATTTTCAACATGATAAAGGAATTGGGTTTTGGTTCTTGATGAAAAATCGAGTACATTGGATGATCCTATCTTGATTAGTCATTTGGGTGTGTATTGGAAAGAGATAATTCATATTTTCGAATATAGACAGTGATCAAGGATACCAAACATGTCATTGGGTTTAGACCGGTGACAACAATTGTTGGCCATATTTTTTCAAGGAAAGAAGAATGTGAACATGATGTGCATGGTTGATTAGAGTTTGATTGTTAGATCTAATCATGGATCAGAGTAAGTGTCCTCATGTGTGGTAAGATTATTCAACATGAGATATTTCTTTATATATTTATTAGGACTATATGGACTTTCTCTAAATGAAGTTTCCACACTGGAAGTACCATGGATTAGACATTAAAGTGGATGAACAAACCTATAGTTAGGAGAACCAAAGGGTGGTCATCAGATATCTGAATTATGTGGTCATTGTTGACCATCAACATAATCTTATATGATCTATCTTAATGTTCTGATAATGGTTATAAAAACTTTATCATGTTTTTGTGAAATAATTTTCAAAAATATAATGATTTACTAAAGGAATATCATGTGCTACGAAGTTCCACACAACTTTATGAACATTATTTATGACCCATGTATGTCATGTTAATTATTTTTATTCCCACAATGGATTATCATAAGTGAGACGTTTTATTGTGGTGAGTTCATATGGTCTTGTGAGTTAATGAGTTTAAAATTTCCAAACACATTTGAATTTAGATTTAATGGATAGGTTATATCATGATTAGAGATTAAGAATAGGAATTGATATATTTTAATTCCTCTAAATATTTTTTTATATGATTTTTGGAAGAATGATTAGATGTTTTAAGTGAATCCCTATGATTTTGGAAATGAAACTAGCATTTGTGGTATATAAAACCAATGGAATATATTTATATCACAAATATAGACCACCATGTCTCCTAACTATAAGGTCTATTTGGTACAATATAATAGTTTGAAAAAAGGTTTTGTGTTCTAGAGGAAACCATACTAGGGGTCTTATAAGTTACTATAGACATGGATCAGGTTTCTATCATTGTATTACTAACCATTGAATTCAAATGTGTGGTGATGGGTGATTTTATGATTCTATAGGTTCATAGTTTTTCTAATCATTAATCAAATACATGTGGATACCATAAAGGGAGAAATAGATACTTTCCAATTTAGGATGTTAGATGGTAAACTAGTCTCTTTATCCCATTTATCCTATATGATCACCACCATCTTTCTCATATCATCCATTGGTATTATCCATTATTAATTTTCAAAATTGGATTCCATTATGATTATTTAATACCTTGAGGAATGACATTGACCCTTTTAGACTCTGTGGTGTTACTCCTCATCTTTATCTAACTTTTGGATCCATAGTGAGGGATTTTAATACTTGATTCCACTAGTCAATGAAGGACTTAGATTCTGTAAATATATCATTCACTCAATCAAGGATGAAGGTGACCCCAGATTTTGTTTTCACTTCACAAGAATTTGTTTCATCGAGTTATGTAACCACAATATATTTCTATAGATATTAATCTCAAATTTAATTTTTTTAATTGGTTATATGGATTTTTGGAAATAAAGCCTAATTTGAGGTTCCAGATGATCTCTTGATAGTTATCATGAGTTTGGTCACTATTCTATTGTAATGGGATAAGTCATTTTGGTTGTTATTCCTAATTTAAATAAAATGGTTTCTCAGAATCATTTGGTTTGTTATAAAATATTAATTCCAATTTTTTTATAATTATTACATATAGTGGTTTTTTGAAGAAGCATGACATAATATGACTATGTTGAGTTATGGCTGGCCTTCATAACTACTATCATCAATTGGAAAATAAATGGATTTGATTCAAATTATAGGTCGTAAATCACTAGTTTCATATATTATTTATGATTTTCTGGTATTTATATTCACAGACATTCCCCCAAGGGAAATGAACACACTTTAGACATACCCTAATGAAATGAAAAATTATAATATTTAATTTTTTATGTAATTGAATAAAATACTATGGTTAATAACAACACCGATGATCTATATTATTAAATCAAATTTTCACTCTGGTTGATAGTCCCTTATAAGATGCCTCCTTAAATGAACTGACCTATAATATCCCTTATTGAATTCATAAATTACTATACACATTATGACTACCAATTGATCGATTCATTTACTTTTGTGATGGAATGGAGTATACCTAGAAGTATTCGTATCATCTATGTCCACAAGAGGGATCCTTTGGGAAACCCCCGATGATGACCAACCAGCACTGAGTTTCGGTTGGTTTTCCAAGTTATTATAGTTGGTGTTACATAGAACCCATAGAAAAATATAATTTCCATGATGTTGTTAAAATAGTTGTCCATGTAGTTTCCCACCGACCTTTACTCTTTTATTTTTTCTCTCATATAGTTTCTTTTATTCTTGCAATTATTTCCAAAGGTGCTTCCCGGTTTGTGGTTGATGGGCCTGACATGTAAAGGTATATTTCAAGGATACAAAGGGGTATATCCTAGGATCTAACATAAAACCCTTATCGATTGATATGTATATCACATTATATAACAGATTAGGGGAATCACCTTATAGAACCAACAATTCCAGACATTATGGAACCATCTAGAAAATATAATGTCAATATACTATATATACATAGAGAGAAATCTCTTTTTAATGGCCTGTGATCCTATCCCATATAGTTCAACCATATGACATGTTTTATATCGGTGTGATATATTTACTAGAGAAGGATCACTTTAGACATGGAGTTTGCAACATTTACAAGTAGGTCTAAATTATAATGTGTTTTCTATAGAGGCAATCCATGAAATTAATAAATATGGAATTTTTTATGGACCTGTGTCCTGACACAAGCTGTTATGAAACATGATAGGTCCATCGTAAGTAATAAATATATTAGATCCGTCTTTATAGAATTTTTATCTATAGGAATGATCTTACACTATAGTGATTGGATAAAATTATGTTTAATCCCATGCCTAGGATATATATTAACCTATTCAAAATATCATTCTCAAAGAATATTAAAATGTAGGAGAATGAAGGTTGTTTTTTGTTCCGGAATATGGACACACAGATCGAATATGTATTCACTTATTTATGTTTTTGTCTCCTTAATTATATATATATTGTGTATAAAAAGACCTAGACATACATATACACATGTATATATATGTGTGTGAGTGTGATGGAACCTTGTCCAAATATGTTCTGGCATAGGCTGAAGTAGATATGGATGATCGAGATCAATGACCCGAGGACCAGTTGGGGTTTATTTTCATATATATTTATTGTATTTACAGTTTTAATTTTATTTATTCATATTATACTTAAGAGTAACACAAAATTTTATATAGAAAATACAAATTTCTTTGTATGTTATCTCATTGGTGGTACTCTACTGAGTGTTTTAATCACACCATGATCTGACAACCATTTCATCATAAAAACTTAGCAGACGTTCACTTGGTTGCATGAACTCCTTTTTGATGAGTCTTGGGTTCTATATAGTATATTGGTCCATATACCTTTATGTGGAATGGGTATTCTATTTTTCTTGGACATTATGGTAGATCCTTGTACTTATGTTTTAGTATATTTTTTAAACACCATTATATGTAATCATCTTAGTGTGTGATCAGTTTTTTCTATATGAGATGGATGTTCTGACCATTACAATATTTAATTTATCCTTACCCAATTTATTTATGGCATATGAACTCACTTTATTTGTTGTAATTGATGATTATTTGTTATTTATAACATCTTGGTACTCGGATATGAGGTCACAATCTTCCACATTTAAAATAAATAGACTATGAATATATGATATAGCCTCCAAAAAATATTGTGATTCTAAGTGTAAAACCATATAAATTCATAGAGATGTGATATATTCCTCACCGATAGGATGCCTATAGTCAATTTGGTATTTATATAAAAATATCTAAAATAATAATCATTAAATAATTGTCATTTTATTTATAAAATATAATATTAAAACTAATCATCAAATATGTATAGGAAAAATGAACTATGATATAGTCCTCGAGACAGTAGGCCATACAATATCAAAATTAATATTTTCATTTTCTAATAATAATGATAGAATGAATGTAATTGGTTTATATATTTTCATATTTTTAGTTATATCAAAATTATCATAATATTTGTTTTTATAGACAAACATAAATCATCTCTGGTATTGGGTGAAGACAAAATAATCACATCACTTAGTAGAAGAGGAATTCCATAAATACCGACGAATGGCATTATCATTTTTTAATAAGTTTAATGGTAACAAATGAAATGATATATTATTTATATTTATGATAAATATATCATTATTATCATAACTATAAAATATATAAATATATATATATATATATCATATTCACAAACATTATTCTTATTGGCTTCTATGTATAATATTAGTGAAAATTAAATCATTATGCTTCATGAGGAAGTAATCCACTATAGTGATTATGGATGTAATCATATCCCAAATGAAATAGAATATCATAATTTATATTTAATGTATGATATCATGAAAAATATTGATCATTGAAATATAATATGTTTATCTAAATCCATAATTTTATTAGGTAATAATAGGTGTTGAGGAAAAATGAATAACATCTGTTCTCAAAGTGACGATCTATCGTCAAAAAATTGATTAATTCATTTTCAATTTACTATATTAGAGGGTAGAAATTGGTAATTGAATCAAAATAATATAACATAAATTTATGGGATATACTAGTTTTATAATATTAGTATGTTTAAAGATGATTTTAAGGCAATGTGAGATGAAATTAAATCAAAATGTTATGTTAAACAAGATACATCTTCTTCAAGAAACATCATGTGGTTAACACAAATATAATTCATATAATGGTTTTATGATCAAAACATGGGATGTAAGAAATATGTAGGGGACTAAATAAGTAATAATGGTGGTTCATGTATTATCCAATGGTCTTTTGTGGTGTTATGTGTAGAGGATAGGTGGTTGTAATTTTAATGTGAGTTGAGTGGCACATGTGTAATTTTTTAAAGGAAAAAGTGATACCCACGTTTTTCAAATTAATTAATGAATAAAAAATAACCATTATTTGTAAAAAGAATATAATATATATAGATATATCCAGAAATTATATTTTATAAATATATTTATGTCATTTAACTCTTATAAATTTTTTTAACCAACGATAAATCATTTTTTATCATCACTGTGGTGAAATAATTATATTATATTCCCAATTAATTGTGACCAAAACAATAGTATAAAAAGATAGATAATATAAATTATTATAAATTAAAAAATTCAATCCATTTTACTAAATTTTGTAAAAATAATTAAAATAATTTCTTTTTAAATTAAGCCCATACGGGCGGCAGAAAACATTTCTTTTGGCAGTGTATATTTCAGGCACGTAATGATTTTATACTAAAAAAGACTTAATAATCATTGTATAAATTTAAATTATTATATAATTATATATAATCTCTAAATTTCAATTAAATAATTCCAAATTATTGGTTTTTAATTAATTAATATAGAGAGACATTATGTACTTAAAATGAATTTTCAAGAAAATAAATTTCTTCAAAAAAACATAAAATAAAACCTAATGAAAATATGAGTAATTATAAAATATAAGGAATTATTATTAAATAAATAATCATATATTACCTAAATACTATTATAACATTATGGGTGTCTAAAATTACATAATTTATTGAATAGAAATTCAATTTTTACAGAAATATATATTTTTCATTAATTACCAAATAATTAGTATTTTATGTAAAATAATAAGAAAGAACAATACATTATAATGGTAATGAAAACATAAAAATTAAATTTTTTATGTTCATTTAGTGTTTTAAATCTCTTTCGTAAAAAAAATATAAAATAAAACCTAATGTAAAGATGATTAATTAGAAAATGAGGTGACATAATAGGAAATAATAAATCATATATTACCTAAAATCAAATTCATAACATAATATGATCTTAAAATTACATAATTTATTGAATTGAAATTCCAATTTCACATAAATATTAATTTTTCATTATTTACCGAAAAATGATATTTTTTTTAAAATGAATAAGAATGTTAAAATACAATATTTTTTGAAGGAAAAAATGAAAAAATTAATTCTTTTTGTTCAATTGATGTTATATAATTTATAAAAAATATTTTTAAATGAAACATTATATGAAAAAATTTTAATTAGTTATATTTTATCTTCTTTATATAAAAGTTACATTATTTTTTAAAGAATATAACTATATAATTCATGACAATAAACATGAAAATTGATTATTATTTTATTTAATGGGTTTCTACATTCATCCACCTTTTAAAAATCATGTCAACAAATTTATTTAACTTATTAAACTAGTGAGGATATCTTTACCTCATATCATTTTAAGATTCCCTTGTTTCTTGGTAAGCCATATAGGTTATCCAAAAAAATAAAAACCATTTGAATCATGTTATTTCACAACACATTCATGACATAGTCATTAATATGAACAATTTTCTATCATAATAAATAATATCTTCCACGTAAACTAATTTACATCTTTAAACATTAAATGAGTATCACACATATTCTGTTAACATTAAAACATGAAATACATTGTATACCTTGGATAAAATTAATGTTAAATCCATTATATAAGAAACTGATCCATAATTCTCTAAGAATTTATATGGTCCAATGAAAAGTGGAATTAAATTCCCATTTTTACGTGAATTCATTACACATTTCAATTGAGATTATTTACAAAAATAATGATCACCTAACTCAAAATAATGATAGTTCCCCTGGTTATCCAAAAAATATTTATTCATTCTATGATCTATCCCCATATGTTAATGAATCCACTACATTTTCTTAGAAATTTCTTCTACCAAATTAGTAACCTTAAGATTTATTTATCCTACATCATCCAAAAATATATCATTTTATAAAACATTACATACAATTTCCGCAAATGGTTCCAATTTTATATTGGAATGAAATTTTTTTAACAATAATACTCCAGCAATGAAATATATTAATCCCAAATTCATATTTTATCCATTTAATAACAATTATTAATTTATTCCATGGTAGGAATGATCGAATCATATTTGCGATTGGATTTTTGATGAAAAGTTGTATTGATTTTTTATTGAGTATCAAATGAATGTTAAAATCTTCTCCAAACAATTTTAGTAAATAGTAGAAAATAGTTATATACAATTGAGAGGGGAACTATAGGTAAACTAACTATAAACATTATGTACATACATGGATGTTAATCCAAACTAATTTTATATTTAATTATAATAAAATGAGATGTGTTAGTTAGTTAATTAACAAGAAAACAATTGCATTATTTCATCAATATGTATTTAGTAATACCAATATGGGATCAATTAATGTATTTTTCCATTTCCAATTTATAATATTTAATGGTGAAAGAAATCCATTTTTTAGTTATCGATAATCTTTAACCTACTTAAAGGTCGATCATTTCATTATAAATGTAGAGATATATCTATTTATACCCATAGATAAATAACACTCCCAATGTTATTGTTACATCATAGTGCACTAGGGATGAACATAATGAAGATAACTATGAGATTCAAAAAAAACTCCCTCTTAATCTAGGAATCACAATTCCAAAATAATATTTTATGGAATATGATAATTTTTTTTCATCAGCATTATTCCTATGAATCATAATTTTCATGAAACACTCATACTATACCTAAAAAATGTGATCCAAAATCAAATATTGATTAATTATTTTGTCAAAATTTTTTACCAATTTATAAATAAAAAATAGTATGTAGATGAATCTACAAATTGAAGGAAAAAATTCTTCCAATAATAAACCAAAGGTCATGTTTTAAACATGTCATCGTTAATGTAGAATTGTTTTTCAACCTCATAATAGTAGGAACTTTGTTTTATATTATTGATGATAATGAATCATGAAATCATAATCTTTGATCATATCCATCCATATTCTATATCTCTTGTTAAATTATTTGTGTGTGAAAATATAATTCATTCTTTTATGATTATTATATTTCTAAAACATTAATCCATAAATATGTTACCTTAAAAAATTAAATAAATAACAATAATAGATAATGATACATCACGATTCATTTAAAGTTTATTTATCTCATGATTTCATAGTTTTCATGAAGCATATGTAATTAGATCAAATTTTTTTATCAGTAAATAACCAAATCCCTTCAAACTGGCATACATATTGATTAAAAGAGAATCTTATATAGAAGGTAGAGAAGAAAATGGATCTTCCACCAATATTATTTATTAGTTCTAGAAAAAAAGAATACAAATAATTATTTCAAATGAATTTAGCTATTATTTGACTTAAATTAGCCATTCTGATTGAAAAATAGGTGATGCCTGACACAAACTGTTAGTATTTACTCAAAAATTCATTAAAAATACAAATATTGAGGATATTTATGGGCTTTTTCCATTATTTCAGAACATTGTATTTTTAGTTTCATCAATTATGTAATATTATTAAGTAGTTGGTCATTAAATTGAAATTTATTAAAACCAAATTTCTTAATTAATAAAATTTTCATAAATTCTATATTCATTAAAATATTCTAAACTCAGTCTTTATGATAAGTAAATGTACCTCATTAAATTGAGAATATAACAAAATTACACCATTAAATAGAACTGAAAACATAAACATGAACACATGAAAAAAAATCTATTCATAATATTCATATATACAATATGTGATTTTGATATCATCATTGACATAAGTAAAACGGATAATACACATATTTAGTCATAAAAAATTCATTGGTATATCTTTCTCATCAACGTTCAACTTATAGTTCACCGATCTATGATAAGTCATCAAATTATAATATATATTATGGTTCTAGTAAAATAGAATATTTTTATGTGGAAGATGATAATTTTTCATAATAGTGATTTCATCATATGAGATATAATCAATGATAATTCTCATTAAACCATCATTCATTAGGATAATGAAAACATTTGTAGACCATACTGATGTTCTATGTTTAATTAAACCATTACAATATAACTCCATTTTTTTAATTTGTAAATGGTCTACTATATCTATTTTAGAAGGGGCTTTTAAAATATGCATAGTATTTGTAATGTACACGTTCCGGAAGCCACCCAGTGGCACCCCGTACCTGGTTGGTCACAAGGCCTTAAGCGCATTTCACTACATGATAGAGGGTACTGACTAGAAGTGAGGGCTTGGGTGTTATAGTTGGGAAACATTGCCCTCATTGGCAGAGTACAGAGTAGAAGTAACAACACACAATAGTGGAAGTAGAAAATATCCAACTAAAGTATACAGTAGAAGACAAGAATAATGGACAACTTGAGCACACACACACACACATATATATATATATATAATGATGCATGAAACAAATATCTAGGAAAGCAGTCAAACAAGTCACAATGCTTGAAATACAAACAGCGCTAAACCAAAGTACAAAAGAAAAAGATAAACAACTCCTTAGCATCGCAAGACAAACCTTGGTCCCATGCTCTCCAGCTCCATAGCAAGTCAAGTACCTTAGGTAGAGGGGTACTTTCCCTTATCTATAAATTCAGTAATATAGTTTTTTTGGCCTCAAAAGTGTGGCCCAAACATGGTGTGAGAATAAATCTTAGTAGGCAACCACCTGATGATATGTGTCTAAAAGTCAGTGAATATATAGAAGGTAAAGTACAAATAACAGTAAACAGGAAATTAGTCAATAGTAAAAAATCCACAGTTTCAATATCAAGAAAGAAAAAATAAATAGCTAAACACAAACAGGTAACCCTCTGGGAATTACTCACAACCATCCCCTCTGGTCCTACCTAAGATGTACAAGCATCCCTCTGGGCAGTGCACTCGGGAAAACCCCTCTGGTTCAGTCACAAAAATTCATAATGTTTCTTTGAGGAAGCACTAAAAGTCAATTATCCTTATAGTCTATGGTATCCAGGTACTCTCTAATGATTCTCACATGGTGAATTCCCCTTATGTCCCCACGGTCAAGGACTCTCTGAGGAAGCTCACTCGGTCAATTCCCCTTATATCCCAAGTCGTTCAAGGACTCTTTGAGGAAGAACACTCGGTCAATTACCCTTATATTCTTGAGTAATCGTCGTAATTCAAAGTAAAACAAAGACTATATAAGGAAGCTCTCATGGTCAATTAGCCTTCATGTCTAATGTTCTCAATGACTCCCTCTGGAAGCTCACTTTGGCAATTCCCCTTATTGCCTACTACACCAGGTTCTTACGGACCTGTGTAGGTCAAGGAGAATAAAAATGTAATATGTCCAATTTAAACCAATAGAAATAATTGGATAATCAGTCTACAACACAATTCCCATGTCAGAGTACAAATATTCCGCCCTATAACTCTAGGCATGGAAAACAGGTATGGAGGCCAAACAGGCTAAATAAGACCAAACGGTCGTAAATAGAGAACGCATGGGAAAAGAATCCAAATCATAGAAAAAAAACCCTATTCACATCCATTTAACCTATAAACAACCATAAAATCATGGAAGACCATCAATAGGGGTAAAACAGTAAACACGCAAAACCTCGTTGAAGGGTATTGGTGGAATTTTCACATAATACTAAAAGACATGGAAAAGAATTTCAAAAACCACCTACATTAGAGATATGAAATTACTATAATTGATCCTCATGGCCTCAATCACCTTATAACATCTAAGAAGTACAAAAACGTATAAAATATTCAACCCACGATATCTCTGTAGATAAGATAAATCAGAAGATGGTTCTCTAGAAGAAGATAGAACTCACCGATGTGAATCCAACGCAACTGACGGTGTTCTATTTAGAAGATGGACGCATGCTCAGGGGTTCACCGATGATCCATTGCTGTACAAAGATATCATTCAAACGAAGCCTAATATAATAGTGTCTATGTGATTAGATGCAACTTCAGTGCATTTAATGAAAAAAAGAAAGTACATGGTGTGTACTTTTGATGTAAAAGGTGAGTACTCTCTATTTTTGTACTCTGATTTTGGTGGCCTCTAGGTCACCCCACATGGCCATGTGCATTTCCTCTACATGGCCTACACCTGGATACATGTCGTAACCAAGTCCACAATGTGTAATCAGAAAGTACACTGCGTGTATTTCATAAATTCCCAAAAAACCCTCTTTTTTTCAAAAAACGACCTGAAAAGGAAAAACATACCAGAAAAGAAGATCCAGGTTTGTAAAAACCTCCCACCTTAAATAAATTTATCCCTAAATTTCCCTAGTGTGGTGTTAAAGAAGAAAACCCGAATAGATCTAGTCACTTTGCTCGTACATCAACCTCCCTCTCCTAGTTATCATCCAGTACCTGCCCATGCTGCCATAGCACTTGTACGCGAGGAACAAACCGGCCATGGAGAACCATTGTAATGCGATCGACAATCATGTTAGGATGCTCCTCAAAGGAAGAATCCACTTCCAACTTGGCCTCCTTGGGTTGTAAAACATGATATGGGTATGAAAAGTAACGTTTAAGCTGGGAAACATAGAAGATGTCGTGCATAGCTTGGTACCTTTGAGGTAACTACAACCGATAGGAAACTGGCCCAACTCTCTCCAACACCTCAAATAGCCCAACGTACCTAGGAGAAACACTACATTGTATCCTAATCCTTATGTGCACCAACAATGGTGTGACACATTGGAAAACATGATCCCTGACCTCAAACTCCAGAGGCCATCTCCACTGATCAGCATAAGACTTCTGATGAGATTGTTCAGTAGCCATGCTTTTCTGAATCAACTCTATAGGCTTTGTGGTCTCCTGAACAAGACGAGGTACCAGAAAATCTACCTATCCTTCCTCCAGATAACATAATGGTGATCAACATGGCCTACCATACAATGCCTTATAAGCTGCCATTTGAATAGTTACTTGAAAACTATTGTTGTAGGAAAACTCCACAAGATGTATATGCTTCTCCCAAGAACCTCCAAAATCCAGGATGCATGCTCATAGCATGTCCTGAAGAACTTGAATCATATGCTCTGACTGGCCATCAGTCTGAGGGTGGTATGATGTACTCAAAAGTACCTGTGTACCCAAATCCATTTGTATCCCCTGCTAGACCTAAGAAGTAAAACATTCATCTGTAAGTGAAATAATAGAGTGCGGAACTCCCTGCAGACGTACAATCTCACGGATGTACAATAGTCACAGCTCATCAACACTAAAGTTCTCCTTGATTTGAAAAAACTGAGTAACCTTCATGATTCTTTCAATGATAATGCAAATTGCTTCATTCCCTCGAGGAAACCTTGGAAAACCAGTCACGAAATCCATCACGACGTCATTAAATTTCCACTCGGGAATGGGTAACTGCTATAAAATCCCTATTGGCCTATGATGCTCCGCCTTTACTTGTAACAGGTGGAACACCTCATGAAAAAACTAGCAACATCCATCTACATACCTGGACACCAATATTAACAGTGTTGATCATGATACATCTTGGTGACGCTAGGATGAACTTCTAAAACAGAGGAATGAATGTTCTGCATCATCACCTCGTGTATGTTTGATGGCACCCATATGTGCCCCTGGAAATGCAAGGTCTCATCCTCACCTATATTACATCAAGGAATAGGTTCCTCCCCTAACACACTCTCCCATTGGACTAATCCTTGTGAATGTGACAGCTGCCTCATTTGAATTTTATCCAGACGATTAGAGGTAACATCTACATAAGATAGAAACGTCTACCCCTCCATATCATGCACCATCAAATGCATCCCAGAGAATAAAGACATAAGCTTCCACTCACTTCTGGCCTCCCGAACTTCCCATATTGTAATGCTCCTTCTCAGCGCATCAGCTACAACATTGTCTTTCCCCGACGTGTAGGCAAGCATGATGTCAAAGGAATAAAGGTACTCAACCCACATTCACTGTCTTAAATTCAGACCATGATGAGTGAAGATATACTTGAGACATTTGTGGTCGGTGAAAACCACAAAATTCTCTCCTAGAAGATAATGTCTCCGACAGCATAGGGCATGAACAACAGCTACCAACTCCAGATCGTGTGTCGGGTAAATTTTCTCATGTGGCCTCAAATGCCGAGACTCGAATGCAATGACTCTATCTCCCTAAATTAGAACAACTCCCTACCTGATACCTTAGGCATCACAGTAAATAGTATAGATATCACCTGGCTCTGTCAAGACTAGTATTTGTGCAAAAGTCAACCTCCCTTTCAGCTTTTGAAAGGCTGACTCATAAGAATATGACCATAAGAACATTACACACTTCTTAGTCAGACTAGTCAATGGTGTCGCTATATCTGAAAAGCTCTGTATGAAACATTTGTGGTGTCCATCTAGCCCAAGAAAACTCCTCACCTCAAAGGAATTCTTCCACTACTCCCAGAAAACTATTTCTCTCACTTTCTCTGGGTCGACTAATACTCCTGTCTCTAAGATAACATGACCCAAGAAATGAATCAGATCCATCCAAAAGTGACATTTTTAGAGCTCAGTATATAAATGATGCTCTATCAGTGTACTCCAAATGTTATCAAGATGTGTGTCATGGTCGTGTTGAGTGTGAGAGAACACCACAATATCATCCACGAAGACCTCGACGATAGAATCCAAGTATAGATAGAACACTCAATTCATCTGTGCCATGAAAACTGTAGGCACGTTCGTGAGACTGAAAAACATAACCATATACTCATATAGATCAAACCTACTCCAAAAGGTTTTAAAAGGTATATTTGATAGTCTAACATGCAATTGGTGATAACCAGACCTCATGTCAATCTTCGAGCACACACGGGATTCTCGAAGCTGATCAAAGAGATCATAAATCCTTGAAAGGGATATCAGTTCTTGACAATCAGCTAATTCAACTTCTGAGAGTCCACACAAATCCAGAGGGTTCCATCTACCTTTTTAAAAAACAAGACAGGCGAACCCTAAGGAGAAGTATTGGTTCAGATGAATCCCTCTGCCTGCAACTCCTCCAACTGTTTCTTAGTCTCTTGTAACTCTAGTGTTTCCATCCTATATGGAGGAATGGACACTGGTACCGCTCATGGAACCTGATCAATCTAGAAGTCTATGTCACACTCTAGAGGCAAACCTAAAAAGTCCTATAGAAATACATCTCGGAAATGATCCACCATTAGAGGAAAGTCTAACTGTAAAGTCCCCAGGTCATCAAGATATTGACTAGCAATCTAGGATGCAACTCCTCCCAACCCATGATGCTCTGGACCCACTCTGGTCACATGGATATCCCACTCACACCTATGAAGAAATGATTCACCTTCTGTTGACGTGAAACTCATCCTATGGAGATAATAGTCAACGACTTCCTAGAATGGAACGATCATGTCCATATCAAGAATTAAATCATTTCATTTCATCTCTAGGACATAGAGGACCCATAATAATTAACAACCACCAACATGTAGAGGTCCCTCCCCACACTGACGTACAGTAGCCATTCCAGTCCCCAACGGAGTGTCTAGCGTCAAGGTATCAGCAGAGGAAAAGAAACAGGGACCAAGGCTCTCTACAACAGGGACAAAGATAAAGCTATGAGAAGCCCCTGTATCAATAATAGAATAAGCTAAAATTCAGGCTACCAAGATTGTACCAAGAACTGTAGATGGTTCAGGATCCTACTTCTACTGGGTCTAGTCGCCTACAATAGTATGGCCTATGTAGCGGCCCTACGACCCTGCCTGACAGCTCTGAGCTGATCCACCCTGTTTTCGTTGAAGAACCAGTGAATGACTATCACGACCACAACCTCCACCTTGGCTGGAACATCCAGAAGAACACAACTTCCCAGACTGGTGAGAAACTAGGAGTGCAGCTTCTGAATGTGGAGTCATAGAAGAACTCATGCCACCAATTTCTAGTGAGAAGAACTAACAAAAGAGCTGAAGGTGGCCCATATTACCACAATATCAGCAGTCCACTGTGTCTCTCAGTCAATGTGGACTCATATGCCCGCTCTTCCCAGACTGGTAGCACACCACCTGGCCACAAGACGATGCATCCCGCCTACTCTGATCCCCTTGTGAAAACTCTCTGTGGCTCTTCAAGCTGTAAGGAGGAGGAATACTAACTCTGGATGTTGAACCTCTATGTCCCACCACTCAATAATCCCTCAGATTTCACTCTATGATCAGCACCTGGTTGACGATATAAGATATCAAAGTCTACCTAAAGCTGTTCACCTATGATCGAAAGTAGTGACTCAGACCATCCTCAAGCTTCCACGCAAGCCACCCCACATCACCTCCTGGAATAGGCGTGTAACACGGTATCTCTATGATGTGATATGAATACTCCATAATAGTAAGAATACCCTCCTCCAAACTCATGAAATCTCGGGCTCGATTGACCCTCAAGGTCTCTAGATAGAAGTAATTGAAAAAGATGTGCCAAAACGCATCCCAAGCCATATTATGTTGGCATACCGCCTATGAGATCACATCCCACCACCTATTGGAGGAGTCTCAAAGAATGTAGTTAGCGAGATTCAACCTCTTCTCTAGAGGTATCTCTTGATGCTTCAAAATAGTCAGTGTGGTTTCTAGCCATGACTCTGCAGCCTGGGGTCCTCCGCCCTCTGAGAAAGTGGGAGGATGTCGCTGCTGAAATACCTGCGTCAAATCATCCATTGATGGGGAAGATGTGGTTCTCCCTAAAAGGTATGCATCATCCTCAAAAATACCTCTCTAAAGTGTGCATCAGCACCTATTTCAGGTATAACGGCTAGTGCAAAGACTGGCATAACATGAGGATCTGCTGGAAGTCCCTGATCAGTCATGTTAGTTGTCTGATCACCACCTGGAAACTAGCACATAAACGGGGGACGTCTCAGTGGCATGAATCTACTAGGTCAAGCACACATTTTAAAGCATGATTACCAAGGAATGAAAACTAGAAGTGTACGAATGGAACAGTGGAAGAAAGAACACATTTTTTATAAAACATGACTACATGGTTTGTAAAATTTCTACATAACATGTTCCATTAAGTAATTTACATGTGTGTGTAATCCTTCCTAAACTATTCATGTAACAACCCAAACACACGTCTTGTTGTTTAAATACACGAAGTGTACTTGAATCATCTTCCCTTCACATGTCCTTATACACAGTTAAGCCAAACGTCTCCCCTAAGACAAGACTACATGACATGTTCAAGATAGACATGGTTTGTACTAGACAAACTTCACCTGGCCCATGTTATTAGTGACATGACCT
The DNA here is from genome assembly GCA_963277665.1 of Viscum album. Lineage (NCBI taxonomy): Eukaryota > Viridiplantae > Streptophyta > Magnoliopsida > Santalales > Viscaceae > Viscum > Viscum album. The sequence continues at coordinate 965,376,525 of OY728136.1, forward strand.
AACACATAGCTCACACTACATGACATGTTACAAATGGACATGGATTGTATAAGGAAGGATAACGCCTTCCCGTGATGTTTGTGATACAGACAGGTACCTGGGTTAGACTACACGGCTTGTTAAGTCCTGAAACAGCGTCTATAGCTTAGGCTGTCATCCATCCGTGTTGTTAGTCACACGGGTGGACATAAGGTCTCTACACACATCATGAACATCTGGTACATTGTGTGTTCTATAGATAACTCTCCACCCTGTGTATCTTCCCACACGTCCAATGAAATTGTTAGAGACTACAGGGTGTGTACATAAAGTACACGACATGTAAATAAGAAAAACAATTTATTCCTGAAAAGAAGAACACATGGCTTGTGGTAAAAACTACACGGTGTGTATTCTGGGTTTTTCAAGATATTAACCCTCAAAAACTACTCCGGAACCCAAAAAAAACATATTAGAAAATTGAATGTGTCAAGTCCCAATTTGTGAGGGCCCAAACTTCCCGAGAATCAAATCTTAGGAACTTATACATGTTATAACAATGAAAAAATGCAATGATCTACCAAATTATGGTCCATGAGGGACCATAACACATCAAGAACCATAGTTTGGAAGTCATTCAAACAAAACCTTTACACAAAATATACCCTATCAAATAGTACATATTCTTATAAAGGCATCTATCACAACATTGTCCATATTATACACAACATATATCACAACAACATGCAATAGCTATTGCATCCTAGATGGTATGGAAAGAATGCAAGACATGTGATTTATAGAAAGTGCCTATATAATGCATGAGATGAAATACACTCATCTAATCAAGTTGTGATAGAAATGGAACCCCAATTACATCAACCATAATAGCACAATACGTGTGAGTCACAAAACGGTGAAAATAAAATCAAACATAAAATTTCAAACCAGAAAAATTTCAATAACGAGGTAGATTGGATTTTCTATGTACACTGGTTAGCTAATCTTGGGAATAGCTTATTACCAAGTACTAATTCCTTCCTATCCCTATCTAAAGGCTCCAAATAGTTAGTCAAGAGAAAAAACCTCCCTCTGATACCAATTTGTAACTTCCCAGTTCCGGAATCCACCCAGAGGCGCCCCATACGCCGTTGGTCACATGGCCTCAAGCACATTTACCCAAATGTAAGAGGCTACCGACTAGAAGCGAGGGATTGGGTGTGATAGTGGGGAATCTATGCCATCATTTGTAGAGTACACACCAGAAGTAACAACAAAAAATTGAGGAAGCAGTAAATATCCAACAATAGTAAACAGTGGAAGACTTGAATAATAGACAACTGCAAAACACACACACACACACACTTATATATATATATATATGAAATGATGCATGAAACATATATCTTGGAAAGAATCCAAACAATTAACAATTATGGAAATAAAAATAGCACTAAATCAAAGTATAAAAGAAAACGATAAATAGCTCCTCAGCATCGCAAGCCTAAGCTTTGTCACATGCTATCTATATCCACAACAAGTCGTGTACCTGAAGTAGATGGGAACATTCCCTTATCTATACCTGTGAAAATATAATCTGTGTGGACCCCAAAGCATGGACAAAACTGGGCGTGAGACTAAATCCCAATAGGCAACCACCGAAAGATCTGTGCCTAACAGTCAATGAATATATGGCAGGTAAAGTACAAAAAACAGTAATCATGAAAGTACTCAGCAGTAAACAATCCAAAATTTCAATATCAAGAAACAACAAACAAACAGATAAGAACAAATAGGTTACCCTTTTGGAAGTACTCATGGCCAACACCTCTGTTCCTACATAAGAAGTACAAGCATCCCTCTGGGTAGTGCACTCGGCCTGACATCTCTGGTTAAATCATAAGAATTCATAACGACTCTCTGAGGAAGCACTCACAGTCAATTCCCCTTATAGTCTATGGTAGTCGAAGACACTCTGAGAAAGCTCACACAGTCAACTCCCCTTATATCCCCAAGGTCAAGGACTCTCTAAGGAAGCTCACTTGTTCAATTCCCCTTATATCCCAGGTCTTTCAAAGACTCTCTATGGAAGCTCATTTGGTTAATTCCCCTTATAGTCTAGAGTAATCAAGGTAATTAAAATTAAAACAATGACTCTCTGAGGAAGCTCACATGGTCAATTCCCCTTCTAGTCTAATGTTCTCAAAGACTGTCTAAGGAATCTTACTCAGTAAATTCCCCTTATAGTCTACAACACTAGGTTCTCATGGACTTGTGTAGGTCAATGAGAATTGCAATACAATATGGCCAAAGTAAACCTATAGAACTACTTGGCGAATCATTCTACAACACATCCTGCATGTTAGAGTACAAATATTCCACCCTATAACTCTAGGCATGGAAAACAGGCTAGGCAGCCAAACATGCTAAACAGGACCAAACAATCGTAAACAGAGCATGCATAGTCAAAACATGAAAAGCATAGAAAATAAACCCTATTCACATTAATTTAACTTCTACACAAGAACAAGAATGATAGGCAATCAATAAGGGTGAAACGGTAAACACACAATACCCCATTCAAGGGTATTGGTATAATTTGAACATAATACTCAAAGACCATTACCAGAAAGGCACAAAACACCTACCTTATTGTTATTAGATCACTCTATGTGAACTTCGAGGCTTGATTTACTTTAGAACGTTTAATATCTACAAAAATGTCTAAAATGTTCAACCCCAGATATCTCAAAAGAGAAGTGAAATCAGAATATGGTGCTCTAGGAGAAGAGAAAACCCAATGTCGTGATTAAAACACAACTGACGGTGTTTGATTTAGACGACAGAGGCATGCTCGGGGGTTCGTCGAAGATCTGTAGCTGTATGGAGATCTCAGTCGAACGAGACCTAAAAGAAGATAATTCTAGTGATTAGATGCGACCCCAGTGCATTTATTGATAAAAAGAAAGTACACAACATGTACTTTTGAAGTACATGATGTGTAATCACCATTTTTGTACTCTGCTTTAGGCAGCCTCCAGGTCACCCCACATGGTCATGTGTATGGCTGCTATAAAGCCAGCACCCGGCTACCTATGGTAACCAAGTACACGACATGTAATCATAATGTACACGATGTGTACTTCGATAATTTCCAAAAAAACCGCTTTTCCAAAAAATGACCACAAAAGGAGAAACGTACCTGAAAACAGATCCGTGTTCTTACAGAATCTGTCCCTAGGTCAACAATAAATTCAATCTCCATATCTTGAAAAACATAAGGAAATTCTTAAAGAAATACATCAATAAAATCTATATCTAATAGACCTTCACTAGTCTATATAATTTCATTATTTTAATTAAAATAATCTTGGTATCATTATCTTATAAATCTCATAGAGTTCCTGACATCTATATATTTTATTAAATGGTTGAAATTAGTAGATAAATATTTCACTTCTCTTCCTCCTATAATATCATGATAATAAGAAATAAAATCCATACCCTGAATGAAATAAATATCCATTACAGTTAGATTAATTATATTATAATGAAACGCCATAATAAAAATATCAATACAGAGGTAACCAAAAATATTTTGTTCCTTTATATTTTAACCATTATTTTTCATCAATAGTTTCATCTTCTTTTCTTGAGATGATTTTTTCATTTTGATTGCAAATTTGTCAAAAATATGGGATTGTAGAAATATAGAGTCTAATACGGTTTTATCCTAATTAGAAATAAATATTATCATGCATATCCCCACTTAATTTTTTTGCACAAGATCAATTATAGAACTAAAAAAAGATAAATTTCTAATTCATTTTATAGTAAATCATGATTAAATCCAATTACAGTAACTAAATTTGAAAAAATGATAACATAATGTCCCAAATAATTGAAAATAAATCAAATCACTAATATATAACTTCAGTTACCCTATTATGTGATTGATGATAAATATTTTTTTTCACTAATATGACCTTTGAAAAAACATTCCATAGAAGTAATAGTTACTAAATTTTTTTATAAATTACCCAACATTATTTTTACCACAATTATCTCAATAATATAACATCTTTTAATTAAAAATGGATTACATTGATGAATTTTTCCCAACCTTTTCCATCTTGGCTACTAAATACATTCTTCATCATGAGTGGCATCAAATTCATTCTAAATTTTTAATGAAGAATGATTTTTTCTCAAATATTTCAAATTCAAATGTATCCAAATATATTCATAAGCATGGTTTCAATAATGAGTAAAATATATTAATTTTAATATCATTTTAAAAAATAATATCAGGTTTATACATGGAATACCATATATAAATTACTTCAAACATAGATATATAATATTTTTCATTCGTAATTGAATTATTGGAAATGTTTCAACACTTTGATAGAAATAATAATATGGGAATATTTTTCATGGAAAATATAATTAAATATTCCTCATTCCATGGAAAAAATATCATCATTCTCCTTAGTATTATTTATTAGATACAATCAATCAACATCACGATAAAAAGGCCAACTTCATACATTTTGAACAAACCATGACATTAAGTAACATTTACATGGAATTTATGCATCATTTAGCTGAAACTATATCTACATTTAATCTATAATATAGAAAGTTATATATAATAATATTTTTAACTATCAACATGTATCTCTTTGACAATCAGAAAATTAACTTTTTATTATTTCAACAAAATTTTAAGGAAAAGAGTGACAAACCAAATAATCAACCAGAAAATATTCATGATCCAAAATATAAAGATGAACCATTAAAATAATTCATTATCCTATTTTAATTATTAAATGATTTAATTTACATTTCAGAGAACTAATATTTATATATAGAATTTCATTTAGAATATCATTGAACCAATAGTTCAACATGTCCCATGTCTACATGTGATCCACATATTTTAACATTCTTTAATTGATTCCTCTAATTAGAATGAGATCATTATTATTGATCACAATTCACTAATCATTTTTAGTTTACACATTAAACTATTTTTCATACATTCCATCATCAACCTCAATTGGGCCTTAATATCAAAGGGATCATCAATCATGTGTTCCACAAATTATTTTATAATCACCCACGATGTCCTTATATGCAAACCCTCCCTCTCTGCCTTGTTGTTCCAACTGACCAATATAGAATTGATCCTTTAATGCTACACCACCAGTTCATCCTACCCCTGATTATGTACTCCCATCACACCACTTCAGAGCTATTGATCTTTATATGTTAATCCATCAGGTTTCTTAAATTTTGATGAGATTTAATCTATCTCCTGTGGCTTAAATTTTTTGGAAGATCATGTCTCCATGGGTCATGACACTCTTTGGAAAATATTATTTATATTTTTCATGTATGTCACCATAATAATAAATGGATCAGTTATGATTCCGTCTATACCCAATATCTGATTTGGAAGGATATTTTATAGTTGATTCCTTCCTTCTACATATTCCCAATTTAATCTATTAAAAATAATAATAAATAGACATATATTAGAAGAATCACCACAGTTATAGTAAAATTATATCTTCTTTGTACATAATTATATGTTTTAATCATCCCCAGTTTTTCTATTAAAATTATACTATCTTCTAATATTATCTAAAACATACCTTTGATACCAAATAAAAGGATACAACCTTAAATATTATAAAATCTAGAGTCGTATGTCAATAATTATTTGTCTAATATTTGAGGATCAAATCATATTTATATTTTTAGATAATTATATCATAAATAATATATAAAAACTATATAATACAATTTGGATAGATCAAATTGGTATCTATTTTTCCAAATTATAAAAAATGTAATATAAAAAATTTCTTCAATTCATGAATAATCTAGAAGACCTTTAAATAGAAATATTATATTCTCATACCAATCCTTAAACCCTATGAAAACATTAAAAATATGTGATGACAAAAAAATTCTCATTATAAGACATAAAAAGGATTAAAACCAAACTCTATTGAAATATTTGAAAAACCATTTTTCTAATACATACGTTTCTATGCAAGAATGGAATCATACTTGTTATAAAAAGATCAATTATCATATATTTGAAATATAAATATTTTACCTGGTAATTTATTATAATGAATAGAAAATCCATGTAGGGGCCACAATATATCATCTCATATAACCCTTATAAAAACCATGTAGAACCATCAAAAACTGGAATATGTATAAAAAATTATTCTAATAAAATTCATCATGGAATTTAATTATTACCCAACTCATTGGTGTAACATCTAGGGTTCCCATCATATAAGATTTATCATGCTCAATTGGGATATCTGGTTCCACCAAGAAGGTAGAAAGTTTCCAAGGGTCGTATCATGGATACAATATTTTATTCTTGTAACATTATTTCAAAAAAACCTATGAAAAACTCATTTAATGTAATATTAATGATTATTAGGATATCATAATACCAATTTATTTTATAAAAAAATATTCAATTAAAAAATAAAATTTAAAATTGAAATATGGATTTTATTTTTATAAATCATGAAATATCATAGGTCAATCCAAACAACTTCTAATGGTTATAACATCTAGAACCATTATTTTATCAATATATATTAAAATAGAAAAATACATTTGAATTTTTGTCATCACGTTTCACATATTGAATATAAGAATACTCCTCTTGAAAACTGATGAAATAAATATAAAAGAGCCATGAAATTTCATTTTTAAATATTTTATTTCAATATACTAAAATTCATAAAGTTTTTTTTTTAAAAAAAAATTATTTGATGAAATAATGTTTTTATGGGAAGTAATAAAACATGATTTTTTAAAATTAATTCCCTTGAATAGTTTGTATCATTAAAAACATAATCCTTGTGAAAGAATAACATTAAAAAACATTACATATAATTATAATTTATAAGTTCATGAAATAACATATAAATAGGATATATATATGCATCTCATAATAGAATATTCTTAAAAAATTAAATATATGAATGAACAAATGAAAATTGAGATGATGTCCATTACCTTGAGTCACACTCGACACATATGTTATTAATAATCCAAAAATAACAATTAAATGTTAATTATCTACATTTTTATAAACCATTGTAATTATTATTATTAATTTTATTTGAAATTTTATAATATTATATATGATTAATTTTTCGATTAATTTTTCATCAGATGTTCCGAAATTATTCATCTTTTGTATAAAAATTGACATTGGTAGGTTTATTATGGAATAATAGGCAATTAATTAAACATATAAATAATAATAATCTATAAATAAATATAATATTTTAACTGAGTTATTCTTTTTTAACTGATCACGAAATATGGTTTGGAAAATTGACCTATGTATCAATTATGGAGACAATAGGTCATACATATGCATGCGTATCTTATCCATTTTCCTGTGATATTGATGGAAATAACGTATCTAAAACTTTATGATACAAAAATTATAATTATGAAAAATATATAATAATATTTATTTAAATAGACTGAAATATATTATCTATGTGACGTGTTAATGAATAATAACACATTACATCAAGGAAGTAGTAGTCCACCTATACACACGAATGATATTATCATTTTTCAATAAGTTTAATGGTATGAAATAAAATGATATATTATAATTTAATAATAATTATTATTTCATGTAAAACTTTATTATTTCATATGTATCATATATATTACTTCACATAATCATTATTAGATTTTATCTAATTCATTAGAGAAATCTAAATCCCATCACTATATGAGGAAGTAGTCCTCCATACAGATGAGGTAATTTATCATATCACCCATGTAATGGTAGTTAATAAGATATATGTGATTTAATATATCCATAATAATATTTATGTTACCGATAATATATATATATATATACTTTAAATCCATCATTACAAAATAATTGAGGGGAAATGATGTAAAACAAATCAAATTAGTTTGTGAAGGGGTAGTGCACCATACCCATGAATGATGACTTCATTTCCAATTTCATGGAAGAAAATATTGATTTATATTATCTAATTACTGTAAAAAATTAAATTATTTAGTTTATACTAGTTTTTTATGACATCATAATTTAATATATTTGATGGATATGGATGATTAAATAAAATAAAAACACTCTATTAAGCATGAAACCTCTTCCTCAAAAGATAGATTTTATTGTTAGAACCAGATCATTGTATAGATGAATTTATGTTATAAACACGAAATCTTGATTATAGAGATATAATTATTGATGTTATTTTGGAATGCCTTTTCTGATCCAAATTGCATTTAAGGAGTGAAGAGAAGATGAGAGTGGGCCACCTTCTATAAGTGAGGTGAGTGTCACAGCTATAAATTTTATACTAAAAATGTGACAGACACACATTATACAATAGAAAATGATCCAAAAATTTAAAATATTTATCCACAAAAATTATGTGTTATAATTATTTCTATAAATTTGTTTCAGAATATTTTTTAGTCATTTAACTCCTATATTTTTAGTTTGTCCAAAATATAAACCAGAATTTTCCGTAATTGCGGTTAATATATTTTTTTTCTTCATTATTAATTATGAATTTTTTTTAAGAATAAACTATTTTAAAATATATTGTATTATTAATAAAAATATGTAATAATTTTTTAGTAGAATAATTTATCCTAATCACCAAAATATAAATAAAAATTAATATCATAGACACGAAAAAAAATTGGACTTTCAAGAAGTTTATTTCTCAATAATAATAAGGTTTTATGTTATATTTAACTAGAAATTATTACTTTATGAATTAAAAAATATATAACATTAGATAATACAAAAATTTCCTTTAAATAATTCCTCATTTGGGTTTTTTATATAAATTAAAATACAGAAAGAATATTCACCTCAAAAATGATTTCAAAAAAATAGTTTTTTAACTATTAAATTATTAAACAATAAAATAAAAATATAAATACAATTAAAAAGTAATATTTTAGATTAAATATTAAATATAAATATTTTTTTAACATTAAATCATTTTCCAGACATATTAGGACTGCTGAATTGTACTTTTATTGAAAATAGTTGTTATTTTTAATAATATTGGTATTTTAACTATTCATTAATAATAAATTTATTCATAGAAAATATAAAAAACTCACCATAAGTAAAATTTAAAATATGAAATATAAAGTAGAAATAATTTTTTCAAATTCAAAATCTATAATTTATAATGTTATAATTTTAAATATAAACATATAATTAAAGATATTTAATAAAATAATTTACTTTTGATTTTAAAAAAACCTAAAATATTTTTATGTAATATGAAAATAAAATTTATTTTCATTAATTTTAAATTTTTTTATTCCTTAGTATTGTGGGGTTTTACATGATATATGTCTCATTATAGGATAATTGAGATAATAAACCAGTACTTATATCATAACATATAAAATAAAGGCGGTTGTGGAAAGAACATGATTTGGTGTTGTAAATGTGATGAAAAAAATGAAAAAGGGAATATAAGATATTGATGGGTTGTTCAATCAAAACAAATCAATAAAAAAATACAAAAGGAATTGTTCATAATTAAACTGAATTTGAGATAATTATATTATTAAAATGAAAATAACAAATAATTTCAGAATATATCAATGTGGTTATTATGTGAATGAAATCTAAATACACATAAATTAATTGGAAATATGTAAATTCATTGGTCATTATGCCCATGAAATTGAAGTAAATCTTTGTTAAAGAATATATACAATAAAATGGATATAAATTAAAATAATAATCCCATTACATTGGAAATTTATATAGTTAAACATGATATATCTTCTTGAATAATAAATTTTCATATATAAAAAATCTATACCAAAAAACATTTATATTTTTCATAATAAGAACTATTCACCTATAATTTCTTAATAACCTTTTAAAATTAATTTTTTTTCAATTAAATAATTTTGTGTTACTAATAAAATTTAACATCCATGTTCCAATTCAGTGGTTTTGTTCGATAGAACATAGTCATGGACTAATCATTTCAATAATATTATTATTTTTAGACTATATTTTTTGTAAATCTATTAATTCACATTTCCATATATTGATATGTAAAGTGTTGATTTGTATGTGGAATATAAAAACCCATTTATAATAAAATTTGATTCAAAAAAATAGATTTTATTATTGATTGTAAATATCTATATAACAATTAATGAATAATTTTATTTAATTAAGTTAACATATTTTAAATTAAATAACTCATACCAATCCATCCATAACCATTCATGAAATAAATATTTTACATAGATCGTATAGGTTGTAAAACCAAGCCAATTAAGGCTTGTTTTAATGGCTGAATGTGTTGGAAAATTCTAATTAATAATTATAATACCAATTTTATACAATAATAATGTTTTTAAAAAAAATTATCATATTAATAAATAATATTAAATATTTAATAGTTGAATATTTTAGATGTAATGGAATGATAAAATACTATTACATAAAACAAATCACCATTTAATCTTTCTACGAAGTTAAATTATAATATGACTATTTTTTATTAATTTTTTCAATATTAAAGAAAATATATTTTTTAAAATATATTATTGTTTTAAAAAATATTATTTGTATTCTACAAATATTTTTAATTGAAAGTCCATACAGTACAGTGGTGAAAATTTTGATGTGTAATTCCTAGAGGTTCTTTTTTTTCTATGAAATGAGAAAATTTTAATTTTCCAATGGTTTAGATGAAGAAAAATAATAGTTTTTACATAAACATGAAAACATTTAAACATAAAATTTTTAATTATTTTTTTATATTAGTATATGTGAAATTTATTTTGATGATATTTTAAGTGAATGAATCATGATAGTAATTGGTTAATAAAATTACTACGTCATTGGATTCAATCCATTACAATAAACCTTAACCTTATATAGATTTAGATTTTTGGATAATATAACATCTATGATATGAGAAGATAGAATGAAGTAGTTATTGGAAGTATTTATAAGATGTAATGAATTTTTTTTCATTAGAAGATGTGGGGTAGTGAGTATCTTCTTTAATATGTGATGAGGGGGAACATTTGAAAATACATATAAAATAAAATTAAATATACTTCATTTTTAAATACATTTTACCCATATTAGCCAAATTTATAGGATATGATAATTATATTTTAACATATAGTCATCTAATAATGTTATGGTATGTTTTTCTAAAAATTTGTGTTTTATAATTTGTCTAACACTATATAACCATTTATCTTTATATTAAGTGAGTTAATTTTAGAAACACAACATATTTTTATGAAAAAAAAATTAATCAAATATATTAACTATTTTAATGATATTACTTCAAAATTTTAAAATAATTTTAGTGGAATGAGTGCAAATAGGATGAAGAAATTTCATTTAATATAATTATTCATAATTCGATAAATTTTACAAAAATTCCTTTTATGAATAATAATGTATTTACACTAGAATAATTTATAGTTTTGATTACAATGATAATTATTTAATTATTTTTAAAAAATATATAGGTTTGTTTCAAATAAATATGATTTATAATGGGAAGTTATTAATATATTATTTTTTAGAAGAGGTAGTTATTTTTTATTAGAAAAAATAAAAAATATGTTCCAAAAATACATGAATCTATTTAAAAAAAAGAATTGGTTTTTACTCTATGAATTAATTTTTACATATTAAAGAAGATTTTTATATTTTGAAGTCATTATTATATCATAGATATTTAATAAAATTTATGGTATTTGTAAACAATAATTTTACCCATTGAAAATAAAATCCACAAATTCAAAAAGAATTATAAAAAATTACGCATATGGATATTTTATGCTACTAAATTATTAAATGAATTCTATCATGTAAATCCTTAATAATTTAAACATTAAAATGAATCCTACATAATATAAAATTAAAATTATTTGTTCATTCAATACATTATTGTTCAGACATAAAAAATTACAATAACATTATATTCAACTTTTCCTTATTTCATAGATGTTGTTAATGTGTTGTGAAATTAAATCCTAGAATTTGATAAAGAAATTCATTTTATATCATTTAATAAAATAAATATGAATAATAATTTTAAATATTTTATGAAAATTAAAAATGAAACAATACATAATATTGATAACATATGGTATTTATTATGCTAATAAATTTTTTTTATCATGCAATATTTTCCTTATAAAAAACATAATTACATCCACATAATATCATTTTGTGTGATATGCATAGGTGGTAGTTACAAGTTTTAGTTCAAATAACATGGATCATGTAGTTATTTCAATGAGTTGGAACTTATAATGGATATAATAGTTTTTTCAAGTCATACATGAATAGTGGAAATCACATGTAATGGTTCCCACAAATGTTACAAACATAAAAAGATAATGTAAATATTCTGTTACACTGTGAATATGGTGTATTGATGAAAAAAAGGTCAATGAACTAGAAATTTATATTTATGTATCCATCCAGATTATCTAATGTATGGATCATGATGAAATATATAAATTGTGTGGGTATGTATTTAATAATATATAGATAGTAATAGGTTTTATAACATAAGGTAAATTAAGGTTGATTTGAATTTAAAGTGGAGTTTAAAAACATTAACATTTAAATTTAAAATTTGTATTTCTAATTATATTTATAAAATGAGTGATATTCTTCTTTTTCTAAATTAATCATTTAAATAAGAATCTACATTACAATTTTTATTTGATTATTTAGTAATCATCATATGGGACACCATATATACGGTATAGATATATATTTTTGGTGATATATGTGATGAAGTTATCACTTTCTGATCACTAATGTATGATTTAGAGACATAACATTCTCTGGAACATCAAATACATAGATCAATTCCACAATAATTAAGGATATATGTCATTGAATAGACATTGCATGTTTTATATAGGTTGGGTTTTTCTTGTAAAATCATTCAAAAGATATTCTCATTAATGGATAAAGAGGATTCTGAAGTCCTCATAATAAGGGAATTTATAAGGAATAATTGTCATATCATGATTGAATAATTTATATGGCCTCAAGATTAATTTGAAGATATGATGTTGATAATAATTTCACATATCTATATTTCTAATAGTGGTTAAATGATGATTCTTGTGACTTATCAATGATTCAAATCATTGAGCATGGAAATACAACATTATCATGGACACTAAGCATACACAAGGGTAATCTGTTAATATATTGGTTCTTATTATGTTTTATATTTATCAAATGGTATGGAATTTAATACATGGGATGGATTATTTATAGATAATTAGCAAAATTTAGTTATTAGGGTGGTGGATTATGCTGATATTTGTCATTTATGAATATTGGAATCAAAATGTGATCTATAGGTCATATATATAAAATTATTATAACGTATTTCTAGGCTTCACTCACTAATAATACATCCTAATGACATTGTAAACACCCTAGGACATCACACATAATTCTACTATCATATATACAATCCTATACTAGTAAGAGTCTCATGGGAAATTCATCAATCAACTTATAAAAGGATTCAATATTTTATCTAACTTGGTGACTATTTACTAATTAATAATGTTTACTATTAATATATTACAAATGTTTGTATCACTATACTTATTTATTAGATATGTTTGGTTGTAATAAAAACAAATAATAATAAAAACATTAAATTATATAATTAAAAATAAATTCATTTTGATTTTTTTTCAATATGGGTGAGGTTATATGTAAAATAATAATTATACATAGACAGGGATCTAAAATTAAGAATCCTCACAATTACCTAAGGTCATCTATTCTATAATGTACATAAATAATAATTAATGTTATAATTAATCTATAAACAAATATCCACATTAAATCATTTTAATTTTATATAGTCGATATAGATGAGGTTCCCATATTTAATAATGTGGGTATGAAGGTAAAATATAATAAATAAATTTATGTCTTGTTTTAAAGTGGCTTGACCACAAATGAATTTAATAAATACATCTAATGGTTCATCAAAATCATATTGATAAAAAATACATACAATATATTAAACATCAAAACATATGCAGGGGTGAAAATGGACTCAAATTGATGGTCAATTCAACACTGGAAAACCATTGTGACTCCTTCATATGGAGACATTAAAATCTAGAGATTTACAATATTGTATCACTAAAAAATTTGAATTTCTTTCCACAAAAATTATATCGCTCACTATGCCCTTGATTTAGAAATAATGGTGAACACTAGTAGTGATTATTAATAAATGGGTGAGAGTGTATAATATATTGTGGTTTCCTAAACACTATATATATAGTTATTCTATCAAGTTGAATATACTGATAAGAAAAAATTTATACTGTAGTAATCCATTTTATATAATATTAACCATGGGATTAATTGTTATCCTTTTTCTATAATTACTTAGATCCACCCAAAATATGTTAAACAATCCCTATTTTTTTGGAAATCCCATTATTGGAGTAATGTGGGAGAATGAATTTCATTCCATCATTCAATATTTTTATGTGAGCATTGATAAATGTTTTATTAATAACATTGATTATAAATAATGTTGAATGGTCTTCATTCCATTATCTAAAAGAAATATGTTATTCAATTTAAGAAAATTTATTTTTTCATGAGGAACCATCTATGATAACATGATATATTAGGGTATATAATTTGTAATGTTAGTAGATCATATAACTTTAAATTACTCATACACTATGTTTTTAATGTTTATGTTATAATATATATATATATTTATATTTCTATTTCTATTAAACTAGTATATGGTTGAACCATTTTTTAAAGCATTAAATGAACCCATGTTAATTATATTACTTTTAATTGTTTTTAGGGAATGAGAGATAAAAATATATCACTCACTAGATTTCACATCATTAATGAAATACACAATAAAAATGTCAATTATATTTATATGTAATAAGGAGGGGAAGAAGTTGAAGGTGAATTTTTCTATACAACACATTCAGTAAAAAAATAATAGGTAATGATCTAATTGGTTGGTCGAAAAATTAACCCATAGTTATTATTATTGTGGTGGATGAATTATGGGTTGTTGAAAAAAAAACAGTAATCAATTGTTGCACTAACACTAAGATTTTTGATATTATCACCCCTTATAACCATTGTCCCAATTTATGTAATTTTTTCAATGGAAAGAAATTAAATTATCATAGATATTATAACAATTAAAAATGAAACATAGTAGAAGGAATACTGAATTATACATTAATTAATTTCTGAGGATCCTCATGGTGATTTTTAAAACATCATAGGGAACCTACAATTAAATATTTCTAAAATTATAATATGTTGAATTAACTATTGCAATAATATTTTATCCCATTTTGGATATAAAACATTTTTGAGAGATAATTGATGTGTATAAAGTGGGTGTTTTTATGTTAAATTAAATAATCATGTCCAATATATCCCTAATATCAACCTTTATAGATATTAGGCATTAATACGATGAGATATTTAAAATACAAGTTATTATTTATAAGGATTTCAATAAAATTATCTATTTATAAATTCAACTAGATGGTAAAAAATACAACATTATAGATTCTAACTAATGGTTTATGATTTCTGGGAGAAAAATGTAAGGCTATTCTACGAAACGTATTCAATTATAATATGGGTAAATATTAGATAAAAAATGACATTTTAGGTTATGAGGAGAATTTATTTTAAACTATTGAAAATAAATCTTAATGTTAATTAGGTAAAAATGTCATTGATAATTCTTTATAGTAATGTTGATATAATATTAATTTTATTTTCATGTAATTATAAAAGAGACTCTATGATAGGTATTTCTCCCTCTCATATTTTCTCTACATAAAATAATTATAAATCCTATTAAAATAAAAGATATATTATCATATTACTTTGTGCACTATATAATTACATTATTTAGAATAACTGTTAGGCATTATAGGGTATTTTATATAAAAATTCATTAACCATTTGGTTTATTCAATTTAGTTAGTGATTCATGGTCATAAAATATGAATTTACATTGGAAGTAAGTAAAAATATTTCCTTAGAATGAGAATAAAAAAATTCCCAAGAGAAAGTGGGAAGACAGTTTTTGACATCCTAATCCAGGATACCCTAGTCAATAATATATATTAATATTATATTTTTGCACAAAAAAAATTTCTTTCATGGGTATTGTCATATCATTTTCTCTTACATATTCATAAATGACTATTAGTATTAAATTAAATAGAGGGAAATGATACTATTTTCTCATAAACATATACACAAGTATAATTATTGAGTAGAAATATTATTATAATATAAGATAAATCTTGGTTACATATTGAAAGAAGAACATCCCTTCAGGACATGTGAATTTAATAATTACATTTGTGTCATATCAGTGTCGCATATGACATCATTCTATTTTTTTGACTCATTATATGTGAAATAATTTTAGTCTCAAGTTAGATTAAATGCTGATGTATGATTAATGGATGGAAATAGTTAATCATGATTTTTTAACTAAACCAGTGTTATATCACTACAACTTCAGATTTCAATTTGAGTATATCTTTTTAGAGAAAAAGAGTTTGCCAAAATTATTTTGTAAATATGCCTAGAACCAGTGATTCCTGTTTACCTTTATAGTGTTATTTATGGTTCCACATGTGGTTTTATCAAAATTTAGTATATATACGTTAAAATTTTATAAATCAACATAATGGTTTCGAAACATAAAACTAAAGACTAGACAACATCTTAGAGAACCCATAATGGTATTTTGTCCAAAAAAATTATATATAACATATTTTTTATGATTAAAATAATCTAAAAATAACTAGAATGATAAATACAAGTTTGCAGTTATATATTAAGGAAACACAATGAGTTGAATAATATTTTAGGACAAATTGTACTAAAAAATCCATTATTTTATGATTTTTAAGAATATTTTTTTATGTTAAATCATATAATAGTGATGTCAACATGAAAATATTGGTTATTATGAATCATGTGTAAATAGATTCAATAGTATGAACAATAATTTATTGCATAGAGTGGCATATTATTTTTATATAATAATATTGATTCAATTTAGATTTATATTCAATACATTTCCAAATAATACCTACCTGATGATGGAAGAGGTTTAGTGGAATTTTAATCATTAAACAATAAAAAAATAGAATATATATTATTAACCTTATTTTTTATTATGTTGTTTATATCTTTCACCCTTCCAAGACATATCATAATTAAAATCAATGTTTATAACCAAGAGAAAGGGATAAATAAAAAATAATTATCTCTATTTCTATATATTGAAAACACCAGATATATTGATGAATGGTACCATGTTATAATAAAATTAGAATAATTGTTTATGAAAATGATCAATAATTAAAATAATCAAACATAATTTTTCAAAGTGATTTATTCATAACACTTGAAATATGGTTTCTCCAAAAATATTATAGAATATATAAGAGTGGAGAATAATAAATAAAAAATCTAGAGACATGAAATTATATCATTTTAATAAGAAATAACTTCCATTCATGAATATAAATATATAAAATAATTTCCTTAGTGATGGATTATAGCCTAGAAAATCATAGTGGATTTGATTCACTCTCCATTCCATAATATCCATTATCAAGGTTCTCCCCCAATACAATATAACATAAAAAAATATTTTACCTAACTTGTTCCAACCCTCATTACCATCCTTCTGATATAATGAGATATCCTCCCTCTCCATATGTATTTGAGGGATATATAATTCATGTCTCACCTGTCACATAATGGATATTCTTTATTTGTGTTCCACATGATCAAAATATATTCACAATATCATAAAATCATCAGCATGGAATGGGTAATGGTTTCATTAGAATGTAATCTCTATAACCATAACCAATCTAGAAAAAATAAAGACGGAATCATCATATCATATCCTTTTAATGAAAATAAATATCAATGGTTATTGTTATAGATATGATCTTTTTTTAAAAAAAGATCACTATAATATTTCAAGAGGAAGAGACCCATTTTATTTGATAATATAAAAAATCAAAAAAATATTTCATAATAATTTTCAATAAGAAAATGAAATCTTGTAATATAGTACCGAAATAAATTTTCATTGATGATTATTGGTTAATTCAATCATGCATTGTTTTTTAATAAAAAAATAATTTCATGTTTTTGTTAAAAACTAAAAAGTAAAATATACGGAAGACGATAAGGAGGTTAATTTTAAATAACTAGATGGAATGTAAGATATAGAATGAAATTAACATAAATTACATGATTTAATATAAAAAAACAATAAAACAATTGGAGGAATATAGGGATATAAGAAAAAGATTCCCACATTAAGAGAAAATCATGTTCTTTCTTCCTAAGAAACAATCATTCAATCATATGAATATATAAAATTTAAAAAAAACCAGAAAATGAAATAATTATTAATAAACTAATCTGAGTAAATGAACTATTATTGTAGCTAAATATTTCTTTTTATTTATTCGATTTAAAAATTATGCATTAACATCCAAAATAAAAATAAGATTTTAATTAGAAACTTGTACCACAACTCCATCCTTATTTGTAACAACCCAAACCTACTATATAACATTTTCTAATATATTATACTAATATATAAGATATATAATAAAATTTTTAATTCCTTACATGTTTTTATAACATATTATCACACTTTTATTAACTATCCTTCATTATCATCACTATCTAGACTTAACTGGTTAGTTTTTCATGTATTATTTTTTTATATTTTTTTCTTTGAACATTGATCCATGTTCCTTTAGGTGATAATTTAAAAAATGATATACAGATATTTAATATTTATTTTATATGTATATAAAAATTCATATAAATAAGTGATTATAATTGAATTTTATAAAAATGTGGAGCCGGTAATCCATACTTAGGCATAAGTGGGGTTTTAAATTTTTTTGATGGATTGAATAATTGAAAAGTAAATATTAATTCATGTTTCAAGAATAATTTTTTCAAAATTTATACCATATATAAAAAATAAATCTTTTATAATACTCATCCATGAATTATGGTAGTTTAAAATGCTTTGTATCTTTATGTGGAGGTTATAGTCCATATATACACTAGAGTGGTACTTCTATCTCACATTGTATTAGGAAATAGTTTTAAATGATTGTGTCATAGTCATAGTAAAGTAAATAATATTTATAATATTCAATTAAAATTTTTAGGGTTACAAAATTATTATATGCAGTCAAGACATAAATGAAATTAAATTTTATTTCTTCAAATATATTCTTATTCATTGATTGAACTCTTTTGGTCTACTACATAAGGATTTAAGGATTGGTGTTAAGAGAATAAAATTTGATATAGGATTAGTGGATAGATTATAAGATGGTATTTTATTATTTATTTTCATATATAGAATTCTAAATCTCAATGAATGAGTGGGAAAAATAGGGTTTCTTTTATTTGTGTCGAGAGGGACACCATGTAATTTTATAATAGATTCAAATGATATATGGTCAATTTCATTGGAATGTTGCTCCAAATTTGATTAGATTATATTTTTTCATATGATAAGGGTAAAATATCTTCATTCAATAACAATTTTATAATATTAGGATAAATTTTACCCATATCCTATGGTTTACCCTCCCACTACTGAAACCCATTTTAACTATAATCATGGTATTTTTTTACTATTATCACTATTCCACATGAATAATAATTAATTATACCCTATTATATTATTTTAATTATTCTAATTTAATATTTTAAATCTATTTCATTAAAATCTATTTTTATTCCTTTCAGAATATAAATTTTATTAAGTTATAAAAGGTTAATAATAACCCCTACTTGAAAAATTGAAATTTATGCAGAAAAAATAATATACATTTACATGAGATATAAATAACAAAAAATGAATTTTAAAATATAATATTGAATTACAATAATATGTTTTCTATTTCATACAATAGTTTATAGAACTGACAACAATTTATGATATTAAAGTCATTTCCATTATTAAAATAGATTTTTAAAAAAAATATGAATTTAAAACTAGAAAATTATTTATCCAATAATCTTGTATAATAGTAATTTATCTGTAACTATTTAGATTATATTAAATTAAATAACACTTTAGTAAATATACATTTGAATGGAAAATATAATGGGATATTTACATGAGAATTATTCCCCTTTTTTTTCAAAAACCTATATTTTTATATATTCAATAAAAATTAAATATTTTCTCAAATATTATATAACTTCACCCAAAAAAATATTAAAATTTTTAAATAAACAGATATCCTATTATTAAAATAATTTTTTTAAAAAAATAAAAAATCATTATAAATATCACAAGATAAAATCAAATACAAACAGTTAATGAGGAAATAATTTTTTTGAAGCATAAACTAAATTTACTAAAAATTTAGTACTTATTTAATATTAATTTTTAAAAAATTTAAATTATTAAAAATGATTATAAGAAATTTCCCAAAAATATTTACTTCTTTTCATTCCATCATTTTTAAAAACATTGTTATAAAAGATTACTACATCTTAGATTATATATACTCTATGATATGTATAAAGCATTATATTGAATACATAATTTTTTTATTAAAAGAAAATAAATTTAAAATATTTGGATTTTACATTATTAACAAATTAAAAAAAATTCCCATTAAAACTCCATCACTATAGTATAAAAAGACAAGGATATATCTACTAGGTCAAATACTTGGGATCCAATGTAACATCATAATATTTATAAATCTAGTTGAGAACTTTTATCTAGTTTGTACTCATTCCCTTTAGAATGTTATCAAAATGATCCTTGATTTATCATGGATATTATTTAGAAGAAAGATAATTCTGTAGGGGAATTACCATAGTGTTAAGTAAATGAAATGGATCATTTATGTACTTCCTTATGAAAGATATATGGAACACATCATGGAAAAGATATAGGTTTATTTATAGTTCCAAGAGATAAGATATGTTCCATAAATGATCATGGATCTTAAAGGGACCAATATAACTAGGTATCATTTTTATATTCATTGTGAATATCATGACCTTTTTAGTGGTGTAATCTGATGGAAATCATTCTCACTATTGTAAAATTCTAAATCTTGTCAGTAATTCATGGGATCACTCTTCAATCAATTCTATGTTGTATAGGAATGAAACTGAATGTATATATGATTATATACCATTTAATATTCAATCATAGTTCCCAATAGGTAGATTTCCCTTACATCCTCCAATTATTATAGAGTTCTAAATTATTTCTACTTTTGGATTTATGAAGTTAAATCTGAATTGTCGATTAAACGTATTTATTTTAAGAAAACATAAATTTCAACATCAAGAAAAATTATATTTGTCTAAAAAGACCCTCTAGGGCTTACCTAGCTGATGATAATCTAAGGGTGTCACCCCAATCATGCCTATTTTTATCCAAGATTAAGTTACTAGCCCTAAGTTGGTGTGTCCCACAAATTAGATTAATTATCCAATGTACCTAAATGGACACAAACACATATTCAATCCCACGTATTGATGAATTGTTAAACAACACAATAGATACCAATGAATTAATATTTCTATATCCCATTATCAGAGAACCAAATTGTATGGATAGAAAATGTTCCAACCACAAGCTCACTGAAAATAGAAAAATAATGTCTACAATAAAAAGTGTAAGGGGAGTATAGTAAAATTAGAAACTATTTATAAAATCAATCATTCTATCCAAAATATATGATCCACCTACTCTCAGTCTTCCCTTGAATCCATCATATGGTCTTCCTTCTAAATAAGGCATGACCTATGTAGACAGATCCCATGTAGAGTTGAATATAACAATTCAAATTTAAAAACATTGAAATCAATATTCCTAACACATCATTAATATTGATATCATTAATACATAATTATTTTAATCATGATATAAGAAATAAAAATAATAAAAACTAATATATAATAAAATAATAGAGAAATAAATATAATGTGGATCTCTATCTCAACAACGTGTCTAAGAAGGTGGTGTAATCATTATTTTGCAAAGGTAAACTCCATGTAACAAGGAATCAACCTTATTTTCATCAAAATATTATAATATAGGTTTAAATATATTTGTAGTTTGGTAGCATCTTTAGTACGACCCATCTTATCACTAATGATGCTCGGTTGAGAGGTCATGAACATTAGAATGCACCTAATATATACTCAATAGAACTCTATGATATCGATAAAAAGGGATTGGGTCACACCTAAAACCACTCAAGGATATCACAATCCCAATCATGAATACCCAGTTAAATATTGGATCATTTCCCATGCTGTCCGGTCACATAAATTACACAAATACCACATAAGAAAAAGATAGAATTATAGAGGATCACACCTAAGACTTCAAGGGGGAACAAAAAACCTATCAAAATCTCTACCCGTATATAGAATTGAAATTTTATATTATAGAAATTATTTCACAATATACCATCATGGGGATGGACTAAGGGATCAAACATGGATGATACCTATCTCTACAAAAATTTCAGGGGGAATTGAACCAAAATCACACCATATTCTTATGAAAAATAATGAGTTCCCTATCACTCCCCCTAAAGAAGAAACAACCTATCAAATATTGGTACACAAAACATGCCTCACTTATCCTGTAAAATTCTATTTCACACATCGAAATTAGAATAAATTTTCCAAAATAATTGGCATATTTTGTAGTGGCGCACAATATGTAGAGATTTATATTGAAGAAGATGTGTTGTCCTTCACTGAATGTGTAGCATAGGAAATCATCATCTTCTAACGACATTCTATGTTAATTTTTTGATCTATATATGGTGTAATATACATAAAAAATGTATATGGATAGATCCAACACTCAGAATATGTCATTTTACCATTCCCATTTACTTTTCAAAGTACACATCATGTTCCCCAACATAAACATCATGTGGTTCCACATGGGAACTTGGGATTATACTCCATATATGAACTATGATTCCACTGTGGGATAAACATCATGATATATATAAAACAAACTTTTTAACACCACATGTATTCATGAGATGTAATCCATATACACTTCGAGTTGGCTCGATAAGGTTCACATGGTGTGTCACACATGACACATGACATGTGATACATTTTAATTTGGAGAAACCATAATGCCAAACTAATCAGAATTCATGTTGTGGATTCCCAAATAGTATTCATTCTTGTCATGATTTTACCAAAAATCTCTATTGAATCACATGGATTCTATCATTTAATGTATTATCACATATTCTTCCACTAATATATCCTATTGGTTTTGGATTTCAGCTATTTGATATTTTCCATCACAAGTTATTGGATAGTGTATATCTAATCCACACATTATACCTTAATTATTTCACCATACATAAATAGAAATAAAACATCATTAGCCACATGTAACCAAAATCTAATTTTGATACATAAATTCATTATACAACTTGATCACATCAACGATCCTGAATATTTACATTTCAAAATACACTATTTCCATAATTATCAAACCAACTAGAATATATTTCTTGGTATTCATTGAAAAATAGGCCAAATTGAATTCCAATGAGTAATGTGTGTAAAATGGTGGAAAAATCCATAAATACATAATAGCATAGAAAACCACATCCATTGATCAGGTTTGAATTAATTAGTTTATCTTATAATGGTAAATAAAGGGTAATAAATACATTAGGATAATAATTCCCTAACCCTATGTGATTTATAATACAATATAAAAAATATGATTAACCTTGGAATAAAATCAGTAAATAACTGATTCATAATTTTATAGGGGAAATAGTAAAATAATACATGAAAAAAGTTATTACATTTAGTATGGATCTATCATAGACGAAGAATTAATTTTCATTGTCGTTACTGGAAAGATCCACAAACTCCATTATAATTTGTGATGCTTTGGGTACCTCGACTATTAATCAATTACCAAGATGTCCACCAATTCTCTACCATTCCCCTTTTTTAATCCTCAGGGACATTTAGAATACCATTAATTTAGGCAAAAAATTATATTATAGGAGATAATTTTGCCTTATAAATGTAAATTAAATATGAAATTTAATTATATTCTATTTCACTCATGACCACATTATGAAAAAAACCCAATGCTAACATTGATTAAGTAATGGATTATATAGAACCCACATCATTGAATCAACAGTTGATATAGATTAATAATATTATACTCCATTTGAATATTATTCTACTATTTTAAAATACTATGTTTTTGTTATATAATATATTTTATTTTTTCATTGTATCAACAATGAGGATATCTGATCCTTGGAATATAATGCAATATCGTCATGTACCTCAATATATTTTTGGTAAAATATTCTATTATCATATTAAGAAAAAAACACAATGTTACACTCACCCCTCTTTAGGAAATTTTATCCAAAAAATAAAATAAACTACTCAATATAAAGGATATTGTGTATTTAACAATGATTTCCTCTCCCATAATCACCTATAAAGGATTTTGTATTATCAACAACCATGAATCAAAGGGAAAGTATTTCCAAATTACAGTATTCCATGGTCAGTAATCAATCACAACTGGGTTCTTGAAACTCCTTAAAAAGGTACTATTACCATCAATTTAATAAATATCACTATTCAACATTGTGAAATGTGACATGAACATTTTTCCATAGCTTTTACATGAGAAAAAGTACCAAGAACTCACATTAAATATGATCCCATGGACTAGTGTTATTCTCAAACAATAAGGAAAAACATGAAATAGAATTTGGGGCTATTAAAACAATAGATATTATACTATTAATGATAAATATACATAATACCAATTCAGTAATGGTATATTAAAACTCAATATCTTCTCATCAAAATAAAATTTCCAAATTCAATAGTCCACATGGGACTCCTAACATTTTTATGCAGTCTACAACCACCCATTGATGAAATAAACCTTTCAAAACTATATTTAGGACCAACTATTGGACCACATGAACAATATACGACTTTTTACTATTAGTAGAGTTGTGGCCTATACGGTATATAATACATATCCATGAATATTGCAATCGAAAATGATGGACTGGTATATATACTGTAATAAAAAACCATTGATGGTTGTTGATGATCCATGTATGAGACCCAAAGATAACATTAAAACCTAAAAAATTTACATCTATACCCAAACATTCATCTTTACATGGTCATCATCCTTAGTTTGAAATAATATATATGTTAACTTGAGTCTAAATGACTCTTTACATCCCCTCCATAATAATCACATGATGTGAGCATCATAATCAAAATTTCATTTCAGCGAGTTAGACGAAGCCAGAAAACCTACTACATGATCATGAATTAACAAATGTCTTGTCAGATACACTCTCCAATGGTTAGGAATTCAAAGAAATACATGTTATTCAACGAACACTTGAATGGAATCCTAATTGTACCATGATCTTGGAAAATCCATCGAGATAACAACAATGTTATAATTCCATGTATACATCAATATGGGTACCTCAAGATTCACCAACTGATTGGTAATAACCTAAGAGATAATAATATAAACATGATTCATCTTCATTTTTCACTAACATAGACGCTAAAATAACTTGATACATCCACACATCTCATGAGTGTTATATTGAGGTAATGTATCATCATTAAAACACTATTTATGATGACTAGTGTCATTATCTTCCATTGAAAAAATAACACATGATTCCAAAATTAAAAAAATCCAACAAGAAAATTTCCAGTGGATTTCTTTTCAAATAAGATCTTATAATGAATATCCTAAATTCGTAAATATATGACTCTATAATGATGTTATTTGGAATAAACCATCAAATGAATGTATGATGAATAAAATAGAAACTCAAGGATTTTATAGGAAGAGACCAAGAACTCCACCATATTACTCACAAAAATAAGTAACACCTCATTATGAGTATTAACTATCACCACAACATTATTAGGTGGATCTGATAGTCACACTACCTTAATCGCTAATGGGTCAACATGAACCGCCACGTTTAATAGATTTATCTTGATAAGGGGACCTCCCTAATCAATAAATATTAAGTTGAGATAATCATAAAATTATTATACTCTTACAGTATGTTGAGGGAGGATTGAAACTTCAAGGGAGGTACATGGAAGGACATGAGGAGGGGAGGGCAGGGCCAGCTTACCTAGAGAGGAAGCCAAAAGGAGGATCCATCTCTATCCCAGGAAAAAAACCTGATGAACCCAAGAGCCAAGAAGGAATGGAGGGACTATGCCCAAAAGGAGGCCAGAAATGCTGCTAGGGAGGGGGAAGAACAAAATTATCTAGTTATCCAAGGTGACTTTGAACCAAAGATAAGAATGATGAACCAGAATGGTATCTAGTGATGTAGGAAGAGAAACCATGAAGGCATCATATGTCTCGGATGATGACATCGAAGAAACAACATGAGAAGGTCCCAAATTGACAATGGGACCCAAGAACATGGGATGGCGGAAGGCTCACATACTGCACCCTCTATACACCTGTAATGATTTTCCATTCAACAGTCATTGGAAATAAAATCTAGGAAAGAGAGGATATAAAATATCCTAACTCCAACTGAAATATTCTTTCACCTGAATATCAATTTTTTCTGGTTGATGAAGGGATAGATCAAGATCCACACAAATGCATGCCACTGCCACCTCCTCATAGCATTGTGTCCTTGTATCCAAGTAGAGACAGCAACCAAGGCAATCAATGATAGCATTCTGGAATCCACCATTATTGAATAGGTTAAGGAGTCCTGGGAGGTCGATCCATACTATGGACATATGGATCTCCTTGCCCCAATGAGCATCCAATGACCACCGTAATAGGCAAATACTTCAATGGATGAAAGAGCAAGGTTCCCTAAACCAAGCCTCGGTAAAATCCTCCTCTGGAAACAGGACGAGGTAGAAGGAGTTCCGATGAATATAGAAATACAATTCATTTGGTAATGATTTTTTATCTAGTGAATTATATTGGATGTTTTGTGTAAGGTAATTAAAACATGTAATGGTTTTGTATATGTTTACCAGTGGTTTGTTAAGGGTTCTATGAGATGATATTCTAAGATAAAAATATGTTTTCTCTATTCTATCTACGGTTTTATGATTTTCCATGTAATCAAGATTGATATCACATAGCTTGTAATTATTGATTTTTGAGACTATGTTATATTTAAAATACATATGACATGTTTTCATATTTTATGATATATGTATTAATGTGTATGATTTATTTTATTATTTTGTCATCTACATTGATTATGTCATCATAACCTCATTTTCTTGTTAAACTCACTATATAATGTCATTTACTCAGGCTTATATTTTCCTTGTTTGAGAATTTATTAAAATAATTCTAATTTTATCATATCACTAGGTAATAAATAAATAGATTTAGTGATTCATGTATATAAGAGATATAAAATGGACAATAATGATATTCTGGGGTGAATTTTGAAATATTTGTTAAATGGGAGGACTTCACTATTGACAAAAAGGGTGGTATTTATGATAGAGATTTTCATAAAACTATAAAACCCTAAACCAAAAAGATAATTGATGACAGAAATGATGAAATTAAACCATTTTATTATGTTTAGTTTGGATGGAAAATTCTTTGACAGCGATAATCATCATCAAATCCCTAAAGGTAATTTTTACAATTTTTTCATTGAATCTAGGAGTGTTGATTTTGGGATTTTATAATAGAAGTTGAGTAGTTGTTTAAGGAAGAGTAAGTGGTTATTTACATTATTGAAACTATATCCTCTAACAAAATTGTGCAAATAATGGGACATCTAGCATTGGATAGTCTAAATAATAGACTCTTTTTGGGGGAAATGCATCAATAATTTCTCCAAAGATCATTATATTTTTCATTTTCATTAGTTTTCAATAAATATTATATTATTTAAAATTGTTTTTTTATAATTTTAAAATCTCTAAAAACTATTATCAGTAAATCAATTAAATTCTGATAAAACTCATGTTAGATAATAACTCAAACCAAACATCAAATAAATTTCATTATGATTCTTTTTTTACACTAGATTATTCAAAATAATTATTTTGAAAATTTATTGTGGATTTATGGGAATATATATAATAAGTGTGGGGGAAGTATTCATGCCTTTTAATGATTAATTTAAAATAGACTTTAGGATAATTACAAATTATAAAATAGTAATGCATGATTTTATTTTGTAATACATGATATAAATTGTGTCTATTATTAGGAAATTACCATAATATGGTCTATAGAGTTAATTTCATTTTAAATTTATAGAGTTAATTATTTTACGTGGGACCTGGGAATTGTTTTTAGATATTTTATTTTATTGAAATGGAATGATGTTTTTGTGATAAGATATTATCAAAATTGAAATTATAATATTAAGAAAAACGAATTATGAACACACATAATGACAAATTTGTTTTTAAAACAATTACACCATAGAATGTTAAATAATAATGTATTAAAATAATTTAACGAAAATTGTGTAAAATAGAATATTGGGATACCATTATGATACTATGAGAAATTAGGTGCATTGTGTGTGGGTAATAAATTAATTTTTATATATGTATATATCCAGAAATTTCATTTCGGAATACATGTTTGGAAAAAAAATATTAGGGAATATTTTTCAAAATTGAATCTTTCAATGTAAAGAGACAATTTAAATTAATTGAATAATGCGTAATTGATAAAAAAATATAATTTGTGTTCTATCATGTATGTTTAATTTTGTTATTTTGTTTGAGGAACTTAGTAGATATTTGTAAATGGAAATACCACATAGTAAATTTTTAATATGACATAGACGAGAAAAAAGTGTGTGATAGTGAAAGGGATCATGAGCCTGTAAGGGGCCTCACGACCCTAGGTTTCCCCTCGCCATCGCCTTCCCCTCCCCCTTTGCAGATATGCACTGGCTTTTCCTTCTGCTCGGCGCACTCATGGTTCGCGGGAGCTGCCAGTGGCGGTAGCTTTCCATTACTGGAGAACATCCTTGCTGCGGAGCGAGGCCCATAACCATTTCTATGGTTAGGGTTTTTCATAGCACCCAGATTTTGGTCTCGGGTGGTTTTAGATGCTGTGGTCTCGGGGTTGTCATTGCAATTCGCATCATCTGCAGGTGTGATGGGAAGATCTGGCCTCGGGTGCAGTTTTGAAGGAGGCGACGGGATTTCCAGCAAAGGCTTGTGGAGGGGTACCCTACAAGCGAGATCTGGCATAATTTGTGTTTGTACTCGTTTTTCTGTGTGTGTTTTTAGGTTTATTGGTGTGATGTTTTTACGGCGCATGGTGTGGACTCATCTTCGATTCCGGTGATTGGTGATGCATGCTTGGAAAACGAAATCATGGTTTCGGGTGATGTGCGATGTTCCGTGATGGCTTCACAGTGGGGGATCAATTGTTCACGGACTTGCTGTGGTGGTTTTGCTGCATTTTGGATGTTTTTGTGCTAGTGGTTTGGGTTTCTGTCGGGTTTTTGTGAATTTGTGGAATGTTGTTGGGTTATCAGGTTTGTAGTCCACAGTGGTTAGAGTTCATAGTGATATCATGTCAACAGCGATGGCGAATGTAGATAGTGAGTTTGAGAGGTGTAAGGGTTTAGATACGGGTGATGAAAATGGTGTTCTCTCTATTTTTTAGGTTCTCACTAACCCAAAATGTGACTTATTTTAAAATCATAAAAAGTTATAAGTCTAATATGACATATAAATGCATATTTCAATCCATAAATTGGATCACAGATAAATTTAATGAGATATTGAGACCAATTCATAGAGTGGGTATGAAAACTAAAATATTAAATGAATTTATGATTATCCTATTATCTCATTTTTTATTTAAAATGAGATAAAACATGTATATTAAAATTAAAAAATTAATTTTATATGTAGGTAATGTAATATTATTTATAGTGGAGAGTTATTTGAGCCATCATTTTCATGTAATAATATACATCTAAATTTTAATTAACAATATAATCAATAAAATAGTATGAAATTATTATGTTTTTTTGTTTTTTTGTGATATTAAAATTAAATGTTTCAGAGATTAAATCTTGATTCATATTTTTTAAATTCATAAATTTGAAATAAATTTATGTATGTTAATTGATGATGAAAACATTTTTAATTGTTAATTAGTTAATTTTCATGATTTTAAATTGATGTTGATATTTTATTTTCAACAAGATATTGAATTTTTTAAACTATTCATTCTTCATGTATAATTTGGTTTTGTTGGTTATTGAAGGATCTTATATTTGATGTTCATTCCTATTTAGATTATTGAATTTCCAATTTCACACTTCTGTAATGTGAATGATATGGTTAGGAATTACTTCATGAATTATGATAATACCATTAGAATGTCACCTTATACATTAGAACCATCCATAAGAGTTAATAGTGGATCCGAGTTTATAAATCACCACATAAATTTCATATTTATCCAATACTGTAATCTCATTGATAGTCAAAAAATGTGTTGCTTTCTTAGTAGAGGGTCTCATTTTTAGGTGTAGTTTCTAACCACATAATAATTAATTTATGAAATATATGAGAATTTGTTTTTAAGGGGAAACTATAAGGTTCATATTGATTACATTATCCATGCTAGTTTCAGTTTTTATTTATTTGGGAGGGATATTTGGTAGATGGATTCAAATTATGTGGTCTGGAAGAAAATGATGTTCTGAATGTATTTTTTATTAATTAAATGATTATAGAGGACAATTTTTTTATATTTCAATTGAAATTATACATTTTAATTTAATTGTTTTATTATTTTATTATATTCAATAAAATTTTTACGCTTTTTTAGTTATTAAAATGTTAGATTCATTTTTTCATTCTTGAAATAATGTTTTAATTTGAAATTTAAATTCAGTATCTCGAAAATGAATAAATTTTCATTATTTTTTATTGAATTATATATTCATTAACACATATATATAATTTTAATTAAGCTATAAATAAGAATTCGATTTGACTATAATAAATCTAAATATTCATTTAGAATTAGTTAATTCCTAAATTGAATATTTATTGTTTAATATTTGTTAATGTGAGGATAGACTGATGAAGCACGTGGTTAGAAAATAGTGATTTTATTCATAGGATTTTTATACTAAATGTGTTAGTTGATAGATCCTAATAATCAAATGATATAAATTGTCATTATTTATTTCTCATAGTCTAATTACATATCAAAGAACATCAATCACTGAATATTTTGGAAATGAGGAGAATAATCTAAGTGATGTTTGATTTGATCTATTTTTCGGGGATAATACCTTTGAAGGGTTTTAAATAAATGTTGACACTCTTTATTAAAGGGTTTGGGTCATTGAATATCAATTTTAGAGTTTTAATATCACTTGATTCATGAGTTCTCTGATTTTTTAACATAGATATCTATAGCAACATATCAAATTTAGATCTATATCAATGTTACAATATTTATAAAAATTAATGATAATGCTCATAGGGATTTTTGTGTCCCCTTATAGGAATATAATTAATTTAATATCAAGTGGGTTTATACACCCTTGTAAAAAGAACATCTATATGTTGTCTTATAAAATATAGCACTGGTTGAAAAATATGATATATAGTTTGTTCATAAATACAAATATGTTACTATGTTCCTTTATGATTCAACAAAATGGGACCATGTGGGAGTATTCTGACTCATCATGGATCAGTTCACTAGATCTAATAAATTTATTACTTTTAAATTGAATATTTTCCTAAATTTTCATAAAGGGATGGGTATCATTAGGTTATGAAATTATAATATAGTATTAGATTTGATTCACTAAGAAGAGTAAACATTTTCTATGAGGATATGATCACGTAATTTAAATTCAGTTGATGTTTATTTGTGTATATTATTCAATATTTCTATATAAACTTATGTTAGAGTGATGGTGAGTTCAAAAATTACTAATTTCTATATATGAAAATATTGTTGAATTATTTTAAAGGGATAGTAATTAGTATTTTAAGGGATGTACTATTTTCTCCATGTACATTTATACTCATACTCTGAAATTGTTCTTTATATTACAGTTATCATATATTTTGATTTCTATTTTTTATATTCATGGGGAATTATTTTTAATTTTTTAGTGGGATATATAAAATATGTTTATTCATATTATTACTTTCTTCCTTTTTGTTTCCAAATTATTAATTTGTCGATTTCATTTATAACTAATCAATATTTAACATTTGATAACATTATTTTATATTTCTTATGATATTACATCCACCTAATTAATTTTCCTCATAATCCAACACCACTTTCCAAAAATTATTGTATTTGGACTTTTATGTTGATTTATGGTGATACAGTTTTAAAAATTAGATATTAGTAGAGCCAATTTCATTTTTCATTAATGTTATATTATTATTGAAAATATAATATGAGAAATTAAAGGTAAATAACATAGATCATTTAATCTATTGATATGTTAAAACATATTACTATAATATTTTTTTTTTAATTAAATATAAAAAAATAGTTGTGTTTGGATGAATTTCATACATCTATTTTACACAAAAGTTTTATATATTTTAATAATGTAGATTCAATTTGAACATTTATTCAACCATTTTTTAATATTTCTCAATATATTAATATAAGAATTTTATAATGTAAACTGAAATAAATAATTTTAGATGGTTGTGTGAATACTTCCATGACCGACTCTGTGTTATTAAATTATCTTATATTCCAAATAAAAAATGTGAAAATATTGATATGGACTTTGTGATAAATCTCTTTCATCATTTTAAGATTCACGATTAACCATATTTTGGATAAATTTATGGATATAATATTTATTATATTTATTCAGAACTACCTAACATTACACACAAACTATTGGTTTTAGGTCGAACACATCATTTTTATGTTTTTGGGTAATATATAACCATTCTAGTTCTTTAGTAACCTTTTTTGGTTGATATTTATTAAAGAAACGATATTTAATTTTATAGATCATTTTTTTATTATTTAGGTAATAGAAGCGATGGACATTAAGGCCCACTTTGGAAAACATTATATTTTTATGAAATATATTCATTAATATACTCTATGTTTGCACCACTAAGTCATTATTTTTCAATTTTTACAGGGAAATTCAAATAGAAAATAAATAAGTCGTGAAATATAGGAATTAAACTAAAAAATAATTTTTCTCATTCATTAAAATAATATAAAAAATAGAAAATATTATCTTTTACTCATAATGTATTATAACATCAAATGAAGGGGAATTTTTTTTTAGGGGATAATAAATTGAGAAAATTTATTCATCAAATCTGTGAACTCCCCTATACAATGTTTTCTTTTGAAAATCATCATTATTATTACAAAAAATATAATGATAATGTATATCATTAATGAAGATAATATATTGTGATATGAATGAGTAATATATAAATATTTATATTATCACTATTACAAAAAATTGTATTGGAAATATGGTAACTAGAAATATGGTTGGTGAAATTATAGTTTTCATATTTGAATTTTTCAAATTTGTCATGAAATATTTCAATGGATTGTAGTAGGTTTAAAATAATATAACTAAAAGTTAATAAATAACTACATAAAAAATATAAATTAATGATTATAGAGATATATGTATATATATCTTTGTAACATTTTTGAATTATTATTAATATTGTAATTAATGATTTATTTATTATATGAACTAAACATAAATGAATATATTATTATCTGTCAATTAGAAATATTTATTATTTATAAAC
Source organism: Viscum album (assembly GCA_963277665.1). NCBI lineage: Eukaryota > Viridiplantae > Streptophyta > Magnoliopsida > Santalales > Viscaceae > Viscum > Viscum album. The sequence goes on from OY728136.1 coordinate 965,410,552, forward strand.
TATGACATTAAAATTAATTTTATATGGTGAATATTGATTAATATAAATGAAATATATGTTAATGAACAATTTTTATTAATATTTTATTATTGTAAATTGAATTTCTAATTTTTAGGCATTATTGAAAAATAATTCAATATACAGACAAATATAACAATGTAATATAATTCATAATTTATTTTAACTAAGAACAAAACTATTAATATTTTAAAATTTCATTTTTATATAATATTTTAACTATAATTAATCAATTTTTTTCCTTGTGAATTTATAAAATTAAAATATTTTACTAAAAAAATAAACAGAATTTATTGTTTTAGTATTTCAATATTATCCTAGATTGAATTATAAGATATTTCTAAAATAATATTTTTAGTGACTATAGAAATTTTTATTTTTACTAAAAGTGAACCATTTACCATGAAACCAAGAAGTAATTCATTCTTGAAAAATATAATCATTTTTTGTATAAAAATTAAATTTTTGAGAAAAATTACGCAATTTATAATAAATATTTTGTTATAAAACCCAATTTATAACATTTAAAAATGTAGAAATATTTTACTAATTGAGAAAATAATTTTACTATTTTTAATTTAATTAGGCATCTACTAATAAAAACATGTTTTATATTTCATTAATATTTGATTAATTTTTTTTAATAATTAACTAATTAATGTAATTAAAATAATATAAATTGAAGATATTATTCCAAAAATGACTTGAATTCCAAAAAAATGTAGTTTTTATAATAATAGGTTTATATGCTATATGATTGAATTTTTTTCATAATTAGATAACATTTATATTATAATTTCTAATTTATTTCTGAATATTTTATTTTAAAATTTTTTAATTAGGACTATTATATATATTATTAATAAAATTAAATTACATTTTGAATATTTAATTCCCTTATTAAATACAATAAAATGTTAAATAAAAATATAAATTTAAAAAAAAACATGATAAATTTATTAAAATTTATTTAGCTATGATTATCAATATTAACATATCCAAAAATCCATTATTATGAAAAAAATCTATTTTTCATTAGAATCATGTTCTATATCTATATTGAAAATCTAAATTTACAATAATAAAATTATCCTTATCAAGTAAAAAAGTTCTCTCCTCCACCAAACTTCTCAAAAAATTATATTGAATCATCTCATTGTAAACACCTACATATTCTCTACACAAATCTATACACATTCATTACTAATATTTTTTTCATTAAAAATGTTAATGAAAATTACCCTCAATCGGTTACCCAGTGAGAACATCTAAAGGGAGAGGTAATTTTAACATCTAAGTTATATTAATTCATTTCATCTACTATTATTAGAACCTATTATATCCATGAACATGTGATTATGTAATTATTATTAATAGTATGATCTGGTTACACTAATGTTATGTCCATTTTATATCTTCCTCCTAAATAATTCAAAAATTTAAGATTTCTTCATCTGTACTTAATAAATGTTACCTCCCTAAAGGACAGTATGAATTTTTCATTAAATTCAAACATAGATGATTAAGAAGAGTTATTTAATGAATAATTATATAATTTATAACTAATATATGGTTATTAAATGATAATTATTTTTTTCATACATCCTCTAGTTTTTTAAAATATTAAATATTCTCCCTTGTGTGCATGCGGGGTACCACATCTACAAAACAATGTAATTTGATTTCAATTTCCTCCAAACATTATTGAATATAATATTTTATTTGATATATATGAAATATATTTATAATACTATAAACATTATTTTAATATTATATTACAAATTAATTATGATATATTTATAAAAATAGGTCTTAGTAATGAATTTCTCATTAAATAATCATAACAAGGCCCCATTTTTATTTTGACTCTTTTTTGAAAAAAATAATGAAAAATTCAATTTTTATCAAAGTAATAATAAAATATATTGAAATATTAATTTTTTATGATTATTTAAATTTTCCCTGACTTCATGGACATTTATATTTTTTTGGCTTCTAGTTTGAGGTGTTAATATAAGTCTCAAGGTTGGTTTAACTGAGTTCAGAGATATAGTTCTGCAATAGTAGGTGGTTCACAATAAGAACATTTTTCATAATATAAGTGGATATACACATTTAAGAGGCACCTCATTCAATACCTGATTATTTTTATATGATTTATAGGATTAATGAACTCATGAGGGAAGTAACTATTCATGACATAAAAAAACTAAAATCCCAAACTGCTATAAAAATCATCAACTATTCATTGGAATATGATTTTATGGATTTAAAACCTGGTTTTTTATATCCATAAATTTAGGGTCATAAAAACACTCATAATATGGAAATGAGTTGAATTATATTAATTAATAGAGGTTCATATTAACTATAAATTTTTAGGTTCATCTCAATTATTTTTTCCATCTCAATTTTTTGGAATACCCTATGCCCTTTTTGGCGAAATTCCATCTCTCCGTTCATAGCACTAATTCATTTATAATAGTGGTTAATATTTTTAAATTTTTTATGACTTGATCACCATTTTTCCACATTATTTTCTACTTCCTTAATGGATTTTCTTTTTGGTAGTTTTGTTCTACCATAGGGATCTGTTATGCTCTATGTTGGATGATTATTTATGGTGCAAAACGTTTACTTGAGGATTACTTTTGGGGAAGTAGTCTTCAATTTTTTTCTCTTTCACCTTGTAGTGTGTGGTGAAACATTATATTTCATTACTATTTAGGGATTTTTTTAACACCTCATTTTTTTGAGTGGGAGTTACATGATTTTTATTTCTATTATATGAATATAAATTGGAGACCTAATGTTGATAATGAATTTAAATATTCTAAAATTATTGTGAATTAGTATATATAATATTTTTCACTTAATTCAACATTATTTCTATTTATATTGTATAATATTATTTCCATTATTGAAAATATTGATTTTTGGGAGTATTTGTTATGATCTAGTTATTAATTTTTACATACCTTGGTTGTTTGGTTACTTGGTATTAGCTTTAATAAAATTCAAATGTAAATAAATTTGTACAACTAGTTAGTTCCTATTGAAAGATTTAATTTTTGTGGGAAAAGAAAGGATAAAAATATTTTAATTTAATTTTATCCGTTGAATGTGAATTGGGTAGCCTGGGGTATTTTTATTGTGTGTGGTTTTTAATGTGGTGATGTGTTGTGTGGTGGTAATGGTTTCTAGTGGTTGTTTTGTGTTGTTATTATGATGAATGGTGATAATGATTTCTGGATGATATGTAATGTTGTGGAAATAATGTGATGTTGTTGAGATGTTCTATTATTTTGGTGAGAGTGTTTGGATGAAGTGGATCTATTATCCTAGAAGATGTGAGATCAGAGAGTTATTTTTTTTTTTGGTTTTGTTAGATTACAAATTCTCCATGGGATAAAGAGTGATGACAGAAATGAAATATATGTAGTTTGTAGATTTATAATTAGGGGATGGATTTTTTTTGGAAAATTAGTATACATTAATTTAATGGTTGTTTAAATTGATCTATAGATGTGAATGGATTATCATATGAGATTCATGGGAAACTCATTAAAATTATATAAATAGTGGAACCTATTTTATATATTGAAATGTGGGTTTATGTGTGGTCGTTTTTGTGATGTCATGATTATGGAGGTGTTGATAGTTATAGAAGATTTTTTATTTTATATTTTTATGTGTGGTGATGTTTTCTAGTTTTTTTACTTAATCAAATAGGTTGTGAATATGGTTCTACCATTCTATCATGTATTTTATGAAATTTCTATATGTTCACCACATAGGTTGTTATATATTAAAATTCAAAAAAAATTGGGATTTGGATCCTTTCCCCAACATCCCGGTTGGCGGTGATATGGAGGGCTTGCTATTGTTCTCCATAACACTTTTGTTTGCATTAGTGATGATACAAGTTGGTGTTACAGATTACATGGTGATGATATTGGTTGGAGTTATAGTGAACCCTATTATAATATGGGTTGTTGATAGATATTTCTTATTATCGATAAGGATATGTTGTGTGGTTGGGATCATGTATAGTTAGATGATGTCATAATATTAATATCCATCATATTCGTGATATACTATAACATTGTTAATTTAATATAGTTGTGAAGTGATGTGATTGAGATTTTATGTGATGATGACTGATTCTAGCACCATATGATAGAACATATAAGGTTGTTGTTGGTTTTAATGCATCCTCACCCACATCAGAGTTGACCATATATGTGTTGTGGTATATATAGAAGGTATGGGTGTACATGACATCTGATGTTGTGGCATGACAGTGAAAAATCATGGGGATGATGTTGTGGGACAAATTTTATTTATGTTCTTGATATTATGATGCTATATTTTGTGTGAAATTCGGTGATCATTTCATGGTTACTATGGGTTTGGATTCTTATTATGTTTATGTGCATTATGTTTTGTTATTTTTATATTAACTTATTAATATACTCTTTTATCATGTGTTCACTTTACGCCCTATATTTTAAGATACACATACATATCTAAACATATATTCATGTATTCAAGAGTACTTTAGGAATAAAGCATGAAATTTCTATATTCTGTTGTGGAGATATTGTTTTATCACTACAACATGAGTTTTTTTTATTTCATAAAGAAGTAAGTTTTTATTATTTATCATTTTTCAAGCATAGAGAGATGGTTTCGTTATATCGTTATGTTAGGTGATGGGTTTTTTTATTATCATTAAATGTATCTCTATGTTATATTGAATAGATTATAATGCCTTTGATATGTGATATTTCTATACCATCATTTGTATTCTAACACTAAGGTTCCAGTTGATTCAGGACTCACAGTAATTATATCTCTTCCTAAATTGTGTCCCAAAGAGAGGATCCTTTAGATGGATGGGGTAATGACTATGTGATATTTATTATATGATATACAATAGATTTTTTGATTAGTAGCTATTATAAAATTATTGGTTCGTAAGGAGATAATGCCAATAAATCTTCAGTTATGTCATAAATAAGGGTTATCAACTAGGATGTGAGGTTTTAGGGCCCCCATGATTTAATGTAAGGACACTAGGCTTATTGATTGGTAATATTTTGATGATCGAATTGTAGGGTATTGGTAGGGGATATGTACATTGACCCTGGTTTATTATTTTATTTTGAAAATATTAATATTTTGGGAAATTAAATTTTTATTATTATGTAAACCTTGATAAAATTTTATGGTTTCGGAAGTTTTATTTATCAAGGATTTTCCAGATGAGATCCTTGATATCATCCTTGAGTTTCACACGTATTTGAGGTTTAGTTGGTGGATATAGATTATAAAAAGATGGTTTAACCAAAAATGTGATGAGATAAAGAATATGGAATATTATTTAAATAATCAATAAATATTGTGGACATATATGGTGTGTTTCTGTGATCAATATATAAATTTCATGTTATAGTTTATTGAGATTGCCAATAACCTAATTTGAGCTAGGGAGAGTTTTTAAAACTATTGTTAGATTGTTATATTTGAGTAGTTTCACATCAGTGATGGAGGTTTTATCTTTTTTCCAAAAAAGTGGAATATGTATTATTGTAATAATTTTGGTATGCGATCCATTGTGTATTTTTGTCATCGATGATTAATCTGGAAAAGATGAAATGACATATCTACCTTCAGCAATGGATACTGAGTGTGTGGATATTTAGTTCTGGTTAATGGTCCACATATAATTTAATAAAAATGTGTTTTTAGATGTTGAATCCATTGAATGGACATGAAATGAGGTGGTTTTCTAAATTAACAAATCTAATGACACCTTACTTTTGATTCTTTTATACCTGGAGGTGCAGAAGACGTAGCAGGTTATTAGGTGGAAGCTTTATCTTGGAGGTGATCCTTGTGAGAGTGGATAAGTAAGAGTCAGGAGGAGTAGGGATTTATCTTGTTGGAAATTGATTTTTAGTTATTTAGTGATCTGGCCAGTGGGAATTAAACTGTGAGAGACCCATTCACATCCTCCTAGGGATTGTATTTTCTAAGAACCCTCTAGGGGAATTGTATTATTATACTACGTAGACAAGGGAAAAATATACTGACAAAGGAATATATTATGTTCTCATTTTATTATGATATATATTAACTATACTATTTATGTGAATTATTATTCTGTTATAAAATTGTTTTTATGTTTTGTGGATTGATATAATCATTATAAAAATTTTCACAAAAGAGGGAAAATTTAGTCTGCTATGAAAATATTATGCTAGGAAGCAATGTGGTAGGGTGTTAAGGAGGATTTTTTAAGATATATTCAAGGAGAAACATATTCAAGAACCAATCCCTAAGGTCAAAATAGGGAACGTATCTGAACTGGGAGAAACTGGATAGAAATAAAAAATACACATCATTAATGTCAATTACACAACATTGAAATAGAGAGAAATATCGAACATGAAGAATTAGACACCATGAAGAATGTTCACAGAAACCCACATTACTGGTTGTATACACTAATTACACAGCACATACCTTATCAAATATACATTATAAATTATGATTTTTACTATTTATTTTCCATAGACACATTTTTATCACCCATTGATTACCCATTATGACCCCAAAACATTTAATGAACCGATTATGATGCCTCTATGATGAATTAAATCCTACAAATAAATTTATAGGGTGTATGTAAAGGGGATTGATCATATAGGGATGATTTGGATGGTGTCTTACAATATATTTATTTCCCCAATTTATAGTTAAAGTATTTCTTTTTTCAGTGTAATGTCTCCCCTCCCAAAAATCAAGTATACTTCTCTATCCATGGAGAGGTAGTTCCTTTTAGTGATAAAGAAAATATAGAGTATGGTCCTATGAGAGTATTTTAAAATTTTCCACCTTAAATTAATTAAATATGTTATTTTATTTTAATTATATTATATTTTATTTATTATATTTTCAACAAAGAATTACAAATATTTATGGTTATATTATTTAGCTAAATTTTTATTGTTCAATTATCCAAAATATACCTTCATTTGATTCCTATTTTATTACTTTAGAACACATTAGGTTTAGTTGGGAAGTTATCAAAAATATCCAACACATTTGAAAAATTATGTAAAGGACTGTTGTAAATTATGGTCTTACAATCCCTGATTTGGAATTAACATAATTTATAAAAGGCCCCATTATAATTACATGCACATATGAAGGGGGTGCGGGGTGAACGATGGAGACTTTATTTGGGATAATCTCTTCGTCCCCTTTATTTTAGGTATATAGTATAATTTAAATAAGGCTCAATCGTACAGGTATAGCTAAGGAAAAATAGAGAATGAATCACAAATTATGGTAAAATTTATTTATGTCTATCCAAAACCTCTTCAATAATAAAATAAATCACTTGACTTAGAATCAATACATTTAAAATTAATTTTTTCCAAATTATCAAACAAATCAATGATCAATTTTATAAAATGTAATCATTTTTTCATGCAATTGTATTTAAGAGACAACCTCAATTATCTACTTTAATATGAAAGGTCCAAATACCAATTTTTTATAAATCCTAATAGGAATGAGTTATCCACAACCAGGATGTGTTTCTAATCGAAATTTTATTCTTGAATTATAGGGGTTTTCATGACCATTCCTAGTTGAAACAAAAGTTTCATCTGAGGTAGTTTCCATAGAAGATACCACTATAACCTGTTAAATAATCATGGTAAGATAGAGTTTGTGTAGGGAGGCCTCATGATTGTTCCCATTCTTAGGAACCTAATCCAGAGATCGGTCTGGGGTGTTTAAAGAATAGAGGATTCAGAATTTTCTATGGTATGATTCTTGTTTTGGAGGTTGTTGTTGTAATAGGTATAGAGTTTGTCATAGGTATGATGAGATTATTGTTTACCCTTGTTTCATCTCTATTTGACTCAAGATCCATACACTCATTTGTTGCTCCGAATTTTATCTCCTCAATCAAACATGATGTAAAGAGTATTCTAGTTACCCATGCATAATCTAGGTCTATTAAGGGTTAAGATGTGGGTTTTTATGTGTACCTAACATATATGTTTATTATGGTTCATTATCATTTTGTGGTAAATTTATTTTTTATTAAATCTAAAACCATGTTACATTTTAAAAATCGTTTAATTTTTTAATTCTCTAAATGTAGTAAATCACCATTTATAAAAATTTTGTTTTTCATTATGACTTAGAGGGAGAGATAGTTTATTTCATTAACTAGTGGTGTTATCATATGTGTAGTAAAAAATTGAAGAATCTATGGAATCATTTGGAAGTTCTGGAATATGATGTTCCTAGGATTTTTTAAGAGTTACTAGATGTTTTATCGATGTGGTTATGAGGGTACCACCTATATGAGATGTCATGTTTCAGATTGAACTAAAAATTGTATGTCTTTAAATTTTTATTCTCATTATTTATTGGAATATACAAATATAAGAGTTCTCGGGATGATGGTTCATGATTTAAGGTATTGGGGTTCATATGGATCATTTTATATCATTATGGTACTGAATAGTTTTTCTCAAAGAAGGTGGATAGTAATTTGATTTTGATAATTGACCACCAAATGTTGTATTAGGAGATGAAAGAAAATGGTTTCCTTTTTGATGGATTGATGGTCCATTCAACTAGATGAAGGGATATAATTGTTTTCTAAAGAATGTCATGAAATATGGACACCACCACCCATTGTTGAATGATGATAATACCATAAAGAATATCTTTTGTTGCGGATATACTCACTTTGTGTTCATTGTAATTCTATTTGGTACACGAACAAAATAGTTTTCATCACGAGGGTCAATAAGTCTATATTATGCATTTTACTAGATTTTTTTTCATCATTTTCAAAAAAAATATGGTGATCCATTTTATTTCTATTTAATAGTATGTCAATCATCTTAGAGAAATCATATAGGTCCTTTCACAACAACAAGTCTATGGAAATAAATTTTAGTGCAAATTCTATATACAAGAGGTTCTTTTTCATACTCATTTTATGTCTCAAAAATGATTGGATATTGAATAATCATAGTTTGATGCATTAATTTAATGGGAATGACATATGATAGTGGAAGAGATTAACATTTTCCATGGTCATGTTGGAATATGTGTAAAGTTTGTGTCAAATTTATCTTAAATTTCATCACCACTAACATCATTTAATAGGTAGAAATAATATTTTTGATTAATATTTTATAAGTATCATTGAGTAACATGAAGTATAAGTTTATTAGTTCCACATTTCTTCAATTTTTCGATAAGGGTGTCATGGTTGAGTTTTTTTTATTATTTTCCCAATCTAGGATTAATATTAATATAGATAAAGTAATGGGAAATTATCTTATATGGGTATATATAGTTAAATCCTATTGTCTATAACTTTTCAACCCCTGATCTAGAGTTCACAGTGGTTGGGTTTTCACTAACAATGTGGAGAAATGTCCTCATTAGTGAGTGCACTGTGATTTTTTAATACCACAGGATACTTCAACGTGTCTTCTCTATGAGGGATATGAATTTGCAGCACTAGGGGATGATGGAGATTCATTTTGATTATTGAATTCGATTATATAACAACCCTGGTAAGGGGAAAATTTTCATTAATGTGGTAAGCTTTCTATCTAATGTAGATGTGGCTTGGGAGTATATAAATGGTTTGATAAGGATAGAAGAGCATTAAATAATTCATCTTGATATGGGGGACGAAATTAAAGGAGATATTTAATCTGATGATTGTGGAGTATACCATAATTTATTAGAGAAAGCAGTCTTAATAGGGATAAATGGAGGTAGAGGCTCTGTTAGATAATGTATGACATAGTGATTCTCCATATGGTTGGTCCGAGGATGGTTATAACCACATGTTATTTTACTAGAGGCTATTTTTTCTAATTAAAATGTGAGAGGGTGTTTTCGTTGGAAGGTGTAGGTAAAAAATAGTTGTATATCATAGTGTGGATAATATGTATCATGAATTGAAGGGATACCAATTATGATTAAGGATGAAACTATTATATGAGTATTTGAGGAAATATGGATCATTTATCAGCCAGTGAAATTTTAAAACCATATTCTTTGATATTTCATGAATAAAATGGTCATAACAGTGTGGAAGTGGGAGGAGATATCAACTGATTTCATCACAAAGTCACCCTAGTATATAGGATTGTGTGATACAGTTTGTGTAATTTTGGAACTACTAACAATTCCATTATACTATATAGTGATATGTGAGTCATGTTTCATTGATGAACTAGTGAGGATGTATGTTGATTATTCAGTTATAATTCATAAGTTACTAAGTACCAACATCTCTAATTATAATCTACATTTTATCAAATGTCAACATAGGTTATTCTAGTAATATGTTGGAATAAAATTTCACCTTCATACAGATTTTCTCCCCCAGGTTGGTCGGTATGAATATCATACAATCCAAATGAAATATGTTACGTTGCAGGATTATGAATTTGAATTTGGTAGATTATATGAAAATAAACTTTCTTTTTGTCTTTAATTTCCTAAGAAATATATACCACTTTTCTATTATCATCACCCAATTTGAGGAATTTATATGAAATTATTTTGTAAGAACATGGTTCTTAATTTATGTATAAACTTTTTTATTCTCACATATTAATATCTTAAATGTTTTATAATATCCTCTTATGAATTTTCCCTCGATTTAATTGAAATATCAGGGGGTTTTGAGGGTGTGTTCAGATCCTGGACCTCAATTTTTGGTGATTTTATCCTAGTATGTGGAAATTGAAAACCATGTGGGGAAGGAAACACTATTTTACAAAATATTCTGTGTATAGGTAGATTGTAGGGAATGGTCTCATAATTAGTCTAAACCATGCATACTAGAATTCTAAACCATATAGCTAGTTCTAAAACTTTAACAAATTTTTGATAGATAGATTAAGAACTAATTCCACACGTTTAGTTAAATTGTGTGAGGAAACAGTTCTTGTGCCCCATATTCAACAACATGCCATTTGGTTTTAAAAACTATTTGAAAAACCATGTTCCTAAATTTAGAGACCCCTTAGTTTTTGAATTTTTATTAATTTTAATTAAAAATAAAAACCAATTTGTGAACCTAACTTAGGTTTTTATTCACCCACAAAGCAATGTTCTCCATTTCAATTACACCATTGATCATAATACTGGAATATAGTGATATTCTCAATAGACACTCCAAATCAAATTTTAGACATATCTTTGGATCCCTAATGGTATGTCCTCAATTTATTTTTATTTTTTCTCTATTCCTCATGATATTAGATGCACTATTTTGGTGCAATGTGATTTCCCCTATTAATCGATTCTAGATTTACTCACTCATATTTCACCCAAACTGAGTCTAATATTAGGCTAAGACTAGAAAATATATCCACTAAAGACCAATGGTAGGTTTCCTCTTACCCTTCTCTAAAGGTAGAGATATTTATATACATCATTCAGTGGAACACTCAATTTTCGGGTGTCATCTTGAAATGAAGATGATTCCCAGAATTGTTAGGTTTGATAGATTCAATTAAAATTTTCTTTATATGCATGTTATACATTCAATTCCTCGAAACAAAACCACACTTTGGTCTATTGATATTTAAAATATTCCACCATTTATGGTTTTTGACACATAGATTCATTTGAGATGTGAATTTCCTTACCATGGGTTAAAATGTGTGATTTTAATCATCCATTGAAATTTGAATTGATTTATATTATGAATTGTAAATAAAATGGATTAAAGGGAAGAGTATGATACACGATCCTTGAACCTAATTAAAGTGAATGTCCTATGTAATTCATATAGACTCTATGAAATTTAATTGATTGAGTAATAATGAAAGGATATATTTATTTTCTTGTATGTTGTTAAATGATATTAATTTTATGTAATACCATGTTAGGCATGTCATGAATTCCATATAGGATTTTCCCATGATAGTAGTTCAATGAATTCATTATATGATTAATCTTGTTATAGAATCTATTTATTAAGTGTGAATTGTCCATTCTATGAACACACCCATGTATGTTAGATAAACCCCATGCCATGTACTAGTTTATTTAACCTATAGAAGAATGTTATATGAATTTTAAAATGTGAGTAATTGAATGTCCTATCATTATAAGGCATGGAAACACTTGGGATAGTTTTCGATGTGATATTTAATAAGACGATAAAAGTTTCATCTATTTCATGATTAATTAATTTTTTAAATGTAATTTAATTGGTTTAATTCTTAATAGTTATGGGTGATACATGGATACATTTTAGAATCCCATGTATGAACACAAATTCTACTGACTTTTATCTCTTGGGTTATATGTGAATTGATATTAGGTTACCACTAATAGAATCATTTTGATTCAAACATGATATATGTTGAGTGATACTTCAAATCCAGATGGATTTCCAAGGACAAACTCCAAGAGAATTGATTTTATGTCATGAGTGATAAATGGGGTTTTCTTATAGGAATGGGAAGGAAGAACTCATATGGAACGTATGGTATACAACCCCTAGATCAATATCAAGTACCTGAGAGGTTCACTATGGATGGTCTTGTAAGGTTTTAGTTTATCTTATACCTGGAATGATACTTGAATTCAATAATTTGGTTGTCAGGGATGGAATCTGGATCTAAATTGAATAAAGGATCAACAGAACTTATGACACATATTTCAATGTAAAGAAGAAGCTTGGATGCAGCCCTTAATTTATACGTTAGGGATGGTTTCTGTTGGAATATATTGACACATGTTCTTACATGGGGGCTGTTGGATTTTATCCAAGTCTATATACTTATAAATTAAATGTAATTGAATAAATGTATTGAAACATAAATGAAGACATGACCTTATAAGATGTTTACTTTTGTGTACATCCTTTTTTATTGTCGTTCTTCCTTCACACTTGTCATATATATTCAATGGAATATTTTAAAAACATAGGGGTGGTTTCCTATTGGGATGTAGTATCTCGCCTTCTTTGGGACACGTTTTGGCACCTAATCGCACTACACAGTGATAATAGTTTATAAAAGAAATCACCCAACTATAGGTACTTGATTGAAACATATAAGTAAGAGAAATGTGACCAAGAAGAGGCATGTGATGATACTTAGACACTTTTGAAACTTATTTCTTGTATTAGAATAATTTTATATGACTACTGTGTACTTGTTTTGGAAGCCTTATTAGAAAAATATGAAATGTATCATCATTGTGTGTGATATGTCTTATTGTATTATAATATTATCATTCATCAACTCTTTACCTTGTCATCTATTGGTCATCGAATACTTATTATATAAGAATATTATTATTATCCATAGTTCTATGAATTATTAATGAGGGAATATTCTCCGCATATAAACATCTAGTCCATAACTTCTATTCAACATCCTCAAGTGTTTGGTGTTAAGCGCTTGAGCCCGGGTGACCCACCGAGCTCGAAGAACTGTAGACTGTCATATGGGTTTGGGACATTACAATGTGGTATTAGATGATTTCTATTCTATTTTTTATTACTATATTGATAAAATTGGAAAGGGGAGAGTGGAAATGGAATTTTTAATTAGTTGTTACTAGGTGTTGCTATGTTGTGCCTCAGAAAATTCCAAATTTCCATAAATTAAATTATTGTTTTCTAGAATTTTTTAACTAATTTTTTTTGATTCCACCAATTGGTGACACACATGGATTATTAAATTTTTATTATTTTAGTATGGTTCTATTATGTTGCAACTCGATGAGATGAGGGTGTGACTTCTCATGCATAATAAAGGCACCACATATATTTTCACATTCCATGCATTATGACATACAGTCTATGATGGATTACATATTTCATTCTATTTTGGTAGGTTTTTATAGGTATATAAATATATTTTTATAGTTATTTTCTGTTTTTTATGGTATGAAATAGTTTGAATCCATTATTTGGCCCCTAAGGAGTATGAGACCTCTTGATCCGAATTTGGCGAACCATTTCCTAACCATTAAAGTGAAGGTAATGTGGAATGGAATATATGTGCACCAAATTTTAGTTCATGAGGTGTTTTGTCCCATAATGGATTAGAACATAGGGATAAATTGATTAATCCGAGTAAATAAATTAATTCAAATGAGAATGAAATTGTGAATTCAAGTAAAAATGAAATACTGAATAAAATAGTAACTTTAAAAAGCTTATAAGAGAAAAATCAACCAAAACAATCATTTGTGGTGGGATGGTAGTGCCTCTAGCTTTTTCATTTTCTGTATGATTCCCAAACCTGAAAAAATGTCTAAGTAGTGTGGAGTGTTATTATATAACAAAGCATGTACCTATCCTATTTTTTCTATGTTTTCGAGCAACAACCCTTTTTAAATAAATCAATCAGAGGGGTGTGTTGGGAAGTGTTGTGGAATGACACCACGATGACCTCCAGTCATATTCCATATGGTTGGACATGATCATACTATATAGGTGGTTGGACCATGGTCTACCATTTAATGTTATAGTGTAGACATGTGCAACACTAGTGGCTATAGTAGACATTGGTACTGAAGCACTGTCCCGTGATGGATTTATAAATTGAATCCAAACCTTTATGGGAACAACAAATCCTTCCACATTTATAGTGGAGGGGATGTGCTTATTCATGTAGTCGAATACACCTACATTTTATGGGGATGACAGATTACAAGTTTTAGAGTCACAGCTAGGGCCCATGATATCCATCATTGGTCATCTTGAAATAACTCTTGGGAAGAGGTTCAAACATAATACATATATTATGAATGATTCCTCCATTAGATTGTGGGGTGTTATTAGTCCGATAGAACATCTTTAATAGATGTATTAGAGTGATCATTAAATTTACATCTATGACTAATCTTATCCTGAGATGTTTTGGGGTGGTATACCGCATGAGTTTGTGCATCTAGAGTTGGGAACTCTATTAGTTAGGGATAAATTAGACAATTATATTGTGCTTTAGAACATTTCACATATTCTAATGGGTGATGATATATATATATATATATCATAGTAATTAAAGGGTGGTATCATGTATGAAATCAGATCTCATGTAAATGTCTTCTAGATTACAATATTTTATGCTCTAATGAACTGGGTTATATTATAGTTTTTATGCTTGAATGATGCTGGAGTTCCGATCCAAGGGGTTTCAACATCCTGATTTGGTACCGCATAAATCAGTTGTAGGATGCAACATTTGGTGCTTCCAAATGGTTATACTAACAATCAGCACACATATTTAGGTAGAAAGGTGAGGTGTTGTTAGTATGTTTGGCTGGGATATACATGAACACTATTAATGAGGGACTCAATCGACTGAGGATTATGAGGTAAGATGGGACATCTAAAATTCTTCTGTAGAACATATACACTATTATCCAATGATATAGGGTCTACACCGGCCGAACATTTCAGATAAGGGTCAACATTTTATCATCAAGGAGGGAGGTTGAAAATAATTGTCTAATCAGAATGTGGTCATGGATATGGTTATGCTAGTCAGACCCTAGTTATACAATGACATCGGGGTGGATCAACTCAGGGTAGCCAAGTAGTGTCACATGAACAAGGTTTAGTCTTTGAATACATGGTGAAGTGGACTCATCAAGAGAAGAAAACTATATCTTATAGTTTCATAGTTACTATTTTTGAAGCCGATAATTATTCTTTTAAAATTTATGGTAAAGGGGATTCATATAATTTTATATATGTACCCATTGTGTACATACTTGGTATCATGTTCATACATTTTATGGTGTCATGATAGTTGAAAATCTGTTGGGAATGATAATAGAATATGTATGTCAGTGCAGAGAGTTTCTCTTTCCAATTTGAGGGTGTCACATCATATGAGAACTCCATTTTCTCAACATGTATTTTATATCATTTATGTGATACACTTGTTGGTTCCCCTTCATGATTTTGTTGATTGTTATCACCAAAGGGTGACCTTTACGTAAACCGAGGCTGTTATGTTTTTTTACAATAGTGAATGGGATGTCCAATCGAGCGGAGCTAGACCTGAGAATATTAGGATGGGTGGGATGATAGCTCAGATTAAATGCATATATCTATGTTACTAGAGAACACATAATGTTTAATTCACTCAGGTTGTTGAATATTTTTGGGAATGTTTCACAAATTAATTTTTAGGCTTACCTATAGTGAGAGAGGTGGAGTTCTCCACAGAGCTAGTTCTAGTGGCTGCTACTGTATACATTCCACCTTATTGGATGGCTACAAATGAGATATAAGGGATAAATATGTATCTAGAGGAATAAAAGGAGACATGATTTTTTTAACATACTACATCATCTTGGGATTCTCTAATCCTTCTGTGAAAAATGTAGACTATATTATGAGGCAATATGTGGATTATAGGAAACTGAAATAGTTGATAGTTAAGAACAAATATTCTCGATCGTGGATAAATGATCTATTAGAAATGATTCTAGTAGATCAAATATTATAAAATATTTATTTGAGATATGGTTATCATCATGTACATGTTATAACATCAAACATGCCTTGCACAACCTTTCAGTGAAGTTATGGATTACTTGATTATTTGGTTTTTCTATATGGCCTTATGAGTGAGCCATTGGTATTCTTGGATCTTTGGAAATGTGGTTTCCACCCTTATCATGATTTTTATGGTCGTTTTCATGGATGATATCTTGGTGTATTCTCCAAATCAACATGACCATTCCACAAAATATTGAGATCTTCGTTAATAAACTTTGAGAGATGCAGTTATATGCTATGATCAGAAAGTGGCACTTGTGGATTGATTAGAATTACATCATGGGTAACATTATCTCAATGACATGGGTTTCATTAGGCCTAGAAAATGTGATAGATGTAGTCTCGTAGGTGAATACCAAGCATGAAATTGATGCATGGAGTTTCTTAGGGATCAATAGTTATTTCTATAATTATATATAATACTTATCTCACTAAACAACAACATTGATGTTCTTCACTAAGAATGATGTGATGTTCATATGGTAAGATTCATAAGATATTTCCTTCATCGAGAAAAGAGAGAGAGATTAACTTCATCACTGATACGGGTTTTACAATATCCATGTCGGTGTTACATTGTTTACTATGATGCATTAGTTGTCATGATATAAGTAGTTCTCTTATAGGATCACACAGTCATTGCGTATAGATCTCGACAGTTGAGGTCACACAAGAGGAATTACCTAACACATGATCTTGAGTTATTTGTAGTTGTTCACGCTTTGTCCTCTTAGAGACATTACATTCTAGAATTGTTTTTTGTTGTTTACACTGAACATAAAATTATCATGTACATATTTACCCTACTGGTTTGAACCTGAGCCAGTGAAGTTGGGTGGATAATCTATAGTATTATTATTATTAGATTTATTATATGGCTAGTAAAGTCAACGCAGTGGCTGATGCACCAAAGTTTAGGATTTAGATACAGGCAATCTAGCAATCCAGTAGCACATGGAATATTATATCACTATTCTCTGAGATGAACATTGAGGTGTATGATAGTTAGGGGAAGACTTTTCATTCATTCTTAGTTATTTCCTCTACCCTTATGGATCAGGTTTGTATGAGGAATCTATTTGATTAGGATGGCCTAGTTAATCCGAAGAGTGTATAATGTGATGAAAATTCTCATGGTTTTAATGTATGTCAGGATGATATTATATGATTTCATGGTCATGTATGGATATCTTAAAATATTAATGAGGAACTAATGAATGATTTTTATTATTCATATTAGGTAGTGAACCTTGGGGTCACCAAGATATATTGAACTTTAAAACATCAGTACAGGTGGTTGGGTATGAAGAGATATGTTTCTGTTTTTTATGTCAGGTGTTCCACTTGTCAGTAGGTGAAGACCAAACACAAGTTTCAGGACTAACATTTATAGCAACTTCCTATACATGGGAGGAAATGGAATGTTTCAATGATTGATTTCATGATAAGTTAACCGTTGACTCCATATTGTAATTTTGTATCATGGGTATTTTTTTGGTAGTCTTTTTAAGCTTACTCACATCATAGAAATCAAGAAAACCGTTAGTGTTTATGATCTTGGGAGGGTTTATATTCATGAGGTTATACATCTTAATGATGTCCCATATTATATAATTTTATATAGTGATGGAATGCTTAAAACTCAATTCTAGAAAGGGATGTGGAAGGAATTGGGTTCATCGGTGCATGTGAGAACAGCATACTACCCCCAAATAGATGTCCAATTATAGTGCACAATTTAGGTATTAGAGGACATAATTCGGGCATGAATACTATATTTCTAGGTCCACTAGGAGAATCATATAACCATGGTTTATTTCTCATATGAAAATGACTTTTAAATCTTTATTAAAATGACTATATATAAGGCTTTTTAATGTATGGGATTTCAATCACCCATGTGTCGGTTAGTGGAATGACAAGTAGCTATTATAGGACCTCATCTTGTTTAGGAGACAACATCGTATGTGAGATTGATTCCGAATCAGATGGCTACTATGTAGACTCATCTAAAATTGAATTTTGATCACCATTGGTGGACTCTGGAGTTCAATGTTAGAGATCAATTTATCATGCCTGTTTCATTGAGTTTGGTAAATAAATAAATCCGGAGATAAGGTACACATTCACTATGGTACGTCAGGATGTTCAGGTTTCAAAAGTGTGTCAGGCCGGTAGCCTTTTATTTGTAGTTTTATTAGAGTTAATAGACTATGTATGACATCATCCATGTTTCTTAGCTGTGATGTTACAATTTATAAACATACCATGCCCTTCATCTGTAGGAGGATGATAATTAGGATGATTAATCCTTTGAGGATAATCTTATTCTGATTGTGGTTCATACCACGAAGGTTTTATAAGGATAGTCTATACCCCTAGTAAGAGTACTATGGAAGCTCTTCTTAGTGAAAGTTGAAACATAGGAGTGGGAGGCTGATGTACAATAATAGTGGCTAGATTTCTTAGTTCATTCTTCAGCACCCATAGAAGGGAAATTATTGGATGAATTGAATTAGGGGAGGTGAATTTTGTAAGAGCATGGTTCTTATTTATAAAAATAACCCATTTTTTAAATCTTTTATTAGAATTAATTTAATATAATTACATATAATGAACCCCCCATTAGGAAATGTTGGTTATCAGAGTGTTTAGGGGATCATTCAAAAAAGGAAACTCATGTTTGGGTAATTTTATACCTGTGCACTAGTAGTTAAAACTACATAAGGAAGAACACAAGGTTTGGTAAATCCATGTAAGGTTGGGAAAAAAGAAGAAAATAGCTATTGAGTTTGGATAAACCATTAAAAATGTCCAACATGATCATGTTCCCAGGTCATCAGTTTTAGAATGTTTTTGATAGAGTGTTAATGCATGTTTACCATAGTGTTAATCAACCCATGTGAAGAAAATGTGTGGGTGGACCTTTATCTACAACAGACCGCGCTCCTAAACCATATAACCCTAAGAATTTGGAATTTTTAATAATTCTAAATTAAAAAAAAATCAATTTATAAATGCAATTTAGGTTTCTTTTTCTCCCGCACAACAAAGAGATCTATTTGAATCTCTCCTTTATGTGTAATATAGTAATGTAGAAATATTTTTCTCTTAGTATCCCAATCTACAGTCATTCATGTAATTGCATCCATAATGGTAGGAAATTGAATCATTATTATCCTTTATACATTTTTCATAATATTGATCACTCTATTTTAGTGTAAGATGTTTTCCCTGTTAATAGATACTTCATCTGTTCATCTAATTTCAACCAAAAGGAGTTGAATCATAGGATAAGACTTGATTAGATATCCTCTATGGATCATAATATGGTGTTATCGTGTGATTTTCATCATTTCTACCTACTTATATAGGTCATTTTACATTGCAGCCAATTTCATGGGGTCACCGGGAACTAAAATAGTATCTTCAAATTTTAGGAATGACATATTCTGTTAAAGAAGAATGTATGTTCATTTTATAGGTTGAATACCTTCATATGGAACCACCCTTTAGTTTGATGATATTTGAATTAGGACACCATGTGTGGATTTTAACCTGTAGATGGATTTAAGGTGTGTCATTCCATTCCATGGGAGAAAATGGGAGATTTTTCTAGTATCCACAACCCAAACAGCCACCTGAATAGTACAAACACACCATGTTCCACTGGCCTTAGCCACACATCCCCAAATAAAAACGGATTTTGACTATCATCAAGGGTGTAAACTTGTATATTAGAGAGGCTATACCACCAAGGAATATATAATATACTGGTCATACCATATTAAATACCGTGTAGCAAAAATAAATGACTCTGTAGACTCAATCCAGATCCATAGAGTGGAAGCACATCCAATATCTATAAACATCCGTAGTGGAAAATGAACATAAATAGTTGTGGAATGTAATCAGATTAGATTTCCAAACACCACTTAGAACCCCTACAAAAACAAACCACGCATCTTTCCATTATAAGTCATCCATGTCAATATACAAGGGAATCCATGGATTACCAATATAGATACATAAAAATTAATAAAGTGGAAAATAATGGAAAACTAAAAAAACACCATTTGGAATGACCTAAAGGTTCATTTTATCATTCATACCAAAAAACACTATAATATTTATTCTATGGATAATCCTCTACATATACATAAATCCATAAAATCTACACATGTCATGAAGGGCCCATGTATGGTGTTAGATAGATCTTAGTAGGATACTGCCCAATGATGAATACCAAATGTATGCTTTTAAGTGGATTAGAATCTATATAAAATGAAAATAGTATGATGAAATAAATAAATGTGACCAGAAATGCTGCTCACCGGACACCAGGGAGTATCAATTTCTTGATCCAACATCGGAATCTCAGATTGAAAGAGAGTCTTTGGCCCATTCCCCAAGGTACCCATGTAGTCACAAAGTACTCGTAAACCCTCAGGTTCTACCACAATTATATAGACTGGCACCATGTGCCTCTGAACACATCGTGCCTCAATGTATAGACACCCTGAAGAGAGGCCCAAAAATACCATCCCATTATCAAAAAGCCATGCACAAAATATCCACTCAACCCTTGACATTAAAACTGGAGGAAAAAATATTTCTATCCTAAAATAAATATCTATGCCCATGTCCTGAAGCATGGAGAGCCTTATCCCCAAGATGATAGCCACATCATCAACAAATGAAGTCTCCTCAACCTCCACAAAGCTTTCTACAAAAATCTCCCAAATCATAATTACAGACTCCTCAATTATCAAGGGTCTCTACCCATAAGAGTGCTCAAAACCACCCCATTATAGAGACAACATGTGTGAAAATGACTCAATTGGAACATTGGTTGTCACGGGTGAGATATAATCACTATGTAATAACCTAATACACAACATCTTTATAACCTTGTTCCCCTATGACCATGTCTCTCAAATCCAATGGCCTTGCCAAGCATGTATCACGGGCCTTGACCCACCTAAAATCCTCTTCGCCTAAATCTGGTGTCCACGATGTTGAATCCAATAGTGAAAACCCCTCATGAAAATCTGGTCCTAGCCCAACCAGTGGTAGACATCACTCAATACCAATGTCTACACCATCCCAACCTCAGTCCAAGACCATCATAACCACTTGGCTCTCAGAATATTAAATATCAAGCATCAAATAAAGGTAAAACATATTAAATCACATTAAACAAGTAATTCAATTAAAATAGATTCATCTATTCTATCAATGAATTATATCACATTAGAACATATGACATGAATGAAATTATTTCTCTTTATAAAGCTTCGAAAATTTAAATATTCATGTTTAAAGTAAACAAACCCTTTATAAACATTTTGGAACCCCAATAAATTTTTTTCCAAAAGAGTGACTTCCTCTCACCCGGCCTCGCTTAGGCATAATAGTTATAGCTAACTCACACAATATCCCTATTGTCTAATAGTCAAGTTAATATTCTATAATAGGTTTCTTTTAATAACTCTATGTTGTGATAGAAAAATACAAACCCTAAAAATATGTGATAAATGAAAAAAAAATTGCACCACCTACCTTATACACGTAGATATTCGAACATCTAATATCAATGTACCATTCGATGCCGATTGACATAGAACTGAGATTCTATCTTAAACCCAGAAAATAGCTCGGATGGAAATAGTGTTTCATAAGGTGAATGATAAACAATGAAGAAGGTTGCAAAAGTTTTGAATTAACAAGACAGTCATATATCCACCAATGGATTGAAGAGTAAATGTCAGATGGAGAGACTGGATCAATCTATTAGATAGAGGGGAACGTGGTGGCTCACCCCTTATAGTGCATTCATCCACTAATGAGAAGGGAGGAAAGATAAGAAAATGTAAAAATAAATAACAAATATAATTAAAGGAAAAATTATGGAAAAATTCCTAGCACTAGATGCATAGTTTACCCCTACATTTTTTCAAACCATGTAACAAAAATGTGGAAGCCACCGACAAAGAACTCAATCTTGCAATGCTACCTCACACTGTTTTCTATACCGTTCAAAAACTATGATATTCACTTGTTATCATTGGTAAATGAGTCCACCTGGTCATTCACCACCCCTTGAAAGGTTTCCCCTAAACTATATGTCTGCACCAGCTTCCAAAAAACTAGGACTCCATTCCTTTTATTCCTATGAAACCAATAAAAACTCACAAGTAACACTCTTAACATCTAAACAAACACCAACCACATTTTATTTTGAATTGAAGACTCATAATTGACTTCTGATTAACTAATCAAAAATATGCATGGGCAGTAATTGAAAAATTCAAATTTGGTTTCGTTTTCGACCCAACTCAAAAAACCAATTTACTAACATCTTATAACCTTAATATAGTTCATCCCTGAGTAATAAAACAAAAATAAGATAGTACCAAACATACTCATTCCTTCAAGACAACCTAGACTACCCCATTCTCAAGGGTTTATTTCAACATACTCAAGATGAGATCCTCACAATATGAACATCCTAACTTGGACTCAACCTGACCAATACTCAAATAAAACAATGGTTTATTGACCTATATCTTTCCCCATGGTACTCATATGATTCATCATCACCCTTGAACCTCATCAGATGATCCCATGTCACTATATACACCTAATCACATCCTAAACTGCATCGGTGCCCTCCTCCAGCCCATGAAACCCATGAAATACTGAGGTCCCACATTCCTTGGATTCTCAAAACATCCTAGTGACTTTCACAACAATAGAAAAAATCATCCTTGATTCCATGATTCCCAAGTCACATCATTTAATATACATCCCTCAAATGCCCCGATGCCCAAGATCCTCAAAAAATGTATCCAACGATGCTCCTAATGCCAAGAAACTCATATATATATATATATATATATATAATCATGAACCAGAGATGGTTCCAACCAATTTTCTATCATCTGGTCAGTCTATATAAATCATGTGAACCTCATGCCCTCAAAGTATAATTTTCTCAATAGGCAATTAAGAAAACAATTCATGACCACTCCTAAAATGTACCACTGACTGTTTTGGTCTAACCAGCCTGCTCAGCCCCTGGTATCTTTAGGACGTGCACCTGGCCTAACACACAGTTTCCTGATGCCTATCCTCCTTAAGGCACTAAACCAACCACCATCCACAGACACCACGGTTAGGTCCGACTGTCTCTTCCATGTTTTCTTCATGTAGCTAAACATTGGATACCCTCACCTGGTATTAATCCTAAATAATCCTATGATGCCTCTGATTGACTCAGTCCTTATCTATCAACTTACGTACAAGTCTAACTACAAAACCTCTCGAAATTACTAACCTACCATGAATCCTGACAATCATTTAGTGTCCACTCACACTAGGTCCAGAAATTTTCAAGTTTCCCACACTGAAGGATACAAACTATAGAGCTACCATGAGGTGGTTAAGCTGTGTCCATGGCCTAAGAGCCTTATTTGAACTCATCTAAACCTATTTTCCTGCAATATATACCATTACATGAAGCCACCACCTGAATCAATATGGACCTATCTACCATGTTTCCCTTTCCTATGAGCACTTGATTCATTTTCTATGATAATGAGGTTAGCCTAAATATTTTTACCAGCTCTTGAATGATGGTCCATAATCTATCTTCAAAGAAACTCACCCTCAAGGTGTCATAGATTTCCATACCTGGTGCAAATAGAGATAGCTTAGATATAGTTGCTGCATAGTCTTTAATATAAATTAAACTCTACTGAAGGCTCACAATCTCCCAAGATATCTCCTTTCTCAGCATCTCAATGAAAATGTTCTCGAAGAACCTATCCTCTATGTATATATAGTCCAGTCCCTTATTTCTTTGAGCCTAAACCTCCACATCCCAATGCTTTGTTATCCATCTAAGAATATACATCTTCATATTGACCCTCCACCTTTGAGGCATCATCAGCTATTCAATGATCATCTACATGCTTTCAATCAAATTATTATATGCCTTTAGACCCCATCAATTAGAAAAAGTGGTTGTTGCTGTGATTGAAACTACAATGTAACATATGAGCTTGATGGATATGATCCCTGAGCTCATCTATCGATCCACAGCAAGACACGTACAAGGCTCGATCAGAGATAATCATCAAGCTAGGACCCAAATGTTGTCATGTCTGAATATAGTTCAACAAATATTGTACCTTGATCCTGATCATATCCCTAAGACTATACTTCTAACACATGATCTACCTAACCCTTAGGGTTCTAAACCTAATTTTTCTCCTTTGACATTGTATAATCACCCTCCTGACATTCAATTTAAGAAAATTTAGATGAAACCACTGAATACCATAAATGGAGAGAGAACCCACATATATAACAATATATATTACACAAAATGGTAATGTTGTAAAATGGTAGTGTATCCTCACTACCCTTACTCTCCCCCTTGGCATCCCAGCCTCATGGACTCCTTACCCACCCTAAAAAAATCTAGGTATCACAATATCATCTATACATGACCTTCTTGAAAACCAAGATTACCACAAACTAATGACCTAGATGCCTAATCCTGGTGATCCAAATCACGCCAGTCATATTAACTACATTCTCTTATAAGATCAAGGACAATTCCTCATGCCCTATGTAATTTGGAATATATACAATGCATGGAATATCACATTTTACATTTCAAAATCATTTAAATCATGGAATTTTACATTTCCTCATGGCCTTTGATATTATTCAAATGGTGTTGTAATTTTACAAAGAATACATGAATTTATAAATTTGAGATACCATTAAATTTAACTATAAAAATACAAACAACATACATTAAAAACCCATTTCTATACCATTCCATTGGTTCATCTCATCTGTTTCCATATATGGTCAATAATTCATGTCTCACATCAAAACCGATGAAATAATATTCCAAAAGTTCCATCAAGGAGGAAATCATAGAGAATAAAATATGAAAAATAGGAAAACAACATCACCCACCCATTGTAAACCAATCCATAGCACATACAGTTGGCTGTATGCCCCTAATAATGAGATTTAAATCCAATTACAACAATAAACATTCTATTGTATACCATAACCCAAAATAGTATTACTAAGAAAAGTGGTAAAAGAAACCCCTTTGATACCTCTTATATAATCCTCAGCCAGAATAGACACCTAAACAATAATAAATGGTCGTGTGCCACTAGCGTTAGGTGAACATCCCAAAATTCTAAAGTATTACAACAAGTAGAAAAGGTGTAATATTGTATAGTACTGAGGATATACCCACCGAGAATAAATAATATACAGGTCTGAGCATAATAAGGTAACATGAAGATGAAATAAATGTTTCAGAAGACTGAAACTAGTCCCATAGAATGGAAGCACATTCAATATCAATAAACAGTTGAAGTGATAAATAAACTCTTTTTTTTTTGAAAGTAAACATATTATTATTCAAACACCACATATAATAAATACTAATAAAAGTCACAAATCCATTACAGGTCTTATATGTCAATATACGTGGACTCCCACAACTAACCACTGTATCTATATACAATATGATCATGAGAAAATTGAAGTAAAACTAAAAAAAACTCTATCTTGGAATGACATCAAGGTTCATGCCATCCTCCATGCCAAACATCACAATGATATTGGCCATGAGGATAATACTTATATTTAACATAATTCCATTAAATTTATATTCATTTCAAATGGATCAAGTAGGGTATAAGAAGATTCTCAGTAGGATACCCCCTATATGGCGCATATATAGATTAAGTGTGTAGGAGGATTTGAATCTATATGTAATGTAAAATGTATATTGTAATAAATAAAAAATCCTCCATTTGTGCTTATTATCCACCATGGTGTGTCACCTACATCATCGAATGCAAAATCTTCAGAAAAAAAAGAGATTCATTGACCCATGGACCTTGGGACCCTAGTAGTAATGAATTCATGGGGTACCCTAAGCTTCCACCTCAATCATATAGCTTGAATCCACATGCCTCCATAAACATCATTTCTCAATGTATCTATGTCCCAATGGCAAGGCCAAATAATGGTATCCCAGTCTCATGGATCCCTGCATGAAATCCCACACTGGCCCAGGGTTTGTAAACATTAGGATCATTGATGTATGTCCACAAATAAATATCTCGGACCATGGACACATGAACTAAGGGCCTCATATCCCAATATGATAACATAATCACTATCAACTGAAGGCACATCACCTTCTATGTGTATTAATATGGTAAGAACTCATAAATATTAAATACGTAAACCACATCAATTGGGGGCCTCTACAAACCATATTAGTAAAAACCACCTAATTATGGAGTCATCCTAGGTGCACACAACACAATCACACTTTTTACATCATGGGTGAGTATTAATCATCAAGTAAGACCCTATGCCATACCATCTCTAGAACCTAATTCCTCTATGACCATGTCTCTACTATCTGTGGTCCATTACATCCATGTATCGTGAGCCTCGCCAAACCTGAAAAACTCTTCACCTCATTTTGATGTTCATGATGCCCAATCATGTGGTCAAAAACACTCAGGCCTATCCAGGACATGACCAAACATTGGTCACCATCACCCAATTCCATTGTCAATTTAATGAAAACCTCTTACCAAGCCCGTCACAACCCCATGGGTCTCATTATATGTAATCTAAAGCATTACATAAACATAAAAAAATTAAAAAACAATAAAAAAGTAATTAAATTTAACCATATTAAACTATTCTAACCATCAGTTATAGCACATTCGCATACAGTTATTTAATTATTATTACTCACATAATCAAGCATCAAATATTTAAACAAACTAGTTTAAATAATAATAAATCATTTGATACAATTTTGGCACTCCAGTCAAAATATCCTAAGGAGCAACGTCCTCTCACCCGACCTCTATCAAGCATAATAGGTATTATACATTCTCATGGAATCCCTCATGGTCTAATAGTTATGTTAATATTATATAAGAGGGTGTTTCGCAAAGCCCTATGTTTCTCTAGAAATCTAAAACCCCTGAAAGATAGAAAAAACTGATGACTAGAAATGCATCACCTACCATAGACTCATAAGTATAAGAACGTTCGATATTGAAGTCCAATTTGAGGTAGATCATAGTAGATATGAGATTTAATATTTAACCATGAAATTGGATTAGACGGAAAAATTTGACCATAATGTGATTGAAAAACACTGAATAAGGTTGTGTGGGTTTAGCCTTACTGAGGAGGTTCAATAGCCACCAATGGATCAAAGAACGAAGGTCATAATGAGAGATAAGATCATTCCAATGGATTCAGGAGAAAGGGGCATCTAACCCACCATTTTGAATGCAAACAGGATGGATAATTCATCAATTAAGAGAATAATGAAACAAAAATAACAAATAATAGAAAATTAAATAATAATAAAAAATTCCTAGAAATATCAAGAAGGTTTACCTGTATGGTTTTCCAAATCATGGAAAACCCATGAGGAATACACTGACTAAGAACCCAGGCTCCCACAACCACCCCATACTGTTTTCTATAAAATTCACAAACCATGTCTATCCCTATGAAACTTCTACAGTTTATCCACATGGTCATGCACCACCAGTCACACGATTTCCCTAAATCATGCTCCTTCACCTGCTTCCCAAATCTAGGTCTTTGGGCCTCTGACACATTCAAAACCCTTCTAAACCCTGGAGAAACTATCGTAGCCTCTAAAGAAACACTATAACACCATTTAAGGCCAACAAAACTCTCATAACTAATTTCTTTTCTACAAATCAAAAAGTGTTATGGCAACTAATTTTAAAATTAATATCAGGAGGAGTTTTCTACTCAACTCAAAAACCCTTGTAATTTAAATTTAAATCATAAATTAAATGATTAATTGACTTCTATTATGAATTATTAATGAAATGGAATTACATTAAGGGATGAATGGATTGATCATTAGTCATTGTGATAACTTCTCACATACAGCTTGTTTGAATTAATGTGAATTTTATATATGATTCATATAGGGACCATGAAATTTTCAATGCTAGGGTAATAATGAATTTTTATCAATATTATATCCAATTTCAGTTAAATGATGTTAATTCTATGAAATTAATAATTATACATGTGATTAATTACAAATAGAATTTGTATGAAGTGAGTAGTTTAGGAAAATCATTATATGTTTATCCTGCTTAGGAAATCCCTTAATTAAGTGGGAATTTCCCATTGTATGGTTATTCTAATGAGATTTAGATAAATAAAAGAAGTGTACAAGTTATTTAAACATTAGAATCTTTTTAAAAGAATTTCCCTATGAGATTAATTTAAATGGAAACCCTTATAATGTTATAAATGATTGAGACATCTTTTGAGGTGATATTGAATTATATACTCTTGGTTTTAACCATGACATATTTAATTAATTTCGTAAATGGAATAGAATAGGGTAAATTGTTAATAGAGATGGATAATACATGGATTCATATTATAATTACATGGATAGACTCATTTGGCTATTGAACATTAATCTATGGCTAATATGTGGATTTAAATTATGATGTCATAAACAATTCAAAAGGATTGAACCTTGATATATGTCGAGTGATATACTGAATCCAAATTTATTTATAGGTACATGCATAAATTGAGTCAATTAAATTCCATGAGTGATTCATAGTGTTTTCGTAGTGCACATCCAAGGAAGGACTCATGTGGATGGATGGTATACCACACCTAGATTGTTATAGGGTCCCAGAGAGGTTCACCGTGATATGAAGTATAAGGTGTTTTTATATCATATAATGGGAGTAATAATTTAACTAAAACAATGGAATTTAAAGGAATAACTGAAGTTATAAATTTAAAGAAGAATGAAATAAAATTATGATGCACATACCATGAAAAAGCATACGCGTGGATTTAGTCTTTAAATTATACTTTTTGGATGTCCAATTTAGGAAATCATGGATACATGTGCTAACACATAGGACTCTTGGCATTGAAACAAGTATAGATAATTATAAATAAAATGGAATTGATTAAATGTTTTAAACCATAATATAGGACATGAAATTATTGAGGGTTTACTTTTGAGTAATTATTTATGTAATGTTATAGTTCAATAAAACATGTTATATATTTTCGTTGATAGATTTTCACAGACTACAGGATGTTTCCAATTGGAATTTATTCTCACACCCCATATGGGAAACTTTTTAGGACATAAACAGACTATATGATTATATGTTTTGATAAGGGATGAAGCCATACTATTGGTACTTGATTGCAACTAAGGTGCAAGAGATCTTGGTACTAGGATAAGGCTTTTGATGCTACTCAGGTAACTTTTGGACCTATTATCTTACATTAAATGTATTGTATATGAATCTTATGTACCTATATTAGATGAATTATTAGAGTAATATGACACATATAATCATTTTAATAATATAAGACTTCTATTTTTATTTTATAATAAGTATTACTCTATTTACGACATCATTTTTTGGTTGTTTACTACTGTTACTTGTACCCTACTGTTATCCGTTGTGCTACACATTGAAAATGAAGTAATAGTCTCCCCATTATGAAACCTAGTCCATTTAACATGTGGGATACCGCATGTTCTTTGGGAGATTCTATTGAGGACATGCGACCAATTGGTTTCGGATCTCTCTTTTACGAAAATTGGTTTCGAGATGTCGCATATGTAACTCAATATTGTGTTGGATGAATCTTGGGGAGTCAATGTTTCATTATAATGATTTGTTATCGAGGATGATAAACATGATTCAAAAAACCTGAGTTATGTTGAATTTGGACTAGTACTGTTAGAATTCATATATTAATATTATGTAGAGGCCACTATATCTTGTGGATGGTGAAAATTTGTTCCTGTGGGTGTCCCCTCAGTAGTTTTAGGGATGTTTTTAATGGGGGTAATGGATTTCACCCATGATCTGTAACACCCTGAGATTTTATTAGATATATTATTTTTATTTTCTTTGATATCTTCTGTTGTATGCTACACAACGATTATCTTGTGCTATACGAAACACCTTATTAGTTTTTAGTATACGCTACAATATTCTTGACTCATATTACACACAATTTCAAGTTCTTTTGGTAGAAATTATTCTATGCAACATTGAGTATAAATTTTGTTCAATGTATAAATGAAATAAGTTTTGATTATGTTATATGAAACACCAAATGAAGATTTCACTACACGCAACCCTTACTTGGCTTTCATTACACGCAAGACCGACCTTCCTCAATAGCGTGTGTTGTTAGCAATACCTAGTTTCACTAACTGAGATATTATTATAAAATTATTATGAACAAGCCGTTATGAATATAATTAACTACATTATAAATTTTATAACATTATAACTCATCTTAAACATTTTCTAGATCATGGTATGAAAACCAAATAATTTTTTTGGGTAAAATAAGTATTTTTAAAAAAATGCAGTTTTGCCGGCTTTTGATGGTGCACCAATTTTAAATCTAATTTTTAACATGTTTATAAGTTTAATTTTAAAAAATAAACTTATTGTTTTGAATTAAGATATAAAAATTTATGTTGGATTATGTTTTGATATATTTATGATAAAGTATATATTTTGATGAATAATAAAAATAGGCTATATTTTAATTAAAAATAACTTTTTTCATCAGGAAAATTTATATGGTTGAATTATAATATTTAAATAATTTAAATAATTTAAATTATAAATATAATATATTTTTACCATTTAATATAATGCAAGTCATTATCATTATGTTTACATTAAATTCATAGGTAAAAAAATTTCAATCTTTTGTAATGTTTTAACTTATAATTTTTTTTCCAACAACGGGATTAATTTTAAATTAAATACTAAAACATCCATGTATTTAATTTGGAAAATGGCTTCAATATTTTTATTCAGCAGGTATAAATTATTTTAATAGGCTACTTTTATTTTTTAGACATTATGAATAGTAATTGCGTTAAATTTTTTTTACCACATTTAAAGATAAATTAGGTAATCAAGGGTAAAAATAATATTATAAAATTACCCTAACACATGTATTAATATAATGGGATGAATATATTTAGCCCTAAAATATACTTGGGTCGAAATTATATCTATTTGAACCCACTTGTATGTGATTAAGACCATCAATTTAATTTTTTTAAATGAAAGTGAATAATGTCTCACTCAAACTTTTATAATTAAATTATTTTTAATATAAGGTTATACAGAATATAAATTCGGTTATAAATAATCACTTTAAATATAATATGTTTTTATTTATCATGGTAAATTATTTGTAATTTTTATGAAAAATACAATTACCTTAATATCTTATACATTAATGATGTAGAAATTATTTATTTAGTGATAAATCAATAATATAGTTTTTATTAAACGACTAAGAATAATAAAAGACCCAAATACCTGACCAAAACTTATTGGTATTCTAAATACAAACCATATGCATTAAAAGGTAGAATTTTTGTCCATTTTGAGCTTTATAAAAGTGATTATGACACTTATATTATTGTATTTTAAATGTTGTCAGAGTTGTCACCTTCATAATTTAAAAAACATAACATTTTATGTGTTGTGTTTTTTAGAAGATAAATTAGATTAAAAGTATTATTAGGAAATATATTAGATTTATATTCAACATTATATTTTATTTTGAATTTTTATGAAACAAATTAGTATATTAAATAAGTATACAAAAATTTTGTTGTAATTAATTTATTAAGAGAAATATCAAGTAAATGGTATTACAAATAATAAAATAAATATTATAGGAAATAATTAATATTATCCATGAATTTTATAGATTAATATGATATTTTAGGAACCCATTAAATATTTTTTCGAATATATTGTATCTGTGTATTTTATTTAAATTCAAAAAAATGAATATTTCCAAAATTGTCACTATTGTTATTTTATAAAAATGACATATTATTAAATTGTTTAAAAATCAAAAAAATTGTTATAAATTATAAATTGAAAATTATATAGTCTAAAATGTCATTAAGTATCCAATTATGGACAATTAACATCACATAAGTAATTATTTATTACATTTTTAAATTTAGAATATAATTACCATAAATAAACTTAAATAGATTAAATAAGGATAAATAATGTTGATATGGTTTAAAATAAAATCCCAACATGTATTAATTTTATTGTTTGATGATATTACAGCACTATATAATCTAATATTCGGATTTCAATCATTTTTTTAGGTTTTTATGTGGTGTTTGAGTTTATTAAAAATTAATATTTTAGAGGTTTCCAAAAGTGCCCCTCCCCTCCCTTATAAAAAAGCACTTCCTCCCTCTCCCCCTAAAAAACTTTTGAGCCTTGAATCTCAGCCAAATACGGTCCATTTCTATTCTCCACTTCTCTAGAAGCCTACTAGAGGTCCTGGTCTTCTTTAAAGACCATCGTTACTTCCCTAAAAGAATATTAAGAAGAGGAGCTTCGAAGAAGATGTAACATCCTTTATCTATTCCTTCAAACTTATTTCATCTTTACTTCCTCTATATGAGTTGTTTCATTATTAAGTAATAACACCACTACTAATTGTATACTGATATTTTATTATTAATATGAAACAACCATATTCTATCTTCTATCCTTCCTATGAAAAATTGAATTCACCATGCGTGTGTATGTACAGCTTACCGTCTCTACGCCACGGTGAAATATTTTATTTCAACGCTAACATACATGGATGGGTATATGTATGGAAGAAATAACTATATATGATTATTTTAAAGTGATATTTATTCTGAAATATTATACACCATATACTTCAATACAATTCCACAATCATGGGAATGATATCATCGCTCGTGCCTACATATGTCTAACCGTCTCCACGATGTGATGCGACTCATTATACATGATCTCCAATAAATAAGGATTATAAAAATGAATTTGATGAATAAATAGGATATATATTACACTAATAACATTCTGTAAATGATGTATCCATAACCTAAAAAGTGGAAAAAGAATTTATTTGACAAATCATACATAAGAACATAAATCAATGAACACGCAAATAATAAGAAGCAGTGAAATATTACTAATAAGAAGATAGGAATATAACCATATATGATATCATAACAATGAATATGATTCTGGAATAAGTCAATCACATTATTTAATCCTTATACAGGAGGTTCAGATAAGTACAAAGCAAATAGGACCTTAGGTAAGGTTTAATTATTCAATATTGTTCTTATCTAAGATTGCTTATTCTTAAGTATTTACTGGCTCTATGTTTATCATCCATGTCCATATTTTCTCAAAATGTTTTCATAAAGTTTTTACTATTCATCCATGTATTTTTAATGTCATTTTTACCATTTTTTGGCTTTTACCACATGGTATGGAAGGAATCATTCATTTGTTTACCATACGAGGTACTTTATGACTTTTTTCAGAAAATGTAAGAGGAGAATGTTTTTTTAACTTATACAACATGAATGAATTTTTACTGTTTTATAATTCCTTATTTTAATAAAGATTCTTATACATGATTTCATGATTATTTTCAACAAAAATAATTTTCGTTGAAAATTGCATAGCATTTTGAGAAAAGAAAACGATTTTGAAGAAAAAATGATATTTTCCTCAAGAATTCATTTCAAGTGTTTTTTCAAAATTATTTTCCATATAAGATGAAATTATTTAATATCATAATGTTTCAAGTAAAATATCTCTATTATTCACATGATTTTATTTTTCCTATGATGAATTGATATCCATTTGTTTTATATAGACTATGTTATGATGGGATGATGTTTATGAAACCCATTTTATTGTTTGGGTTACGATGAATGTTTTATGTTTATTTTTTTCCACACAAATGAATGATTTAATTATGAGATGGGTGGGACATATATCTCCATCCAATTCATTTGGTAATGATTTATATCTCATTTGATAGACATGGAATGAATGACAAGTAAACCCAGTTACGTAATACCGGACTAGAATGACAAATAAACTTGGTTCAGTAATTGACTTTGTCAACTATGATGGTCTTGGTAGTAATACCTTGGCCACTATGGAAATCATATAATATGATTAATGGATTTCCACAATTAATTGTTTTATTCTCATTCTATTTTATCATGATTAATGTTACTTTATGATATATGCCTTCTATACTGCTAAGATTCATGTCACGTTCATGTTTTTATGTTCAAATGTTTGTGGATTGTGTTATGTTCTAAAAGCATACCCTTACGAAGCATTTGAGCTCACCCTTTTTATGTTTTATTTCCCATAGGATATAAAGAAAGGTTTTAGGTAAGAAAATAAAAAGTGGAATATCTTTATGGGAGAAGTTGATGATCTTTCACCTCATTAGAAGATTATGTTCTGAGTTTCAGAAGACCCTAAACTAATACAGTCTTTGGGAATCTATTAATCGAGGCGAAGATAAAGGGGTGGGGGTTCCCTTTCATCATCACTAAAAAACGTGTGGATAGAGACCCCTATTATCAGCACTAAAAAAATTTATGATAAAATGCAACTTTTATCAGCGCTTTAAAAAAGTGCTGATAAAACTAAAAAAATTAATAATAATTTATATTCGTGGGGGGGGGGGGGGGTTAACAGTGCTTGACCCCCCCCCCCCCACCTCTGTATCAATTCTAAGCGGCCCCCTCCAACTCCCATGTGCTGCCCTTGCCTGCATGTCCTACACTTGCCCACGTGCCCCTCCTTGCTTCCACCCGGATTCGAACCCACGACCTCCCCCTTGCGCGCCTGCACCTTTACCACTAAGCCATTTCGTTTTTTATCTATTTAATGATACATATATTTATTTATATATATATATATAGTTATATTTTTTACTATATTAATATAGATTTATATTAATATAAACATATTTAGTTATATTAATACATATATATTTATTCA
Organism: Viscum album; assembly: GCA_963277665.1. NCBI lineage: Eukaryota > Viridiplantae > Streptophyta > Magnoliopsida > Santalales > Viscaceae > Viscum > Viscum album. Next base: position 965,446,171 of record OY728136.1, read on the forward strand.
TATTGTAATATGTATATATATTTATTTGTATATTACTATATATATATAGTTATATTTATTCGTATATTAATATAGATTCATATTAATATAAATATATTTAAATATATTAATACATATATGATTATTAATATATTAATATATATATATATTCATTCGTATATTAATATATATTTATATCTATTTATATATATATTTGTAGTTACAATTTTTTATCTGTATATTTATTTGTATATTAATATATATTTACAAGATTATTTGTAAATAAATTTATAAATATTTTTTATGTGTGTTTATAAATATATAAATAAATACATACATAAATATATATAACACACACCCACAGAGAGACACATATATATTTGCGAATAAATATATATATGAGTATTTGAAAAGCAATAGAATGTTAAAATGACAATAAATTATAATATAGAAGCCCATTTCAACTCTACAACCTGTCAAATTGAATATAATAAAATAATAATCGATATGAAATGTGTTACAGGGCTAACAGACATCCGGAGTAGAAGTTATACCCATTTGAATGTTAAAAAATCGAGGTATGCCAACTAAAAACTCAGTTTTGGAGGCCTTATAGGCCTTTTTTGGACTTGAAAAATGTTACAGTGGCATTTCCTTAATTAGTAGTTTGTAGAGCTCATTCTAGGCTTCGATTTGATATGATGTAGAGCTCAAACTGACCCCCAGATCAAATGTTATGGTCGTTTGAAGTTTGAGTTACATTTTCAACGTATTTTAGACCATTTATTAATTTTTGTTTTCATTTTTTGTGCCTTAAAATTGTTATTAAATGATTATTTATCAATTATAATTTGTAAATTATTAATTAATAATATTTTTTAACAAATTTAAAATCCATTTTCACTAAATTTCTTATATATTAAATGTAGTAGTCTATTTATACTTTTCTAAAACATATTTTAAAAATATATATTATATTTATATCAATATAAATATACTTATTAACAATATATTATTTTTCATGATATTTTATGAATTATAAAATATATTACTTCTAAGAGAAAGCACTGATAAAACCCCCCTTTATCAGCGCTACTAAAAAAGGCACTCATTAAGGGATCCCCTTTATCATCGCTAAAAGAATGGTGATAAAGGGGGGGCTTTATGAGCAATAAAAAAAGCGCTGATAAAAGGTCAATTTTAGCAGTGCCGTTTTTGAGCTGATAAAGGCCCCCCTTATATTAGCACTTTTTTTTCACTGTTAAAGGGTCACGTTGTGGAAACCTAGTTTTGTGGTAGTGGCCCCTCTCCTCCCTTATAAAAAGGCACCTCCTCACTCTCATATTCACAATATTTTGTGCCTTCAAGCTCACCCAAACCCTATCCATTTCTCTTCTCCACTTCCCTAGAAACCTACTAGTGGTCTTGGTCTTCTTCAAAGACCACCTTTAGCACCCTAAGAGGATGTTAAGAATAGGGGCGTCGAAGAAGAGGTCATATCCTTTACCGATTCTCTCAAACTTATTTCTTCTTCTACTTATTCTATATGAGTTGTTTCATTATTAAGTAATAACTCTAGTATCACTTGTATACTAATATGTTATTATGAATATTAAACAACCAAATTCAATCTTCTATCCATCCGATGAAAAAATGAAATAACCATGCGTGTGTATGTACAGGTTATCGTCTCCACGCCGTGGTGTAATCTTTTATTTCATCACTAACATACTTGTATGGGAATAAGGATGGAAGAATTAACTATATATTATTATTGTAAAGTGATATTTATTCTGAAATATTATACACCATACACTTTAACACAATTCCACAATCATGGGAATGATATAATCACTCGTGCGTGCAAACGGCCAACCGTCTCCATGATGTGATGCGACTCGTTCTACATGATCTTTAATGAATAAGGATTATATAAATGAATTGAATGAATAAATAAGATATATATTACACTAATACCATTCTTTAAATGATGTATCTATATCCTAAAAAGTGGAATAAGAATTTAATCAATAAAACATGCATAATAACATAAACCAATGAACACCCGAATAACAAGTAGTAATGAAATATTACTAATAAAAATATAAGAATATGACCCTATATGATATCATAAAAATTAATATGATCCTAGAATATGTAAATGAAATTATTTCAATAATTATACAGGAGGTCCAGATTTCTACAAATCATATCAGGCCTAATGTATGGGATAATTATTCCAATATCGTTCTTATCTGAGATTGTTAATTCTTAAGTATTTACTAGGGCTATGTTTATCATCCATGCCCATGTGTTCTAAAAATGTTTTCATAAAATGGTTACTATTATTCCATGTATATTTAAAGTAATTTTCAAACTTTTGTTACATTAACCACAAGGTACAGAATGAATCTTTCTTTTGTTTACCATACGAGAAACTTTTTGACTTTTATGGAAAATGTATAAGGAGAATGTTTTTTTAACTTATACGATGTGAATTTATTTTTAGTATATCATAATTAATTATTTCTATGAAGCTTCCTATACAATCATTAATGATTATTTTCAACAAAAATGATTTTCTTTTAAGATTTCATGGCATTTTGAGAAAAGAAAATAATTTTGATCAAAAAATGATATTTTCCTCAATAATTCATTTCATGTGTTTTATCAAAATTATTTTCCATATAAGATTACATTATTTAATATGATTATATTTCAAGTATAATATCCTTATTATTTACATGGTTTGATTTTTCTAATGACGAAATGATATCCATTTGTTTTATGAGGATTATGTTATGATGGGATGGTGTTTATGAAACCCATTTTATTGTTTGGGTTATGATGAATGATTTATGTTTATTTTGTGTCACAAGAAAGAATGATTTTATTATGATATGGGTGGGACCTGTATCACCCTTAAATGCATTGGGTAATGATTTATATCTCATGAGATAAACATGGCTAGAACAGCAAGTAAATCCAGTTTAGTAATATAGGGCTGGAACATCAAATAAACCTGGTTCAGTAATGGACTTTGTCCACTATAATAGCCTTGGCATTAATGCCATGGCTATTATGAAAATAATATTATGTTCTTAATGGATTCCAAAATTAAATGTTTTATTCTCATGCTATTGTATCATGATTAATTTTCCTTTAAGATTTATTCCTTATATACTGTAATGATTATGTCACGTTCATGTTTTTAAATTCAATTATTTATGGATTATGTTATGTTCTCCATGCTTACCCTTACTGAGCATTCTAGATCCCCCTTTTTATGTTTTTCCTTCCCCAAGATATAAAGAAAGGTTTCAGGTAAGAAAACAAAATAGGGAATACCTTTATGGGAGATGTTGAAGATCTTTCACAACGATGAGAATATTATGTTTCGAGTTTCCAAAGACACTAAACTAATACGGTCTTTGGGTGCCTGTTTTTGTTATGTATTAAGTATTCCAGAAATGTAATGCAATTTCTATGTACATCAATCTTTGGGTATCTACATAATCATTGTAACATTTGATTTGTCATTGAATACTGGAGAAATATTGTATCATTTAGATCATCAATAGAATATCTAAAACACCCACAACATATTCAATGTGTCATAGATTTTTCAAAATCATCAAAATTTATATATTATTATTGACTATGTTGTATTTGATATTGAGGATGACATGATTATCACAGTGATAAAAGAATACATTGAAGATAAATTCTATAAAGCACTACATGGAAAACAAATACCCTTGGTTCTTGTGCAGTAGAGGCCTGATTGACTGGAAGAGTGTACATGAATGTTTGATTCACATATTCATGGATAATACCTAATATTTTTTTTTCCTTTTTCACTTTATGATGCAATTATTTAGCTTTCATGGTTTATAATATTTACCATTTTTCCTTGGAGATTATGTTTGTTTAGTATTTAAGAATATGAATTGGAAATAACCTTCTTGATGAAGAAAAGGTATATTTAAAAAATAAAATTGAATCCATTTTTTTGAGTTAATTCATCCCAATATGGATTATATAATAATATAAAGTATTGGGATCATCAATATTTGTGATTGGTGACGTGTTGTATGATTATTGATGTAGTTGTTGTATTGTGAAATGTAGAGGATGAAATGGGTTTATGATTGTTCATGTGGAATATTTGAGGTTCTCATCTTGTCATAGATGGTGAAGCTATTGTATGGAATGTTTCGTGGATGTTTTTGGATGGTGGAATTGATTATGTTGTAATAAGAACCCAAATAAGTGAATCTCATGATGGTTTTTTTAAAAATAACATTTATTTTGTCTATTGGTATCATTATTATGCATGATTATCATTTAAAGGTCTAAAATGTAATTTTTTTGGCTTCCTGACTCATTACATTTTTGGTTTATGATTATGAGGATTTCATAAGAGAGAGGAGTTCAGTTAGACAGAGTTTGGATATGATGTTCTTATATAGTTAGTTGTTCCAAATGTGATCATGTGTTTATGATTGTAGTGGAATATCACATCCTAGATGATTATGATTCAAGTAATGATGTTTCATTGCTGTACATTTATTAATGAACTAATAATATGATAAAATTTTTCATGACGGGATTAAATTTGTGGTAGAGGTGTTTTGAAAATCAGTGGATAATGCCAAGGTTTTAAGATTATGGTATTCATGTTCATGATATGTTTTAAAGTATTAATTTTAGAGCATTAAGATATCTCAATATTTGAATATTTATTTCACACCATTAATGATATGGGGCCTATATTTTTTAATTATTGGAGTATGTCAACTAAATAATTTAATCAAAATAATTTATCTGTCATCCCATGAAAATTTTTTGAGTCTCTCATATCAACTATTCTCATATTTGATCTATGGATTTCAATGTATTCTATTTTTAAATCCAAAATTATTATGATAACATATTTTTGTCTTGTTTTATTTTGATCCACATTTTGAGATTATAGTGGTTATTTTTTTTAAAATTTATGGGGTTTTAGAACTATGATTTTTATACACCATCGGTGTGTTTTTTGTTTATTAGGGGATTCCTAGTGATGTTTTTATCTTTCAGCTATTTATGATTCTCCCAATGATTTACATGCACTTTTAAAGATTCTTTTAGGTAGTGTATATTTGTTATCTACCACATTTTGTTTAGTTATGGGGATTAAATACTTTTTACATCCATTTGGTGGATAATAAGTTTCAAATTTTTGATGATAATGAATATAATTAATATAGAATCGAAGCGAATGGCGGTGCGGTCAAACTGTTTTACTTTTTTTCATTAATTTTGACATCATTTTTTTATATTCATGTAAATCATGAATGTTGGGATCCAAGCTCCTATTGTGGTTGATATATTTATTTGAACATTGTTTAAATGTTATCTTATTTCATCCTAAATGAAATAGGAAGATATTTTATATATAAACGTAATATTTTCCTTGTTGATATAAAATTCTTTGGGAGGTAGCAATGCTAAATAATGATGCAAGGTAATGAAATCCCTTGATCCAAATTTATGGAATCCTTGTTTGGTGATTAGTTCTTTTTTATTTTTGGGATGCCTTATGTGATAGAGATCATGTGTTCCAGTTCTGTGCTATTTTTTATGTAATTTTTGGTGGTGGTGATGTGATGTTGTTGTATCGTTCAGTTTTTGTGATGCAGGGTTGTTGAGAGGAGTGGTTTTTGTGTTGAGATTTTGTGGATTATTTTTTGTAATGGTGATGATGGATATTTTATGGATGGGTTGTATTTTGGTGTGGTTGTTTTAGTTACCATATTACATATGTAGTAAACATTATAGTATATTATGAAATATTTTATGTTGTTATATGAATAATGATGATAAAAAATTGTTGGGTGATAATTGGAATAAATGAATTTATATATTAAAAAAATTAAATGTGAATTATTTTCTTTGTAAATGTGATTCATTTTAATTTTTCTAAAAAAAATTATGATTTTTGGAACATTTAATTGGACGTGAAATTGTGTGCTTGTTTGTATTGTTTCCATGTTGTGATGAATTATGTTTTGGAATTGGTTGTGATAGATATTATAAAGTTAAAGGGAGGTGTGGCGGTGTACTCTTGTATAGTTAATGTGGACCACTAGGATTGGTTTTGAGTGTTATCTATATATCATCTATATTATTTATTTTAGTCATTCTACCCACATGAGTAGTATAACCATACCAAGTCCCAATATTTATATGTTATGGATGTATTCCCCAACATCCATGTTAGTGGTAATACAATTGATTACTACCGTATCTTCCCTTATCTTCTTTTAGAATAAGTGATTATATAAGATGGTGTTTGATAATTCCACATGATGAAAGTTGTTCTTTTTAATATTACTAAATTATTTCAATGGTTCGTGTTTGAGATTACTAGGATTAATGTGGATTTGATATATGGTGGGGATCATGTATGGTACGAGGAGGGAAGAGCATAATGCTTATCACATTGTCGATACCGTGTTACCCTAGTAACATGATGTGGTTGTGATATATTGATATGAGGATGTTATATGATTATTATTAATTATCTCACTGGATTATATAAATTATTATGGTCTGGTAAGTAGGGATTCATGACAATTTTTTCATTGTCGATATAGTATGTATGTAAGAATTCTTTATTATTTTTCTAGTCTTATTTAAAAATGGAAATGAAATATATATATTTATATTAATAATATTATTTCATTATTATATCATGTATATCAAATTTTTTTATCAAAATTATACATAATAAATTCCATTTAGAGCATGAAGGAATCAAATCTATTTGTGAGGTAGTAGTGTGTCATACACATGAGGGAATTTATTCTATACCCACAATATTGAAGGAATTAAGGTGTTCTAGATACAATAATTCAATAAAAATAAATAAATCATAAATATAACTATTATAATATATTTAAATAGTATGTCCATAATAATTTCCAACCGTGATAAGTGGTAATGGAAAAATTAAATACAATGATTTTTTAGGCAGTATTCTACAGTACACAAAAATGGTGATTTTGTAAAACAATTTATAGAAGTGTGTAATGTTGTAGGTGGTATCCTTATCATTAAACATTAAATCATATGGATGATATAATTATTATTATATAATCATGTTATAATATAAATTTGAAGAGTTGGAGAAGGATATAAAATAATAATAGTTTTAGAATTTCATTTTATCATTTTCATGTGCCCTCTTTAGTTTCTTCCGAATTCCCAAAATTGGTGGATTTACAGAAAGAAAATAGGATAATATAATTATGGTAGGGAATTTTTGGAGTTATATTGTTTGTTATTTTACAAAAAAAATGTGGTTTTATGGTGTGTTGTGGGGTTGAGAGGGGTTTTCTCTTATAAGTGGGGTGCGTGGCTCTCATTAATTTTTTTAATGGGAGAATTTGGTCCACATTTTTTCAAATTAATATGTGTTATAAAATAAAAAAACTATATAATATAATGAATAACATTTAAATATGGTTATTAAATTGTTTTTGGACATTTTTCTATGTTATTTTCCCTTCATGATTAATTTTTAGTTCCTCAGTAATATCGTTTTTCTATTAATCACAATAATTAATTTTACCTACATTCATTAATCATTTATATAAAAAATTAATATCCAAAAAATAAATACTATAAATTATTAAGATTAATAAAATTTAATCTATTTTTACAAACTCAAACAAAATAAGTGGAAAAAATTAATTTAAAATTAAGTCCAAAAGACGGGACAAGGTAGTTGGTTTTTAAAAATAAAATGTTGAAATCTGTACTTTTTTTATATCTAAATTAAATATATAAATTATAAATATATAATAAATTTTTATATATATATTATAATCGATAAAATGTCAAATTAATAATAATGGAGAATATAAATTACTGTTATAAATGTTTTTTAAAAAATGCCAGTTTTAATGAAAATTCATTATTTCTAAATGTTTGTCTAAAAATAATAAAACTCAAAAAATAAATAAAATAAACTTTAGGTTTATTTTAAAAATATATGTCTTAAAAATTTAAAATTTTCCAATATAATTTAATAATTTATCAAATTTTATTTATAAAATAAGTGCTCCATTAAAATGCTGGAAAACTTCCTTTAGAATTATACACCTTTTAATGCATAAAATATGATTTTTCTAATCTATTGCCTATCAAATATATAAAATGAATATAAAATAATATCATTTAATATATTATATATAAATTTAGTTCCCTTATATTAATGAATTTACTTTATTAGTATAAAACCCATTTGGTTTATCAAAAATGTTTTATCTAAAAAAAATTCCATTAATTGGAATTTATATTCATTTTTAATTAGTAATAAATAAATGAATTCAAACATATAATTTTTATGTATTAGATAATCCTATTTATAATAAGAATTTTAACAGCTAGGTGATATCTATCATATTATATAATGTTTTTAGTAGTATATTTTAATTTTGTTAAACCTGGTATTCTGTTTAATAAAATTTATCAAACACAGTCATTGTTTCATGTAATCCTAGATAACTCATTATTTTGTGAATTTCATAATATAGAATCTTGTAATTGTTTTTAAAATAGAAAATAAATAAAAATTTATTAGGATTTAATATTGTATATAACCTTGACGTTTCATTTCATACACACTATCAAATATGATGTCTATATTTTAAAACATTTTGGTGTTATAATAAACTTCTCAACCATATCCATGTCTTCCCTTCCCAACTCTTATCTCTTACATGGAACCCTAATGATATATTTATTTCAGTTGTATTCTGTAGTTATGTTTCTCTCTAATAAAAAGGAATTTCTATTAAAACTTATCATGATGTCAGTTTCAATTAGGTGTACATTCAAATGTTAAACCTCTAATTATTATGATAGAGATTGTATTGTGACGTTGAGACATATTTAATTGAGTACAATGTAAAACTATCAAAATTTAAAACATTAAAATCTTATTCAATATACTATATGACATAAAAATCAATGATTATTTTATAATGTAACACCTGAAGATTTTATTATAGGGTTTTCAAAATGAATTTAATTTCCCTAATAGCATGTGGCACATGGAATCCAAAATTTTAAAAATGAGCACTAGAATAGAGAGTATATAGAAAACATAATATCAAGTGTCATTGAACCATGAAATAAAATAATATCATTATAATATATTCATTAATTTTTAATGAATGAATAGTAACAACCAAATTATGAATTAAAAGAATATAAATAAACTAATTAGTACCAATATCATTATTAGTTATTATGAAATAAGTACTCAATTTTCAGTTAATTTTTTTTTGTAACATATATATGAATTTTAAAAAATTAAAAAAATATATTATAAATAAATTATGGATTAAAAAAATTATTAAATTTAAATAATATCATTTTTTTTAATCATCAAATTATTATTATCTGTTGGGGAAAATTTTAAATTTTCTTAAGAAGAAATGAATTGTCAAAAAGAATGATTTTTATGGAAACTATTTCCTTAACATTTTGAAAATAAAAATTTTAATTTAAAATAGTTTCAATGTTATCATTGTTAAATAATATTATGAAAAATCCAATTCATTTCCTATAATCAATTTCATAGTTGATTTTTGATACAAAAATTTTACTCTTAAACAATTTCCTAAAAAACTATTTTTGGTTCCTTTTCGTGATTAATTATATATTAAATTATACCTACTATATGTTTTAATTATATAAATAAGATTATTTATCTGGTTTTAGGGTGAAAGGTTTCTAAAAATGGTTCTCTTTTTTCTCAATTTGATAAATAAAATTATACTTTATTGTTACCATGGTAAATGATAATTTAGCAGATTAATGTAAAATGTGTTATATAATGAATATTAAATCACCATAAAATTATCCATAATATAAATTTATGAGTATATTTCACCAATACCCATAATATATTTGGTTATATGGAATTTTATGTCTATTTTTATTAGGTTCTGAATTTTATAGTATTTAATTTTAGGAAAAGACACTAATGTAACACTAATATATTTAATATCATTATTTTAAACATATTTTTATAGGGAGAGGATATATTATAACATACTTAATATTTTTAAATATAAATTATTTTACATAATCTTGGTAATTTATTTTTAATTATAAATGAAGAAATAATTACACAATATGATTACACAATACTTACTGTGAAATTATTTAATAAATAGAAACTAAAATATCTGATATGAGGAATATTATAAGTAATATAATTTGAGATTAATAATATAAAATAGGTATTTATTAGTTGAACATTAAATTTAATGGTTATATTAAAATATTTTATTCGAATTATTTGCATTGTATAGATATTATTAATGTCAATGTAATGAATTGGTCAAAAAATTGACAATATTGATATTTATTAATAAATTATATATTGCTAAATGAAAAAATTTCCAATAGTATATATTCCATAAAAAATTGTATATGATTCATTAAATCTACCATAGTCTATTTATGATTTTTTGTCACGAACCGAATTGGGTCGTCATCCGAACCGACGCCCGACCCGGCCCGCGGCAAGGCCCGAAGGGCGTTCCCGATCTCCACGGGCTGGCACAAGTGCCCGGGTATCAAAATAAACTTTGGGAATGATTTACCCGAGTGAATAAATGTAAAGCAGCCAACCAAAGTAGACCAAACAGAAATAAAGGTTACAGTCAAACATGTAGTTGACCAAACAAGTTTTTGGTTCACAAGTATCCAAAACCCAAATAACACTAAAACAAGATGACCAAAAACCAACCTAAGGACTGTCGCCCGGTGTGAGGACACTGCCTCTAAGCTACCACCAAAACGCCACGTAGGTAGTCCTGCTAACAACCTGAACCACTGCTCCCAAAAGCTGGACCCCTACCTGTATCAGAAGTAAACAAGTCTACTTACACCCAAGGGTGTAAGTAGGGTGTGAGAAATCGCCCAGCAGGATATCACCAATAAAAGATTCCACGCACAACTATCAAAGGACAAACCACTTGCAATGCTAAAATAAAGAGAGAGAAAAATGCAAAAGAAAATGGTTTTCATAAAACGACTTAAATGAAAGGCAGTTCAAGATAAACACACTAGGATAGAAGTTCAAGTGACATATCACGTATCATTATGCATGCAAAGTAACTGGTGGCACCAAAGGATGGGAAAGGCTTTATGGGTACTATAACTAGTGGGATCCTAGAACGTCGTGTCTCGGTGAAACATGGCTTAGGCGGCCACAACCCTCAGATAATGTGGCTTAGAAGGCCATGACCCTCAGAACACGTGGCTTAGAAGGCCACGACCCTCAGATATGATATGTTTAGTTAGTGTTGCAGTCGTCAAACCTGCCAGTGAAACCGGGTCGGGTCATCTCCGGAACACTAGCTCACTAGTCCCAGTCTCCCCACCTAAATCCCCGGCTTCCCTCCTTGTGCTCACCTAAAGATCAATGTTCATATAGTATGTCACATTATCACTTAGAGCCAAACGTGTCACCTGCACACTGATATCCTTTTTGAAAACCACACACACACACCAAAACCTTTCTTTTTAAAAACTTAGACCACACTGCATACACTTTAAATTAATCTAGACGCATAACTTAACGAAATCACTTTGTTATTTAAGATAACCACTAAGAAAAATTATTTAACAGTTTTCAAACATGTCGCAAAAAATTTTAAAGGTTAAAAAGTCACCCAAAACCCCTTTCTATAATAAAACACATTCTGACATGCCAACACACAACCTGCGTCATCTGAACTCCCTGACTCATGCACTGCATAGTTTACAAATAATCATAAACAGCCAAAGTGAGTTTCCGCGATAAAAGAAATGGACTTGCACCACATAAATGTACCACTGGAAAATAAAATGCGCATTTAAAAAAGTTATTAAAACTAATTTGTCAATATGAAAACTAATTAGCAGGGTGATGAAAAATTAAACCAGCACGCAAAAGATCGCCAAAAGATAATTGAGTGCGGAATCACCTACCTCAAACAGGCGCGGAAAAAGACACGGCACAAGACTCCAGTTGCGCCGCGGTCGCACTGTCTTGAGCCGTCAACCAGGTCCTAAAGACAGCAGAACGCTCAACGGGTTTAGAAAATTGTTAACATAATAATAATGATGATAATAATAATAGAGATAACATAATAATAATAATAATAATAATAATAACATAATAGAATAATAATAATAAATTAATAACAATAGCAATAATAATAGTAATGATAATAATAATTATAAATAATAATAATAACAATAATAATAATATTAATAATAATAGTAGCATAATAATAATAATAATAATAACAATAGTAGTATAATAATAATAGTATTATTAACATAATAATAATAATAATAATATGATGATGATAATAATAATAATAATAATAATAATATAATAACAATAATAATAATAATAATAATAATATAATAATATTATTATTATTATTATTATTTACATAATTATAATAATAACATATTAATATTTATAGTAATGATATAATAACTAACATATTAATAATAATAACAAAAGAAAACATAATATCTTATTAGATAACTTAAAATAATAAAATAAAATAAAAAAAAGAAAAAAGAAAAACAGACCTACGCGGTGGAGGAGGTGCCGAACAGGGGCGCCAGAATGGGGAAGAAGAGGAAGAAAAAGAAAGGGAAGAAGGAGAGAAGAGGAAGAGGAGAAGAAGAAGAAGAGAAGAAGAAAAGAAGAAGAAGAGAAGATGAAGAGGCAGGGGCGTGGTTCCGGTGGAAGGTGCGGGTGAGCGGGTGAGGGAGAGAGCGCTGGCAGGGGAAGAAGAGGAAGAAAAATAAAGGGAAGAAGAAGGAGAGAAGAGGAAGAGGAGAAGAAGGAGAAGAAGAGAATAAGAAGAGGAGAAGACGAAAAGAAGAAGAAGAAAAGAAAAGCAACAGGGGGGTTGCGCCGGCTGCGGGTGCAAGGGGAGCAGCAGGTCGGCCCGAGGTGGAGGTGTGGCCGATGTAGGTCCGGCGGGAGGTGCAGGAGCGGTGCAGCAGAGGAAAAGTCCGGCGGGACGTGGCTGGGGTGGAGGAGAAGAAGAGTGGGGAGAGGGGAGGGAGTGCGGATGCAGGAGCGTGAGGGTGAGGCCGAGCGGAAGAAGGAGAGGAAGGAGAGAAGAAGAAAAGAATAAGAAGAGAAGGAAGATAAATAAAAAAAAGAGAGAGAGAGAGAGGGTGGCGGCGGCTAGGGTTAGACATGGGGGAAAAAAGTCAACAATTTAAGATAAAATACTAATATTAAATATCATAATAATATTAGAAATAATAATATTAATAGTAATAATAATAATCAAAATCTTAAAAATAATAATCGCATCACAATAATAATGATAATAATATTAATAATAATAATAATAATATATTAGCAATAATAATAATAATATCATAATAATTATAAAGATAATAATAACAACGATAATAATATAATAATAACAATAATAAAAGCATAAAATTAATAATAATAATAATAACAATAATAGTATCAATAATAATAACAATAACATAAATAATAATAAAACTGAAGTTAACATCTGTCGTTTGGTTCATCCGCGCAACGGGCACCGAGCGTTGAAATGGCAAAGTTGCATGGCTTTTCCCATCCCCTACCCGTGCGTCGAGCGGCGCAAGGCCCGCGCGCGTGCACCGTTACCCCAACGGGCAACCCAAACCGGATTCGGCTCATGATACAACCAAATAATTTAAATAAACCGGCAATTAATTTATGAAATAAAAATTTAAAATTAAACATATACCTCAATAAAGTCCGGGCGTGACAATTCTCCCCACCATGAAAACTTTCCGCCCTCGGAAAGTCAGCTCAAAGCCTGATCAGAGAATAAAAATGGGTACTCCTGCTCAACCCATGACTTCCGCTCCCAAGTCTCGTGTTCATCATTCCCGTTTTTCCAATGAACACGGACCAGAGGAATGGACTTTCCACGCAACACCTTTTCCTGAGAATCCACAATACACACTGGTCGCTCGACCATAGACAAGTCTGACTTTATCTCCAACTCCTCCCAATTCAGCACATGCGACGGGTCGGGGATGTACTTCATCAGTTGGGAGACATGAAATACGTCGTGAATCGACGTTAACTGCGAGGGAAAAGCTAACCTGTATGCCACCTTGCCAATCCGCTCAAGAATTTTGAAAGGTCCAACATATCTCGGTGTCAGCTTCCCCTATTTCCCCAAACGACGGTGACCCAAGCGAGGGGCCACTTTCAGGAACACTCTGTCCCCCACTAAAAACTCGAGGTCCCACCGCCTCTGATCTGCATAAGACATGTGGCGACTCTGAGCTGTCAACAACCGCTTCCTAATCAGCTTGACCTTCTCAGACATCTCCTGAACAAGACTCGGTCCCAAGAGCGAGGCCTCTCCTACCTCAGCCCAACACAGAGGAGACCGACAAGGCCGGACATAGAGCGCCTCAAAGGGTGCCATTCTGATGGAAGACTGGTAACTGTTATTGTAAGCAAACTCGACCATCCCCAAATGGCTATCCTATGAGCCTCCAAAATCTAACACATAGGCTCGGAGCATGTCCTCCAGAATCTGATTCGCCCGCTCCGTCTGGCCATCTGTCTGAGGATGGTATGTCGTGCTCATCTTAATCTGCGACCCCAAAGCCTTCTGGAGGCCTCCCCAAAACCGTGATGTAAAGCGGGGGTCCCTGTCAGAAACAACTGCAGACGACACACCATGATGTCTGACCACCTCCTGAACATACAAGCGGCCCAGTTCCTCTACCTTCGTTGTGTCTCTAATCGGAATGAAGTGAGCATACTTGGTCAAATGGTCAATCACCACCCAGATAGCATTCCTCCCTCGAGGTGTACGAGGCAGGACAATTATGAAGTCCATGGCGACCTCGTCCCACTTCCAGGTAGGAATGGGTAATGGCTGGAGTAGGCCAGATGGTCTCTGATGCTCTGCTTTCACTTGCTGGCAGGTGTAACATCTGGATACGAAGTCGGCTATGTCCCGTCTCATACCTCTCCACCAGAACTGACGACGAACATCGTAATACATCTTGGTGGTACCAAGATGGACGGCCCACTGAGACTAGTGGCTATCCTGCATCACCACCTTTCGCAGAGACAACGGCACTACAGCACGGCCCTTGAAGCATAGGACCCTCTGGGAAGACAAAGTCCAATCAGAAGGAGTCTCCCCACCATGGGGAAACTGCATAGATCGATGACAAAACTCATCACCGGGCTACTCCCGCTGAATCAACTCTAGAAGAGCAGGAGTCAACTGGATGCTAGCCAAGAAAGTACCTCCACTGTGCTCCCTGCTCTCCAAATGCATCTGGGCGAAGAGCCCCATCAAAGTCCACTCATCGCTGGACTTCCTCAACGCATGCACTGGTACTTTCCTGCTCAAAGCGCCAGCTACCACATTACCCTTACCAGGGGTATAGACAATATCAAAATCAAAACCCTGCAGGTACTCGACCCAGCGGTGCTGCCTCAAATTGAGATCCTTCTGAGAGAAAATATAGGTCAGGCTCTTGTGGTCAGAATATACCACAAACTTCTCCCCAAAAAGATAGTGGTGCCACGTCTTCAAAGCATGCATCACTGCCGCCAACTCTAAGTCATTATTCGAATAGTTCTTCTAATGCGGCCGGAGTTTGTGAGAACCATAAGCCACAACATGGTCATCCTGCATGAGCACACATCCAAGACCCGTACCTGACGCATCACAGTACACCACATAGCCCTTTCCTGACTCTAGTGAGGTCAACATAGGTGCGGTGGTCAACCGCCGCTTCAACTCCTCAAAAGATGTCTGGCACTATGGGTTCCACTCAAACTTCACCCCTTTCCAGGTGAGTGCGGTCATGGGGGAGGCAAGCCGTGAGAAGTCCCGGACAAAGCGCCTGTAATAACCAGCCAAGCCCAGAAAACTCCTGATCTCAAAAACATTTCTCGGCTGCTCCCAAGACATAACTGCTCTGATCTTTTCGGGATCCACTAAAACCCCTTGTTCTGAGACGACATGCCCCAGAAACTTCACTTCCCTGATCCAGAAAGTGCACTTCGAGAGTTTGGCATACAGACGGTGATCCCGCAAAGTGCCCAAAACAACACGCAGGTGATGCTCATGCTCCTCCTCAGATCCAGAGTAGACCAGGATGTCATCCACGAATACCACGACAAATGAGTCGAGATATTGGTGGAATGCCCTATTCATGAGCTCCATGAAAACTGCAGGAGAATTTGTCAGTCCGAAAGGCATGACCAAGTACTCGAAGTGACCGTACCTACTTCGGAAAGCCGTCTTCGGGATATCTGCTTCTCTCACCCTGAGCTGGTGGTATCCCGAACGCAAATCAATCTTGGAGAACCACTTTTCCCCCTTCAGCTGGTCAAAAAAATTGTCAATCCGAGGCAAAGGGTATTTATTCTTGATGGTTACCTTGTTCAACTTCCGGTAATCAATGCACAACCGAAGGGTTCCATCGGCCTTCTTCGCGAATAAAACCGGTGCGGCCCAAGGGGAGACGCTCGGGCGAATGAATCCTTTGGATTCCAAATCGTCCAGCTGTATCTTTAATTCCCTCAATTCGGTGGGGGCCATGCGATATGAGGGAAGAGATATAGGCTGTGTTCCCGGCGCCAACTCAATCGATAACTCCACGTCTCGCTCTGGGGGTAAGCCAGAAAAATCATCTGGGAAAACCTCTGGGAACTCATCCACTACACTAGGTAACCCGCCCTGTGAAATACCACCATCGTCCTCTAGTGCGAGTGATGAAAACTGATAAGCAAGATTTCCAAGCTCAGGGAGTGGAGGTCCCACACGTCCCGACCGAGGATCCCATTCTCCGTGAAATAGCTGAGGAGTCCCATCTGGTGCTGTAAAGCTGACTCGGCGTTGATAGCAATCAATGTGCACCTGGAAGCGCACCAGCCAGTCCATACCAAGGATCACATCAAATAGGTCCATGTCAAGGAACAAGAAATCCCATTCCATCTCGACTCCCGACACAGAGAGTGCGCACGATCGGCACTTGAGGCCTTGCTCCCTCTTTTTCCCCAACGACGTTACCAACTCCATAGAAAACGATAACAACTCGGTTGGTAGGTTCAGCGGATTCACAAAACGAGCAGATATGAAAGAAACTGAAGCACCAGTATCAAATAAAACTGCAGCTATAGAAGATGCAACCAGAATAGTACCTTGAACCATCGAGGGCCCTGCATCAGATCTCGCTGGTGCCTGATCCACAGCATGCAGTTTCCTGGTCCCCGCCTGAGAACGACTGCTCGCTTGAGGCTCTTCCCTGATATGGCTCTGCCCTGAAGATGATCTGGTCCTACCACCACGCCCACCAAACCGAGATCCTGTCGTCCTGGTCGGCTCTGACTGAACTGATACCCCTCTAGAATCCACTGATCCAGCCCCACTCTGATAAGGGCGTGCAGTCCTGCAGAAGCGCTGTAGATGTCCCACAACTCCACATCCATGGCATGGTCTGGGAGGGTATGGACAAGCAGGTCGGATGTTCCCTGCCCTTCCGCACTGATGGCACACAACATACCCCGCACCAGAATCCCCAGATGAAAACTGCCTGGGAGAATGACCTGAGCTGCCATCACCCTTCTTCCATTGCTCATCACGCTTCCTCTTCCTCTCAGATGAACTGCCACTGCCAAGCCCTGACACTGATCCAGAAACCCCCGACTTTCCCTTCTGGTCAATCTCGGCCATACAAGCACGATCGACCACCTCAGCATAAGTCTTCAGCTTGAACAAGAAAACCTGGGAGTGAATTTCTGGTCGAAGGACCTTCTCAAACTTCCGAGCTTTCAAGAATTCGCTCGAAACTATCTCAGGTGCGTACCGTACCAGTTCAGCAAAGCGATTCGCATACTCCATCATTGTCTGATTCCCCTGCGAAAGCTCCATGAACTCCCGAGATCTAGCATAGGCTATGAACTCTAGACAATACTGCTGGTTGAAGATACCCTTGAAATCCTTCCAGCTCATGTGCTCATTCTTCCCAGCCTGGATCACTGATTCCTACCATTTGCGACTAGAACCCTCCAGCTGGAACGAGGCACACTTCACCCTGACTTCCTCAGGCGTGTCAAGGAAATCGAACATGCGTTCTATCTTTTCACACCACTCCTCTGCCTCCTGAGGTTCTGAACCACCTCGGAAATAAGGAGGTTTCCTCCTCAGAAACTCCTGAGCTCTATCCTTCCTGGAGCCGAATTCTTCCCCTCTAGCTGGTGCAGGGGCGGGGGCAGGAGTCGCCCCTTGTCCTAATGCCTGAACGGCTCGGACCATCACCTCAACCAATCTCTGATCAAGCGGCGCGGGAGAACTCTCTCCGGCTTCCTCCCGTGGATGCATAGGAACTCTCCGGGGAGGCATTTTACTGCAAAAGGGCAGCAATCAAGAAAGATAACCATCAATAAAAAGGGAATATATTTTTTTCCAACAAGATAAACATTCATCAATAAACCAAACATGCAAAAACGAATCCATATAAAATCTTTACTTTCCTTACCTGGTGTCCACGTACA
This sequence comes from Viscum album, assembly GCA_963277665.1. NCBI lineage: Eukaryota > Viridiplantae > Streptophyta > Magnoliopsida > Santalales > Viscaceae > Viscum > Viscum album. The sequence continues at coordinate 965,464,784 of OY728136.1, forward strand.
GTCTGCAGCCTGCACGTCCCACCCAGAAAATAAGTTAAATAAGCACCCTGACATCCCATGGTGACTCAGTATCTGTCACGAGGCGTGCTGGCCAGGCACTCTATTCGCAATATGAATTTTGAGCCCTGACAGACCCAACTCATGTATAACCCAACTCATCCCAAATAACATAAACCACCAACAAAACCTCCCTCTCATACCATTTTGTCACGCACCGAATCGGGTCGTCATCCGAACCGACGCCCGACCCGGCCCGCGGCAAGGCCCGAAGGGCGTTCCCGATCCCCATGGGCTGGCACAAGTGCCCGGGTATCAAAATAAACTTTTGGAACGATTAACCTGAGTGAATAAATGTAAAGCAGCCAACCAAAGTAGACCAAACAGAAATAAAGGGTACAGTCAAACATGTAGTTGACCAAACAAGTTTTTGGTTCACAAGTATCCAAAACCCAAATAACACTAAAACAAGATGATCAAAAAACCAACCTAAGGACTGTCGCCCGGTGTGAGGACACCGCCTCTAAGCTACCACCAAAATGCCACGTAGGTAGTCCTACTAACAACCTGAACCACTGTTCCCAAAAGCTGGACCCCTACCTATATCAGAAGTAAACAAGTCTACTTACACCCAAGGGTGTAAGTAGGGTGTGAGCAATCGTCCAGCAGGATATCACCAATAAAAGATTCCACGCACAACTATCAAAGGAAAAACCACTTGCAATGCTAAAATAAAGAGAAAAAAATGCAAAAGAAAATGGTTTTCATAAAACGACTTAAATGAAAGGCAGTTCAAGATAAACACACTAGGATAGTAGTTCAAGTGACATATCATATATCATTATGCATGCCAAGTAACTGGTGGCACCAAAGGATGGGAAAGGCCCTATGGGTACTAGAACTAGTGGGATCCTAGAACGTCGTGTCTCGATGAAACGTGGCTTAGGCGGCCACGACCCTCAGATAACATGGCTTAGAAGGCCACGACCCTCAGAACACGTGGCTTAGAAGGCCACGACCCTCAGATATCATATGTTTATTTAGTGTTGCAGTCGTCAAACCTGCCAGTGAAACCGGGTCGGGTCATCTCCGGAACACTAGCTCACTAGTCCCAGTCTCCCCACCTAATACCCCGGCTTCCCTCCTTGTGCTCACCTAAAGATCAATGTTCATATAGTATGTCACATTATCACTTAGAGCCAAACGTGTCACCTGCACACTGATATCCTTTTTGAAAACCACACACACACACCAAAACCTTTCTTTTTAAAAACTTAGACCACACTGCATACGCTTTAAATTAAACTAGACGCATAACTTAACGAAATCACTTTGTTATTTAAGAAAACCACTAAGAAAAATTATTTAACAGTTTTCAAACATGTCGCAAAAATTTTTAATGGTTAAAAAGTCACCCAAAACCCCTTTCTATAATAAAACACATTCTGACATGCTAACACACAACCTGCGTCATCCGAACTCCCTGATTCATGCACTGCACAGTTTACAAATAATCCTAAACAGCCAAAGTGAGTTTCCGCGATAAAATAAATGGACTTGCACCACATAAATGTACCACTGGCAAATAAAATGCGCATTTAAAAAAGTAATTAAAACTAATTTGTCAATATTAAAACTAATTAGCAGGGTGATGAAAAATTAAACCAGCACGCAAAAGATCGCCAAAAGATAATTGAGTGCGGAATCACCTACCTCAAACAGGCGCGGAAAAAGACACGGCGCAAGACTCCAGTTGCGCCGCGGTCGCACCATCTTGAGCCGTCAACTAGGTCCTAAAGACAGCAGAATGCTCAACGGGTTTAGAAAATTGATAACATAATAATAATGATGATAATAATAATAGCGATAACATAATAATAATAATAATAATAATAATAACATAATATAATAATAATAATAATATAATAACAATAGCAATAATAATAGTAATGATAATAATAATTATAAATAATAATAATAACAATAATAATAATATTATTAATAATAATAGAATAATAATAATAATAATAATAACAATAGTAGTATAATAATAATAGTATTATTTACATAATAATAATAATAATATGATAATAATAATAATAATAATATAATAATAATAATAACAATAATAATAATAATAATATAATATTATTATTATTATTATTATTATTTACATAATTATAATAATAACATATTAATATTTATAGTAATGATATAATAACTAACATATTAATAATAATAACAAAAGAAAACATAATATCTTATTAGATAACTTAAAATAAAAAAAAACAAACATGCGCGGTGGAGGAGGTGCCGAACAGGGGTGCCGAAACGGGGAAGAAGAGGAAGAAAAATAAAGGGAAGAAGAAGGATAGAAGAGGAAGAGGAGAAGAAGAAGAAGAGAAGAAGAAAAGAAGAAGAAGAGGCAGGGGCGTGGTCCGGCGGAAGGTGCGGGTGAGCGGGTGAGGGAGAGAGCGCTGGCAGGGGAAGAAGAGGAAGAAAAAGAAAGGGAAGAAGAAGGAGAGAAGAGGAAGAGGAGAAGAAGGAGAAGAAGAGAAGAAGAAGAGGAGAAGAAGAAAAGAAGAAGAAGATAAGAAAAGCAACAGGGGGGTTGCGCCGGCTGGGGGTGCAAGGGGAGCAGCAGGTCGGCCCGAGGTGGAGGTGTGGCCGAAGTAGGTCCGGCAGGAGGTGCAGGAGCGGCGCAGTAGAGGAAAAGTTGGCGGGATGTGGCTGGGGTGGAGGAGAAGAGGAGTGGGGAGAGGGGAGGGAGTGCGGATGCAGGAGCGTGAGGGTGAGGCCGAGCGGAAGAAGGAGAGGAAGGAGAGAAGAAGAAAAGAATAAGAAGAGAAGGAAGAGAAATAAAAAAGAGAGAGAGAGAGAGAGGGTGGCGGCGGCTAGGGTTAGACATGGGGGAAAAAAATTCAACAATTTAAGATAAAATACTAATATTAAATATCATAATAATATTAGAAATAATAATATTAATAGTAATAATAATAATCAAAATCTTAAAAATAATAATCGCATCACAATAATAATGATAATAATAATAATAATAATAATAATATATTAGCAATAATAATAATAATATCATAATAATTATAAAGATAATAATAACGTTGGTAATAATATAATAATAACAATAATAAAAGCATAAAATTATTAATAATAATAATAATAACAATAATAGTATCAATAATAATAACAATAACATAAATAATAATAAAACTGAAGTTAACATCTGTCGTTTGGTTCGTCCGCGCAATGGGCACCGACCGTTGAAATGACAAAGCTGCATGGCTTTGCCCATCCCCTACCCGTGCATTGAGCGGCGCAAGGCCCGCGCGCGCGCACCGTTACCCCAACGGGCAACCCAAACCGGGTTCGGCTCATGATACAACCAAATAATTTAAATAAACCGGCAATTAATTTATGAAATAAAAATTTAAAATTAAACGTATACCTCAATAAAGACCGGGCGTGACAGTATTTATGTTTTTTTATTGAAACATTATAGTAAAATCCCCACCTTTTCTGGGGATGTATTAGGTTGTTTTTCAGGCACTACTTTAACTATTTTTTAAAAAATTTCACTTAGGCATTAACTTGTGGTCCATTTTAGTAAATAAATTTAAAATTTGGAAGGAGGAGGTCATGTGCATGGCTAGAAAATGTTTTTTCCAAACTGATCACCCTGACCTAGACAACCGTAAAACCCTTCAAAAAGATTTATTTCACAGATGGTTAATAGTTTTTCATGATGTCAACCCAATAGGGAGAAACTGTGAACCACACTAGAATAGGTGCATATTCAAGGGAAACTACAAATGAAAACTATGTGCCTTCACCCAGTAAACAATATGTGGGAATTTAATTAGCCCAAAAATTAGTTTCAAAATTTACCGAGGGACATTTTTAAATCCAAATTGGGCGTAGCTCAAGCATTAATGTTCTCTCAAGATTTTGGATACTCCTAGATAGATTACAAGCTATTCTGACCTCTTTTCTTGGTGATTCAAATCCTAGATTGAATATCATCACCCCACCTAGTAAGAGAACATCATCCCATGTGGTTTCCCTTATGCTCTCAGTTCCACTTCAATCATTAAGGTATCCTTCTTTTTTTGTTTAGATCTAGAGATAGTTTTGTTTAACTATATCTATTTTTAAGGGATATTTATTTTTTCTATCATGGATTTTTTATTGATCCATATCTTTCACAAAGTCAATATTCAATTCAAATTGGGAATTATGTGGGGAGAACATTTTTCAATGAATCAAGGTAGGTTGTTCATAATTCAAATCCCAATGTCGTGATCACATTTATATGTATATAATTTTTGAAATTCTATTTTTTGTTTACAAATTTATTTCTTGATTTAATTAATTAATTTTGTGAATTCATTAATGAAATAAAACATCAAATTTAGGATTTTGAAATTATATATTTTGATATAATTAATTATTGAATTAATCATAAGATATTTTGATTTATTAATTTTTATAATTAATTGTTGAATTAATTTTTGAGATATCGTGTGTCACAACCCGATCCATATTTTTTTTATAATTTTATTTGACTTTTAAAATTTGGTTGGTGTCAGGGTTGAGTCTCGGACGAAGGACTTTTGAGTTATGTCAAAAAAAAAAGCGCATTTAGAGTTGACATTACTGAGTGCCCAGGTAGAGCACATTTTTAGTTGACATTGTTGAGCACCCTGGTAGAGCACGTTTTGGATATCTCATGCGCTGCTTCTTAGGGATTGGCACGATTCTCCTGCATTCGGAGAATTAAAATGTGTAAAGATTGTGATTTATTATGCTATTTAAAATTTGTATTATTGGTAATAATTTTATAATTATTATTAAATATGAAATGATAAATAATAATAATACTAATAATAATATTATTATTACTATTAATATTATCATGTGTATTATTATAATTATTATAATAACTTCAAATAAAATTATTATTTTGAAAATAATTGGAGTTAACTTGTTTTTATTTTTTTCTTTTATAAATGGAGAAGGGCTTAGGGTTCAGCGCAGCAGGCTCCCTCCCACGTTTTTTTTCTTCGTTCTGTATCCCTTCGTGCCACCCCCTGTTTCCCTTTCACCGCAGTGCCAGAGCAGCACCCCCTTGGAGCCCTCCTTCTACCTTCAGTGCGCCAGCACACCGCCCTCCAGCTTCCTAGCCCGCCGGTTCCCTCTCCCTGTTCTCCCTCTTTCCACACCGCTGGCCTCTAACTCCCTGCACCAGCATGCCTCCCGCACCCCTACACACTTATGCTATGCCTCACGCCCAATGGATCCCCCTGCCTACTTCCATCTCTCATGCACCCCTCAACCGCTTCCTGGCCTCACCACCACCTGTCGATCCCGCGACACGCCACTACTGTACGCCTCGTTCCAGCACCGTCCTCCAGCTTCAGGCTCTTTTTGGCTCACCCTTTACCTCCGGACATGACTATCAATTCTAGTTGGAGGTCTTCCCAGCGTCGCCTCCTGTTCTGGTACACACGGGACATCACCTCCAGACCCCCACCGGTGCACACACCATTCGGTCGTGGCCCCATTGACCTACGTTGCTCACTCTTCACCGCCCACTTCACGCCCTCCTATCTAAGCTCCACCCCATCACCACACCATTGTATAGTCGTGCATCCCCCTTTCGGTGACATCCTCTCTAATACCCATTGGTAAGAGTTTGGTTGGAGTTTTCTTTGAGGGTTCGTCATTTTGGGCTCCTCCTTTGGTGGAGTTTTCATGCTATCCAGATCCTAGATGCTAGGGTTTATTTTTTGGGGGCTAAATCATACAATTTTTTTTGTTAAATATCATTGTGTATATTGGTTTCATCTTTCCGAGCATGCAGTTTAGGTGCGAATGTGTTTTCGAACTGGTTTTGGAAAGTTGTCTGACGCTTGAGGTAGGATCCCTTTTCACTTTCCTCCCTTATGTTTAGAAATATTTTGATTTCTTCTATTTTTCTCATGTTCTTAATATTAATTAGTTATTTTAATATTTATTTTTAGAAGTATGGTTTCAGAGAAAATTATTTTCCTTTATAGATAGTCATTGTTTGGTGAATTAATTAACTTGCATGGTTGTTTTGACGTGCTAAGAAATTAATTAGTTTGGTGCAAAATAGTTCATTTTTTATTTAGATGTTTTCACTATTTTGTAGTGGTTTATAAACTGTGTTATTGGTTTATTAAAAAAATGAAAGGGTTGTAGTTGTTTTTTGGTGTGACGTCAATGTGTGTTTAGTTATAAGAGATGTTTTGAGTGAGTTTTGATATCTTGATTCATGTGACACATTTCGAAATTGTTTAATAAATTATTCTTAGTGGTTTGATTAATTATGAAAATGGTTTATTATATAATCTGAATGGTGAAAAGGTGTTTTATAAATGATGTAAGGGTTATATAAAACTGTTTATGTCATTTTGAGTTGGGTTTCCCTGTGAAAAACCACTGGAAAGTACTCAAAATAGTGTTATGAATTTTTAGATAACTTATAAAATAATATGGATGCTACAAGCTTGGTTTTGAAAATGTGTTTTGGCGCACGTGATTTTAAATATATATTTCAACATATTGTGCGGTTTTTTCTGGGTTTTCACTCTAGTGTTTTCTTGAAATGGCCTTGTGGCTCTTTAAAATGATTAGTGAATTATTATGGCGTGGTGTATTTTTTGTAAAAACATTTTGGATTTTAATGTGGTTTTGTAAATAATGTTGAGGTTGTGTTTTGTGTTTTGAAAACATTTTGACGAGGTTCTTTTGCGCTATTTATTTGTTTGAACTATTTTCAGTGCATGTTAATGCATTTTTAGTTTGGCGGTTGTTGCAGCGTGTCGGAATGGAAGACCCACGACAGTGCGGTTGTCAGCATGTGGGTGTTTGTGCGTCTGTGTGAGGTGTGATGTACCATTGTGTTTGGACAGCCAGTCGAGGTAGGTCCACCACTGTGCTAGCCTTTAAATATAGAATTTATTGATTTATTTATGTTTTATTAATTTTAATAAATAAAAAATAATTTAAGATAATAAATTTTTAAATGATTATTTTATGTAAAAATAGTCGTTTATTTTATACACGACACATGAAACATTTTCCTGATAAAGGACACCCAGTAGTGAAGGAATGATCGTTTGTCCTTTAAACAAAATTCACAGAATATTAAAAGTTGTTATATTTTATTGACAAATGATTTATTTTGAAGCACGAACAAGTGTTTTAGTTAACTTTAGAAATTAGGATTTTCCTTAAAATTGGGAAAGGCAAGTTTTGAACTTTAATAAAATAAATTATTTTGGAAAACTGTATTTGGGGTGACTCAGATGTGTTTTTCAGTGTACGTTGACTGCATGATTTGTGTGTGATGTTTTTACATCATTATCAACTATGTTGAGTCACCCATTTCCTGTTTAATATATATGTTGACATGGGAACCTGGCATAGTCAGTAAATCGTCTAAGAACAATTGATGAACTAGTTTTGATTTCACAATGACTAGTGGCGCTTAGTATGGATGACACTCTACAAGGGTATTTGTCCCCTCGGTTAGGCCATTTAGGGAAACACCGGGCGTTATGGAGTTATTAAGTCACTGAGTGTAGGCATACATTTAGGATAATTCACATGTATTGTACATTATGGATTATTCATGAGAACCTAGGTTCTACCCATGTTTTCATTAGTGTTTGTTCTAATGTAGTGGATGATTTGGAGTTCTAGTTCGGTTGCTAGCCCATGTGTTCCACTTTTTCCATTTCCCTAAGTGTGTCTTTTGTGAGTTTTTTCATTTGAATAACAACTAAAATTTGGATTGATAAATTGTTCTAAAAAATGTTTTAAAATGCAATGCACTTTTTCCTTTTAAACATTAAACTTATTTTTGATTTATAAGGGCAATGTACTATTAATTCTTTATGAAATTAAATTGTATGTGTGGAAACAAATATATTACATAATTTAGTTCAAACCTATAATTAGTGAATTAATTATTTAATGGTATGTACATGGGGAATAGAATTAGTCTGGCCTACCTATTGAGTTTTAATACTCACGCCTATAGTGTTGTCCTATTTTTAGTTTCTATTGTAGGTCTAACTCGATCTTGATCGTCATGGATGGGAGTTGGTTGGGGTTTGATGAGCGACTCTCAAAGTCTCGATGGGTATTGGTTGTGGTCAGGTTAGTTTTTTTGTGTGTATCATTATTTCGTTTTTCCGTGTTGTTTATTCATTTTGCAGTGTTCTATTTTCTTGCTACCACTTTATTCTTTTTTATTGAGAGAAATAATTCCCTATATTTTTTATGCCCAGCACCAGTTGCCAGCACATGTGGATCTGGAATGCCCCTCGGGCCTTGCCGCGGGTCGGCTTGGGTGACCAGTTCGGGGTCGACCCGGGTTGGTTCGTGAGAAAATGGTATTAGAGCAGGTCGGCTCTTGAGAGGATCTTGTTTTTCAGAGCACCCATCGCTATTTGGGGTTTTCATGGAAGAAGGAGATTAATTTTCGAGACTCTAGGAATACAGATGATAAGGACGTCATGAACCCTTTCTCGTTCTGAACCTAAGGTTGTTATAGGATGTTCGGGTTATTGGTGTCTTTTGGTTATTTTGAATTGTTTTATGTTATAAAATGAAATGGAAACCAGGAAAGTGACCTTCGTGAGCTTGAATAGTCTGGCAAGCCATGTAGAGGTAGAGACATTACCCTAGAGTGATCTTTGTGACGGTGGCGTGACTGGCGTATGGCCACCAACCATATGTCCAAGTCACCAATCATCACTAGTTTTCCCCTAGTGAATCATTTGAGTTTTCCTTAATTATGAAAATTATTTTGTAATGTTTTACTTTGAAAACTCTGAAAAGTTGAAATTGAAATGGAAATGACCATTCTTTGATTATGTTCTTTGTTTCCTTTTTCCTTATTCTTCACCCCCAAGACGGTTTGATGGATGCCCAAGGTGTAACTTCGGGTTGTGCACCCCTAGAAAATCCTGTGATTGATCAGCCCGTAGACTATTTTCTTGAGTATTGGAAGATGAACCGTCCTATATTTTATGGACTCTCAGATCCTCTTGAGGTATAAGAGTGGCTACAGAAGATTGAGAGGATGTTTAGTTTCATTGGGTTGCCTGAGTCGCTAAAGGTGAAGTTAGCTACCTTTCAGCTTGAAGGCCCAACATGGAAATGGTGGAAGTCCGTGTCTCAGATTAAGCCCCAGGAAGATCTAACATGGGAGTTTTTCAAGTCATATTTCATCTGACAACACTTCTCTGAGTTGATGAAGCTGAGGAAGATGATGGAGTTGTGTTGTCATCAGCAAGGCATTGAATCAGTACTGCAATTCTATCGACGTTTCATATAACTAGTTTAGTATGATTAGTGGTTTGTTCCAAATGATCCTGGGAAGGCTCAACAGTTTGAGTCTGGACTCTGACCAGAACTAAGATTGAAAGAAGAAGAGCTCAACCTCACCATGTTCTCGGATGTTTTGGGGAAAGCCTTTTTGGATGAAGTTGAGTTAGCAGGAGGACTTGAGGTGGCGAATCCTCGAACATTGGGAAGCAATGCAGAGGATGGTGATAAGAAGAATGAGAAGCGACCTGATTCTATTGGTAATGGTAGAGGAATAAAGATGCCTTCAGACCTTCAGTCATCTTCTTAACAGCTCAATGTCGTGATCATTCATATTTTTAGTAGGAAGGGTCACAAGAGGTTGACGTGCCCGAGTTCTCTCAGACCCTGCCACACCTGCGGACGTTGGGTTCACTTGTAGTGATTCTTCCATGGTGTTTCCAAGGAGTGTGCTGAAGCTTGACCTGGCTCTTAAAAGGTCACCTCAACCCGTCAGCAGAAGTAGGGCGATGTTTGGGTACCAGTTTGAGGTTTTGTTTCGTTGATGTAGTAATCGTCTCTTGTTGCATTTTGCGGTGTTTATTTTCTTTCAGTTGCAAGAATGTTTGTAGTTGAACATCCTTGAAACTTTTATTTCATTGAAAGTGTGTTTGGTGAAAATTTTGGTTAATGTGTTATGCTTGGGAATTTTTGAAACCTGACTGTGAGGAAGGAGATGCTTAAATCATCGGCGCTCCAACCATAGGTCCCGGAGTGAAGATGGAGCATAGTTAGGAGAACCCCAATGGTGAAAATGGCCTTGTTTTAACCATTGTCTTTAATGTGGCATTATTTGTGTTCTTATGAGGGTGCGGAATTTTTTATGGGGAGATGAAAATAGTTTTGATGATTTATCAATTGGGCCCTTCATTTCCCTCTTATACCCTTGTGGTGCGGTTTCTGGTCCATGAAGAAAGATTTCATGTTTGGTTGATCTCGTCAGTTCTTATGGCGGGGAGACACACATCAGGTCTCGCAAAGTAACACCTAACATAATATAGAGTTAGCCTGCTCCTTATGATTGGGAGTCCGTTCTGGCCTCCCTATGCCAGTATCAGAGTTTCTTTTCATGTATCGTTTGGTGGCGGGTGGCCACGTGCAGAACCACCTAGTCCAAAGTTCTTCCTCTTAAGTAAGCACTGGGATTGAAGTACACCCAATGCTTCCATTCGACTAGGAGTATTGGAATAAGTGTCAGATGTGGTTGATGTTTGTTCGTCCCTGGTTGAAATTGAGGGGTTGAGTTCTGTTCGGTAGTGGTTAATGTGTTTGTATTTTGATGATGAGTTATAACTCAAGGGTTTTCAGTGTTCATTTGGATCGATCAACTGGAGGCTCTTAATATTTTGGGTGTGAGTGACACATAGGGAGTATCATCATTAGGTATATATCTTGTTGTGGCTTTCCGAGGGAAGAAAGCGTTATGGTGGGGAGAATTGTCACAACATGCTCCATCTTTTATTTTATTTTACAATTTTCTTTGACTTTTAAAATTTGTTTGGGGTCCGGGTTGAGTCGCAGACGAATGAATTTTGAGTTATGTTAAAAAAATGTGTGTATTGACGTGACTTTGCTGAGCACCCGGGTAGAGCATGTTTTGAGTTGACTTTGTTGAGTGCCCGGGCAGAGCGCATTTTGGATACCCCGCACGGCGCTGCTTAGGCATTGGCATGATTCGCCAGCCTCCAGACAATTAAAATGACTAAATATTGTGATTTATTGTGTTATTTTAAATTTTTTTTATTGGTAAAAATTTTATAATTATTATTAAATATGAAATGAAAAATAATAATAATAATAATATTATTATTATTATTATTTATAATGGAATATTTATTATTAAATGAATCATTTTATCAATATTATATTTTATTAGTGTTATTCTTATTATAACTATTAGTATTATCATTTGTATTATTATAATAATTAAAATAACTTCTTATCTAATTATTATTATTATTATAATTTGACTTACCTTGTTATTCTTTTTTTAAAATGGAGAAGGGCTAAGGGTTCGGTACAACAAGCCCCCTCCCCCATTTTTTTCTTCATTCCATAGCCCTGCACGCCGCCCCCTGTTTCCCTTTCCCCGTAGGGGCAGAGCTCCCACCATAGAGCACTCCTTCTCCCTTCAGCACGCCAGCACACTACCCTCCAGCCACATAGCCCGCTGGTTCCCTCTCCCTGTTCTCCCTCTTCCCGTACCGCCGAGCTCCACCTCCATGCACTACTGCGCCTCCTACGCCCTACCACCCTTCTACTCCACCATACACCCAACGGATCCCCCTGCCTACTTCCGACACTCACGCACCCCTAGACCGCTTCAGAGCCTCCCCTCCACTTGCCAATCCCGCATCACGCCACTGCTGTATGCCTTGTTCCAGCACCCTTTTCCAGCTTTAGGCTCTCATCGGCATACCCATTACCTCCTTCCGTGAGTCCCTATTCCAGTAAGAGGTATGCTCAGTGTCGCCTCTTGTTTTGGTTCTCAGAGGAGAACACCTCAAGCCCCCCACCGACGCAAACCCCATTCATTCATGGACCCTTTGACCCACGCTGCTCACTCTTCACCGGCCTCCACATGCCCTCATAGCTGAGCCACACCCCATCAATGCACCCTTGTCTAGTCGTGCATCCCCCTTTCGATGAAATCATCTCCTATACCCTTTGGTAAGATTTTGGTTAGAGTTTTCTTTGAGGGTTCCTCATTTTGGGCTCTTCCTTTGGTGGAGTTTTCATGGTATCCAAATCCTAGATTCTAGGGTTTATTTTTTTGGGTTAAATCCTAAAATTTATGTGTTAAATTTCATTGTCTATATTGGTTTCAACTTTCTGAGCATGCGGTTTAGGTTCAATTGAGTTTTCTCAGTGGTTTTGTAAATTCGTGTGACGATTGAGGTATGATCACTTTGCACATTCCTCCCTTAAGTATAAAAATACTTTGATTGCCTGTATTTTTCACGTCTTCTAAGTATTAATTAGTTATTTTAATTTTAATTTTTAGAAAAATAGTTTTTGAGAAAATTATTTTCCTTTATAGATAGTAACTGTTTGGTGAATTTATTTACTTGATCGGTTGTTTCGAAGTGCTTAGCGAATAATTAGTTTGGTTAAAAATAATTCTTTTTTTATTTAGTTTTGTTATCTATTTTGTAGTGGTATATAAACTATGTTGTTGGTTTATTAAAAAAATGAATGTTTTGTAGTTGTGTTTTGGTGTGACGTCAATGTGCGTTCAGTTATAAAAGAATTTTTTAGTTATTTTTGATATCTTGAGTCATGCGACACATTTTGAAATTGTTTAATAAATTTTTCTTAGTGGTTTCTTAAATTGTGAAAATGGTTTATTATATTATCTGAATGGTTCAAAGGTGTTTTATGAATGATTTAAGGGTTATATAAAACTGTTTATGTGGTTTCGAGTCGGTTTGGTCTGTGCAAAACAGCAGGATGCTACTCAAAAGAGTCTTATGAATTTTTAGATAATTTATTAAATAATTTTGATGCTGCGAGCATGGTTTTGAAAATGTGTTTTGGCGCACATGCTTTTAAATGTATATTTCAATGTATTGTCCTATTTTTTCTAGTTTTCCACTGTAGTGTTTTCTTGAAATGGCCATGTGTCCCTTTAAAATGTTCAATGAATTATTAGGGCCGGGTGTGGTTTTTGTAAACAAATTGTTGATTTTAATGTGGTTTAGAAAATAATGTTAAGTTTGTGATTTGTGTTTTGAAAAATTTTAAAGGTGGTTATTTTGTGCAATTTATTCGCTTGAATGTTTTAAGTCCGTGTCAATGATTTTTTAGTTGTGCAGTTGTTGCAGCGTGTCAGCAAGGAAGACCCGCAACACTGCGGTTGTCGGTGTGTGCATGTTTGTTCGATTGTGTGAGGTGTGAGGTGCCATTGTTTTTGGACTGTGAGTCGAGGTAGGTCCTAAACTGCACTCGCCTTAAAATTTATAATTTCATTATTTCTTGATGTTTTATTAATTTTATTAAATGGGAAATAATTTAGGATAATAAATTTTCAAATGATTATTTGTTGTAAAAGGAGCCGTTTATTTTATACACGACACATGAAACATTTTCTTGATGGGTGGACACCCATTAGTGAAATAATTCTCGTTTGGACTTTTAACATAATTCACAAAACATTAAATTTAGTTCTGGTTTATCGATAAATGATTTATTTTGAAGTGAGAACAATTGTTTTGGTTATCTTGAGAAATGAGGATTTTCCTTAAAATTGGTGAAGTCCCGTTTGGCGCTTTAATAAAATAAATTATTTTGGAAGACTCTATTTGGGGTGACATAGATGTGATATTTGTTATACGTTGAGTGCATGATTTGTGAGTGATGTGTATACTACTTTATTGACTTTTTTGACTCACACCATTCCTATTTATTATATGTGTTGACATGGGAACCTGGCGTAGTAAGTGAATCTTCTATGAACGATTGCTACAGTAGAATAGATTATGCATTGGTTAGTGGCCCATAGTATGGATGACACTCTACTAGGGGATTGGGCCCCTCTGTTAGGCCATGAAGGGAAACACCGGGAATTAGGGCGTTATTACATCATATTGAGTAGGCATGCCTTCAGGATGAGTCACATGTATAGTACTTTATGGATTGCTCACATTCTCCTAGGTTCGACCCATGTTTTCTTTAGTGTTTTTTTGTATGTGTCAGATGATTGGGAGGTCTAGTTTAGTTTCTAGCTCCAGTGTGCCATTTTTTCCATTCCCCTTAGTGTGTTTGGTGTGTGGTTTTCTTTTTGACTAATAACTAAAATTTGGATTTCAAAATTGTTCGCAAAAAAGTTTTCAAAAGCAATGCACATGTTCCTTTAAAACATTAAAATTGTTTTTGAATTTAAAAGGGAAATAGACTGTTACTTGTTTTAGAAATGAAAGTGAGTGTGTGGAAACTGATATTTTATATAATTTAGTTCAAAGATGGAATTAGTGAATTATTTATTTATTGGTATGTGCATTGGAAATAGAATTAGTCTGGCCTACCTACTAATTTTTAATACTCATTTCTATAGTGATTTTATATTTTTAGTTTTTGTTTCAAGTCAGACTCGAGATTGCATTGTGCGGGAGGGAGTTGGTTGTGGTTTGGTGAGCGACTCTCAGAGTCGCAAGGAGTTTTGATCATGGTTAGGCTACTTTTATTTGTGTTGATCGTTCTTTCTTTTTTTCATGCTGTTTATTCACTTTGTGTTGTTCTATTTTCTTTCCACTGATTTATTCATTTTTAATAGGCGAAATTGTTCCCTCTTGTTTAGATTTGATGCCCGACGCTAGTTTCTAGCCTATGGGGATTGAGAACGCCCCTTTGTCCTTGTCGCGGGTTGCCTCGGGTGACCAGTTTAGGGTCGAGTCGGATTGGTTCGTGACATCGTGGGTATGAATCGGGATTTGGAGATAAATAATTTTCAAGTTAATTATTAGGATATTAGAATGTGAATTGAATAATTAATTGTAAAATTAATCAAAGTATGTTATGTTTGTGGTTATTGATTAATTAGTTAGTGAATTAACTAATGTTATTGATATCCTTATTTAATTATTAAATTAATTTAGATGAATTATGCAATGAACGAATTATTAAACTACTAATGAGGCTTTAATGAATAATTAATTATTAAATTAATTAAATTTATTGATATGGTTAATTAATTTTTTAATTAGTTAATGGGTTTGATATGATTAAAAAAGTATTGAATATTTAAAGAAATTTATGTGTATAATTTTTTCTAGAATTAATTATTTGTTTATGAATGATAATATAGAAATTCATTCATTCCTATAAAATATGAATGTTAATATGGGCATTCAATTATGAAATTATGGATTGTTTAAAGCTCAATAAATTGTGAACTAATCAATGGTAATGATGGAATTCAAGCATGTATTGTGAAATATGAATGGTATCATGGGAATTCATGTTTAAAATATGAATGGTATCAAGGGAACTAAATTATAAAATATTAATGATAACATGGTCATTTAATGGTGAATTATGAATGATAATAATGACATTCGGAGAAATGATATTATATAGGTTTCCTCAAGAACAAGGGGGTTTTATGAAATAATTTAATTAATATTTGAATAATATATGCTATTTACATTATATCTTGTACTTTATTCAATATAAAACACCATATGTTGTAAAGTCTATATATTTTTAGAAACCATTTGAGATGTCCGACTGATATATACTCATACCATACATAGGGTTTTTGATTGGTACCTGATTAGATTTCATGGATGTAAGATAGGATATGGGAAAAGGCCCTGTGTTAGATTGATGATTTTGGATGGATCATGGAATAGTGAACAAATCCTGGATAGGGACCCACTTGGGAGTTTTCAAAGTCATTTTTTTTTTGAATTTTCATACATTGAACATACAATAATAAGGAATTTCATCTGTTTAGTATAGATATTGTATTTCATGTATTGTTCATGTTGAGATATAGGATTATTATAGTTATGATATATCATTTTTTGTTGCTCATTTATTTTTTTGGGGTGTGATGCTATGATAAATTTGTTATAGTATCTACATGACTAATATTATACCATCACTACTAGTCGTTAGTCTCTAGAATACACGGTGGCATTCTTAAGGTCATGTGATCGATGGGCTCTAGGAAATAACAGGTGACACCCAAAAAAGGACATTACAATGTTGTATCAAATGCCAAATTTATTTTATTTTAGTTTTGTATTACTATATGTTAAAGAATACATGAGACTAGGAAGAGTCGGGAATAGACTATGATCTCATGCTTCGAAGTAGCTAACCAATGTATAGGTGAGAGCCCATGTACCAGGGTTGAAATATTTTTATTGGAATTTTTTGTGATAGTTAAACGTTATTTCACCTTGGGTGATGTTCTAGTGGTGTGATGTGATTGTTTCTTATGCCATTTTCTCTGAATTTACACGTTGCTTGGTATGTCAAGATAGATGAGTATGAATGCATCATTCTTGGTAGTCCAACTTATTTTTGAGACATGCATAATTTTAGGATCATATGGGAAAACATATCAAGATTAAAATGTTGAAAATGACCTGTTTCTATTTTATTGTGAAATTTAAATGAAAATGTTCCTATAATGAAATTGATAATTTTAAATTGTTGTGAAATGTGAATAATTTGGTTTCTAAATGAGAAACATGAGTATCAGAATGATTTTTTTCATTGTTAATCATGTCGTAAATGTGTGGTGGTTAAGGGCTTAGTTAGTGCCTCATCTTTGACCATGTGGTGGGGTTTAAAGAAATGCGTTTTTATGGAATATTGTTCTTCTTGTAAGTGTTTTATTGTTTTAAAATGTTTCCAAAGCTATGTGTTTAGAATTATAGAGATATGACTCCATAACAATGCTTTTCGAGAGTATTAAATGAGGTTAGGGATGGAGAGGATCAACCCGTAGTGTGCCTTGAGGAATTGATTTTGATGAGTAAGGATATTGAGGATAAGTCCTAGGAGAACAATGATCAGTTTGTGCAGTGTGTGAAAAGGGACCTTAGCTGGGTTTTGAGCCATATGATTGACTTGACATTGTGGTTTTAGTTTTCTCTCCCTCCAAATTTTACTGGATTGGGTAGACCTATATGACACGATGTCTCAACTTTTTCCATCAAGACTATACATGTCTATTTAGATACTCATATGGAGAGGATGGACATGTTGGCTTCTTATATGATATGAGGATCCAACGATCACTTGTAAGAAATTATGGTTTGAGATAGATAAGATGATGTTATGTTATGGATGGATTTCATGGAGAAGTTTATAGATAAATTTTATCAAGAGATAATGAGGTAGGAGATAGAAAATGAGTTCATGTGGTTGAATCAAATGAGTGTTTCTATAGTGGACTATGGTTGATGCTTTACATAATTGAAATGATTTACATCATGGTCGATAGGGGATGAGGCAAACATGTTGACAGATTTTCAGGGCAGAAAAAAATGTGAAATTATTTTCCATATTAATCATTATTTGGATAAATATATTTCTTGAGGATTTGTATCAGGGTCTCTTAGATGAGGGGAACTTTAGGGGGGATTCTAGTGAAGGAATGTAAGTTGTTGTTAGATGATAAATAGGTACTTATTTTGAGATAAGTAAGAACCATTTTCTGGTTGTTATCTAAGAATATAGTTGGAATAATTGATATTGGAAGGGTTAATAACATAGGACCTTACCTAGATTGTATGTCCCCAGTGTGGTAAGAAGGGCCTCTATCATTGACACTACCATGAGAACTTGTACGGTGTTGACCTTTCTAATGGTTGAAAAATATTAATAAGTTGCATAGGAATCCATGATAGATGGTAGTTATGGAGGATCTAGATAGAACTAGGTTATGGAAAGGTGATCTACACACCCATATCTGTATGACAGCTGGAGTTCTACTAGCCTTGGCGGGAGAGGTGGGGGGACATCGTGCTTCTAAAAACGGGCACCTATATTAGTAGAGTGTGGAAGAAAATGGGTCATAGAACACATCATGGGGAAGAGGGGTAAGATATTTGAATGTGGAGAAACCAACAATTTTTGATAGCGAGGCCAGACCATCAATAGTGAGAGCTAAAAATCTTATAGATTCTACATTAGCTAGTAAAATATTTGATATTGGTTCCTCTAATTCAATTATTTCTACAAAATATGTTAATTTTTTATTCCATGCAATGGAATTCATGATCATATAGATATTGATAGATAAACCGTTAGTATTAAAGAAGATATATGTATTCCTATTAACGAAATTTTCACTCATGGTGGTAGAGTATGGCATTCTGTGGGATTTATATTTCCTTAAAATTTCATGTTTTCAAACTAATTATGCATATGACCTAGTTAGCAACAAAATTTTCACATGTTTATTTTTACCATAGGAGTGTGACATTTAAATATAGTAATGGTGAAAAATATTATTCACCATGGAGCGTGGGATATCTTGGTAGGACATGTAGGCCCAATTACTCAATAAATTGGAGATTTCCCCACCCAGGTTTCTATTATATATATGGTTGCTGAGGGTGGAACAAGATGTCATTCCAACCATAGTGGACCTATTTCAGGTTCTGTTAACATTATATTTCTTTGAGAATACCCCAAAAATAAATGTGGAATTTACTATTGATATCATTTTGGGGGATGCAACAGTATCTGTTCCACCATAGTGAATAGTGTTAAAAGAGATTCATGAGTTCAGGGCCCAAAAAGAGAATTTGGGGATGAAGAGATTTATCCTCCTCACTACGTCACATTGGGGATCTGCAGAATTGTTTGCTAATAAGGAGTATTGGTCTCTTGGATTTGGTGTTGATTATTGGATGTTGAACTAGATGAATGTAACGAATTGGTATCATCTCCCACATATTGAAAATTTATTTTACTAGTTGATTAGAAATATTATCCATTCCCTGATCGTATTGATAACTGAGTAAAATCAATTAAGTGTTCAAAATTATGATATACCATAGACTGCAATTAGAAGTAGGTATGGCCTGTTTGAGTTTAACATAATGTCTTATGGTTTTAAAAATGAAATATAAGTTTTTATGGTATTAATTAACAGAATCATTCATCCAAACCTAAATCAAATTTTCTTAGTGTTCAGAGATGACAACATGGAGTACTCCAAGACCCATGAATTTCATTCCCAACATTATGAAATCTTCTAGAATATAAATAGTGAGATTCAATGATACATTATTATATTTAAATATAGATTTCGAATTGATGAGGTACACTTCATGGGACTAATATTCTTTGAAAAATGTGTGTCAGTGGACCCAAACCAAGTCATGTAGTTTTTTCACTGTAAAATTTAATGAATGATTTCAATATCATTATCATTCTAATATTATATGGATATTTTCATATATTAATTTAGGAATTTTCCCATTTGTAAATGAAACATTCTTTCTTTTCCAAAAAGAAGATAATTTTTTGATTCTCAGAAAAAATGAAAGAATTCGTTCAAGGATTGGAAGAATTGGTTGACATCAGTACCAAATATGGATCTAAGTCATGCCAGGTTATGAGTATACAATGCATTGGGTTGATTCTCATGTATGGTTCGGAGCCCCATGGATGGAGGGAATTTGACTTTTGGATTATGGGTATCGTAGTTTGAGTCATCATGAATGGAACTACCCAACACACTATAGTGAGTTAGTAAAATCATCCAATACCAAGAAGTATTGGGGGAACATTCTAGTTTGAGAGAATATTATGGTCTGTAAAGATCTTAAGAGCATAAGGTATATATTATTCTATTGATATTGGAATCTATGGATGCAGATATGTGATGATTATATGCAATATTTTTATTCTTTTTTGTCATATACACCTAGAAAATGAAACCACCTAGTTGTTTCATTAAGGAGGAAAACTCAGACTCAGGCGGTTAATGAGTATACTAAAAAGTTGGAGATGATGACTTTACTAGATGATAATCATGTTGCGGTTTAGGATAATCAATACAAGATTACTTTCATATTATATTCAGTAGGCAGTACAATCTTCAGATAGATTAGAGATAGGTAGTGTGAAGATCTAGAGTTTCAATCATCAGTGGAAATCCTTGAATGTTGGGAGTCACCTTCTGATGGGATTATAAATTATAATGATTTCATCTATGTCAGGAATTATGTTAATGTTTCTAGGTGAATTTGGCCGGACATGATGAATGAGTTTCTTGAATTTAAATTGGTGGAACTTCCAGGCATGACCAAAATATATAATGACCGATAATTAATGTATTGGTGGATGGTTGTGAAAAATGAGAGTACGTGGTTTGTGATAAGATGTTACACCTCTTAGAAGGTTATAATTGAGCATCAATGTCTTGGCGGTTTACTGCAGTTATTTCCAATTCCAGAATGGATGTAGGATATCATTACTATTGAATTTTTGTTGTTTCTCCAAAGAACATCTCATAATAATGATTTTATTTTGGTATTTGTGGATATACTATTGAAATTAGTGGATTACATTCCTATATGGGAGACATTCTTAGTGGGGTGTTATAGAGATTTTTATGTTAATGAGATATGTTTTATGCATGGGTTGTCATTGAATAATTTTTTAGACAATGAATGATGTTTTAAAATGTTCTTATAGAAATGATTATATATGGAACTAGGTACACTAGTTTTTTTGAGCACATCATTCCACTCATAGACAGATGGTTAGACAAAGAATATTATATAGGTTACTGACATTATGAATTGAGTGCGTGTTCTAGACTTTTTATCTCTTAGAGAGAATCACAGGAAATATTAATATTTTTCTAATAACAACATTTATCATGAAAATATTTATATGGAACCATTTGAGGATCTTTATGATTGGTAATAGAGATCACCTATATGCTGAATAGAGGTAGGTGAGTCAGAGTTATTGGGAATGAGTCTTCTTTAGGATACATCAGAGTAGGTATAACTGATTTAGAATTATATGGATATGACATAGACTAGATATAAGTTGTATAATTATAGACCTAGATTACCCCCATGTTTTAATAGATGGTGATCATGTATTCCTTCTAGTTTCACTGTGGTTGGCTCACCATAGGATACAAAGATAGGGAATGTTTGTGTCTATAATTTTTTTGGCATTTTATGTTATGTGGATAATTGTGCTAGTGGTCTGATGATTGGATTTTACATAGATATATAGTTCTATTAATTATGTTTTACATATTTCAAAATGTTGGTGGTATTACACCACCCCACCTCTTGAGATTGATGTGGTTTTTGTTGATCTTGACATTGTTGTGTCCATTGAGGATCATTTGATATATGTGTTGGATCACAGTGATAATTTGTTTTGAGGGAAGACTGTTCCAATAGTTCAAGTATATTAGAAACATGGAAGTGTTTATGTGGAATCATGGGAGGGATATTTAAATATGTGGGACATATGTGCAAATATTTTTGACTCATAATCTAAAATATGCAAGAAAGTACATTTCAAGGATGAGTTTTTATAAGGTGGGGTGATTGTAAAGCCCCAACAATTTTTGGAGATATATTAGTCTCATCTTATCATCATATGTTTAATTGTTTTGAGTAATTTTCATTTAGTTTTTTACCTTAAGATGAGTTTTGTGGAATAAGTTGAAATCTTTTAAGGATTTAAAATTTATGGTTGGTACACTATATTCCCAAGACATGCGCCCTAGCCCAACACACTATAAAACTCCTCATCGAGATGAATTTCATGGATAATGAACAATGTTTCGAGATGTTCACCAAATGGATAAACCATAAACCCCCTAGAATAGGCCTAAGGTAATGGAAAACACTAAGGGGATCTCTGTACCAATTTCCATCAAACCATGCATGAGTATTTTATTATCCAAAAAATTAGTATAAAAATCTCTTGAGCCACAATATTAATCTTAAATCAAACCTAGCTCGACCCCTATTTTCTAATATTTAGGATCTCTTAGATATATTATAAAAAATTAAATACTCAATTAATGAGGATTAATATAATGTATTGAAGAAAAACACTCCACATGGTGAAATAATCTCATTCTCCATGGCTTCCCCTCTCCTTCCAATTCAACAATATTCTTTATGGTATTTTTCAATCTTATTTGGGTTAGATTGAGACATAGTTGTTTGGATTTAGATATAGATTTAAGGGATCATTATATTTTCGATCAGTAATTTAGTATTTAGATGTGGATCATTATCTACATCAATATTCAATTCAAATTGGGTATTAATGTTGGGTGATCATTCAACAATGAATCGATATAGGTGGAATATAATTCAAATCCAAACGTAAAGATTAAATCTATGTGTATTTAATTGTAAAATATCTAATATATTTTTATAAATTAATTACATTATTGAATTAATTAATTTTGTGAATTAATAAAATTGGGAAAATTTGTAGTTGGGAATATTAAGATTATATATTTTGAGAAAATTAATTGTTGAATTAAATATTTGAAATTGATATTTTTGATTTGAAAAAATTAGTTGCTAAATTAATATTTTAGATACTATTAGATAAATTTTTTATTTTGAGATACTTATTTGTTGATCTAATTACTGGAATATTTGATTGTAAATTTAATAATTAATTGTTAATTTAGTCTTGGGATAACTAGTTTTTCATTATTAATAAAATAAGTAGTCAATTATTAAATGTAATTGATGTGATTAATTAATTGAGGAGTTATCTAATGAGATAATTTTTTACTAGTAATGTGACTTTGAATAATAAGAAATTTGTGAATTAATTAGTATGATTAATGTGAATAAGTAATAGATAAGATAATTTATGGTATTTTTATGAATAACTAATTATTGAATTAGTAATGATATTTATGTGGATAATAAATTTTGTAATAAATTATATGTGGATGATTGGAAACATTGAAATTCAGTCATGTATTAAAAAATAAAAATAGTGACATGGATATTCAATTACAATTTTAAGAATGGTTTCATGGCCATTCAATGGTGAAATGATGAATGGTAATAATGGTATTAAGTCATGTAATATGAAATACGAATAGTAAATTGGAAATTCAACTTTGAATTATGATTGGAAAGAATAAAAATCAGATATATTATATTATTTAGGTTTTCATGAAAAATTGGGTGGGTAATGTGGTTATATAAACAATATTTGAATAATGTCAATTGTTTACATCACTGTATATATATTATTATTTATATAAAAGAAAACATTTTATTGACTTTATATTGTGTTACACACAATTGGTTGTAGCCTACATAATTATACAAACACCCTACTCAGGCTACCTAATCATTACATTAATATATTTTATAGTTTTAGGTCATGATAATGGAAAAGGCCATATATTGGATGTGTAAGTTGGGATGATGCATGGATGTGGGAACCAATTATTTTTCCAAATCCTTTTATGATTTGTTATTTTCATTACATTTTATTTTTACTTTGACACTAGGAACATACGTTATCTTTATATATCAACTATTTAGTTTTGATATTATTTTTCTTGTTTTTATAACTGGTGATAATAGACTGTTCAATTTATTCTATGTCATTATTTTGGTTATTATTTATTTATTTTGATGGTGTATTACTCGGATAAATTGGGAGAAGTCTCCCAATAAAAAACATTTGACCTTATCTTTAAGTGGGAATCCTTCGAAAAAAGGGGAGGCATGATTGAGACATGTGACCGACTGGCTTTGTTCCCCTGTGTGTGGAACATGGTCCAGGATTTTACAATTTTTAACCAATAAATAGTAAAAAAAATTTGTATAGTGCGTAATTTTTTATACATTTGACTACGGTTAAAACTAAAACATAATTTTGAAATCATATCAATAAATTTTTTAAACTATATTGGTTGAAATAATTATTTATTTTTATCAAGTTAAATTATATATAAATTCATTTTTAGGTTAATATTAACATGTTAAATAATTTATATTGAATAAATATTTTATGAATTTATAAGAAATATCCTCCCCGTAATTATAAATGG
Source organism: Viscum album (assembly GCA_963277665.1). Taxonomy (NCBI): domain Eukaryota; kingdom Viridiplantae; phylum Streptophyta; class Magnoliopsida; order Santalales; family Viscaceae; genus Viscum; species Viscum album. The sequence continues at coordinate 965,488,743 of OY728136.1, forward strand.
TTACCCATAAATTAATTAAACCAATTTCAGGAACATATCTCATGAAAAACCTACACATTCCTTTAAAATATACGAATTTAAATGTTATTGAGGATTTTTTACTTCTAATATAGAAACCATGTGTTCGTTAAGAATATTTACAAAGAGAGACCACTGGAAAACATGTGATTGTATTTAAAGAATATTTCAAATTTATTTATTATTATAATTCCACTTCATGTGTTTTAATAAGTCTAAAATAAAAAATATAGAATATTCAATATAATGAGAAGTTATTTGGAATATATTATAACCATATTCAAATCCATTTCGATCATATGAATAGAAACAAACATCACTCATTCTTATGTACTTCTTACCATCTTCATATAGAGGTGTAAATCATTTTCATCAAAACATTACAGGGATTATTATAATGATTTATAAATTTAATATATATGATATATCTAAAAAAATAATTTCTATTTAAAGTATATTTTTTTATTTCATTCATTCTGTCCTATAAAAAAAGAAAATATTGTTTGTGCATATATACGGTCTACAAACACATTAATGAGTGTAATTCATTTCTCTATCATTTTTATTTATAGAAAAATATATTTTAATATATACATAAAATATATGACACTTTTTCTAGGTCTATTGTTATGGAGATTATCGGACCATAATAAATGAAAAATGACTACAACAATCAAATCATTGTATACATGAAAGGTAAAGATGTTAACTCCAAAACTAACGATAATTTTGAAATGATCATTAAAAACATGTGATAAATGGAAATAAGTAACTCATATATATTATGATATATATGAGTATGGTTGTTTAATATATATATAACAAATCGATATTTTTTATATAGTAGGTTCCAACGGGTATGAATGATGTCAGACATAAGGTAAATATTTCCCTCTCAGTTTTACATTTTTGAGACATATGTCATATTCACCACTTATTTAATTTAAGGCGTATATATTCTCCCCTTATATGTATTATTTCATTAATAACTATCTCATCAATTTATTTAGTTATTTTTTAAGGAATTTCGTCCATGTAGCTTATTATTGAATTGAAACACAATTGATATGTGTTTATTTCGGAATCTATTCATTATTTGAGATTGATTATTATTTTGTCTCAACTGAGGAATATTTGTATTCAATAACCATGATTTAAAAAAATGTTTTATTGTTTTTTCACAATTTTCAATTATTTTTTATGGTATTTTTTACCAATTTTTTAATTTTTACAAAATAATTCAAATGAATCATCATTACATTTTCGAATAATTTACTTTTTAACCATTAATTCAAAATTTTGAAAAGATTAATTTTTAACTAATATGGAATGAATATAATTTCATGTTTTCATGGAACCAAAATGACATTATTATTCGTTTAAAATTATACAAGTTTCTTTTCAAAGATAATTACTTCATTATTATATTAGATTTTATAAGATTTAGAAATATCTTTTCAAATTTAAAAGGGGATTTCCACTAAAAAATATTAATGTAATCTTTTTGAAGTTATTTCATATTTTTAAACATTCTTAGTTGAACATTAAGACCATTATGCACACTATTGATACCTTTCATCATATTTCATCATATGATTTATGATTAGTTTTATTGGGGGAGCATATTGATATTTCTTCTGACTACTTCTACAAATGCAGACAATTAATGATTTTATTATGTCATGTCAATTAAAATTCATTATTTATAAATATCAGAAATTCATTATACATATTAAGTGATTATTGAGGCATGAAATATACCCTATATGGATTATTAATTCTAATGAGAAAATCTTAATGGGGGTAATGGTTGAGCCTTTATCGATTTATATATATTCCCTAGAACAAGTCCTTGATATTATTTTTAGATGACATAGATGTCCCAACAATGTTATGTTTCATTCATTCAACATTATGATTTCAATAATTATGAAAATATTTTTCTTCTAACAATCTAATTATTAAATTACGTAAAATATCCATTTAATTTTTTTAAACCTCATGTGATTATTTATATGGAATTATATGATAACTATTTATTACTATAGTGTTATTATCATTGATAATGATATTTATTAAATGGTTGGTGTTATAAAAAAATCATGTTTCCATATTTATTATACAATATTTATTCTTCATATCTTCCTCTAAACACAAAAAATTAGTGAGAATTATAAGACACTCCATTAAAATCATTTGTTTCTCTAGGATTACAGGAAGTGTACTCTAATTTATATGCAGCTATATACTAATGGTATTAATGGTTTTCTCAATGAAAATACTATGTTTTATTTTTATTTCATTTTAATGTGAAATTAAACTATGTATCTAGTTTTATAATACTTCAAAACTATTTTTTTCATATATTTGTGATTCCTTATATATAGTTCTTTTGTAATAATGTGACTACAATCACTTGGCTACTATATTAAGGGAATTTTAATATTTGTTTTGGGGATGGAAATTCATGGGTGAGTTTGTCCCATTACAGTATTATTATTAAAAAACATTATACTTTGAATTACATTATGAATAAGAAAATAAATTACTAATTGTTATATAGATGATCTCATAGTCTACTAACAAATGTTTTTTCATTTGTAATAACTTCTTCAGTCATACATTACTTTAGGTCTGATGTGTTATGAAATGTTATATTATTAAATTCCTTATATGATGGTATCTTTCGGGAAAAAGAACTTATTAGACTCCTTGGATTCAAATTTTATTAATAGAGGGGAAAAGTGAGTATCCTTTTTCTCCCTGTGGTATATTTGAAACTTTATACGATGCTTCTTCAATACGAACCACCTTAAATAATTTTTTGAATTCTCATTTAAGGAAATCTCAATATTTATTTAATAGAGTATTATCATATATAGGAAGAGTATAAGGATAAATCTAATGGATTCCCTAATAAACAATTAAATATCATTATACATATATAACATATTATATTTTATTAATAATGATTTGATTTCAAATCGCTGATAGGCTAAGATAACAGTGTTTCCTATAATCTTATTTGATGGGATCAATTTTAAAACAATTAAGGTGGGAAATGTGGATAATATGAGACTATATAAAATTATAATTTACATTATAACCACATGTTTTTTGGGAAAAGTTCATCATTAAAAAAGTATAATGTATAAATTTGATCTTGTGGGTAATATTTTTCCCTCCCTAATAATAAGGGACATCATTTTCTATTACTCTTTATATTTATATGGATTTTAAAATTACATTGATTTAATATATGATTATCACTATATTGAAAAAATATAAAAATTATATTTTACTCAAATAAAATAATAACTAGACCTCTAAATTTGGTAAATCGTGTTTAGGATGATCATCTTGTAAAATTTTTTACACAATAATTTGTATTTCATTGAGATAATATGTTTATAAAAATAATGTTTTTTAGTACTGTTAATTATTTCTAGTGGTTGATTGAGTTACTGTTATTATTCATGATCATGTAAAAAATTATTTTCTAAAAATATTCCAGATAATAAGAATATCTCATATAATAATTACACGGATTACAAATCATGTTTCATTTTCCAAAATAATGTATAAAACATTTTCAATAATTTTAAATATACTCATAGCTATTAATATTGTTTAGGTAGTGATCAAAACCTATTTTTATACTTATTATTGGATTATTAATATGTACATGTGTATAACCCATGTTAATTATCCTATATATAATTGTTGTTATGAACACCCCAATTCATATATATGTTTCAATGAGAATATACTCAATATTAAATGATGTCCCTTGATTGGAAAAAATAAACAGATATGTTTTCTAACACATAACAGATGGGTAGTTATAAACATAAAGGAAATTTAATATTGATCTCTCTTTCATTCATCATTAATAATATAAAATTACCAAGGGGGTTTCAATTGTGTTAATGGATTTAAACTATCCATTGATAGGAATATTATCGATCCCATGGTGGGATTTCATCATGGATTCCCCATATAATGTATTTAAGGTAAGGTTATCCGAAACAAATATATGGATCTATTAGAGATTATTTACAATGGATAAAACCACATATGATTTGATTCCTTTTAGGTAGCTATTGTGTATCCTATAAAAAATATGTAATTTCATGGTCCAAATTCACTAGGTATAAGTGTAGTGTATTTTTATGATTAGTTTAAGGGATTAAAATATTAGTTGATCTAATTGTGGGTCTTTATTTTCCTTATGGTAAATCGGCATAGTGAATTTCAAAAACATTTTATTTTCATAATATTTCCATCGGAAACAAGGCATATGAGGATTATAATCACAAACATGTACCACTACAATATGGTTTTAAAAAATAAAAAGATAGAGGTATTAGGATTTTAAAAACATTTATTGTGGAATATATCTATGTTGGTGGATGAAGAAGTGCTGAAAATTGTAAAGGGGACCATACCATAGGGATTTCAATCCCTACATGTACCAATATAATTGTCCTTCCTCTATGGTAGTAGAAATTCATAATTATCTTAAATCCATTACCAAAATTATTAATGGAATCTATTTTCATTACAATAATCATAATATTAATGAAATATTAAAAGAATATATTTATTTTATGTCTATCTCATTTACTGGAAAAAGTATATATTATAGTTTTACATTATTTTTTATTCTGGTTTTATAGAACAACATAGTAATTCAGTGAATTTTATATTTATTATTAGATTCATTCCATAAATAAGAAAATGAATGTGCTGATCATCCCCTAAAATAACTTGTGGTCTAGTGTGATACTGTATTATTTGATAAAGTGATACAAATAATATAATTATAAAAAAATACTATTTTATTTCAAATATATACCCACCTATGTAGGGAGAATTCATATAGTGACAAATAAAATTTAAAATATTTTATAGAGTATTCATTAAATTATTTTGTCTCATATATAATAAAACGGGCTCTCTTTATTTTTCATGTAATGAACTATATAATAATATTTTAAAATTTCCTTCTAAATTAACATTTCTCTATATTTAGTAATGTTTTAAAATATAAATATCATTTATACATAATAAAAAATAATCATTTATTACGAAAATAATATTTATAGTATAAATATACACGTTAAAACAAAAAAAATTAATAGATTAATATGTATAATAAATTATATAACAATAATATTAATATTTTGATATTTTTGGTCTCATTGATTAGTAACATATTAAAAAATACTATAAAATAATTAATACAACATTTTCAATTTGACAAAATAAATATAAATTTAGAATATGAAATCTAAGTAAATGATAAATAAAAGAAATTCAAGTTTTTTTACAAGTGGAAAACCTATATGTTTGTTCAAAATATTTAAATTATAAATGTTATTATGATCATTTTAAATAATAACAAAAAATCAAGATTATTAAAAAATTAATTAATTTTTTTATAAAATAAAATTAATAATAATTTATAAGATAGGGGAATCTAATAAAATTGTTAAATATTTTAAAATGAATTATTTATAAAAAACAATAAAAAATTTTTCAATACATATATGTTATATTTTTATTAATATGAATTATTTATGATATATATAATAAATTTAATATAAATGGACCTTTTATGTAATTATTTAAATTAACATATATTATTTTTTATAAATAATTAAAAAATTATTAAAATATATGTAATCATTATAAGGGTCATAAATTATATTTTTCCATAGATTTTGTTTTATTTTTAAAAAGTAATTATTATAATTTATAAAATTTATCACAATTGGAATATTATTTTGTTAAATAAAATCAAAATTTTAATCCAGTTTCAATGTTAATTTAGGGTGATTAGTTTTTAGTGTTTTGAAAATTTCAAGAACTAGTGAATTGTGAAAAAATTATAAATCCCAATATTAAATAGTATAATTAAAATATAAAATTAATTACATATATGATATTCTATGAAACTATTAACACTTCTTCAAAATCACTATTTTTTAGTAACAAGAATCATAAATACTATTTTTTGGTAAAAATAAAAAATAACTGAATAATTTATTCAATACACACCTCTCCTCCCTACATATATATCACCCATGAACACCCCACGTTGCTTCACTATATAATTTTCATAGATCATAAATAATCTTCACTGTTTCCTCCCCAACATTCATTGTGATGTCTTATAACTCTTAGTCTTATAAAAAGGCCTCACATAAAATGAATAGTTCACTTAGAAATGAAGTCATCCAAATATTAATGTAAAGAATTCATAAAAACCCTTTTTCATTTCAATGACAAAAAAGGTATTCATATACCTAAATTTTTTTATTATATACATAAAAATCTTATAAAACAAACTGTCACGACCCGTCCTCGGGACCCGTGTCGTGACTACCCCAAGCCCGCCTTCCATAGGCCAGGGGCTGTCGACTAACACCAAGGCGTAAATCTCGGTAAAAGGGAAGGCATTGCCTTTGTAATGTAAACAAGAACCACAGAGTAAGAAAGCAGAAGGAGTAAACACTAAGTAAAAACTGGTACAACAGTAAGTGCGGAAAGTATGTGGGCCAGAATACAAACCCAAACTGAAAGTAAAGTACAACTCGAAAGGGAAAACAACAACTGAACAGTAAAGTTGCAATGTCGAGCTGTCCACTAGAAGTCCCACCTGAAGGGTGGGTACAGATAGACTCCAATGCTCCTCGGGTCCAGCCGACCGCTCCGAGTACGTCCCACCCAGTGGTCCACCTCCAGGTACCGTCCTGCTCCGCAAGCCTCCACCACAATCAGCCCTGTCCGTCGTCTGCAACAAACACAATGTAGTGCGGGCATAGCCTGTGTAGAGGTTAGTATAAGCTACTCAGTAGGGACCCCGAGACCCCGAAGGTCTCCCAGAATCCACAAAGGGTAATCCACAAAGGAAAGATACAATCATGAAATAACATCGGACACTGCTTATGTATATGCCCATACATATACGTAAGTCATCAATTCTCATTCGGCTCCAACATCCGAGCCCAAGTAAAACCCAGTCCACACAGGAAAGAAAAACGTAAATCCACACAGGAAAGAAAAACGTAAACCCACATAGGATAGCATAACACATTCCACAAAGGAAGCAACACATGATTCAGCTCACACAGGAACACATCATTTGTAAAGTTAGAGAGATGATCATATGTAATCACTGATTCATATTCTGGGACCCACATAGGATACAAGCACTATAGTCATCATCGTCGAACCCACAGAGGATTCCGGTACAATTGTCTTCATCATCGAACCCACAGATGATTCTCGTACGATAGTCTTCATTGTCGAACACACATAGGATTCCAGTACGATAGTCTTCATCGTCAAACCCTCATAAGATTCTAGTACGATAGTCTTCATCGTCGAACCCAAATAGGATTCCAGTAGGATAGTCTTCATCGTCGAACCCACATAGGATTCCAGTACGATAGTCTTCATCGTCGAACCCACATAGGATTTGAGTACGATAGTCTTCATCGTCGAACCCACATAGGATTCCAGTACTATAGTCTTCCTCGTCAAACCCACATAGGATTCCAGTATGATAGTCTTCATCATAGAACCCACATAGGATTCTAGTACGATAGTCTTCATCGTCGAACCCACATAGGATTCCAGTACGATTGTCTTCATCGTCGAACCCACATAGAAGTCGCAGCCAGCTCTAGGGTTCCCACACACAGCAAGCTCATTCGAGAGGGTCCATTCCACAATCCGAGAGGCTGATACATCAACTGAAACATAGTCCAGAGTTGATGTATTCAAAAGCTCTGTATCACCAACATGAACTCAACGTCTCAGACGGTGCGTCAATCGGATGCCCGGTCTGAGAGTTATTGGCCTTTTCGTCCCAGGGGCCCGGTTGGTTTTTAAGGAAAAACCAACCCGACCATACTCCACCTACATCCAAACCTCAGGCGGAGTATGAAAAAAGATCTGTCTAATTGAGAGGATTCCAACAAAGTCGACGACACATCAATCGGATGTCCGGTGCTCAAGATATACATGTTTCCGCTCCGAGGGCCCGGTTGGTTTCGTGTACGAACCAACCCGGATGAACCCAATGTTCTCTCAAACCTTGAGTGTAATATACAAAAATGACTTTCTTGATAGATGGATCACATTGACACTAACGGAGCGTCAATCGGAGGTTCTTAGCCCAAGATATGGGCAAAAGACCGAAAATGGTCCGAAAACGGGGGGTCTGGGCCCGGACCGACCCGACCTAACCCCCCTTGGTCGGACCGAGCTAGGGCGACCCGACCCGGGTCCGGGTCCGACCCGGTTGGGCGCGACCCGGCCCGGATTGGGCGCAACCCAGCCCAGCGGGTCGGCTCAGGTGGGCTCGGCCGAGCGGCCGAGCGTAGGAACCGCGACCCCCGCGCGGGGGCCGCTCCGCGGTTCCCGGAAGCGGCGTGAGCCCTGTCCCGCCTCCCGGTTCCGCGCGACTATGGAAACATCTCACCGCCGTGGCTTCAGCCGCGGCGGGATTTGCCGGCGGCGCGCCGACGGGAGCTTCCGCGGGCCATCGGACGCGCTCCGGTGGTCCGTTTTGCGTGCGGTCTTCGCCAGTGGTCCTCCCGGGACCCGATCATCACCGACAGGCCCTCAAATCGCCATTGCGGCCACGTTTGCCATCGTCCGCCATTTCTCGCACCAAGAACGAAAATGTGCGGTGGGTTCGGACTTGTTCGTTAGTCCACACCCACCGCATTAGCGGTTTTAAATATTCACTCAACAATCATAAATCAACCGGGAAAACAAATCACAAAGATTTAAAGAATCAAACCCATACCTCAACAAAGTCGTCGAACGTGCGTTCTTCGCAGAATTTATCGTCGCGGAAGAAGAGGATCATCGTGTCGCGGAAGGGCGTCGCGTCGTCGGGGTATACGACGTGGCATCGACGATCTCCGAGGGGTAAAGAAAACACACAGATTTAATTTACACGAATTAAATCCTTGTCAAGTATAAAATCTACAATGGAATTTAAAAGATTCATAAACTCCTACCTCAAACGGATGTTCGAATATTTGTCGCGGAAGAAGGAACATCGCAGAAGAACGTTGCAGGAGGAGAATTGTTGGCATCGCGGAACACGACGTCACATCGTCGATCTCCAAGGGTTCGGAGTTCTTCGTCACCTTTAATCGAAGGCCGGCGTTCTTCGCATTCTTCGCGTTCTTCGCGAAGTAGAATGAAGGACTTAAGGATTCTGTCAAATCCTCTCAACGAACAACACTCAATAAGGAATGTGTTGGTCTTATTTGATTACATGCAAAAAAAAATATCTAAGTTAAGTAACGAACCATTAATTTGATGAATTAATGGTACGAATTAACTACCCAATTAATAGGGGTGTTTAGAATTTAAGAAAACGCGTCGGTTGACCTTATTTTAAAAAAAAATTTCACGGGTGTGTTACTTAGTGGAAAAGGAATGGTGGGGCTCGTGCGGGCCCCACCTCACAAATATCCTACCATGAGGGTTGGATATTTTGGGTTCCACCATATCCGCTTCAACTCAGCTTAAGCAGCTTAAAGTGTCTTTAAGCGGCTTTAAGTGAAATAAAATAATGTTTGTCACACCACTTTATTTTATTTCTTAACTTAACCCCAAAAAAAAAACCACACCCGAGAAAACACAACTCCGGAAGAGGAGTTTCTAAGAAAAAATCGGTGCTGCAATTCCATCGGGGCCCTCAGAATTTGATTCCGAGCACCGGTTCAAAAGTTAGAAAAACCCGCTCGTTCGTTCACTGAACGTACCCAAGCCAAACTTCGAAAAATGATTCTGGGCACACCGGGCCTCGGAATCAGGTGCCGTCAGAAACTGTGTTCTTGTAAAATTCAAATGAAAATTAAGAAAAAAATTTCCTTGAAATTTACGGGTCTTTACATCACTCCCACCTCAGGGATTTACATCCCCGTAAAGATACATCATAATCTAGGGGAAAAAATGTGGGTACTGAGCACACATCTGAGCCTCCCGCTCCCAAGTGCTCTCCTGGAGGTTCCCGTGCTGCCATCTGATGCGCACTAGAGGAATCGACCGTCCACGTAGGACCCGCTCTTTTCGATCCTCAATCTCCACCAGGAGCACTGAAAAAGTCACCTCATCATCAACGTCCATCTCCCCATGGTCAATGATATGCGTCAGGTCGTGCACGTATCTCCTCAGCTGAGATACGTGGAAGACGTCATGCACCCGGTGCAACTGAGGTGGTAGAGCCAGACGATAAGCCAACTCGCCGATCCTGCTGAGGACCTAGAAAGGTCCGATGAAGCATAGAAACAACTTGTCGCCTCATCCAAATCTCCGTAATCCACGTCGAGGTGAGACATGAAAGAACACGTGGTCGCCATCCTCGAACTCGAGTGGCCTCCGCCTCCTGGATGACCTGGACCTTCTCCGGTCCCACAAGAGCTGCTAGGATTTCTTCTTTGCCAATAAGAGAAATCTGGTATCATCCCTTGGATGAACCACTTTCTTTACCTAATACAGTCAATCCCAACATTGATGATACTAACCCATACCAAGGATGACGTCGTAAGGCCTCGACGCTACTACCAAGAGATCCAACCATTACTCTCGCCTCCAAGGGTTGAGTCACACTGTCGGCATTAGTGTGTGGTAACTGGGTCTCCTCCAGTACGTATCTCTCAAGTGAGGGTCAAGTCAACAGTCTAAACTGGAACCTCTTAGTGAAAACACAAGAGAGGATAGGATAGTAAATTCCACAAGAAAAGGTGTCTTTTATTACTGAAGCTCAAGTACAAAGACACAAAGCATATGCAAACATACATCAACAAAACTAGAAGAAACATGAACAAAAGTCTCTAGGTCTGGAGCTAGTCCTGGTCCTGTCCATCTGCTCCAGGAACTCCATGATCGTAGGCCTCAGCTGACTGAAGCTGAGCTCTCCCATGTCCTCCTGTCCCCTGCGGTCGGGGTGGACCTCCTGGTGGGGGTGCTGGTAAGGCCTCAAAGCGTTGTCCACCACCCGCTGCTCGGCCAGCTCCTCTGCCTCGCCCGCCTGCTCCCTATGGACCGTCACGGTTGACCCTCTGCCTGGGAGGTCCCTCTACTGCCTGTTGCTCATCAGTAGGACGAGTCGGGCAGTCTCGAGCCATGTGACCTTGCCCGCCGCATGCGTAGAATTTCCTGCTCCTCTAGAAGATGGCTCTCCTTCGTGTGCCCCGCACAACCGAATCATCACCCTGAGATTGCCCATCTGAAGGTCTGGCCCGCTTGGACCTCTACGTCACCTGTCGACTGCCAGCTGTAGAAGACTCCGCTACGGGTCGTCCTGCGGAGGGTCCTGCCGCTGGTGCCTGCTCGGCGAGGAAACTCTCTACTAAAAGGGCTCTCTCCAACACCTCTGCCTGCGTCGGAATGTTGAGGGAGATCATCGAGGACCTGATCTCATGCCTTAGTCCCTGCTCAAAGGTCTGGGCCCGGAAGAACGGATCCCGTGCCATATCAGTGGAGTAGTACGAGAGATCAGTAAATCTCACCGAGTACTAGGAAACTGTCATGCTACCCTGCCGTAGCTGTAGTAGCTCCTGGATGCGCACCGCACGGAGGGTGGCTGGGATGAACTCCGAGCGGAAGATGCTCTAAAGTCCTTCTAGAGGAGAGATTCCTCACCGTGCACCTGGAGCATCAAGGTCCACCATCTGCCTGCTGCCGCGTGCAGTAGGCTCGCTGCGAGGATCACCATGAGGTCTGATGGCAATCAATGTTTTTTTGCATTAAGTCGGAAATCAGAAGTCAGGGTCCTGGTGTACGGATACGTCGGTCACCGCACCAACTCTGGACTCCCGGGACTGATAACCACACCCAATACGATTAAGAATATTTCTTCACATAAAAGAAAGATCAGAGTCTGCGGTAGAACCAAACTCCTCTGATACCAATTTGTCACGACCCGTCCTCGGGGCCTGTGTCGTGAGTACCCCAAGCCTGCGTTCCATAGGCCAGGGGCTGGGGACTAGCACCAAGGCGTAAATCTCGGTAAAAAGGGAAGACATTACCTTTGTAAAGTAAACAATCACCACAGTGTAAGCAAGAAGAAGGAGTAAACACTATGTAAAAACTGGTACAACAGTAAGTGCAGAAAGTAAGTGGGCCAGAATAAAAACCCAAACTGAATGTAAAGTACAACTCGAAAGGGAAAAGAGCAACTGAACAGTAAAGCTGCAACGTCGAGCCGTCCACTGGAAGTCCCACCTGAAGGGTGGGTACAGATAGCCTCCACTTCTCCTCATGTCCAGTCGACCGCTCCGAGTAAGTCCCACCCAGTTGTCCACCTTCAGGTACCATCCTGCTCCGCAAGCCTCCACCACGATCAGCGCTGTCCGTCGTCTGCAACCAACACAACATAGTGCGTGCATAGCCCGTGCAGGGGTGAGTATAAGATACTCAGTAGGGACCCCGAGACCCCCGAAGGTCTCCCAAAATCCACAAAGGGTAATCCACAAAGGAATGATGCAATCACGAAGTAACATCCGACACTGCTTAGGTATATGCCCATACATATACCTAAGTCGTCAATTCTCGTTCGGCTCTAACATCCGAGCCCAAGTACAACCCAGTCCACACAGGAAAGAAAAACGTAAATCCACATAAGAAAGGAAAACGTAAACCCACACCAGATAGCATAACACATTCCACAAAGGATGCAACACAGGATTCAACACACATAAGAACACATCATTTGTAAAGTAAGATAGATGATCAGATGTAATCACTTATTCATCTTCTAGGACCCACGTAGGATAAAAGAACTGTAGTCATCGTCATCGAACCCATAGAGGATTTCGGTACAACTGTCTTCATCGTCGAACCCATAGAGGATTCTCGTACGATAGTCTTCATCGTCGAACCCACATAGGATTCCAGTAAGATAGTATTCATCGTCGAACCCACATAGGATTCCAGTACGATAGTCTTCATCGTCGAACCCACATAGGATTCGAGTACGATAGTCTTCATCGTCGAACCCACATAGGATTCTAGTAAGATATTCTTCATCCTCGAACCCACATAGGATTCCAGTACGATAGTATTCATCGTCAAACCCACATAGGATTCTAGTACGATAGTCTTCATCGTCGAACCCACATAGGATTCCAGTATGATAGTCATCATCGTCAAACCCAAATAGGATTCCAGTACGATAGTCTTCATCGTCGAACCCACATAGGATTCCAGTACGATAGTCTTCATCGTCGGACCCACATAGCAGTCACACCCAACTCTAGGGTTCTCGAACACAGCAAGCTCATTCGGGAGGGTCCGCTCCATGAGCCGAGAGGATGATACATCAACTGACACATAGTCCAGAGTTGATGTATCCAAATGTTCTGTATTTCCAACAGGAACTCAACGTCACAGACAGTGCGTCAATCAGACGCCCGGTCTGAGAGTTATTGTCTTTTTCGTCCCAGGGGCCTGGTTGGGTTTTAAGGCTAAACCAACCCGACCATACTCCACTTGTATCCAAACCTCGGGCGGAGTATGCCAAAATATCCATCTCATCGAGAGGATTCCAAAAAAGTCGACGACACGTAAATCGAACGTCAGGTGCTCAAGATATACCTGCTTCAGCTCCGAGGGCTCGGTTGGTTTCGTGTACGAACCAACCCGGCCGAACCCAAAGTTCTCCGGAACCTTGAGTGTAATATACCAAAACGACTGTCTCGATCCAAGGATTGAATTTCCGCCGACGGCGCGTCAATCGAAGGTTCATTGCCCAAGATATGGGAAAAAGACCGAAAATGGTCTGAAAACGGGGGGTCTGGGCCCGGACCGACCCGGCCCATCCCCCCTGGGTCGGCCTGAATCGGGTCAACTCGACCCGGGTCCGGGCCTGACCCGGTTGGGCGCGACCCGACACAGCTAGGGTGGCCCGGCCCGGCCTGGACGCGACCCGGCCCGGCCAGTCGGCTCGGCTCGGCTCGGCCGAGCGGCCGAGCAAAGGAACCGCGGCCCCTGCGCGGGGGCCGCTCCGCTGTTCCCGGATGCGGCTTGAGCCGTGTCCCGCCTCCCGGTTCCGTGTGGCCGCGGAACCGTCTCGCCGTCGTGGCTTCATCCGCGGCGGGTTTTTCCAGCGGCGCGTCGGCGGGAGCTTCTGCGGGCCATTGGACGCACTCCGGTGGTCCGTTTTGCGTGCGGTCTTAGCCAGTGGTCCTCCCGGGACCCGATCATCACTGCCAGGCCCTCAAATCGCCATTGTGGCCCCATTTTCCATCGTCCGCCATTTCGCGCACCAAGAACGAAAATGTGAGGTGGGTTCGGACTTGTTCGTTAGTCCGCACCCACAGTGTTAGTGGTTTTAAATATTCTACCAACAATCATAAATCAACCACGAAAACAAATCACAAATATTTAAAGAATCAAACCCCTACCTCGACAAAGTCGTCGAACGTGTGTTCTTCACGTAATTGATCGTTGTGGAAGAAGAGGATCGTCGCGTCGCGGAAGGGCGTCGCGTCGTCACAGTATACGACGTTGCTTCGACGATCTCCGAGGGGTAAAGAAAACACATGGATTTAATTTAAACGAATTAAATCCATGTCAAGTATAAAATCCACAATGGAATTTAAAAGATTTGTAAACTCCTACCTCAAACGGATGTTCGATGATTTGTCACGGAAGAAGGAACGTCGCAGAAGAACGTCGCAGGAGGAGAATCGTTGGCATCGCGGAACACGGCGTCGCGTCGTCGATTTCCAAGGGTTCGGCGTTCTTCATCACTTTTCGTCGAAGGCCGGCATTCTTCGCGTTCTTCGCAAAGGAGGATGAAGGACTTAAGGTTTCAGTCAAATCCTCTCAACGAACAACACTCAAGAAGGAAAGTGTTGGTCTTATTTTATTACATGCCAACAAAAGAAAAATATGAGTTAAGTAATGAACCATTAATTTGATGAATTAATGGTACGACTTAACTGCCCAATTAATTTGGGTGTTTAGAATTTAAGAAAACGCGTCGGTTGACCTTATTTAAAAAAAGTTTTCGCGGGTGCGTTACTTAGGGGAAAAGAAACTATGGGGCTCATGAGGGCCCCACCTCACAAATATCCTATGAAGAGGGTAAGAAATTTTGGGCTCCACCCTATCCGCTTCAACTCAGCTTAAGCTGCTTAAAGTGGATTTAAGCGGCTTTAAGTGAAATAAAATAAAGTTTGTTGCACCACTTTATTTTATTTGTTAACATAATGCCAAAAATTAAAAACCACACCCGAGAAAACGCAACTCCGGAAGAGGCGTTTCGAAGAAAAAACCGGTGTTGTGATTCCATCGGTGCCCTCAGAATTCGATTCCGAGCACCGGTTCAAAAGTTAGAAAAACCCGCTCGTTCGTTCACTGAACGTACCCGAGCCAAACTTCGAAAAATGATTCCAGGCACACCGGGCCTCGGAATCAGGTTCCGTCAGAAACTGCGTTCTTGTAAAATTCTAAAGAAAATTAAGAAAAAAAATTTCCTTCAAATTTACGAGTCTTTACACAAATGTCATCATCATAATAATTTTTATATTAATTAAATTATCATTATCTAAAAACATCTCACGAAAATAACATCTTTATTATAAATGATTTACCATCAACATAGACAGAAAATTTAAATATTAAAAATCTTCCTCGTGGAATGTTTTAATAATAAATTTATGATTAAATATATTACAAAATTAATATAATTTTTTTATTTCATATATTTAATGGGTAAATAAAAAGAATGATTACATGAAAATGACGATGTCTATAAAGGATAAAAATAAAACAAAGAAAAAATGATTATTAAATGATAATATTTATAGTTATGAAATGATTTTTATATTTTAAATGATATGATTAATTTTATATTTTAAAATTTAAATGAGAATTACTATATTCCACGATGCATTATCAATTATTGAAAAATTTTACAAGAGGGTCCATAATTATCAATAAAATAATATGTCATTATTACAATGAAACCTCATTCAATATGAATGTGAACATGGAAATGGTTTTCAATAATTTAATTTAATGATTTTAAATCGACTATCTGTGATGTTATATTAATGAAATACGTTATTATGGAACCTTATTAATGGGGCTTCTAAACCAACCTATTTTCTATGGGGTTATGCAATTTACATACCTATACAAATATCTATATTCATCACTTTTTCTATTTTTTATTAAATATATGTGTTTTTATTTTCTTTAGAAGTTGATGTATTATTATTTTTAAGTGAAATAATTGTCATTTATGTTAACTTATCAACATATTCTTTAATGTGTCCCTAAAAAATGGACCATTTATATTTCATGTATTTGTTTATATCCCTCTCCTATAATGATTTTATTATTCTATGATTTCTAAAATATCAATTATTTAAATGAAATATTTTCAATTCCATTTATCTTTTTATGTAAAATGAATTGAACATATTTCCAACATATTTTTTAAAAAAATTTCATGAAAAATGTTTTATATTTTTTTTAATCATATTCTTCTCCACTCATTTTTAATGAATTTGTTAGTAAAAGACCTCCAAATTCATGTCCTATAGTAATTTGATCAGTTATTAAGAAACAAATATTTAATACCACCTTTTATTGGGATGATTTATTATATAATTATCATTTTTTAAACAATAATTTAATAAACCATATAATTTTTAATGATTTTCCTTATTAGTATTACTAACATAAGATTTGTTATGGGGAAAAAATCCTTATATATTTCATGATGCGATGGGTGGTCATAAAATTTAACATCCCCCAATACATTGGGTTATGTTTTCATATAATGAGAAACAATGGACATTGCATGGGAAAAATGATTATCACATTATGTAATGTTTTTATAGAAATTAGTGTGTACTTATCCATATGAGTAATGTTTTATATTATAGAAACATTATTATAATTGAATTATCTTATGATATATTCTTGTATTTTTAATTATCCCATTTTATTATATATGGTCCCATTCATTTGTAATATCATATTATTCTTCTTGAATCACTTTTTGACATGAGGATAATATTAATTCGATTAGTTTGTTTTAAAGAATGAAATTATCATTATATATTCCCCTATGGAATCCATCTCTATAATAGATGAACCAATGGACGTTGGATAAAATATCACTTTCCAGTAGTAGATCATTCTTTATAATTATTTCAATTTTATTTGGATTTCATATGTATCAGAACTCAAAAAAGACTAAATATCATGATTTATAGGGTTTTTATTGAATAGTTTTATAATAACAGTTTAATATTTTATAAATTATAATTGGGGATATATATATCATATGATGGTATATTTATGAAAAAATATTTTATAAGGATTTATAATAAGAAAATTCTACCATTTTATACTATATAGTATAGATCAATAGAGAATATACTATAATTTATAACCAAATTTTAAGGAGTTATGGTTCCTCCATAGTTTAATGGTGTATTATAAAGTGTAAATCTAAGGTTAATTATTTTATTTTTATTTTAAATCATGAAATTTACACCATATATTAATGTTACAGATAAGGCATAATTGATACAAGAAAATTTAGATCCAAATAGAAAGGAATAATGTGTTATACAATAATTTTAATCCCAAATGCAAATGAATAGTGGATTATGATAATGATTCATGACATATCAAAAAGTAATTTTTTAAGGCTAGGATTTAATGTATCCTAGGTTGAGAAATGGGATACACTAGAGTTTTGGTCCATTTAAGAGTTAAAATAATTTTGTATTTATAGGTGAAATCTATGGAATACATGAAACATAAAATATATATTTTTTCATGTCAGATACATCATAGTTATAGAATGATTTATATCCCCTAGGATGATTTGATTGATTTAATATATTTTTTTCAATCAATTATATTCAATGGATACACTAGGATTTCATGAATTTTGGATAAAATAATTGATATCATATTGTTCTATATTAACCAAGAAGGTGAGTAAATTTTTTCATAGATTGGTGGTCCCTTTAACTGACTTGTTAATATGATAGAGTTTTATAACATCATATTTTTGGAATTAGTTTACATTAATATTTAGGTTACATTAAATTAAATATGTGGAATTTTGTTTTTTGATCCCAAATAGATGGTATGTCATCTAAAAAAAGTAATTATTGAATGTTTTATAATAAGGGGATTCAAGGTCACATTCAAAGACATATGAGTGTAAAAGAATTTTGTTTTTTAATTATGGTATATTGATTCATGCTGGTATATATGTTCCCCATAGAATACATAAGGTTTTAAAGGTGAAATATAGTGTCATATTGTTGGGATTGCGTTCATAGAGGGTATAACAACCCTACTCTTTATTACACACATAGACATGATTTATTGCATAAAAATCACTAGATAAATCATAAAAGACCTAGAGGTCTAGTGTCTATGGGACTAGGGAATTTACATAACAACTTAGAACATAAAACACAAAACATCTTAATTGAAAACTTTCTTTTCTTGACCACTCAATTCCCTCTTACTTAGCATTGTACAGGATAACTTGAGGACATACATAAGAAAAGGGTGATCTATAAAGCCCATTAAGGGAATAAAAATGGAATAACATGAGTAATACAATATGTTTTAGACCATAGATATATCAATGGATCATACGGGAAACATGAACATTAAGGCATGATAAAGCATGATAATCATAACATGGAAATGTGGAAACAACCCTTTACATGGAATTAGCATGAGCCAAGGATCATTTAATATAGAGAATAAGTAATCCATCATTTCACAAGAAGCATGAGTAAACCCTCATTGCAGTTGAATTAGAATGAGTCAACACTCATTGCACATAATGTATCATGATATTATATATTACCCAATGCATATAAGAGCTATTATATCGCAACCTTCTTAAACATTGCATTGCATGAGTGTACAATGTGGAATCAATCATAATAATTTATTCCATGATAAAGGGATGTGGAATACATAAATAAAGCTTCATAATAATTATGTAAATTTTCATAATTCTGAATACCCTTGATAGGGAAATGGGAATGGTATTCACTATATAAAGACATTGGCTAGGAAAATCATCGTACAATTTCGGTAGCATAACTTCGTGAAATAAGAACATATAAAAAATGGTTGATGAGAGATAAAGGGGTGTCTAATCATATTTACATGAAATCGACAGTAATGGGATCATATTGATACATGTATCAACAAAAATAATGTAATTTAGATGCATAATACAAAATAATTACTTAGATGTAAATGAGGAGAGATAAATACCTCACAGAATTCCGGCATGGTAACGGTTGTACATGGGAGGCCTTAATGAGAAATAAAGTGGTTTCTTATCAAATTTACATTAAAGTTACTGTAAGGGGGTCATATGGATACATATCCCAACAAATGTAGTGTTAATTAGATGCATAATAAAAAATAATTACTTGGGAGTAAATGTGGGGAGAGAAAACCATCATAGAATTTCGACATGGTAACATGTGTACATGAGTGGAATTAATAAGATATAAATGGGTCTCCCATCATCCAAACATAAATAGGGAAGTATGGGGGAGGTGGGAAATAATACCCCAAAATTTTTAATTGAAAACGAAAGGGCATAACAACTTAAAAAAATTGGACAAAATGAGAGGAAAAAAATCCCTTACTAGGAAGTGTGCTTTGAATAGTTTGAGAGATGCTTGAGAGAGGATACGTGGGAGTGATGGGTGCCTTGGGAGGATTCTAGATAGTGTAAGGAAGATGTTTTATGAACTCCAAATGATTTTAGTGAAGAGGAAGTGGAAGACTGGATGGGTTTTTATATGAAAGGAGAGATAATTCTTTATTTTTTAGGTTTGAGACACCTCAAATTAAACTAATCAACACAACAAAGCAGCCCATGGTTATTGAAAATGGTATTTCCCATAGGGGAGTGGAAAAATATATTTTATAAGTCCAATGGATGAAAATTTTAAAATAATAAGGTTGATTATATGGAAGTGAGTCACACTCTCAAGGAAAACAATTTAAAAAGATAAAATATTTTATAAACTTTAAAGGGTCCACTAATGTTTTGTAAAATAACTCAAAGAAACCCAAAATTACATTATTTTAATGGAAAAACATATATTTTCTTATAATAATGTTTAAATTGTTTTATTACTTCATTATTGTGTCATTATGATGTCATAAATCACATTATATATTCAAACCGTATTTAATTATTACACAAAAAATTTGACTGTCTCAGAAAATTATGAAAATTATACCATTTGATAATTTCAACATGCTAATTCAGAAAATAACATTCATTTCATCTAAATAATTTAATAAATATTTGAATTTTTACTTTAATAAAAAATCAACATTTATTGAAAATTAATGGGTTTTGACAAAAACAACTATCAAAACTTAATAAAAATTACAATTGTATTCATAAAAAATTGTACTATCATTTATATTTAATTAAAATTAATTTATTAATATTATTTTATTAAAATATTATTTAATTCAAAAAATAACTAATTCTTCAAAATAGATTTCTTAGTTGAATATTAACTAAAAATATTCTATTTTTTCATTAAAAACTATTTACAATGTTACAATAATAAAATGAATGCACATTTTTTATACAAAAGTAATGTACATAGCCATAGTGGAAGAGACTAGTTACATAACCCCTTATAACACCCATATAAGACTGAAGGGTAAGGTTTGCAATGGTGACAGACTCTTTGGGTGGCTCAGATAACATCGCTCGGTTGGTGATCTCTATTAACTTCCACTGCTCCCGTAGTCGGTTCTGCTCAAGCTTAACGTGTTCAAGATCAGGTTGGGTTTGGTCAAAGGAAAAGATTAATGATGTAAACTCATTCTTGATCACTAAAAAATGGGCTTCGTATGGTTCAAGTATACTGGATGAGGCCATCACTTCCATTGTCTGATTAAATTGAATTTGTGGATGTTGAGTCCATAATGATTCCTTATTAATTTTCCATTCATTCATGTTTTTAAAATCACAAACATCCAATCTTAAGGAAAATATCATTTTCCTAAATATATTTCTTAATAAAAAATTTTTTCCTTCCCCATGGAATATTTATCTTTACCTATTTTTTATTGATCATATTTTAGTCTCTCTAAATCTAACTCTTTTTATTCATATGTGAAAAATTTGGTTTCACATCTAAAGACTCAAAATTCAATAAGTAATTAGATATAGCATATTCTGTTTTGAAGATGTCAATTTAGACTCCAAATTATCTGAAATTTAGACTCCAAATTCTCTAATATTCAGAATCCGAATTCTTTGAAATTCAGACTCCGAATTCTCTAAAATTAAGACTCTGAATTCTTTGACATTCGGACTCCGAATTCTATGAAATTCCAACTCTGAATTCTATGAAATTCATACTCCGATTTCTCCAAAATCCAGGTTTCGAATTCCATATAATCCAGACTCTGAATTCCTTAGAATTCAGACTCTTAATTCCTTAGAATCTAGGTTCCAAATTACATATAATTCCAAATTGAAATTCCTTATAAATATGGTTCCGAATTCCGTAGAAATCAGACTTCAAATTCTATAGAATTCAGGTTCCTAATTCATGATAATTTAGACTCTGAATTCCTTAGAATTCAACCTCTGAATTCCTAAGAGTTGAGGTTCTAAATTCCTCAAAATTCAGATTCCAATGTCTACATAATTCTGATTGCAAATTTCTTGAAAAATAGTATTTGAATATCCTTGTAATATAGACTTCAAAAGATTACTTTCATAGATGTTGAAATTTATTTTTCATTAGACTCCGAAAAATGAATTTTTTTGAGAAAATATATTTTACTTACCCTCCTTATAGTTATAAAATGATGTTGTGTAATCTATTTTTGACCCACCATTGTTTGAGTGACACGTGTACAGGCCCCTCTAAAATTCAACAAAACATAGGACCGTTTTTAGGAGGGAACCGACCGTTGTAAATGAACCTATAAATATAAGCTCATTTGAATGAGCCCGAAAAAAATATTCTACAATTCTAGTGATTACATGCTCTAGTGATTTCTAGAGAGAGATACTCTCATGATTTGTGAATACTGAACATCTTGTTCTGATTTCTTCATGTGACTCTAATTGTTGTTCTGTACAATCGAAGGCTTCTGGGGATAGGAAGAAAAATGTGCCTAATAACTTAATGTTCGAGGACCTCATTGATAAGAAGACAAAGGTGATGACTAAATTAATGTTTGAGGGCTTTCGAGGATAGCAATACATACTGCGATATTATTATCGAGGGCTTACCTGGTGTGGGTAAGATAGACTTTCTTGAATGTATAAATCAAGGGACCTTTATCCAAGGTTATTAGATACCCTCTTCTTTGTGTTAAAATAATTCATACTTGTTACTTGTATTGTTTCAAGTTTGTTTTACACTGTATTTTGATTAATAAAAAATGTATAACTATCTTATAATTTTTTTATGTGTATTCTGATTAGTAAGATTCTATACGCTTTAAGGTCGATTCATTGTCCATGTAAACTTTTCTAAAGTTTAATTTCCAGAACCATATTTCCATAATATAGAATGTTTATAGAACTAATAAATCATGTGAATTTACCTTGTTTAACAATGTTAAAAAATAGAATGTTTTTAACCAACATTAATAGTTCTAAAGGAATTT
Source organism: Viscum album (assembly GCA_963277665.1). NCBI lineage: Eukaryota > Viridiplantae > Streptophyta > Magnoliopsida > Santalales > Viscaceae > Viscum > Viscum album. The sequence continues at coordinate 965,511,474 of OY728136.1, forward strand.
TAAATGTAAACAGTTTACCCCCCTCTTGTATATTGATTATCTACATCATTATCTCGATCCTAGAGTTGAAGCCCTATATATATACTAATCATGTGATCACTGTTAAATGGCTATATTAGAAATGGACACAATTCATAACATTATTTTAAAATCCAGAAACATAAAACCAATGAAGATTACATTTTATATAACCATAATAAGACATTTAATTAGATCAATAAGATTTTTTATTAATGAATGTTTGGGTCATTAAAATCACCCCCCTTAAGAAATTTCACCCTCAAAATTTCCTTCTCCCACACTAAAAAACATGTGGGTAACTTCCTCTAATTCCCATGTCGCTTCTTCAAACTGGTGGTTTTTCCACAACATCATTATGAGGGTCATTGTCTTATTTTTAGGACATTTCCCTTTGATCTACAATCATCATGGGATGATCCACTTAAAAAATCACATCCTCTAATTGTATTACATCTGAAGAGACTACATGTGAAGGGTCTGGTATATAATTACATAAGATTGATACACGAAAGACATCATGTTCTTTGGAAATGGTAGGTGGATGTGCAAGTCGATAGGCCACAACCCTGACATGATCATGAATATCAAATGGGCCAATGTACCTTGGATATAACTTCCCTTTATTTCCAAACCTCATGACCTTCTTCCATGAAGATATGTGTTGGAATACAAGGTCTCTAACTTTAATCTCAAGGTCTCATCGATAGTTATTAGCATAAATATTCTGTCGACTCTGGGATTCCTTGATATGCTGTTGAATATTTTTCACCTTCTCCACCAATTCTTCAACCATTTCTGGTCCTAGCATCTTACGCTCACGGACTTAATCCCACATGCTAGTATTCTGCACCTCTTCCCATTTAGGGCTTTATAAGTTTCTATTAGGATGCTCGAGTGGAGACTGTTATTGTAAGAGAATTCAAATAGAGGAAGATGTTAATTCCATCACCATTTAAAGTACATTGAACATGATCATAACATATCTTCCAGTGTCTGAATTGTTCCCTCAGATTGGCCATTAGTATGAGGATGATATGCCATACTGAAGTTCAGTTAAGTATCTAGAGCATATTGAAGACGCTTCCAAAACATTGAGATTAATATTGGATCTCGATGATATAAAATAGATAGTGGTACTACATGAATCCTTACCACTTTTCCCGATATATATCTATGCAAGTTGATCAAATGAGAAATCCTCTTGAATTTCAATGAAGTGTGCAGACATTGTAATACGATCCATAACAACCTAGATTGCATTGTTGCCTTTTGATGTCTTCAGATGTCTATTGAAGACATCCATGGTGATGTTCTCCCATTTCTATGCTAATATAGGCAATGGTTGAATCATCCCCCTAGATTTCTGCCTCTTTGACATCACTTATTGACAAACTAGGCACATTGACGTATACTGAGTGATCTCCTTATTTATATTATCTAAAAAATAATTCTCTTAGATATCTCCATACATATTTTTGTTTCCTATGTGAGTAGATAAATTTTAATTATGTGCATCATCTAAAAAATCATTATTCAGCTCCGAACCTGATGGAACACATAGTATTTTCCCAAATCTCACAATTCGTTCTTCATAACCATTTATCATCGAGGATTTCCCTTTACTGATAGCTTCCACATTCTTCTGAATTCCAACAAAATAATTTTGAGAATTCTTTATCATTTACAAAAGAGATTGTTGAGCTATCATTTGTGAAAGTATTGATGATGTTCCCTTCTTTTTGAATCCCATTTCCACATTCATCAAATCTAAGAAGATTGGATCTTTATAATTCTCATGAATGATAGAATATCTAGGTCATTTCTTCTTAGAGCATCTTCCACCTTGTTCTCTATCCGAGGGTGGAAATGGAATGATAAGTTATAGTTTTTTATCAGCTTAAACCATCTTAATTCACACAAGTTCAACTCATTCTATGTGAATATTTACATGAGCATTTTGTGGTCCAATATATTTCACACTTCTTCAAAAAGAGAAAATGATGTAAATTTTTTAATGTGAAGAGCACCATAGCCAACTCCAGATCATGTGTTGGATAATTCATCTTATGAACATTCATTTCCCTGGAAGCATTGGCAATGACATTTTCATTTTTCAACAACACACAACACATTCCCTTCTTCGAAGCATCACTGAATACCACTAAAAGTTCACCACTTGTGGGTAAAATGAGCACATATGTAGTGATAAGCCTCTTTTTCTACTCCTTGAAGCTTTATTCAAATTCATCACTTGAAGAAAACATTACACCCTTCCGAGTTTGCTTGGTAAGAGGGTCGGAAAATCGTGAGAAATTTCTCACAAGTTTTCAATAATATGCTGCTAACCCCAAGAAGCTACAAATATCCATTACAGACATTGGCCACATCCATCCCTCTATTGCAGCTATCTTGGAGGGATCCATAGATATCCCATTTCATGTGATCGTATGGCCCAAGAATGAGATCTTCTTCAACCATAACTGACACTTTTTGTACTTTGCATAGAGCTTCTCCTTTCGCAAGGTCTCTTGTAATGTTCTAAGATGCTTCTCATGATTCACATTGGTTTTGATGTATATTAGAATTTCATCTAAGAAGGATACCAAAAATATTTCAGGGTAATCTCTAAGGATCAATTCATCATGTCCATGAGGATTCATATTGAAATAGTTATTCCAAAAGGAATTTCTATGAATTCCGAGTGCTCGTATCTTGTACAAAAAGCAGTCTGGGAGATTTATTCCTTCTTCACCCATACATGATAATATCCTGACTGCAAATCCAACTTGAAGAAGTATTTTTCTCCACACATCTAATCAACGAAGTCATCAATTCTTGGTAGATGATACTTTTTCTTTATAGTTATTTTGGTAAGCTCGTGATAATCGATGAAAAGGCGCATTAACCCATCCTTCTTTTGGACAAAGTGGACTGGTGCACCCCATAGGGAAGCACTAGGGCGTATAGACCATTTATCAGGATTCTTCGGTAGATATTTCATCAGCTCATCAAGCTCCTCAATATCCATTCTATACAGAGTCTTTGGTATTGGAAAATCCCAAGGTATAAGGTCCATTGATAACTCAACATCTCATCTTGGATATAGACAAGGCAATTCTTCAGAAAAACCCCTTGTGAATTCCCTCACAATAGGCATGCCTTCAAGAATGGTTTCAAGCATAGACTCAATCATCTGAGCCAGATACGCATGCTAATAGGTATGTAATATCATCACTTGAGATGATGGAACTAAAGAAGATTCATCTTCATCCTTGACCTTGAACAGAATTTGGGGTCGATTCTACACATGGAGAGTGATTTCCCTCTCATGAAAATTTATGTTGGATCTATACAGGTAAAGTCAATCTATTCCTTGAATTGCATCAAATTCTACCAGAGGGTGTATGATGTGGTTTTTCGGGAAGTTCAATCCACCGATTATGACAAGGGAGGAGTTAGTTTCATGAGATGCAATAATTGCCCCATTTTCCATACTCACCTAAATCTTCACATCCATGATTTTTTGTGGTGTTGGGATTGTTATACTAAACATTCGAGGTATATAAGAATGTGTAGAACCATTAATGATATCCCTACTATTAACATTTTGATTTTGGTTCTAACTTATTTTATATAGACACGGGATGAGTACCTTAAACACATAATGGGAAATCCAAAGATAAAAAGTGATTACATATAAATTATATTTAGTTGTTTTTCTTATAAATTAAAAGGCTTCAATCTATGTTATCCCTAATCAAAATCATAACATATATTCTTAGGAACATTTTTTAATTCCCTTAATAATGGTTCATATTATTCTTTTGAATTCACCAATGCATATCCCCCAGGAGTGTTGCAACCAAGAGTGCAACAAGGCCCGTGGTCGTGTACCCGGATACCGTAGGTCAAGCCCAAAACTCCTTGTCATAGTTTTCACTCCTAGGTACATCTGTGCCAGATCCACCTCTACATGCTCATATCCAGATAGGGTGTATTTTTTTAATAAAACATTTACCCAAAACTCACCAAAACATATGCAAGTTTTTATTAGACTAGTTCATATCCCTAAATATTTCACTAGGGTTTTCTAATAATAATCCCAAAAATATCTAACCCAATCCTCTAATAGATGCTATAACAATTGTTCTCTTTATTATACACATAGACCTCATTTGTTACATAAAATCACATGATAAATCCCAGAAGATCAAAAGGTATAGTGTCTTTGGGCATAAGAACATTTCATAACATCTTAGATCATAAAACACCCAATATATTTATTGAAAACTTCCTTTACATGGCCACTACATTCCCTCGTACACATCATTGCATAGGATAACCTGAGGACATGAATAATAAAAGGGTGGGATATAAATCCCATTAATGAAATAAACATGGAATAACATGAGGAATACGGTACAAGTTAGACAACATGCATATCAATGAAGCACAAGAGAAACATGAACATAAAGGCATGATAAAGCATGCTAATCATAACATGGAAATTTGGCAATAACACTTATCATGGAATTAGCATGAGCCAAGGATCATTGCACATGGATAATGAGTAATCCCTTATTGCAAATGAAGAAAAAGTAAAGCATAATTTCAAATTAATCATCATGAGTCAACACTCATTTCACATGACACATCATGATAATATACTTTACCCAATGTATTGGCGCACTATCATGGCACACCCTTCTTAAAAATTTCATTTCATAAGTGTACAACATGGAATCAATAATCATAATTTATTCCATGATAAAGGGACGTGAAATACATAAATTAAGATTTATAATCAATATGTAAATTTTCATAATGGTTAATACTATTGATAGAGAAAATGGCATGGAATTCACTACACAATGACATTTTCTTGGAAAATCATAGTGCAATTTCCAAAGTATAAAATCGTGAAATAAGAACTCAATAAAAATGGTTGATGAGAGATAAAAGAGTGTCTAATTATATTTTTATGAAATGGAGAGTAAGGAATTCCTATAGATACATGACCCAAAAATGTAATTGAATTTGGATTCAAATTACAAAATAATTGCATGGATGCAAATGAGGAGCGATAAATCCTTCACAGAATTTTGGCATAGTAACAGGTGTACATGGGAAGCATTAATGAGAGGGAAAATGGTATGTCATTATATATACAGGAATTGGATAGTAATGGCTTCATATAGAAACATGACCCATCAAACATAATGGAATTTAGATGCACAATACAAAATAATTACTTTGATGTAAATGAGGAGAGAGAAATATCTCAGAAAATTTCGGCATGGTAAAAGGTGTACATGGGAGGCATTAATGAGAGATAATATAAGGCCCCAGCCTTAAACCTTACTTAATCTTGAGTTATTACAAGATTACACATTGAGGATCTTTTCAGGTTTAGAGTTTTAGAGAATTAGATCATGAAACTTGCATTACATTCCACATTTAAACAAAGTGGTTACATAAAAGACAGTATTCATTCTTCCCATCAACAGAAACATATTTAAAATATAACACGGATTCTTTCTTGACACATCCTTGACACTATCATCACATCATGTACCTTTCCCTTGACCTGTGAAAAACATTTCAAAAACTTGGGATGAGCACAAAAAGCTCAGTAAGGGATAGAAAAATATGGAAAGGAAACATGGGTACACATATACATAAGAATGAGTTCATACTTTACCCATAAAACATAGGCATATCAAATCATGAATAAATCATAGAAAACATAAGACATAAAGGTAACTTGAGGCATTCATAACATTCTTACGTAGGGAGTAACCCTCTTGGTTACGTTTGGAATACCCATCACAGTATATTCCCTAAATCTCTTCGGAGAAACCTTAACGTTTCACTCCTTCGCGTTACCCAATGCATTGGAGAGCTATATCGGGCTCACCCGCCCTTAGTTTATCACAGAACCACCCGTTTTCATAACAATGCCCAAGAACCATAACATAAACGTATCACATAAAACATGCATAAAGGAAACAAAACATTTCCACATTTCAATCACAATATAACATTTTAGTATTTTGAAATAATGAATCCAAAAAAAAAGAAACCATTTCCAAAACCATTTAAAACATTTAATAAAGAGATTTTTGAATCAAAGTGTCCCATACCACCTTGAAGCTTAAAATTTTAAACCATTAATATCCATATAAATAAATCCTTAAAACCATTTTGAAAACATGGATATTAACAAGAACAAATAATTAAAATATTTAAAACGATATTTTGGTTAAAGGGGTTTTACCAAAATTAGAGACACTTGAATACAATAATTGAGGAATAACATTTAGTAAGAACTTTATAATATCATGAGAATAAAAGGATTCATGATATAATACTCCAAAGGACAGTATATACACCATATAAGAGTGAATTGGTGCATAACAACAATGAACCCTCAATAGAAATGTCAAATGTGATGAAATCCCTTATAGAGAAGGTATCCTTAAATTAAGGACAAATAAATCTCAAAAATATGTGTGAAAAAAATAAATACACCCAATATAAGTGGATATTAAGTGTAAAACAATAAAAGGTCATTCACACATATTCAATGGACGACATATTCAATGTCTACATGTTGAACCCAAAGAAATCGAAATTGGGTTAAAAAGTTCCATTGACAGCCTAACGGCATCACATCAAAATGAGTTGATGAGAGATAAAAAGTGTATCTCATCACTTGGACATAAAATTTACATCAATAAGGATATATGAGAACATATCCCAACATAACAATGTGTAAATTAAAATACCCAACAAAGAAGTCTTTTAAAAAAAAAGGAGGGTGAAAGGTTCCCTTACCGACTTGGGTATCTTTCAAAACATACACCCCATGGAAGAAAGACAATAGGTCATTGATGTAAATACTCATAAACGAAAGTATATTACACAAACAGTAGAATAATGGGCAGTACATACACCACTCAATGGAATTTGTGGCGAATGTAGCATAAATCTCACGGGAATAAAAGTGAGATGAAAAATCCCTTACGAAAACTCGGCAGCCTAACGGCGCCACATAAAACTTCCAAAAAGGATTGATGAGAGAGAATAGGGTCTCTCATCACATGAACATAAAAATTACAGTTGGAGTAATATAAAATAACATCCCAATCATAAGAAAGATGAGCTTAAAAGAAATTACATAAAAGAGTGTACTTAAAAAGAAAGAGAGGTGTAGGATCCCTTACCTCGGGTCCGACTTGACTTGATCGTTCTTTAATCTCCTGAATAATAAACTTGAGTTAATTTCTACTTCCTTAAGAACCTTTTTCAAGTTCATTATTCCTTTTATACCACTTATTACCATGTCATAAACATAATGTAATCATTTAAGTTAATAATATTTGTTTTGCCGATATTTGGTTCTTAAGTCGAAAGTGGACTTCTTACAATTACATGTTGTTCGTGTGGCCAAATGTTTATTATAAACAGAATTGTATTAATGATGTAGATATCATATATGTCATATATATCCAGTACATGCATGCATTTATAACATTACATAATCATTTAGAGGTAAGAAATGAAATGCACCGTTCATGGAGACGGTAAGCCGTACGTACGCATGAACGCTACTTCCATTTCTATTTCATTGTTTATAGAATGGAATCATAATGATATAAAGGTATATTGTAATTACAGTATAATATCATATATAATATCATAGTTCCATCCTTTATACATCCCACATATGGTTTTTAACGAATCAAATCACTTTGAGGGGGCGGTAGTCCGCACTTCCTAAAATGAAGATATCGCGTATACCCACAATGGAAGCCATAAAGGTAAGACACAAATGAAAAATACAGAAGCATAAGTAAAACATAAACATATTATATATCATATATAAAAATAGTGACATCATAATGGCCACCTTTGAAGGTGTTAAATGAGTATTGAACAATCATCGTTTCGGGAGGCAGAATTTCGCCATCCACGGAAACCGTATGTTCTTTAACCATTTGATGTAGTTGTGTGAGAGTGTAGCTAGAATAAATCTTATAACAACATCCTAGTATATTGAAGATACTGGTGTTGTTACAAAAGAAATAAATAAAAAGAGTTTAGGGGGTTGGAGAAGCAAAATAAAACAAATGAACATGAGAGAAAGAATTACCTTTAAAAGTGTAACTCCTTTTGATTTGAGCCTAAAGGATTCCTTTGAAAGGGTTCTTCCCAAAGGGAATTCTCTAGGATGAGGAGAGGGATGTGGAGAGAGTAAATGGGCAGGGGTTGGCCGAGCCAAAGGCTTGATGAGTGTGTGAAAAGAGGTAGAGGTGGGGGCCTTTTATAAGAGGAGAGGAGGGGCACTTTTGGAAAGTAAGAAATATTACTTTATTTGAAAATGTATTTCGGTTTTAAAAGGTCCCACATTGATATAAGTCGTGGATAAGGTGATAAGGCTTCGAAATCCACTCATCCAATAAGTTTTGGCCATGTGTAGTTCATATATTTTACATTATCTTTCCATTTTATTTAAATCGTCAAATAATGATGTCATCGTTAAATCATTATTATGTCATAAATAATTTAATTTATTTAATGTCTAAAAATTATAAAAGAAATACTATGATGTAGGAAATATTTGTAGCTTTCCAATGACTATTTATAATCAAAATTTGGACTTGTGTAACCCCACTTAAAAATTGTTTTAGTAAAACATATCATGTTTGTGTCAATTTTTCTTTTACATTAAATAAAATGTTATTTATGTCATTTCCCAACCAAAGTGGATCCATGGGGTCCCCAAGTTGACCCATGGCTTGTATTGGTCGGCCATGACACAACCAATAATGTTGGGACATGTGTCTAGGTCATTTTATATTATTAAAGCATTATTTATACCTTAAACTACCCTAATTACCACTAATCGCGATTAAGAACTTAATGAGTTACTATTCACCAAAAAATTATTATAATCTCATTGAACCACATTTTACTTCTTAATGACAACCATGTATGTCGGATTTTCAAAATTCAATACACATTAGTGGTAAAATTTCATTTAACTGAAAAATCAGTTTGCTTGATTACCACTCAGTGGTTTCACTATTCATCAAAAATTGAAGTTTTTCAGAAAAATCCCAAAAATTCACCCTAAGCTATAATTGATATTCCGAATTCAAAAATGAAGTCCATTTTAAAAAATTCAAAACATATTAGTCACATTAATTAATTTAATAATTAATTCCCGCTGTCAGCGCAAATAGCGTGTTTTCATAAAACAATAAGTATCAAAAGATTGACACTAGTTTAAGTCTGATTTCAAAGTGAAATTAATTCCAACGACCACTATTGGATTTAATGGTAAAAATATTTTCAAATTTCACTTTAAAAACAATTCAAAATATTATCTAATCAAATAAATAAATTAGATTAAAAAGTGGTTTTGAACTAAAATACAACATTTTACACTATTCAAAAAAAATGAACCTTATCGGAAAGATACCAAAAAATTACACAAAGTAAAATTTGATGTCCCGATTCTTAGTAAGAGTTTTATTTGGTCCAAAATAATGTTTAAGAGTGAACAAAACTATATTTAATTATGGTTCAACATCAAAAGGTGATAAGTGAACCTTTGGTGAAAACTAGGGCATATACGCCTAAAATTGAATTCTTTCCGTATTTTAAGCCTCTATCCTTTATTGGATAAATGTAAAAACATATAAAAACATATATAATCATATCTTAGTTATTTCTATCCATTCCCGCCAATACAATGGCTACATGTTAACTACCATTTAAAATTATTTTATTAGAGTGCAACGTAAGATTCCCAAGAAACTCGTTGTTGCGTGTTGGGTACGCCGTCGAGCATAGCATCCCCTTTAAAGTCATTTTATTCACAAATATAAACAAATATGAAAATGTCATATTCTTTATTTACCTGGGGTGTTACATCCTTCCCCCCTTTTGGGAATTGCGTCCTCGCAATTTTAAAATTGCTCTTGGAAACATCCTTGAAAGTCCCACATCGGAACAAAAGTCGGTAAAACAAACACTTTAAAATAAAGAAAGATAAGTACAAAGGTCACCCGAGTTAACCCATACTGGGATTCCAAGTATGAAAATATGGACATGGAGGAAAAAACAAAGGGTCATGTTCTGATGGAGAGTGACAGAAAACATGTTTAGGAGAAAGTTAACCACGAGAAAATCACAAACTTGTGATGGGTTAAACGGTATTCGATTCCCCAGTAGGAAAATTTAATAGACAACATTTTTGTTTTACGTTACTTTTTATTGAGGAATTTATTCATAAGGAAACATAATCACTTATCATATTGACTTTCAACCTTTATTAGATTCCTTACACAAACTCATATTTTCTCCAAAAGATGAGTATTTAGGAAGACTTGTTCACATTAAGAGTACTATAATCAACTTCTAGAGAATCACCTAATCCACAAAATAGAACTACATACTTCCCATGTCTTTAGACTTTAACCAAATCCAGAACCAAAAAGGCTAGTACAAGATCAGATAATTTAGAAAAGGATAACCCCTTATAAAAAGAAAATCTATTCTTAATCTCCAAAATTTGTCCAACAAAACCCAAAGTTCAAAGAGGACCATCCGATAAACAATTTGTCCATAAAATTCTTCAAAGTAAACCAATATAAGATTGAAACCCAAATATTTGAAGGATTTAGTCACATAGTCTTCCAAGTTAAATCGTAACATTTATCTCCAAACAACATCAGTTGCTCCTAAAGTCTCACATTGAAAAGTAATTATCCTAATCACATATCCTCCATGATAGGTTAATCATTTTCATAAATAACCCAAAATCAACTTAATCTTAATTCATAAAATCATATAACTGAAAAGAATCAGTCAAACTAACCAGGGACTTCACGTAGTCCAGTGGTAGGCGATAAATAACAGTCGCACTTTGGTTGTGGGTTCGATTCCCGCAGCTTTGTCCGATGCGACGGGTAGTCACACGGTCTGCGTGTTGTCCTTTTTTCAAAACTATATAATTCTCAAATCATTACCCAAAAAGGGATAAAATCATCAAAAATAACCATAACATAATTTAACCTCAATTTTATCTCATGCCTTTCACTTCAATCATAACATATGGTAACCCATAATTACCTCAAAAGTAAGGATCATATAAACCCAAATGGTTCTTTATAACTATGTCCACAAAAGAAAAGATAACTATTACTTGAATAAAATTTGCCTATATTAAACATCAGGGTTACATATAATATAAAAAGTCTTCTAATGTAACCCCATCATCAAAAGAGACTTAATACTCTTAAGAATTTCACCCTAACTCTTGAAGCCCTTATATGTTGACATCTTACTCATTCAACATTCTTCATGATCCATTATCCATTCCTTTCCAACTTATTCCGAAATACCTCTTTCCTACAAACAAAATCATGAATCATATCCTAAGATTCCAAAATAAGAAAACAATAGTCATGAAATAGTACATACCTTTGATTGGTCATTGTCAGTTTCTTCATCCTCAATCGGAATGGCATTAGGTATTGGTAAACGAATATTGGTACGCTCTTGGTGACCCCATTCACGAAACTTCTTCATAGGACATGTGTTTGCATAATGACCATGCACACCACATTTAAAACATTCAATTGATCCCTCAGAAAGAACTTCTTTCCCTTTCCTCGAGTCAATTGGATGCTTCCTTTTTCCATGATAGGTTCTTGATTTATGACCTTCATTTCCACATCTATAGCATATTTCTGTCCCTTTGAAACATTTTCCTAGGTGTTTCTTTCCACATCTTTGACACATAGGTTTTTGAACACACATACCTTTATGATTATTTCCTGTACTTCCGTAGGGATTTGTTTCTTGCATATATGATGCCTTAGAGAAAACTCCAAGGTTTAGGTGGTCAATCATGACTCCAGATAGTTGGTTGAGGATAATCAGAAGAGTTCTCATTGCATCTCCCATATCATTCAGTTGCTTGCTCAAAAAGCTGTCACGGTTTCCTTCACATCCACTGTTACTTTGGTGCCTGCTAGATCCAGCCATTTACTAAAACCAAAAAGGTCAGTGTGAGTATATCAACAAAACCATCATGTACTAATGAGGAAGGTAAACACTAAGATACACTTACTCATTCACTTTATCTAAAACTAGGACTCTTTCTGAAATCTTAACCATTATGGTAATGTCACTTATGCTTAAAGAATACCCTAACCTCTAAAGTTATCTAAACCGACCTTTGATACCAACTATAAGGCCCCAGCCTTAAACCTTACTTAATCTTGAGTTATTACAAGATTACACATTGAGGATCTTTTCAGGTTTAGAGTTTTAGAGAATTAGATCATGAAACTTGCATTACATTCCACATTTAAACAAAGTGGTTACATAAAAGACAGTATTCATTCTTCCCATCAACGGAAACATATTTAAAATATAACACGGATTCTTTCTTGACACATCCTTGACACTATCATCACATCATGTACCTTTCCCTTGACCTGTGAAAAACATTTCAAAAACTTGGGATGAGCACAAAAAGCTCAGTAAGGGATAGAAAAATATGGAAAGGAAACATGGGTACACATATACATAAGAATGAGTTCATACTTTACCCATAAAACATAGGCATATCAAATAATGAATAAATCATAGAAAACATAAGACATAAAGGTAACTTGAGGCATTCATAACATTCTTACGTAGGGAGTAACCCTCTTGGTTACGTTTGGAATACCCATCACAGTATATTCCCTAAATCTCTTCAGAGAAACCTTAACGTTTCACTCCTTCGCGTTACCCAATGCATTGGAGAGCTATATCGGGCTCACCCGCCCTTAGTTTATCACGGAACCACCCGTTTTCATAACAATGCCCAAGAACCATAACATAAACGTATCACATAAAACATGCATAAAGGAAACAAAACATTTCCACATTTCAATCACAATATAACATTTTAGTATTTTGAAATAATGAATCCAAACAAAAAGAAACCATTTCCAAAACCATTTAAAACATTTAATAAAGAGATTTTTGAATCAAAGTGTCCCATACCACCTTGAAGCTTAAAATTTTAAACCATTAATATCCATATAAATAAATCCTTAAAACCATTTTGAAAACATGGATATTAACAAGAACAAATAATTAAAATATTTAAAACGATATTTTGGTTAAAGGGGTTTTACCAAAATTAGAGACACTTGAATACAATAATTGAGGAATAACATTTAGTAAGAACTTTATAATATCATGAGAATAAAATTATTCATGATATAATACTCCAAAGGACAGTATATACACCATATAAGAGTGAATTGGTGCATAACAACAATGAACCCTCAATAGAAATGTCAAATGTGATGAAATCCCTTATAGAGAAGGTATCCTTAAATTAAGGACAAATAAATCTCAAAAATATGTGTGACAAAAATAAATACACCCAATATAAGTGGATATTAAGTGTAAAACAATAAAAGGTCATTCACACATATTCAATGGACGACATATTCAATGTCTACATGTTGAACCCAAAGAAATCGAAATTGGGTTAAAAAGTTCCCTTGACAGCCTAACGACATCACATAAAAATGAGTTTATGAGAGATAAAAAGTGTATCTCATCACTTGGACATAAAATTTACATCAATAAGGATATATGAGAACATATCCCAACATAACAATGTGTAAATTAAAATACCCAACAAAGAAGTCTTTTAAAAAAAAAGGAGGGTGAAAGGTTCCCTTACCGACTTGGGTATCTTTCAAAACATACACCCCATGGAAGAAAGACAATAGGTCATTGATGTAAATACTCATAAACGAAAGTATATTACACAAACAGTAGAATAATGGGCAGTACATACACCACTCAATGGAATTTGTGGCGAATGTAGCATAAATCTCACGGGAATAAAAGTGAGATGAAAAATCCCTTACGAAAACTCGGCAGCCTAACGGCGCCACATAAAACTTCCAAAAAGGATTGATGAGAGAGAATAGGGTCTCTCATCACATGAACATAAAAATTACAGTTGGAGTAATATAAAATAACATCCCAATCATAAGAAAGATGAGCTTAAAAGAAATTACATAAAAGAGTGTACTTAAAAAGAAAGAGAGGTGTAGGATCCCTTACCTCGGGTCCGACTTGACTTGATCGTTCTTTAATCTCCTGAATAATAAACTTGAGTTAATTTATACTTCCTTAAGAACCTTTTTCAAGTTCATTATTCCTTTTATACCACTTATTACCATGTCATAAACATAATGTAATCATTTAAGTTAATAATATTTGTTTTGCCGATATTTGGTTCTTAAGTCGAAAGTGGACTTCTTACAATTACATGTTGTTCGTGTGGCCAAATGTTTATTATAAACAGAATTGTATTAATGATGTAGATATCATATATGTCATATATATCCAGTAAATTCATGCATTTATAACATTACATAATCATTTAGAGGTAAGAAATGAAATGCACCGTTCATGGAGACGGTAAGCCGTACGTACGCATGAACGCTACTTCCATTTCTATTTCATTGTTTATAGAATGGAATCATAATGATATAAAGGTATATTGTAATTACAGTATAATATCATATATAATATCATAGTTCCATCCTTTATACATCCCACATATGGTTTTTAACGAATCAAATCACTTTGAGGGGGCGGTAGTCCGCACTTCCTAAAATGAAGATATCGCGTATACCCACAATGGAAGCCATAAAGGTAAGACACAAATGAAAAATACAGAAGCATAAGTAAAACATAAACATATTATATATCATATATAAAAATAGTGACATCATAATGGCCACCTTTGAAGGTGTTAAATGAGTATTGAACAATCATCGTTTCGGGAGGCAGAATTTCGCCATCCACGAAAACCGTATGTTCTTTAACCATTTTATGTAGTTGTGTGAGAGTTTAGCTAGAATAAATCTTATAACAACATCCTAGTATATTGAAGATACTGGTGTTGTTACAAAAGAAATAAATAAAAAGAGTTTAGGGGGTTGGAGAAGCAAAATAAAACAAATGAACATGAGAGAAAGAATTACCTTTAAAAGTGTAACTCCTTTTGATTTGAGCCTAAAGGCTTCCTTTGAAAGGATTCTGCCCAAAGGGAATCCTCTAGGATGAGTATAGGGATGTGGAGAGAGTAAATGGGCAGGGGTTGGCCGAGCCAATGGCTTGATGAGTGTGTGAAAAGAGGTAGAGGTGGGGGCCTTTTATAAGAGGAGAGGAGGGGCACTTTTGGAAAGTAAGACATATTACTTTATTTGAAAATGTATTTCGGTTTTAAAAGGTCCCACATTGATATAAGTCGTGGATAAGGTGATAAGGCTTCGAAATCCACTCATCCAATAAGTTTTGGCCATGTGTAGTTCATAGATTTTACATTATATTTCCATTTTATTTAAATCGTCAAATAATGATGTCATCGTTAAATCATTATTATGTCATAAATAATTTAATTTATTTAATGTCTAAAAATTATAAAAGAAATACTATGATGTAGGAAATCTTTTTAGATTTCCAATGACTATTTATAATCAAAATTTGGACTTGTGTAACCCCACTTAAAAATTGTTTTAGTTAAACATATCATGTTTGTGTCAATTTTTCTTTTACATTAAATAAAATGTTATTTATGTCATTTCCCAACCAAAGTGGATCCATGGGGTCCCCAAGTTGACCCATGGCTTTTATTGGTCGGCCATGACACAAACAATAAGGTTGGGACATGTGTCTAGGTCATTTTATATTATTAAAGCATTATTTATACCTTAAACTACCCTAATTACCACTAATCGCGATTAAGAACTTAATGAGTTACTATTCACCAAAAAATTATTATAATCTCATTGAACCACATTTTACTTCTTAATGACAACCATGTATGTCAGATTTTCAAAATTCAATACACATTAGTGGTAAAATTTCATTTAACTGAAAAATCAGTTTGCTTGATTACCACTCAGTGGTTTCACTATTCATCAAAAATTGAAGTTTTTCAGAAAAATCCCAAAAATTCACCCTAAGCTATAATTGATATTCCGAATTCAAAAATGAAGTCCATTTTAAAAAATTCAAAACATATTAGTCACATTAATTAATTTAATAATTAATTCTCGCTGTCAGCGCAAATAGCGTGTTTTCATAAAACAATAAGTATCAAAAGATTGACACTAGTTTAAGTCTGATTTCAAAGTGAAATTAATTCCAACGACCACTATTGGATTTAATGGTAAAAATATTTTCAAATTTCACTTTAAAAACAATTCAAAATATTATCTAATCAAATAAATAAATTAGATTAAAAAGTGGTTTTGAACTAAAATACAACATTTTACACTATTCAAAAAAAATGAACCTTATCGGAAAGATACCAAAAAATTACACAAAGTAAAATTTGATGTCCCGATTCTTAGTAAGAGTTTTATTTGGTCCAAAATAATTTTTAAGAGTGAACAAAACTATATTTAATTATGGTTCAACATCAAAAGGTGATAAGTGAACCTTTAGTGAAAACTAGGGCATATACGCCTAAAATTGAATTCTTTCCGTATTTTAAGCCTCTATCCTTTATTGGATAAATGTAAAAACATATAAAAACATATATAATCATATATTAGTTATTTCTATCCATTCCTGCCAATACAATGGCTACATGTTAACTACCATTTAAAATTATTTTATTAGAGTGCAACGTAAGATTCCCAAGAAACTCGTTGTTGCGTGTTGGGTACGCCGTCGAGCATAGCATCCCCTTTAAAGTCATTTTATTCACAAATATGGACAAATATGAAAATGTCATATTCTTTATTTACCTGGGGTGTTACAGATAAAGGGGACACCCATAATACCAACATAAATAGAGATGTATGTGGGTTGTGGAAAATCATACTTCAACATTTTTAATTGAAAAAAGTGCATGACAACTTAATGGAAATTTGAAAAAATGGGAAAGAAAGAAATATCTTACATGGAAGTGTGCTTCCAAAGGTTGTGGAGAGGCCTGAGAGAGGCTTGTTGGGAGTGTGGGGTGCATTGGGAGGATTAAAGAGAGATGAAGGTTGAGTTTAGATGAACTCCAATGGTTTTGAGTGAAGAGTATGTGGGAGCAGGGATGGGTTTATATAGGTAAGGAGATAAAATTATTTATTATTTAGGTTTGGGACACCTCACATTAAACTAATCAATACAAAAAACTATCACTTGGTTTATGCCCATTGTTTTTCACAAAGGGGAGTGGAGAACAATATTTTTTATGTCCAATGTCCTGACATCTTAAAATAATAGGGTTTCTTATGTGGAGGTGAGTCCCACTCTCAAGGAAAACAATTTAAAAAGATAAAATATTTTATAAGCCTTGAAGGCTCCACTATAGGTTTGTAAAATAAATAAAACAAACAAAAAATAAAATCATTTTAATGGTAAAACATTTATAGGCCTAACATAAGCTTTATTGTATTTTATTACATCACTATTTCGTTATTATGATGTCATAAAACACATTATATATTGAAACAGTTTTTAATTTTTCAAAACATTAGACTGTTTGAAAAAATTATGGAAGGTTCACCATTGGATAATTTTTATGTCCTAATTCCAAAAATAATAATCATTTTATCAAAAAAAATTCCCAAATATGTGGATTTTTCCTTTTAAAATAAAAACTGACATTTATCAAAAATTCATGCGTTTTGACAAAAACTGCTTTTAATCATTAAAGAAATTACAATTGTATTTAAAAAAAGTTGTATGATAATTTATATTTAACAAAAAGTAATTTATTAAAAATATTTTATTAAAATATTATTTAATTCCAAAATCCATTAATTCATAAAAAATAGATTTCTTAGTTGAATATTAATAAAAAATACTATTTGGGAATTAAAAACTATTTACAAAGTAACAATAATAAAATAAATTCACATTCTTTATACAAAAATAATGTTCATAGTCATAGTGTGAGGGTATTGTTACATAACCATGTATAACACCCACATAAGACTGAATGGTATGGTGTGCGTTGCTGACAAACTATTTTGGTTGCTTGGATAACATCTCTCAGGGGGTAATCTCAATTAACTTATACTTCTCCCATAGTTAGTTCCGCTCAAGCATAACGTTTTCAGGATCGTCTTGGTTTTGGTAAAGAGAGAAGCCCAATGTTTCCACCTCCTTTCCATGCTCTGACAAATGTACTTCGTACGGGCCAAGCCTACTAGATGTGGCCATCACTTCATTTGTTTGAGTAAATTGGATTTGTTTAATCCCTATATTTATACTAATCATGTGATCACTGTTCAATGACTATATTAGAAATTTTCAAAATTCATAATGGTATTTTAAACTCCAGAAACCTAAAACTAATAAATATTACTTTTTATATAACCACAATTAGATGTTTAATTATCTCAAGAGAAATTTTCATTAATGAATATTTGGGTCGTTACAGAGGGTATCATAAATATACTATTTGGGGGAATAAAAACCCACATAGATTAGTTTCACAGAATAAATATAAACCAGATGGAATGACAGAAATTATTTAAAAAATGGCCTCAAATTTTGAATCATAGATAAAAGGAATACGATTTAGTTTATCCCCAAATTATCAGGTTGTGTTATTCATTATAATGTAACATGATAATGACTAATGTGTTATACCATTTATAGTCATTTGATGAGTAAAAATATTCAAATCTGCTTGAATTCTTATTATAAGGAAAAATATTTCAATCATTTTTATGTTATGTGATAACGAACACATAAAATAAGGTCATTAGGGAATGAAAAAATGAAATATATTTAGGTTATACTAGAAAAACAAAAAAAATTTAGTTTAATAATAAATTACATAAATACATATGTGAAATATAATGTATTATTTTTTGAATTTTTTACGTATACATCATATTTTTAGGATAAGTAAATACTTTATTGATGAAGAGTGAAACAACATTGGGAGTTCATATAATAATGGGATATAATTTCTAAATTCATTGATAAGATTATGTGATCGAGCTGGTTGAAAGAATATGGTTTACACAATGAAATGAAACCTAGAGTAGAAGAACCTTCATGAATAGTTATATTTTTAGGGACCCTACCACATTAATGATCATTAAAATCCATGGTAACATGATTTAATGCACAATTAGTTCACACATAAATAATTCTGTCACCATGGGTGAGTCCTTCAATGTTTCTAATGCATTCTTTATGAAAAGGAATCATGATCATATATTCCTTTCATTAATTTTTAGTTTCACATATATGAGGATACATAGTCATGAGAATTCACATTTTTTAGGGGTTTTATAAATAAATTTTATTTTATGACTTGGCTTCAATAACAAATATTTTAATATGGGGTATATGGTATCATACATAATTTTTTTGGTGTTTAAGATTTGATGAAATTCGACTGGGTTATTCATGATTATGAGATATTCTTATTGGATATTTTGGGTTATATTACCCTCAATGAAAGGGATTGGAGTGAGATGAAACCTTTTTATTTTAAATTATTTAGGTTAAATTATTATTCTCATTGAAATTTGGGTAATATGGGGGTGTAACACAGAGATGGAGATTCATATAGAAGAGGACATGTGGACAACATGAAGTACATTACAATGGATATTGTTGTCATATTAAATTATTTGAGTTGTGTGATTGGATATTTGTAAAAAAAATACTCCAACCTTATCTTCTAATCTAACAGGATTTACCTAATGGAGTGTTATGTTATTCCAAATATGGGGTATGAAAATTACATTTAGGCAGTATGATTTTTAGTCCCCTTATATGTTCTCTACAGTTCCACTATATAAATATTTCATTCCATCAAAATTTATATCCATATTTATCACATTAATGTGGTCAGGTTCGGTTATTTTTAGATAATTTCATCTATATTTACATGAAATTTGAGGGGGGAGTGTCATATGATCATATATTTTATATGGGGTTTTGTGCCTGTTTAGTCACCATATACATTGGACTTCAAAAAATATATTGTCTATGTAAAAAATAAACCATGATTTTATGATTTTGTTTCTTTAAATACAATGTAACTCTTTAGAATTATTCGGTTGATCCTTTTTATAAGTATCATGTGGATTGGAGAACTATTCTTCTATTTTAAATTTAATATTTTGTCCGATTTTTTTGACTTTATGGACTATGTCCCAGTCAAATAAATCCATAATAATTGATTATGTATATTCAAAATTAATTTTAATTATTTGGATTCTAATTATACTTTTACCTGATAAATTTTCACAATTACGAATATATTAGATAAACTAATAATTTTATAACATATTTACTTTTTCATAGGTTTATTTATGTAGGAACATTATCATGATTATATATGGGTGAGATAATATCGAATAATTCAACTATAGATAGATATTATTGGACAATAAGTTCCCCAAATACATTAAAAAAATATAAATGTAAAGGAATAATTAGTGTGATACACTAGATAGATATCATTAATAAATAGAGAAGGGTAATTATATGTTTTATAGAGGTTATGATGATTCAAATATTTCTTATTATAAAATTTTATGGGTTTTTTGGTGAACTAGAATCCATGAAGGAAATTTAAAATGACGTGTTTTTTGTGTATGCAATGTATCACCACATAAAGACATTATACATCACACTATAATGGATGTCATGTTTGATTAATTATTTAGGAATAAATGAAATATCAATATGGAAAATCTATGATTAGTTCAATATATTAATATAATTCAAGATAATTATCGATTTAGAGGATGTTCTTTTTCTAACATAAAAAGGATTGGAAAATCAGTAGTTTTTCAATTAATTTACAATTAATCAATGAAATTCTAGTTGTTCTATCACAAAAAAATGTTAATTTTGAAATTAATATTGATAAATGAAAATATACCTATATGACCTTGAAATATTCATTTATCACTTTATTAATCCAAAAAAATGTGATGTAATACATAAAACCCCAATGATGATAGAATTCTTGAAGAATTAGTTGATCATTTCAAAATAGTAATAGTGTTTGAAATGATATATTTTACAAATATTGTTGATAAGTGGTCGAATAATATTTCTTCCACAATAAAATATATAAAAATATAATTATAATGATGATTAAGGATATTTCATAGTATTGAGGGAAATATTTATTAAGATATATTAATATAAATAATATTATGAAAATTGAAATTCATTTGAAAAATAATACAATGTGGATATGAGCTTAGAAGATTAAAATTAATTTAATTTACTTTTTTTTTCCATATTTTGTCATGTTGGACACATGATATTCTATAATATATTTATAAAGTAGATAAATCATAGTTATTTAATAAGAATATGGAGACTTGTAAGAACACATAAAATAATCACTATTTTTGGGAATATGAAAATTTCCCTTTCATGAATTGTTCATGAATGAATGGATGGGGTGAGGTATAAGGACACAATTTCATAGATAAGATTTTTTTAATGAACTATGTACATGATTATAGGTATTTATTAAATTATTGGTTATTTATGGGTAAGATCTATCATAATGAAAATAAATAATATTTTAATTCATTTGACTTTTAGAGGACCTCAATGAGCTACATTTTTTCTGGAGAAATCAATCTGATCGACATAATGAAGACTATGTATCATTTTAATTCCAAGGGAAAAAATATTTATGATGAGGATATCAATAATTAATATAATATATTATTTAGGATAAAAATTGAATGAGATTATTTTTATGAACTTTACTAGACAAAAATTATATATACTTATTACTTACATGAAATAGTGTGCATAGAGGGAAGATTCATAAGTGATTATTGTTTTAATAGGGGATGATAATTAATTATTTTGGATATACTAATGATTATTCATATAGGGGTGATAAAATAAATGAATCAATCAAATATATAGTATAATATATTTGGTAAATATTTTTAAACAACTTTGGTATACTACATTTATGAAACCCATTACTGGTGAACCATGCAAAATCTGTGGGAATTATGTATAATAAATTTATAAATATTTCATTTAAATAGTTTGGAGTGATTGGGAGAATGAAATATATTAATCATTTTAATTATAATGAGGTTACAAGATCTAATGAATTTTAGGGATATGGAATAATAATCAAAGAAAATGTTTTAAATCCGGTGGATTTGGGATTCATTCCCCATCATTGGGTTCCATTATTCTATGACCATTAACCTATTGTCTCAAAATATTGAAATAGATGATATAGGTTGAAATATTGACATTATCATTAATCATATTCATAAATTCTATTCAAAAATAGAATCCTTTTTATGAATCTTTTCATAAATGGTCTATAATATGATGATTTTTAGAAAGTGATTCTCAAAATTATATAAGGATTGGTTAATGTAGATATAGAGTATATAAATCAAGATTTTAACTTTAGAATATATTATAAATGATTTCATTATAAAAATAAATATTTATTATTATCCATGGTAAATAATGTGATGTATCATTGAAAAAAATTCCATGGGACAAAATAATTTATATATTGAAGAATTTTTGAAGGATATTGCATGAAAGTCGAGGGAATCCAATTGTTCTATGAAGATAAATTGGGATTATATTGTAAATTTTTTGGTAATGATTCTTTTTTCAAACAGTCCATGTAATATTACATAATTTCAATAAGAAAAATAAGAAAGGGAAATAAGAAGAATACAGCAGAGAAGAAAGAACCAGTAATTATGTTATTTGTTACAGTTCAATATTATTATTCTGAATCTTACATTACATAGAGTGATTTTTATAAATTTTGAAATATTTATTTCATTATGGAGATTAATGTGAATGGTGAATATATATAACAAATTGAAAATTCATATTGCTATCGAATTGGATGATATTAGATTCATGATCATGGACAATTCCAATAATTTTATGATAAGGAGGATGAATTTCATATTATTCATGTAGTTAAAAATATAATTTATGAGGATATCAGTTTTAATAATTTATGATTAAAAATTGTGATAATATCTAGATATATTGTATAGCATGAATTGGTGTAATTATGTACAGTGAATGTGATTTACATATAGAAAATGAATTGTTTCTAGAAGTTAAAATTGAAATAGATAAAGAGAATATAAAATACATGATTCCTCAAAAAACCAAAACTATTAGTGGACAAAAGCAGTCATGTATAATTTTTAATAAAAATATGGTAGTTCACTGTTTTTATTAAAATATAATGATATTTGAGCATGAATAGTGGATAAATTTCTATATTATAATGTTTGAGATTCTTCATCTGGAAATTATATCACGTGTAGAACTAATTGGGGAAAATAAAGTAATAGAGAGTAAGTAAATAGTCTCTATAACATCCCAACCCTAGTTACCTAGAGTCAATGCATTACTATATAAAATTTTCATGATCACAAGAGATTAAGTCTCGAATGAATGATTATTTTTGTAGCCTTGGATGTACAAGATAAATACATAAGTTTTACATTACATTATTAAATAAAAAAAATTATGTCACCTTTAAACACACTCATATTCATTGGACTATCTCTGTAGGTTAATCATAATATACATCTTCACATCATGGAAAAAAGAAAACCTAATAATGGGGTGAACTCAGATTATTAGTAAGGATACCAATATAGTGGGAACTATTATAAATAATCATAAACATTTAAGGCAATGTAAATGACTAAAAAACAAAAAATTTAATCATAAACATCAGCATAATATGGAAAAGATAAATCAATTAATTCCATTTATTTATTCAAATGTATATTCTTCATGTCGAATAATAACATCTAATATAGATGGTTAATTTATTAATGATGGAATACATAATTCTGGACATCATAACCACATAATCAAGGCCTAGTGACAATACTACAAATAAGATTTTGTCAAAGCCTTATGCCAAAACACTATTTTGTCTCTTCAGACCCATCGATGCATCGAGGAGATATAGCAGGATCCACCCATCACTTACTAAGTCCATTTTATTTCTCATATTAAAAGGTTTAAAAATAACATAAACATTCATATAAAAACTACCATATGAAATTTTAAAAATTTAACCATAATCCATGAATTGTAAAAAAATAACACATCCATAGCCTTACATATTACAAAACCATCAATACAATAAGGAAGATTGTATCATAATAAATAATTTTCAAACACGTGTTAAATCCATCAAAAGATGTAGACATAGATGAAATCGAAACTATTTGATAGAAATATCTCTTCTTATATTGAAATAATATAAATTTCACAAAATAATAAAACAAAACATTTATTTTGAAAATATTCATGTATGATTTTGAAGGATGGTTCGATGCTTTTATAATGGTAGAAAATAGTATCACCCACCGTATAAGTTAAAAAAACATTCTTACCTTAATTTATAGAATAGGTCATAATGTACATTGTTAGGAAAATAGAAGAATTATTACATAAATTTTTTTTAAAGAAATTCCAAAAAGGATATAAATTAATTTAAACTATATACAATGATATAGATTTTTTTTAAAATACACTTTTACGAACCACGACTGGGGATGATAAAGAATTCCCTGTAAATAGTTACGTACAAAAATCCTTATATAATGAAAAGATTGTAAAATTAACCCTTACCTTGTAATTTTCCATCAATGAGGGTATGTTATCCTCTTATATAATAGTTATATAATTTTTATTAAATTATAAAAGAACCACATATATAAATATTATATCAAATATAATCTTCTAATATTGCTTTGTCCATAATATTTCAGTAGTATCATTGTTTCGGTTTTTAACTGATTCGTTTTCCATTTTATATTTTGTGGTGTAAGTCATGTATTTTTTCGATAGGATGTATTTAACTCATATATAGAACTATATTAAGTTATTAAAAATTATTTTTAATCATAAAATGAAAATTATTCTTGAATGGTTAAGTTGGGGAATTAATTTTATCACGTTCGTGGAGATAATAATCCAAACGTACGCATGAGTGGTATAATCATTCGATTGATGGTTAAATCATATGTAATTGGATGGTATCTTATATTTAAATAATCATTAACATGTTATATTTTTTATTTAAATCAATTAGTCTCATTATACTACTGATCCAAACAACAACGTGTTGAATAACAAATTACACCATGACATGGAGACGGTAAGCCGTACGTACACACATTTGGTGATGTTACCATTCATATTATGGATAGAATAATTAATATGGATATAATATAATTATATAAACATACATTTATGTAGAAGTTATGGTAGTTATTATTGTTGTAATGAAAAAACAATGAAATATGAATTTTATAAGAAAAGAACATTGAAAGAGGGTATGAAATAATTACCTCTTCTTCGGGTGCTTCCTTTTTATTTTTTCAAAAGGGCTCCTTAAGTGGGATTTTAGATCAAATTAATTCATCTAGGATAAATTTATGGTAGTTGGGAGGATATTGTATTAGGTTTTTCCTATACAAAAGGCTTTGGAGGTGTCATATTAAGAGAAGGGGAAGTACCCTTTTATATCAGATGTGAGGGTCTCTTTGGAAAAGCTGGAAATATTATTTAATTATAAAATCATACTTGGTTTCTAATGGCTCTAGATGGATTTATTTTGAGTCTAAGGTTGTTATGGGTCGAAATAATCTCAACTTATTGGTTTTAGACATGTTTAGGTCACCATATTAACCTTATATTTTATATTTAACTCTAAGTTAAATAGTTTAACTTTTACATTGACTTCTTGTATTTTTATATGAAAAGGTTAATAAACATACTATTAACTGTCAAGAGAACCTCAAGTGGTTAATTATTGAAATATATATCATTATACAAGTCCTTTGGTAAATCCTTAGAATTTTGGAAGTATAATATCTTTTAAATAAAAAGTATTTGTATTAAGAACACATGTATTTAAAATTTTACAATATTTAGTATTTTGTTTTTGTGAAAGTCAAAATTAATTGATTACTTCGAAATAAACATATTAAATAAATCCTAACATGTCATATTTACGTAAAAAATTATTTTAATGCATCAAAAAACTCGATTAATTTTTATTTTGATATTTATTATATCAATTATTTTAGTCGTTCATTAATAAGGTAATTAGTGCATCAGATAGTATCTCATAAATAAAATTAATTATAAAATATATAAAAATAATAATTTAAATTAAATGATGTGGGAAATATTTTTAGGGTTCTAATGAATACTAATAGTCTAATTTATATAATGTAATACACTATATTAAAAATGGTTTAGTTATTAAAATTTGAATGTTACACTTATAACTCTTCTTTAAATAAAATAATAATAAATTTCCTCATCTAATAATAGTTGATAAAAAGGATCATATTTTATTAATATGGTTGATTGTGGTCGAAATAAACTTATCAAATAGAAATAAAACATGTTTTAGAGTAACTATAATATAATTTTTACCTTTAGTTACCCTATTTACTTTTAATTTTGGTAAAAAACATTCCAAAGTTGATATTCACCAAAAATTATATTCATCCTATTGAAAAACATTTTACATAATGATTTTAATATTTCCACAAGGATTTTCAAAATTGAATTATCAAATGTGGTAAAATTACCTTTTATGTGAATTTTCAAATGTTCCTAGAAGGTGGGTAAAAGAGTTTAAAAAGATCAATAAAATTTTATATATCTAATCTTATTATAAAATAACTCAAATATATTAAATTAGAATAATATCGGTTTTATTTATATTTTTGACTTTAAATTAAATTTAAATTAGAATAATTATTATTTATATAATAATTCAGTGTTTTATGCATCATGTTGTACTATTCACTATTCATCAAAAATTGAATGCTTTCAAAAAAATACAAAAAATCACCCAAAGATAATTTTGGTATTCCAAATAAAAATGAAGACTATTTTACCAAATCCAATTTTTATGAGTGTATAATATAAATTTTTTTATTGTTCACAAAAGAACATAAAAAAGTATTTCTTAGAAGAAAATGGAGCAGCCCAGAAGCAGATTCAGATCAGGTACACTCACCAGAGTAGAGCCAAGGGGATTGTCAGAATGGGAGGGTATGTCTATGCCATCAGTACAAGGCTGTTCTTGCAAGGGAAGCCTAGATAGACGTTCAAGCAAAGGTAGAGAGATACTATCAGCGTGTAGATGCTGGGGTGGGGAGGTTCCTTATAGATAGTGTGGTTGAATTCCCTAAGACCTTCAGGTCATGTAATCTCCTAACCCTACAGACCATGTAATCTCTAAGACTACAGGCCTTGTAAGGGTTCCCCCTCATCCCTTGAAAGGGGGGTTGTAAAAAATCAATAAAAATGAAGGCCTTCAGGCCATTCAGGCAAAAAATATAACTATTTTAACAGAACATATACATTTCATTATATATATGTTTTATTTATGTGAAAAAATTATAAATAACAATAATATTTTATTTATATTATTCATATCACAAAATTTAACTAATAAATAAATATATCATTTTAATAATTATAATACTAATGTGTTGTTTGGAAGAAACTCGATCTTGCAAATAACGCATGCCAAGTCAGTGATGCGTGGAGTATAAGCTAATGGATTAAATTAATGATATAAATTACTATGAAATCACGGGGTGTTAAATTCTCCTATCCATCATTAAATTAAATCTTCATAATTTGAAAACGATCGTCAAAATTAAATTGTTAAAATCCAAAATACAATTGTGGAAAAACCATATCGGAAACAGGGTTAATAAAATTTTGTCTTAATATGAGGGAATGGGATATTAAAAAGTCACCACCAAATTAGAATTTCTAATTGGGGAAAATTGGTCGAAATTTGAGACACATAATTGGAGGAAAATCATAAATATTTATAGGGAGTGATTGAGGTTATCAATAATAAACAAGTGAACAATAAATAGAAAATTGGGGGTGCCAAGACATAAAGCTATGATGAATTAAAATATCATAGGTTAATCAAAACATAATGATTGCGTATACAACATTTTTAGTTTTAAGATCCTTTCCCTAACATTTAATAATTAATTTCTTCATAGAATAATGTAAAAAATACTTGACAAGTAGAGTTCCATTATTAAACAAATTTCTACCACAAACTCGACTTTCACACCAAAAGATAATAAAACTAAAAAATATTATATTTATCCTAATCGTATAGAGTTTAAAAAAATGAATTTATAATTCATATATCAGATCATTAAAAGAAAATACATTCTAAAAACCAGGACATAACATATGACATTGGTATATGATTCACCCTTGTCGCCCTTTGATTACATGTTCAAGTCTCGAGGCCTTGTCGAACGCGAGGGGTTGTCGCCTGTAAATCAGGTTGTCATTTTGATAAAAAATAAAAAAAAAATCTTAAAAAATGTGTTAACCATAAACCATATAATCCAATGTCCAGCTTCATCTATTCTTTCATTTATACTTATCAAAAATACTTGTGTCCAAACTCACAGTATGAAAAATTATAATGAAGGTCAAAGTAATAGAATGATGATCACTTTTTCAACTTAATAACATGTGAGTACCATCAACATGTAATCTGATACAACATGTTAACACCCTTAATTACCCTAAAACAATGCCGATTAAATTCATTCTCCATTATTCCGAATATAATACAAGATATATTTATTATATCCAAAAATTATGAATACTCCTCAATAATGGAATAAAAAAACTATTATTTTGTTCAAAAGATGTCAATAAAATTAAAATATAATATATCTAAATAAACCATCTCTTATTCCAAAAACACTAACTCAAAATCGGGACCATATTAAGTTTTATCAATCCTATAACCATGATTTTTCAAACAAGTATAACTTTATGTCGAGTTACTTATCTTAATATCATATAATCTCAAATCCACAATGAAAAAGTAGAGTAGTACAATCGTTATTTATTTCCATAATTAATATAAAAATTTAATCATCGATAAAACACTAAAATGACATAATACATTAATAAAATATAAGAACACAAATTATTACACTTCATATGTGGTAGTATCATAACTTGATTATTATCCAATTGCCTCATTTGGGGTATACTCTGATTATTGAGACACTGATTCATGTAGTGTCCCAACTCCAAGCAGATGAAGTATTGTACATTTGAAACAATTTTCTTACTCGTGCAATCATGTACTTGGTGTCATTTTTTCCACACTTATAAAAAACTCCCATTCCCTCCATGCATTTAATTTGGTGATTATTTCCAACGTTTTCACATATGAGAAAATCCTCATTTCCCTTCTTCCCATTATCTATCTTTCTCTCTGCCATCATTTTCTTCTCTGGATTCCCATCAATGCCACATGACTCATATAATTAATTACTTATCTTGTTAACACATGATATTATTTATTCATATGATAAGAATACATGGGAGAGTATTTTCATTCTAAATTTTTACTGAAGACCATGACAGATTTGATCCTTCCTACTCTTTAGATCATGCATATTAATAAAGATCTCATTCCATCTACTTGGCACAATTTCTACACAATTTCATACACTAATATAGTTTATGAGTCACAATTATTAATTCCAAACTTGTAAAATACATAAAATAAATTGAAATGTTTATGCACATAATCCATAATCATATGAATGTTTTCTTTAAGGATGTATTTACTCATTAATCCTTCATAATGGTATGTAATGAAAATTTTAATTATCCTAAGCATATCCACCGGGAATGCCAATACCAAGGGTTCAAAAAGGCCCGTTTTCGTGTACCAGGATACCCCGAGTCAAGCCTGGAACTCCTTGTTGGAGTTTTTACTCTGAGGTACATTTGTGCCTAAGCGACCTCTACCTATTGGTATCTAGAAAGTGTTTTATTATCATGCAAAGCCCAGATAATATTTACACTACCAAATTTTTTGGATATTCTTCTATACTAATCCTAAATTTCTATCTTAGGGTATTGTAATCTAATCAGAGTTTATCCAATACTAGTTTCCATGGTTTGTACTAATATTCTTCTGATACGAACTATAATTCTCCGACCCTATTTACCCAATTTTGGTGCATTATTACATAACATTTTCATGATCACAATAGATCAAGTCTCGAAAGACCGATTTTTTAGTAGCCTTAGAAGTACTAGATAAATCCATATGCTTAACATTACAACATGAAATTAAAAAACAAAATTGTTTCCCCTTTGAACACACTCATATACATTGGCCTATCTCTATAGGTAAATCATAATATACTTCTTCACATCCTTGGAATAAGAAAACATATGAATCCGGTGAGCCTAGATTTTATGTAAGGATAAAAATATAGTGGAAAATATCATAAATAAGCATAAAAAGTTTACGAAATGTATAAGACAAAAAACAAGACTTTTAAACATAAAATTCATCATTATATAGAAAAGATAAATCCTAAAATCTGAATTACTTATTCATATCTATATTCTACTAGTCGAATAATAACATGTAATATCAATAACTATTTTATAATGATTGTAGACACCCGAAGCCTGACGTACATTGAAATTACATTACTTTTGCGGAATAATTAGTACATAACAAAAACACACACACAAGGATCATAATAGTTTAGTGTCTTTGGAAACTCGGAATATAATCTTCTAATCGTGGTGAAAGATCTTCAACATCTCCCATAAATATCTTCCTTTTTTTAACCTAAACCCTTTCTTTATATCCTGGGGAAAAGAAAACATAAAAGGGTGAGCTCAAATGCTCAGTAAGGGTAAACAAAAGAAATATCAATCACATCATATACACAAGCACATAACTATTGGAAATCTTAACCTGCAAAAGAGATCATAATTTCATAACATGGGATAAATCATGGCAGTGAAATGTAATCACAATAATCATAACTTAAAACATGAAACTTTTTGGCATTCACACATAATCATAGATAATAATTTCTTGTTAGTCAAGACTCATTTCCAAGACTATCTTAGTGGAAAAAGTCCCTTTCTGAACCGAGTCACCCTCGTTTCAGTCCTGTTTCACTGAACCGGTATAACCTACCATTCCAGCCATGTCTATCTCATGAGATATAAAATCATCACCCAATGCATTAGAGGGAGATATAGGTCCCACCTATCTCATAATGATACCATTCTTATGTGTTCCACAAAATCATAAACCATACATCATAGCATAACCCATGTAATAAAAATGGGAATCATAAACATTGTGATATCATAAAACAATTCATATAAGATAAAGTAATTCATAAAAAATATTTCCATCACAACATAATCAAATCCATGTAATAATAGGGATAGAAACAGAACCCTTTATTATCTTAGATGGAAAATAAGTTTGATAAAACACTTGAAATGAATTCTTGAGGAATATATCCTTTCTTCTTCAAAATCAATTTCTTTTCACAAAACCTCATGCAATTTTAAAAGAAAGAGATTTTATTGAAAATAGTCATGAAATATTTTGAAGGAATCTTCATGAAAATAAGGCTTTATAAAACCTTAAAAATCCGTTCGTGCCGTATAAGTTAAAAAACACATTCTTCTCATACTTTTGTCGGAAAAGTCAAATAAGTACCTCGTACGAAAAACGACAAAAGATTCTTTTCATATCTTTTACTAAAAACTCACCGAAGGGTAAAATTGGATTTAAAAAAATTTAGGTGGATGTAAATAATATTACATATTGATGAAACATAGATGTTGATGATAAAATACACCCCAGTAAATACCAAAGTATAAACAATCTCGAATAAAAATGAGATTGTGATATTTCCCTTACATTAGGTCCGATTTGCTTCGTAAGTGTCCGAACCTCCTGTATAATGATTTAAATAATGTCATTTACTTATTACAGAATCATATTCATTGTTATTATATCATATATGGTTCACTTATGACTTTATATTACCCGTTCTTTTGTAAATTCATGTTAAAGTAGCGTTTTGGGTAAAATCGTCTCATTTGTCGTTCGTGTTTTAACTTGTAATTATTCATATGATTACTTAGATCATTATTACTTAATTATAGAATATAAAACATGATTTATATATAATATATATTCAGAATATACATATATATAATGGATCAATAAATGGAAAGAAATACACCGTTCATGGAGACGGTAGGCCGTACGTACGCATGAACGCTGTTTTCGTTTCCTTATTGAATTGAGTGGAATTAAGTAGATGACATACATATATATACACATAAATAAAGTAGCTTTATAATGTCATATATTTCATTATTATTTCTTATATATACTTTATAATCATTCTTAAATGGTTAACATGGAGAATGAATCTCATCGCGTCGTGGAGACGGTAGTCGTACGTACGCACAAGCGATGATATCATTTCCATAATTATTGAATTGAATTGGATTGGATGATACAATATATCAGAATCATTATGATGTTATAATAACTATGTATAGTTATTCTTTACACCATAATACCCATCCATGTATGGTGTTGGTGGAAAAACAGATTACACCACGGTGTGGAGACGGTATTCCATACGTACGCACGCGCGGTGATTTCGTTTTCTGTAGGATGGATAGATGGTGAATTAGGATTGTTTCATAAATATAATAACATATAAGTATATGATTGATACTTATGTTATTACTTTATAATGAAACAACCTAAAAAGAAGAAGTGGAAGAAGAAATAAAGGTGAAAGACTCGGTAACGGAAATTACCTCTTCTTTGAAGCGCCTTTTTGAGACCTCCTCTTAGGGCACTAAAATTGGACTTTGAGGAAGACCAGAACCTCTAGGATGTTTCTAGGGAAGTGGAGAAGAGAATTTGGCAGGGGTTGGCCGAGCATGAACGCTCAAAGTTGTGTGAGGAAGAGAGGGAGGAGGTGCCCTTTTATAAGGGAGGAGAGGGGAACCTTTGGAATTCTTAAAAATATTAATTTATAATAAATCTAACCCCACATAAAAACCTCCAAAAATGACTCATATTGGAATATTAGATGAGATAGGGTTGTAATCTCATCAACCAATCAAATTTGGACATGTTTGGATCTTATTTTAAACCTTATCATTTTGATTTATCCTTATTTAATCTATTTAAGTTTATTTGTTGTAATAAAATTCAAAATTTTAAATTATAAAAAATAATTACTTATTTGTTGTGAATTTTCCATAATTGTTTAATTTATAACATTATAGACTATATAAATTTAAATTTATAATTTTTAAATATTTTGTGATTTTTATACAATTTTATAATATGTTATTTTTATAAAATAACAATATTGTCAATTTTGACACTATTCATTTATTTGAATTTAAATAAAATATATACAGAATATATGTTCGAAATAAAAGCTTTAATATATTAATAAAAGGTCATATGTATCTATAAAATTAGTGGATCACATTAAATAGTTCATATAATATTTATTTTATTATTTTTAAAACCATTTATTTGGTTTATCTCTTAATAAAATAATTACTACATCATTTTTGTATAATTATTTAATACACTTATTTGTTGAATAAAAATCTAAAATAAAATAATAAGATGAAGATAAATATATTACCTTTCCCAATAATACTTTTACACGAATTTAGAATCTTAAAATCACAATATTTAAATTGTTATATTTATTAAATTGTGAAGGTGACAACTTTGGCATCATTAAAAATAAAATAATATAAGTGTCATAATTGCTTGTATAAGACTCCAAATGGTCAAATATTCGACCATTGGATGATTATAGTTTAAATTTACATGACCAATAAGTTTTGGTCAGGTTTTTGTGCCTTTTATGGTCACTATTAGTTTAATAAAAACTATATTCTTAATTATTCACTAGATAAATAATTTCTACATCACTATTGTGTCACAATTAATGATAATTATTTAATCCCAAAAAATTCAAGATAAATTCTCATGATGTAGAAATTTTTTTTAGATTTCTGGAGACTATTCATTTTCGAAGTTTTATGATGTTTATCTCAAAGTTAAAATTA
The DNA here is from genome assembly GCA_963277665.1 of Viscum album. Lineage (NCBI taxonomy): Eukaryota > Viridiplantae > Streptophyta > Magnoliopsida > Santalales > Viscaceae > Viscum > Viscum album. Next base: position 965,545,560 of record OY728136.1, read on the forward strand.
TTATACTTATAAGATTTAAGAAAGTGACATGTTGTCACTTTCTTTGGTTTTAATAATAATTAAATTATTTTCATGGTCAAAAGTCCATAAAATGAATCTAATACGACCCTTAGTTGATATGAGTTTACTTTTAGCCATCAAATAGAATTTTGAAATGTGTTAGGGTAATTTTATAATATTATATTTACCCTTAATTACCTGATTTACCTTTAACTATGGTAAATAAAATTTACCGTAGTTACTATTCATAATTCCCAAAAATAAAAAGTAGCCTATTAACATAATTTGGACCCACTGATTCCAAATATGGAATCAATTTTTTAAAATTCAATACACAGAAGTTGCAGAAATTAAATTAAAATTAATCCCGTTGTCGAATAAAAACGGGTTTTTGTTTAAAACATTGCAAAAGATTGAATTGATTTAATCTACGAATTCAAGGTAAAATCAATGCTAATGACATACATTATATTAAATGGTAAAAATATATTTTATTTATACTTTAAAACCATTCAATATTATAATTTAACCACATAATATATTATGATGAAAAAAGTTTTTTTTAATTAAAATATAGCGTGTTTTTACTTTTCATTAAAATATGAAAGTTATCGGAAAAATATCAAAACTTTATCTAATGTAAATTTTTTACATCCTGATTCAAAAGAAGATTTTTATTTTGTCAAATTGAACATATAAACATGTCAAAAAACTAGATTTAAAGTGGGTGCGCCATCAAAAGGCGGCAAAACTGCATTTTTTCATAAATACTTATTTTACCCGAAAAATTTATTTTGTTCTTATACCATGTTCTACAAAATGTGTAAGATGAATAATAATGTTATAAAATTAAAAATTTAGTCAATACTATTCATAACGGCTAGTTCATGACAATATTATAATAATATATCATTGTTTATTAAAACCCGGTATTGCATACAACACACGCTATCGAGGAAGGTCGCGAATGCGTGTAATGCAAGCCAAGTCAGGGTTGCGTGTTGTGAAAGAATCTTTCGTTGTTTTGTATAACAGAATCCAACCATATTTCATTTATACATTTAATATATATATATATATATATACTCAATGTTGCGTAGAATAACTATTATCAAAATTGTGTGTAACACGATCCAAGAATAGTGTTGCGTATACTGCAAGCTAATACGGTGTTGCTTATAGCACAAGATAATCTTGGTGTAGAATACAACACAAGAAATTAATGAAATTAAATGAATATTTTTCATAAAATCTCGGGGTGTTACATTCTACCCCCCTTAAAATGAATTTCGCCCTCGAAATTCGTCGGGGTTATAAATGGTTTACTATTTGAAAGTTTCTTTAATAGAAACCCACATCGTAAAAAGGAATACCAAAACCAATCTTTAAAAACAAAAGTATGAAACGTAATGGTTACCCAAATAAACTAATCACTGTGTTTCCACATAGGTGAACATATGAATATGGAAGAGAAATCTAACCATCATGTTCTGATGGAGAGTGGTAGAGAACATGGCTATGAAAAAGCCAACAATCACAAAGCTATTGATTTGTGATGATCTAAGGTACCATCGGATTAATCGGATATAAGGGAACTTGAACAACATTTTTGGTTTTCAAGATCATTTCCCTAAAGTTGATGAATTAAAAGAAATACTTGCATGATTTTGGTACAATCTCACTGTTGTTCGTGAATTGAACAATTTCCACTTCATCCCTTAAAGAAATGAAGTTGAATTTGTTATTCGTGATGTGTTAGCAGATCATGTGACAGAATGACGGGTCATTCCATCTCTTTCAAACAAAAGGTTAGCAAAAGTTATAAGTCCATCTTATGGTTAGATTAATCGTATATGGTTTCAAAAAAATAACTTATACTTCATATATCATACTGCTTAATAAAATAAAACTAGTTTCTACTGAATAGGGACTTCTTGTAGGTCAGTGGTAGGCGATAAAGGCCAGTCGCACTTCAGTTGTGGGTTCGATTCCCACAGCCTTGTCCGACGCGATGGGTTGTCGCCCGTCCTGCAGGTTGTCCTTTTTCTAAAGCTAAATTACTATAACATCACATCAATAATATCGAAAAACGTTTTATCCTAACTTATGTCCAACATAATCCATTCTAATCATTAGGCTTATCCATAATACTGCAGTCCACTATAATAATATAGTAAAAATGATTACCAGATATTTAATACCATCGTTGATCCCCACATATCATAAGATATGTCTTGTTGGTCAGATTACAAACACGTGAATACCTTAATCATGTATTCTCTTGAAGAATGAATTCCCATTGAACCTTATTGAAAACATGAATGCAGTCAAAAGTTAACTCTTTCCACATACCAAAATCCAAAAAAATCTTTATACTCAAACCATGATATAACCTTCTCCTTATATCAGTTATGAGCTCATGAATACATTTAATTTTTTTCTTATCCGTTAATTATGTGCATATCATCTACATTCCAAAAATATCTGAATAACCTTTCATGGATACTGGTAACATTAATCATACACTTTCAAAACTCAAGGAAATACAATAGTGTAACAATCCTTAGATGTCTCTTTATTCCATAGTACCATGAGATTACTTATACAACATTACACATGATAAACATGTAATCATTCCACTACATTCTTAAACCATTGACCGAGCTTCAACAATTCTTTCATCTCAAATATCATTTGTAGTCTCTTCATCATCAACAACATAAATACTCCCCATACGACCATACTGATTCTCTTCACGAGACTTTATCTTAGGGCATTGGTTTTCATAATGCCCGTACTTTCCACATTTAAAACATTTAACCATTGTTGATGTCGTAGCAATACCATTATCCTCATCCCTGGTGTTAACTGAACCTTTTCCTTTGCACTTACTGGATTTGTGTCCTTCTTTTCCACTCCCAAAGCATCTTCCAGTTCCTTTGAAACATTCTCCTTGATGCCTCTTCCCACATGATTTACATAGGGGAAATTGAACTTTCTTTCCTCTATGATCATCATGAAACTCCATCTTTCTCTTATTAGCCGAGTCAGGAAACTTACCAAATAATACTTTATTGATCACATTATGAGATTGCTGATTCGACATAATAATGATGTTTGGACCTCCAAATCCCATTTCATTTGGTTGCTCATGAAGAATATCATTCCATTGTCTATCATATCCTCCATTATCGTGAATCATCTTGTTTCCAGCCATTTTCTAAAACCCAAAAAGAATAGTGTGAGAGCCAAAAATCATAATAAAGGGGGAGTAACATCAATATCTAACATCTTTGGTTAAATTATAATATCCTTAGCGCAATTCTAGGACTATAACCTATACTTATACTTATCCTTAGGGACATCCCTAGACATACCTTAGAAATATCTCTAGGGATCTCACTAAAGTTCTCGCATCCTAGTTTCCAAAGGTTGACTAAACCTTTCCTCTGATACCAACTGTAGAGACCCGAAGCCTGATGTACATTGACATTACATTACTTTTGAGGAATACTTAGTACATAACAAAAACACACACACAAGGATCGTAATAGTTTAGTGTCTTTGGAAACTCGGAATATAATCTTCTAATCGTGGTGAAATATCTTCAACATCTCCCATAAATATCTTCCTTTTTTTACCTAAACCCTTTCTTTATATCCTGGGGAAAATAAAACATAAAAGGGTGAGCTCAAATGCTCAGTAAGGGTAAACAAAATAAATATCAATCACATCATATACACAAGCACATAACTTTTGGAAATCATAACCTGCAAAAGAGATCATAATTTCATAACATGGGATAAATCATGGCAGTGAAATGTAATCACAATAATCATAACATAAAACATGAAACTTTGTGGCATTCACACATAATCATAGAGAATCATTTCTTGTTAGTCAAGACTCATTTCCAAGACTATCTCAGTGGACAAAGTCCCTTTCTGAACCGAGTCACCCTCATTTTAGTCCTGTTTCACTGAACTGGTATAACCTACCATTCCAGCCATGTCTATCTCAAGAGATATAAAATCATTACCCAATGCATTGTAGGGAGATATAGGTCCCACCCATCTCATAATGATACCATTCTTATGTGTGCCATAAAATCATAAACCATACATCATAGCATAACCCATGTAATAAAAATGGGAATCTTAAACATCATGATATCATAAAACAATTCATATAAGATAAAGTAATTCATAAAAAATATTTCCATCATAACATAATCAAATCCATGTAATAATAGGGATATAAACAGAACCCTTTATTATCTTAGATGGAAAATAAGTTTGATAAAACACTTGAAATGAATTCTTGAGGAAAATATCCTTTCTTCTTCAAAATCAATTTCTTTTCACAAAACGTCATGCAATTTTAAAAGAAAGAGATTTTATTGAAAATAGTCATGAAATATTTTGAAGGAAGCTTCATGAAAATAAGGCTTTATAAAACCTTAAAAATCAGTTCGTTCCGTATAAGTTAAAAAAAACATTCTTCTCATACTTTTGTCGGAAAAGTCAAAAAAGTACCTCGTACGAAAAATGACAAAAGATTCCTTTCATATCTTTTACTAAAAAATCACCGAAGGGTAAAATTGGATTTAAACAATTTTAGGTGGATGGAAATAATATTACATATTGATGAAACATAGATGTGGATGATAAAATACACCCCAGTAAATTCCAAAGTATAAACAATCTCGGATAAAAATGAGATTGTGATATTTCCCTTACCTTAGGTCTGATTTGCTTTGTAAGTGTCCGAACCTCCTGTATAATGATTTAAATAATGTCATTGACTTATTACAGAATCATATGCATTGTTATTATATCATATATGGTTTACTTATGACTTTATATTACCCATTCTTTTGTAAATTCATGTTAAAGTAGCATTTTGGGTAAAATCGTCTCATTTGTCGTGCGTGTTTTAACTTGTAATTATTCATATGATTACTTAGATCATTATTACTTAATTATAGAATATAAAACATGATTTATATATAATATATATTCAGAACATACATATATATAATGGATCGATAAATGGAAAGAAATACACCGTTCATGGAGATTGTAGGCCGTACGTACACATGAACGCTGTTTTCGTTTCCTTATTGAATTGAGTGGAATTAAGTAGATGACATACATATATATACACATAAATCTAGTATCTTTATAATGTCATATATTTCATTATTATTTCTTATATATAATTTATAATCATTCTTAAATGGTTAACATGGAGAATGAATCTTATCGCGTCGTGGAGACGGTAGTCCGTACGTACGCACGAGGGATGATATCATTTCCATAATTATTGAATTGAATTGGAGTGGATGATACAATATATCAGAATCATTAAGATGTTTTAATAACTATGTATAGTTATTCTTTACACCATAATACCCATCCATGTAAGGTGTTGGTGGAAAAACAGATTACACCACAGCGTGGAGACGGTATTCCGTACGTACGCACACGCGGTGATTTCGTTTTCCGTAGGATGGATAGATGGTGAATTAGGATTGTTTCATACTTATAATAACATATCAGTATATGAGTGATACTGATGTTATTACTTCATAATGAAACAACCTAAGAATAAGAAGTGGAAGAAGAAATAAAGGTGAAAGAATCGGTAACGGAAATTACCTCTTCCTTGAAGCGCCTTTTTGAGACCTCCTCTTAGGGCACTAAAATTGGACTTTGAGGAAGACCAGAACCTATAGTATGTTTCTAGGGAAGTTTAGAAGAGAATTTGGCAGGGGATGGCTGAGCTTGAAGGCTTAAAGTTGTGTGAGGAAGAGAGGGAGGAGGTTCCCTTTTATAAGGGAGGAGAGGGGCACCTTTAGAATTCTTAAAAATATTAATTTATAATAAATCAAACCCCACTTAAAAACCTCAAAAAATGACTCATATTATAAGCTTAGATGATATAGGGTTTTAATCTCATCAACCAATCAAATTTAGACATGTTTGGATCTTATTTTAAACCTTATCATTTTGATTTATCCTTATTTAATCTATTTAAGTTTATTTGTTGTAATAAAATTCTAAATTTTAAATTATAACAAATAATTACTTATTTGTTGTGAATTTTCCATAATTGTTTAATTTATAACATTATAGACCATATAAATTTAAATTTATAATTTTTAAATATTTTTGTGATTTTTAAACAATTTTATAATATGTTATTTTTATAAAATAACAATAGTGTCAATTTTGACACTATTCATTTATTTGAATTTAAATAAAATATATACAGAAGATATGTTCGAACTAAAAGCTTTAATATGTTAATAAAAGTTCATATGTATCTATAAAATTAGTGGATCACATTAAATAGTTCATATAATATTTATTTTATTATTTTTAAAACCATTTATTTTGTTTATCTCTTAATAAAATAATTACTACATCATTTTTGTATAATTATTTAATACACTTATTTGTTGAATACAAATTTAGAATAAAATCCTATGATGAAGAAAAATATATTAACTTTCCCAATAATACTTTTACTCGAATTTATAATCTTAAAATCACAATATTTAAATTGTTATATTTATTAAATTATGAAGGTGACAACTTTGGCATCATTTAAAATAAAATAATATAAGTGTCATAATTTCTTGTATAAGACTCCAAATGGTCAAATATTCGACCATTGGATGATTATAGTTTAAAGTTACATGACCAATTAGTTTTGTTCAGGGTTTTGTGCCTTTTATGGTCACTATTAGTTTAATAAAAACTATATTCTTAATTTTTCACTAGATAAATAATTTCTGCATCACTATTGTGTCACAATTAATGATAATTATTTAATCTCAAAAAATTCTAGATAAATTCTCATGATGTAGATAATTTTGTTATCTTTCTGGAGACTATTCATGTTCGAAGTTTTATGATTTTTATCACTAAGTTAAAATTATTATACTTATAAGATATAAGAAAGTGACATGTTGTCACTTTCTTTGGTTTTAATAATAATTAAATTATTTTCATGGTCAAAAGTCCATAAAATGAATATAATCCGACCCTTAGTTGATATGGGTTTACTTTTAGCCATCAAATAGAATTTTGGCATGTGTTAGGGTAATTTTATAATATTATATTTACCCTTAATTACCCGATTTACCTTTAACTATGGTAAATAAAAATTACCGTAGTTACTATTAATAATTCCCAAAAATAAAAAGTAGCCTATTAACATAATTTGGTCCCACTGATTCCAAATATTGAATCCATTTTTTAAAATTCAATACACAGAAGTTGCAGAAATTAAATTAAAATTAATCCCGTTGTCGAATAAAAACGGGTTTTTGTTTAAAACATTGCAAAAGATTGCATTGATTTAACCTACGAATTCAAGGTAAAATCAATGATAATGACATACATTATATTAAATGGTAAAAATATATTTTATTTATACTTTAAAACCATTCAATATTATAATTTAACCACATAAGATATTATGATGAAAAAAGTTGTTTTTAATTAAAATATATCGTGTTTTTACTATTCATTAAAATATGAAAGTTATCGGAAAAATATCAAAACTTTATCTAATGTAAATTTTTACATCCTGATTCAAAATAAGAATTTTATTTTTTCAAATTGAACATATAAACATATCAAAAACTAGATTTAAAGTGGGTGCGCCATCAAAAGGTGGCAAAACTGCATTTTTTTAAAAATACTTATTTTATCCGAAAAATTTATTTTGTTCTTATACCATGTTCTTGAAAATGTGTAAGATGTATAATAATGTTATAAAATTCAAAATTTAGTCAATACTATTCATAACGGCTAGTTCATGACAATATTATAATAATATATCATTGTTTATTAAAACCCGTTGTTGCGTACAACACACGCTATCGAGGAAGGTCGCGATTGCGTGTAATGCAAGCCAAGTTAGGGTTGTGTGTTGTGAAAGAATCTTTCATTGTTTCGTATAACAGAATCCAACCATATTTCATTTATACATTTAATATATATATATATATATATATATATATATACTCAATGTTTCTTAGAATAACTATTATCAATATTGTGTGTAACATGATCCAAGAATAGTGTTGCGTATACTGCAAGCTAATACGGTGTTGCGTATAGCGCAAGATAATCTTGGTGTAGAATACAACACAAGACATTAATGAAATTAGATGAATATTTTTCATAAAATCTCGGGGTGTTACAATGATGAAATGCATAATTTAAAACATCATAACCACATACTCAAGGCCTCATTTCGAAAATACAAATATGATATTGTGATGGACTTATTCCAAGACACTATTTTGTCTCATGAGACCAACCGATGCATTGAGGAGATATAGCGGGATCCATCCGTCACTTACTATGTCCAATGCATTCCTCATATGAAATGACTGAACATAACATAAAAATTCGTATTAAAAATAGCATATGAAATGTTAAGACATTATCCACTAACCATGAATGCTATAAAAATAACAAATAAATAGTCAAACATATCACAAAACCATTGATACAATATTTAAGATTGTATCAAAACAAATAAACTTCAATCAAGTATAAAATCTAATAAAAGAAGTTTAGATTGATATAATAATAACTATTGGAGAGAAATATTTCATTCAATTTTGAAATCATTTAAAAGTCACATAATTATAAAATATAAAAATTATTTTGAAAATATTATTATAATCCGTTAAGTGATGCTTCAAATGTGTTTTAATGGTGCAAAAAAGTCACACCCTCCGTATAAGTTAAAAACATTCATACCTTAATTGGTCGAAAATGACATAAAGTAACTTGTTTGGAAAATAACGGAAATATTACTTTCAATTTTTTTATAAAAATTTAAACAAGGGTATAAATGACTTTAATCCATATTATATTCAATAGTAAAAAATTTTGGAATTACATTTTTATGAAACAAAAATGTGCATGATAAAGAAGTCACAGTAGATACTTACATACAAACATCCTATGATAATAAAGAGATTGTAAAATTAACCCATAAATTACAATTTTCCTTAGTAAACGGTATTTTAACCTAATTAATGATAGTTAAATCATTTTTATTAAATTATACAAGAACAAAATACATAAATATGATATCATATATGATCATCTAATATTTTTTCCAATAATATTTCTATTGTATCATTATTTTAGGTGTTAACTGATTCATTTTCCATTATATTTTTTGTTACATAAGTTATGTTTTTATGGATATGATGTATTTTTTTCCTATCTAGAAAGATATTAAGAGTTTAAAATTTGGTTTTAATCATAAAATTAAAGTTATTCTAGAATGGTTACTATTGGTAAGGAATCTCATCGAGTTCATGGAGACTCTAATCCGTACGTATGTACTGGTGACATTATCATTATATTGATGGTGAAATCAATTGTAATTGGATGTTATATTTCATATTAGTTATCACTAACATGTTATATTTATTATTTAAATCAATTATACTGATTATTATACCCAAAAAAATAATGATTTGTTGAATAGAAAACTACTCCATGACGTAGAGAGGGTAAACCGTACATACACATGTATATTGACTTTTCCATTCATAATATGGAAAGAATAATGATTATGGTTATACCATATTTATAAGAACATAAAAATATGTATAAGGTACTATTGTTATTATGTTGGTATGGAAACAACAAATAATGCAAAAGTGGAAGAAAAAAAGAACATTGAATGAGGTGATCAAATAATTACCTCTTCTTCAAGTGCTTCCTTTTGATTTGATCAAAAGGTCTCCTTAGGTTGCCTTTATGATCAATATAAGGCCATTAAGTTGATTTAACGGTATATGGGAGGATATTTATGTGGGTTTTGTCATATCCAAATGGCTTTCAATGTGGAAAATTAAGAGAACATAAAGTACCCTTTTACATGAGAGTTGAGGGTAACCTTATGAAAAGTTTGAAATATTATTTTATTATAAATAAAATTTCGATTTTTAATGGCATAAAATGGCATTATTTTGAGGTTATGATTGGTATGGGTCGTAATCATCCCAACCAATATGTTTTAGATATGTGTAGGTCAGCATATTAACCATATAATTTAGTTTTTTCTCTTAGTTAAATAGTTAAAAATTTACAATGTTATATTATATTTTTATATTACATGTTTAATAAAATTACAATAAAATGCCATGAGAGACTAAAGTGGTTCATTAATGAAATATATATCATTATATATATTCTTTGGTTGATCATTATATGTTTAGGAATATTATATCATTTAATAATATATTATTTGTTTTAAAATTGAATTTATGTCAATTTGGAAACTATATAGTTCATGGTTTTTGTGAAAGTAAAAAAAATTATTACTTCAATAAAAATACATTTTATCAATCCTAACATGTCATATTAACATAGAATTTTTTTAATGCCATAAAAGTCTCAATTATCATTTATTATAATATTTATAATATCAATTATTTTAATCATTCATTAATAATGTAATTACTTCATCATCATTGTCTCATAAATACATTTAATTATTTAAGGATTAAAAATTATAAATAAAATACCATGATGTAAGAAATAATTTTATATTTCTAATTAATATTTATAGTCAAGTTTATCTGATGTATAACCCTTTATTAAAAATGGATTAGTTATTAAAATTAAAATTTTACACATTTAACTCATCTTTAAATAAAATAATAATAAATGTCCTAATATAATCAAAGTTAAACAATAGGGATCATATTTTATTCTTACGGTTGATTTTGGATGAAATACACTTATATAATATAATTAGGACATTTTTTAGGGTAATTATAATATCCTTTTTACCTTTAATTACAATATTTAATTTTAACCCGGGTAAATTAAATTTAGAAGTTACTAGTCACTAAAAATTATTTTCATACTATTTAACCACATATTAAATATAAATGACATTTGTGTCTCTCTGATTTTTGATATTCAATTCAGAGAATCCCTACAATTATGTATTATGAAAATTTGAAAATGTGCCTAGAAGGTGGGTAAAAGATGTTAAAATGTTTAATAAAATTCTATATATCTAGACATATTATAAAACGAATCAAATGAATAATATTGAACTAATATATGTATTATGTTTCTATTTTGACATTAAAAAAATATTAAATAATAATTAATATTATGTAAATACTCGGAAATTTCAAGGAATTTTTTTTATATTTTTTTTTGTAAGTTTGCGAGTCTGTGGCTTCTAACGACACCTGATTCTGAGGCCCGGTGTGCCCAGAATCAATTTCCAAATATTAGCTCGGGTACTTTCACTGAACGAACGAGCGGGGTTTTCTATCTTTTGAAACGGTGCTCGGAATCGAAATCCAAGGGTACCGATGAAACCACATCGCCAGTTTTTGGTTAGGAACACCTTTTCCGATGGAGCATTTTCTCGGGAGGAGTTGTTAAAAATGTGAAGAATAAAAATATAGTTGTTATACAATTATATTTTTATTACACCACAAGTGGTTTAAGTTTTAGGGAAATGGAAGTTGTGAGGGAGTTGGGGTGGGGCCCACACGATCCCCCACCTCCTTAAATTTCATAACACCCCATTAATCCCCCCCTCTTAATTTTTGGCAACCCCCAATAAATGTGTAAAACAGACTCTCCCTCTTTAATACATGTCAACCCCTAACGTTTATGAGGAACCTTCCCACCCTCTATTTAATTAAATTCCAATGTGTTTAATTAATGAGTATCCTTCCTCCATTTTTAATGTTCTACCGCAACGGATTAATTGAGTGGGGCCCTATGTAATAAATCCCCCATTTATGACTGGTGTGCCAACGACGATCCCACCACTCATATTTAAAGGGGGCCAGGAGGAGGAGTTCTGGACGGCTTCTTCATGCGGAGGAACGCTAGCAGCGAATCACGACACCCAACACTTGTATAGTATTCCTCTTCCTTTAATGAAGAAAGAATAACGCCGACGCCACCCTCGGATTTATCCTTCTCGACGTTGATGGAACGACGCCCGTCAAACGCAACGCCGTCAACCGCGACACCGATGAATGCCTTCTTCAAGGTAGTGAATTAATTTGAGAATGACATCTTTTCACATGGATGTCTCAATTTAAAACAAAGAATGCGAATCAACTCAATATTAATTTTCTCCATGATAGAATATGTTTGAGGGTTGGGAATATTTGATTGCGGGAAAAAAACATAAGGGTTTTATGTTCAAATTTAATGGATTAAATTTGTATCTTCTTGTTGAAGTTGTTTTATTTGGGCCACCTACTATCAAATTAACTGGAGGGGGTCGGACCACAGAAACATGGCCAATCCTCCTCCCCCTTTGTTGATGTACTCGTTGCGGCTCGAACAATGGTGGCACTGTGCAACGACACCGCGCAGAAATGAGGAGGAATGTAACGAAAGAGCGCGACCCCGTCGCGCCACGCCGCTGAGGCTGAAAGAAGTCGCGGACGGAGTCGGGTCGCGGTGGAGGGGCGCGGTGACATCGTGCCACTCGTGTCAGACAAGGCCGCAACCTCAGGCCGCAGCGGTGCCGGGAGGGGCGGCCAGAACCACAGGCCGCTGGTGCATGGAAGGCGCGACCCGCAGGGGTCCCGCGGTGGCTCACCGGCCAGCCAATTCGGACGGACGTTTTCGGAAATTCCGAGGGTCATATCCCCCGACTAGAAAAAGGCTCGCCCCCCATGCGGGGTGTCGTTTCTTCATTTACGAGGGGGGAAGCACGCCCCCCCTTCCGCAACAACTCGGCCAACACCGAGCCGCCCCGCTCAGCCTGCGCTGAACCGCCCAGGCCGGACCGGCCACACAGGGCCGGACATCCCGCGTTGGGCCGGGCCACGCCAACTGGGCCAGCCTGCGCCCTAATGTGCCAGACCCGGACCCGGGTCGGGTCGACCTAGTTCGGGCCGACCCAGGGGGTATTGGGCCGGGTCGGACCGGGCCCAAACCCCCTATTTTCAGACAGCTCCGTTCAAACTCCCATAACATGGGATATAGACCTCCGATAGACACACTTTAGTTGATTTGGGATCCTTGGATTGAGACGGTCATTTCGGTATATTACACTCATGATTTCAGAGAACCTTGGGTACGGCCGGGTTGGTTCGAACACGAAACCAACCGGGCCCTCGGAGTAGAAATGCCTATAACTCGAGCTCTGGAAGTCCGATTGAGATGCCGTCGACTTTGTTGGATTCCTCTTAGTGAGATGGACCTTTTGGCTTAATCCGGTCAAGGTTTGGACACAGCTGGAGTATGGACGTGTTGGATTGTATCCGAAATCCAATCGGGCCCCAAGACAGGAATCGCTGATAACTTTCAGACGAGACATCCGTTTGAAGAATCATCAGCAGTGTTGGGGATCACATTGAGAAATGGTCCCTATGAGTATAACCTATGTGAGTTCGGGGTATAGTTGATATACGGTCGGTTTGGTTCGTACACGAAACCAATCGGGCCCCTGGGACGAAAAGGCTAATAACTCACAGACCGGGCATTCGATTGACACGCCGTCTTTTGCGTTGATACCACTATGGAGAGATGGTCCTTTGAGGTAATTTTTATGGAACCTTGTGATACTTGGATTATTGACCTGTAGCTCGTGGAGCGGACCCTCCCGGAGACGAGCTTATGGAGTACGGAGACGCTATAGGTGGCTGAGACCTGATGGCTGCTTGTCCGATTCGATTCAGAGTGACTTGCATAGCCCAGTGGGGGGCACTAAATTATGAGGTGGAAGACCCTTGGCGGAGGAGAACTATTTTGTGAGGTAGCAGAACCGCGGTACACGACAGGAGGAGTACCTCTGTAGGCTATGCGGGGGAGCACTACTGTGTGAGGTGGAAGACCCATGGCGAACGAGAACTACATTATGAGGTGGTAGACCCGGGGAACTCGACAGGAGGAGTACCTCAGCAGTCTTAGGTTAGTGAGAAGTACCTCGGAGTCATGACAGGATCACTGTACTCGTCAGATATTGAGCTCTTCAGCAGTTACAGTTTCGATAATGAAAATCCTGGTTTGAGCTAAGTCAATGACCTTTGTGATTTCCTCATGATTGAGATGGGTTACTAGATAACTTAAGTATATGTATGGGCATATACCTAAGTAGTGGTTATCCGTCGACTTCATATCGGTGTGAGACCTCGTAGGTGAGATGGGTTACTTGATAACTTAGGTATAAGTTTGGGCTTATACCTAAGTAAGGGTTATCTATTGAGAACATTATTTGTGAATATTATTGTTGGATTTAGTGAGACCTTGAGGGTCTCGGGGTCCCTACTGAGTATCGTATACTCACCCCTTCAAGGGCTTTTCCCACATCTCATTTTGTTGGTTGTAGATGACGGACATCACTAATCGTGGTTGAGGCTTTTAGAGATCAACGGTACCCGTAGGTGGATCTCACGATGAGTCGGTACCCAGAGGTGGATCTCACGACGAGTCGGTACCCGGAGGTGGATCTCATGATGAGTCAGTACCCGGAGGAGACGGACAGACGTGGAGTGCTGAGGATGACATATGTACCTACCCTTCATGTAGGAACCCGGAGGACGATCCAGGAGCTGCTTTCAGTTGTAGATGTATTTTTCTTTTGGGCTTGTATTTCTGGCCCCTCGTACTTTCAGTACGTTTGTAATACTGCTTTACATAGTGTAGCTTCTACAAGTACTCTTTTTGTGCTTGCTTTCATTTCTTAAAGGCAATGACTTCCATTTTTACGGGGATTTATGCCTTTGGTGATAGTCTCTAGCCCCTGGCCTATGGAAGGCGGGCTTGGGGTAGTCACGACACGGGCCCCAAGGACGGGTCATGAAAAATTGTTATTAGAGGAGTCGATTCTTCTATAGAACTCAGGACTGGGATCTTTCCTTCCTGTGAAGCAATAGTGTTAAGGGTACCAATTTTGGTCTTCAGTTCAGGGAGTCTAGTGTTGGTGTAGCGACCGACGTATCCATACACCAGGTCCCTGACTACTGATTTCTGACTTTGTGCATGAAAAAACTGATTGTGTGTGTGTTTCCAAGAGTTTTAAAGTCAGCTCAAACCAGGTCAGCTCACTAGGTATTAATCGTTGACTATGTTGCATCTGTTCAGGATGTCTCCACGAAGATAGTTAGTTGGAGTTCCGAGAGAGTACTCGATGATGGACCACCGAGTGACGAGACTCCGGTGCAGGGCCCTCTTTCTATGTTGGAACCCTCGGGTGGTGTACCAGCAGAACCCCCACCTGTTATGAAGTATTTTCCACCAGTTGTACTAGTTGACAGTGCATGCCAGCAGAGCGCGTTGCACGAGTTCCAACAGTATAGGCCTATGAGGTTACAAGGCGAGGCAGATTCCCATAAAGCAGAGGACTGGCTGGAGGCGATTGCAAGAGATTTCTGCCTAGCTGAGACATCAGAAGAGTGGATGGTGGACATGGCTACTAGTTTTTTACAGTGACTGACCATGAGGATGGTCCTTATAGTGATGAGTCTTCGGTATGTGGACAGATGACTGAGATAGTGCCTTCGGGTAGTGTGTCAGCTATACATCACTACCTGTTGGTCAGCAGTTACAACCGGCAGTACCAGTAGGTGACACATGTAGACTTACTACCTAACATGTGTTCCACCATCAGATACCCTCATGTTCTGAGGAGAGCGTGACTCATAGGCAGGTGATGACTTTCTTGAGGAGGTGGTTGAGAGTTTTCTAGAGCTTATACAGCTTCGGTAGGATGACATGTCGGTAGCTGAGAATTCAACGGGGTGTACCAAACCATTCCTGGTACTCAATGAATACGATGTGATCGGTGCTTCAGGGCTCGGACTTCTGAGCGAGGTATATTTGAGGACATCCTAGCCAACACCTTTTCTCTATGCATTCCTACATAAGCTAGGGTGCTAAAAAGAACCTTTGTGGTTGAGAAATCTTTTGCTGAATGGATGCATTCTGTGAAGGTTAGCAGTGGGAAAATATGAAATGGGCGCCAGTCTTAGAGACTTGGGCATGTAAAATGTTACAAGTAGAGGAAGTAAAAAAGGACATATGAATCTACAAGGTGGCAGACATGGAAGCAGAGCTAGGAGAGCAACATGGGGTGGTGAACATTTTGACATGTTGCAACCACCCGCCTTTGTAATTCCCACTAGGCTCAGGGAGCTGGAGGGCGGGGGAAAGAGTAGCTGCATGCTGTCAAGGAGTGTTACCGAAATGCTCTAAGGAGGATTCAAATTACAGACTTTGTCTTTTACTAGCTTCCGTAATAGTAAGACATTGATACGAATCATCCCCTTCCTTCCACTAATCTTCTCCCAGACCTAGAGTTTCCGGTTAAGCCGTTGACATGACCCTCACGTCTGGAGATACCTTTGAGATGAGACTAGATAATCACACATACGCCGATGGTGTGATCTAGCCGTTGAGGCGAGATTTTCAGTTGGAACATCTTGGTGGCATCATCGAGTCCTTACGACGTTAGTTTGAGTATGGACTGGGAAATCATTGTTCATACACAAATTGACGGTATTAGGCAAAAAGTCTGTGGTCTATCTACAACGTCGGTATGGGTTTTCCTTGGTCAGTGAAAAGGAAACCCCATGCAACACAAGATAAACTCATGGGAGGGTGTAGCCGATCACTCTTGGGTCGGCCAACCTTACCCTCGTGGCTGTGGGAGTTTTGAGTTTCAGTTCTAATCCGGAAGTGGATGCCTCTATAGTTCGAGGATGGAGTCCACGTTCATATACAGGTCCCACATCAACGAGGTTTACAGAGATGTAGCTGAGGCATCGAGTTATCTCCGAGGTCCGACAGACCTCCTATGTTCCTCAGAAGGGTAGGTGAGGTGGTTTAATGCTTGACCTTTCCACCTCAGTTGCACCGGGTGCACTATGTCATCCAAATATCTCAGCTAAGGAAATACGTAAATGTCCTTCACACATCATCGACCACGGGGGGTTGGACGTCGATGACGGCGTGACATTCACAGAGGTTCTAGTGGAAAATGAGGATCAACAAGAGCGTGTACTATGTGGATGGTCAATTCCTCAGGTGCGCTTTCACTGGCAGCACGTGGACCTCCAGGAGAGGACATGGGAGCGGAAGGCTCAAATGCGTGCCCAGTAACACTTTTGTTTCCCTAGATTGTGTTATAGCTTTACGAGGATGTAAAGACCTGAGGTGGGAGTAATGTAATGACCTGTAAATTTCAAGGAATTTTTTTTTCTTAATTTATTTGGAATTTTACGAGTTTGTGGCTTCTGACGACACCTGATTCCGAGGCCCGGTGTGCCCGGAATCAATTTCCAATGATTATCTTGGGTACGTTCAGTGAACGAATGATCTTATTTTTCTATCTTTTGAACCGGTGATCGGAATCGAAATACGAGCATACCGATGAAACCGCAGCACATGTTTTTTCTTAGGAACAACTATTCCAATTGTGCGTTTTCTCGGGAGGAGTTGTTAAAAATGTGAAGAATAAAAATATAGTTGTTCTAAAAATATATTTTTATTACACCACAAGTGGTTTAATTGTTAGGGAAATGAAAATTGTGAGGAAGTTGGGGTGGGGCCCACACGATCCCCCACCTCCTTAAATTTCCTAAGACCCCATTAATCCCCCGCTCTTAATTTTAGGAAACCCCTCATAAATTTGTAAAACAGCCTATTCCCCTTTAATATATGTCAACCCCTCAATTTTATGAGGAACTTTCCCTCCCTCTATTTAATTAAATTCCAACGTGTTTAATTAATGAGTATCCTTCCTCCCTTTTTAATTTTCCAGCGCAGTGGATTAATTGAGTGGGGCCCTATGTCATAAATACCCAATTTATGACTTGCGTGCCAACGATGAACCCATCACTCCTATTTAAGGGGGCCAGTAGGAGGTGTTCTGGATGACTTCGTCATGCGGTGGAACACAAGCAGCGAAGAATGGCGCCCATCACTTGGAGAGTTTTCCTCTTCCTCCAACGAAGAACGAAGAACGCCGACGCCACCCTCAGCTTTATCCTTCCCAATGTTGACGGAACGATGCCGGTCAACCGCGACACCGACGAATGCCTTCTTCGAGGTTTGGAATTAATTTGAGAATGATATCTTTTCCCATGGATGTTTCCTTTTATAACCATGAATGCGGATCCACCCAATATTAAGTTGATATGCGAAAGAATATGTTTGCTGGATTGGAATATTTGATTGGGGGAAAAATGTAGGGGTTTTAAGTTTAAATTTAATGGATTAAATTTGTGCCTGCTTGTTGAAGATGTTTTATTTGGGCCACCAGCTATCAAATTAACGGGAGGAGGTCGGACCACACTAACACGACCGATCCTCCTCCCCCTTTTTTGATGTACTCGTTGCGGTTCGAACGAAGACGACGCAGTGCAACGACACCATGCGATAACGAGGAGGAACATGACGAAGGAGCGTGGCACCGTCGCGTCATTGAGGCCGAAAGAAGCCACGGTCGGAGTCGGGCCACAGTGGAGGGGCGGGGCGCCGTCGCGCCATGTCGGTGAATCACGAAGGGCCACGGTAGGGGTAGGCCGCGACGGAGGGGCGCAGCGCCGTTGCGCCGCACTGGTCGGACAAGACCACATCCTAAGGCCGCGTCGATGTAGGGAGGGGCGACCAGAACCACCGACCTCTAGTGCATGGAAGGCGGGACCCGCATGGGTCTGGCGATGGCTCACCGGCAAGCCAAATAGGCCAGCCGGATTTGAAAATTCCGAGGGTTGTAACCCCCGTCTAGCAAGAGGCGGGTCCCCCATGCGGGGGTCCATTTCTTCATTCACGGGGAGGGTAGCGCCCCCCCCCCCCCTTCCGCAACCACTCGGCCAGCGCCGAGCCGCCAAGGCCGGACCGGCCGCACCGGGCAGGAATACCCGCGCTGGGCTGGGCCGCACCGGTTGGGCCAGGCCATGCTAGCCGGGCTGGGCTGCAACCTAATGGGCTGAACCCAGACTTGGTTCGGGTCGACCCGGTTCGGGCCGACCCATGGGTTATTGGGCCGGGTCGGACCGGGCCCAAACCCCTTATTTTCGGACAGCTCCGTTCAAATGCCCATAACATTGGCTATGGACCTCCGATCGATGCACCATCAGTTGCGTTGGGATCCTTGGATCGAGACGGTCGTTTAGGTATATTAAAGTCAAGGTTTCGGAGAGCCTTGGGTATCGCCGAGTTGGTTCGAACACGAAACCAACAGGGCCCTCGGAGCGGAAACGCCTATAACTTGAGCTCCGGACGTCCGATTGACATGCCGTAGAATTTTTTGGATTCCTCTTAGTGAGACAGACATTTTGGATTACTCTGCTCGAGGGTTGGATGTAGGTGGAGTATGGTTGGGTTGGATTGTACCCGAAATCCAACCGGGCCCCTGGAACGGAAAAGTCGATAACTTTCAGACCAAACGTCTGTTTGATGAATCATCAGCGGAGTTGGGGATCACGTTAAGAAACAGTACCGATTCGTATAACCTATGTGAGTTCAGGGTACAGTTGAGATATGGTCGGGTTGGTTCGTACACGAAACGAACCAGGCCCCTAGGACGAAAAGGCTAATAACTCACAGACTGGGCGTTCGATTGATGCGTCGTCTGTTGCGTTGAGACCCCTATGGCGAGGCAGTCCTTTGAGATACTTCTTCATGGGACTTTGTGATACTTGGAGTATCGAACTGTAGCTCATGGATCGGACACTCCCGGAGACGAGCATACGGAGTACGGAGACCGTGTAGATGGATGAGACTTGATGACTACTTGTCTGATTTGATTCAGAGTGACTTGCAAAGCCCAGTGGGGAGAACTAATTTGTGAGGTGACAGACCCATGGAGGAGGAGCACTACATTGTGAGGTGGCAGACCCGCGGTACTCGACAGGAGGAGTACCTCTGTAGGCTAGGAGGGGGAGCATTAATGTGTGAGGTGGAAGACTCATGGCGGAGGAGGACTACTTTGTGAGGTGGCTTACCCGCGGTACATGACAAGAGGAGTACCTCAGCAGTCTTAGGCTAGTGAGCAGTACCTCGGAGTTGTGACAGGATCACTGTACTCATCAGAGACAAATCTCTTCAGTAGTTATGGTTTCGATAATGAAAATCTTGGTTTGAGCTGAGTCAATGATCATTTTGTTTTTCTCATGATTGAGATGGGATACTAGATAACTTACGTATATGTATGGGAATATACCTATGTAGTGGTTATCTGTCAACTTAACATCTGTGTGAAACCTCATAGTTGAGATGGGTTTCTTGATAACTTAGGTATAATTATGGGCTTATACCTATGTAAGGGTTATCTATTGATAAATTTCCTTGTGATTATCCTTTTTGGAATTAGTGAGACCTTTAGGGTCTCGGGGTCCCTACTGAGTATCGTATACTCACCCCTTCACGAGCTTTTCCCGCACCTCGTTGTGTTGGTTGGAGACAACGGACATCACTAATCGTTGTTGAGGCTTGTAGAGCTGAGCGTTACCCTTAGGTGGATTTCACGACGAGTCGGTACCCGGAGGTGGATCTCAAGACGAGTCGGTACCCAGAGGTGGATCTCACGACGAGTCAGTACCTAGAGGAGACGGACAGACGTGGAGTGCTGAGGAGGACATCTATACCTACCCTTCAGGTAGGAACCCGGAGGATGATCTAGCAGCTGCTTGTCACCTTTCAGCTGTTGTCCTTTGAGTTATACTTTACTTTCAGTTGTAGCTGTATTTTTCTTTTGGGCTTGTATTTATTTCCCCTCGTACTTTCAACACGTTTGTTATACTCCTTTACTTAGTGTAGCTTCTGCTTGTACTCTGTTTGTATGTTCTTTCGTTTCGTAAATGCAATGCCTTCTCTTTTTATTGAGATTTATGCCTTTGGTGCTAGTCGCCAGCCCCTGGCCTATGGAAGTCGGGTTTGGGGTAGTCATAGCACGGGCCCCGGGGACGAGTCGTGACATATTATATAAATAAAATGTCGATTTTATGTAAAATGTAGTATTTTTCACTATTCATCGAAAATTTAATGTTTTCAGATAAATATCAAAAATTCACCCTAAGCTAATTTTGATATTCCAAAAATAAAAATGAAATATATTTTACCAAAGTAAATTTTTAGGAAGGTATAATATTAATTTTATTATTTTTCACAAAAGGACAGAAAAAGTAGTTCTTTTAAGAAAATTGTATTTCAAAATATATAACTATTCTTACAAAAAAATTACATTTCATTATAAATATGTTTTATTTGTGTGAAAACCTTATAAATAACAATAAATATTTAATTTTTACTATTCATATCACAATATTTAATTGATAAATAAATATAAATCTTGTATGTAATTATAATACGAATGTGTTATTTCATTAAAATTATATTTTTCATGTATCAGAAGCCAAGAAGGTGTTGTGTGAAGTAAAAGATGTTGACTTAATTTAAAGATATATCTTAGTATTAAATCATGGGGTGTTACAATTTTGACTTTAATCAGATTTATAATTCTGTAATTGAAGTGGGATAAATATTAATATTTTAAATCTACGATACATATTTTTCATGTGTGTATGAAAACCAAAGTAACCAATAATGAATAAAAATAAAATATTGTATCTTAACCAAGGAAAACAAATTTCTATTGTAAATTTATGAGGCAAAATATTATATATTATATTCAAGGAAAAATGTGGAGTTTTCATTTTAAGTGAAAACTGATTGATGTTCAAAAAATAATAAAATCAATTACAGATCAATAGGAACGGAAAATACAAAATGAATAAAAAATTTTTGTCATAAAAACGACATTATAGTGCTGGTTGTGTTTGAGGAAGGATTGAAATTATGGCTTAATCAACCAGTAATGATAGAATAATCAATGAAGTTATCCTATAAGACGAAGATAATATAATAATAAAAAGGGGAATCTATTATGGTCTGGATATAGGGTGATGAAATATTTAATTAATATATAACAGTGATTGATAAGTATAAAGTGTTTCAAATGGCTTTCAAAGAGGGGAACATGAAGAATTCACATTCTATCTAAAAATACCACTATAAGAAGATAAACGATGATATGTATAGGCTATATATTATATAATTTGAATCATAATGAATAATACATCAATATTGTATATAAAAAAATATTCAAGACCATTAGGAAGGCCTAGTTATATGTTGAAATCAAATAGAGTATTCATAATCAAAATCTCATTCCTCTAATCAGGGGTGATTATATAATACCTTTCTCCATTACATATAACTATAAAAATTATTGTCGGAGTGATTTAGGTTTTTGGAGGGGACATGATCCATGGGGTTAGTGTATTATAAATCGGATATTTCAGTAGTTGTATTGAAAAATACAAAATTTTAAATAATTTAAAGGTGACCGAGATAAAAAATATTTTTTACCATATCAGACTCTATAAATTCATGAGGTATAATGTTATATAAATAATTAAAAGTTTTTTGTAATGTATTTCTAACTATATGGAGCATTATCTAAATAAAAATATTTATTGATAATGAATTTTGATATTTTTTGTTATATCAACTTGAATATATTGATCATTAAGTGGTTAAATGATATATCATGTATATTTGTAAAAATAAGAAAATGGGGGATAATCTATTGGAGTTTGAGATTCATCCAATGGAAAATAATTTATTTTATTTATTAAAGTTACATCATATAATTATCTTTTCTGGATTCTAATGGAATCATAAATGATACAATGATGATGTTTTTATAAATTCAATTTATTGATCATGAGATCAAGTAGTTTATAGGTTATTTGGGAAGAATCATCAATGTATTATTAGCTTTATATGATAGATGTTTCTACCTTATAAAGAAGAAGATAATTTTTTTAATTAATTTGTTTTTTATGTTTTCTATAGTAAGATGTATTAATTATTTTATATGTCATATTCAACAAAAATAATTTCCAAAATAATTTTTTTGATGATCTTGTGTATGTTTGATTGATATAAAGTTGATATATGATGATGTAAGTGAAAATTTCTTGTTTCATTGAATATATGGATATAAGGGATTGAAATGGACAGAACTAATAATATAGACATATAATTTTATTTTCTCTTCAATGTTATTGATCAAATGATTTTGATGAGTTATCATTGAAACATTAATAATTGGTAAGAAAACATGCTTAAAATTATTGTGAGTAAAATCATAAGTGATAGTGGTTTTTATCTTGAGTGATCACATAAGTATATTTATGAAAATTTTTAAGTAAAATATTTTATGAAGTGATGATATATCCCTAGATATTAAAATTTATGTTTTTATGAATTGAGTTACACAAATGTATAATGGTTTATGTTCATTTAGTGGTAAATGTTGTTAATGGTTTAGTAATTTTTTTCAATAATAGTAAATTATTGTTTATAAATGGATGAATGATCCTATAGGTTTGTTTGATAATGTAAGTGGATAAAAATATTTATTTCCCTTAAGTTATATGACGAATACGACATAGTAGTAAATCATTAGGTCCTTTTATCTAAATAATTTTATAAATGAATATGTTGTTAATTTATTGTAAACCAGATAGGGATAATATATTGAATAAATTAAAAGTATTATTTTATCTATTATGTTTATATTTTAAATAATAATTAATTTCTATAATTTCAATGTCATGGATGTTTTGGAAAAGGTGTAATTAAAAGTTGAAAATATTTTTAAGATAACCTATTAATATATTCTTAATTTATATAATTACACATATATATACACATAAATTTTAATTATTATAACATTATTATGGTTGGATTTTTTGAATGAAATGATATCAAATTACAGTGTTATATAATGTTTCCATAACAAATTATGAGTTTGAATTACTATAAATTGCCGATTTAGATTTTACAAATTAATGTTATATATATTAAATATGTTTTTTGGAAATCAGTGCTGATTGTAACCGTGTATATTGGATATTGTAGATGATCATGGTGATTATTGGAAACAAGTTCAAATGCAGGGCCTAGAAGAAAAAAATGTTTCATTATATATTATCATAATGATCAGAGAAATAAAAAAACTATAGAAATGAAAACACAAGATTACTATAACCTAAAAATATATATAACATAATTAAAATGAATATTTTGATAAGTATTCATGAAAATTATATACGTGGTGTTAGATAATTTTTTTATTATGTAAATTATTATAAAACAATTAATTTCATCATAGTGATCATATTGTTATATATCAAAGAAAACAAAATGGTAGCTTATCCTTGAAAAGATCATGAAGTATTAGAGGGATATATATTTCATAAAGAGAGATAAAATAAATTGTGATCCACAATTTTTATGATGTAGGAATATTTTTTATCTATGGATTGTCCTATTTTATTAGTTTCACTAGAAGAAATCACATATTATTTGAATTTTTCAGAAAACATGATGACATAAAAAGAAAATTATATACATCATGTCATAATGAATTTTGTGTCATTGTAAATGTTACATCAACAAAAATTAATCTCTAGGTTTTAAAAACCATAGTACAATATAAAAATAACATTTATGAGATGTTTGTATTTTGGGGATTATTCCACACCATTTAAAGTGGTGATGAAAATGATATGTTGATATGTTGTGTCTAATGTAACAGATCATGTTGTAGTTGTATTGTAAAATAATTAACTGAGTGGTCATGAAATGAAGATGGATGGGTTAAAATTTAACAAGGAATAAATTCATTATTGTGGATTTATTTAATGTAATATCTCTATAAATTAACAAAATACAAAGAAATAAATTATATATCTATGATTATTAATAAGATCACAATAGGAATTTCATGGGGTTTCAAATTATATTTAATATTCATATTATGGATCAAATATTTCTTGGAATATCCTGATATAATTATTTCAATAATGTCAAAATTTTATAGAACTCAATTGATGTGAAACCATAATGATTGAAATCAGGATGTGAAATGTTGAAATTCTAAATATTTCAGAATTAGGTTGAATTTAAAAATGTTTATGATTTGGATTGACATTATGGACATTATATTAACACTAATAGGAATTTTTAGTAGCTTTCATTTAATTGGGATATGTGGAACAATATCATTGTATCAGGGGAAGGATAGTAATCTCAACCATTGATAAAACCATTTTCATATTGGAAAATTTGTTCAAGATATTTTTTTTCTCAAAATGGATGAACAATATTTCATATATGGATTTGGAAATAATTTGTTTAATTAGATCCTAATATTGAGTTTCAATTAAAACATATGGTTTTTTGTAGGGAAATAAGCATGAATATTTAGTTTTAATGTTAAATCATTAAATTAAAAGAGATTATTTATATGAATGGTTGTAATTGATGTATATAATTAAAACAATGTTGGAGGTATTTATAAAACTATAATTATGTGGAATAAGCCAATTTAAGTAATTCATTGAGGAGTGTATTTTTTTTATGAGATGGAACAAATCTAATCCATAATTATGTTGTCAAAAAAATTATTTTCAAATACACACGTATATATGGGGACTATAATTTAATATATATAATAATTTCATATATTATATCATAGATAGTGATTAAAAAGAAGTTATCATATGCTTATAATCAAGTTAGACAAAGATAATGTAATGCTAGATAGCCCTGGTGTACAATGACCCTGAAAAAACCTGTGTCCATTAAAATAATGAGTATTTTATATCTTTTTATAATATAACATTATAATTTTCATAATCTATTTATGATTCATAGTGTCGATGAACTATATGAAATACTTTTTACTTATTTTTATTTAATTTCATCATTTCAAATTGCATTTAGTTGCATTAATGGTGAAGTAGACATATATTGAATTTTTTTCCTTTGAAGGAACCATATGTTAAAAAAGGTTAGGGTTATGTCTTATTGTTTGAATAATATATTTTAAATAATGAACAACCAGAATTCACCACAACCATCATAGTTATTTTTGGATTTCCATCACCATAAATAAGTTTAGAATAATTGATTATTAAATATATGGTTTCATTTATACTGTCTAATAAGAGAATTGATTTTTATAAAATGTACCCCTAATTTGATATTTCATTTTATTTTTTTCCATATTATATTTTTTTTCTATTATATCTCTAATACATTGAATTTATATAATGTAATTGAAAATCATATTTATGATCAATTTTTTGATCCAAATTATTTTCTGAGATCTTTATTAGATTTTTTCTTATCATTTCACCCATAAATTTTACCATTCAAAATCCATAACAATTTCATTATATTATTGATTATATACCCTAGTTTCTTTATAAAAATCATCATTTAATTTAAATAAGCATGTTTTTTATTTTATTAATTTTTGTAAATATAGACAATGAACTCTCAAAACCATTTCGCATGTTACCATCAATTTAATTTATTTTATAAATTAATAAAGGATTGTTATCTCAGTCTCTATGATTATGTTAAGTAAAAAATAATATTGAGAACATGTGTTGATAAGTATATACCGTCAAAAATTATTCACTAAATGAGTATTTAAAAAAAAACTTATCACTAGTGTGAAAATTAAACATGATAATTATTTTTAGGTTTTCTATCATAAAAAAATAATCCATATATTAATTAAATCCTTTTTTTAATTGGATTCATCATAGTAGAAACAAAAAGACACATTAAAACAATATCTTTTGTTATTGTACTATGTATAAATATCATATTGGGTAGAAATACAAATATTGTTATTATTAGTATTCTTTTTCTAAAAATAATAGAACATTTCTTTTCAAGGGAATTATTATCATGATCCAATACCAATCTGTTGTATTAATTTAACTTACATATATATTACATAAAATTGATATCAATTTTTATGTGGATGATTATGATACTATGTTATCATGGAAAAATATTTTTATTATAGTGTTTCATGTTTTGTAATAATTTAATATGATTTTTTATAAAATTACCTCCCAATAAGATAGTAAACAAGTATAAATATATCATCATATAAATAAGTGGTTAGATATCTATATTTCAGAAATTTATTTGTCCAAAAATGTTATTTATATAATAATTTAGCTATCTTTTTTGTGCATAATTCTATGAAATTTCACTAATAAATTAGTATTAGTTTACTAAAAAAATATTGAAATAACAAATTATATCAAAAATCTATTCATCTAATACCATAACTTATTTTTTATAGACATGATTAATATAAATAACACACCTTATATAAGAAATAAATGTTTTGGTCACCCATACAATATTTCATTATATAATAAAATCCATTTGCATCATACTTTCCATTAAACAATAATTAATTTATATAAATTTTGTGTGGTGAATATTAATATTGATCAAAAGACAATATATAAGATAAAGAATCATTGAAATGTAAATTTTTCTAAAAAGGATCATTCATGATATGGTAGTCCCTAATTATTTTATTATTTATCCCGTAAAGACCCGTAAAATTCAAGGGAAATTCTTTCTTAATTTTCTTTGGATTTTTACAAGAACGCGGTTTCTGACGGCACCTGATTCTGAGGCCCGGTGTGCCCGGAATCAATTTCCGAAATTTGGCTCGGGTACGTTCAGTGAACGAACGAGCGGAAATTTCTATCTTTGGAACTGGTGCTCGGAATCGAATTTCGAGGGCACCGATGAACTCGCAACGCCAGTAATCGCTTAAGGGGACCTGTACCGTAGTTGCGTTTGTGCGGGTGAAGAAGTTAATTAATGGGGTTTAATCAAAAAAGTGAATAAAATTGTTGAATCAGTTTTATTTCATATCAATGTGGATTATTTCTCCCATGGGAAGTTGGTGGTGGGGCCCACATTCAACCAACTTCCCATGTGTGGATAATTGAAAGGGTGGGGCCCACACGAACCCCCCACCTTTTCAAATCCCTTAACTCCTCTTAACCCCTCACCTTCCTACCTCCCCATTAACTCACTTTCATTAATTTTTTGACAACTTGTTATAATTAATTAGGTGAGTTACTTAATTTCAAACTCTTGAAATTCAGAGTGTTAGGATTGTGTTAATAAAATAAGACTTGGTCTTATTTTATTATTGTTAGAGTTTTGCCACCTTGAGAGGATTGGGAAGCGTGAAGACTTCTTCTTCTTCAACCTCGACGAAGAACGTGAAGAACATCTCGGACTCCGACGAAGAACACCGTTCTTCAACGAGGAACATCTCCGCCGAAGAACGCGACATCTTCTTCCAACGACGTTACCTCTTCGAACGCACCTCGACGACAACGGAATCGACGTTGTTTTTCCGCGATGCCCGACCTCCGTGACGCTCGTCATCCGCGGCTCGATTGTCGTGCACCGTTCCTGAACCGAGGTAGGGAATTTAAATTGTGATTGTTGGTGAACCCTCATTTACTACCTTCTAAATCTAAGAACGCGGATCAACTAAATATTATGTTGATCCGTGAAGATTAATTTGCGGGTTGAGATTATTGTTATGATTCTTTTTATTTATGTGTTTCTTTACGTGATTTCTCTTCTGTCTTTTATCCGCCTATTTTCGGACCGCTTGATATCAATTAACGGGAGGAGGCCGGACCACACAAACACGGCCTCACCCTCCCTCATTATTTATTTCTTATTGTTGCAGATGGAATGGAAGTGACGCAGTGCCGTCGCACCGCATGGAATCGTGTGGCAAGAATGCGTGACGTCGTCACGCCATGCAATAAATTAATTTTTGAAAGAATTCCGCGGCGTCGTCGCATCGCGCCGAAAAACCGCAAAAGAACCGCGGTCGAAGTCGGGTCGCGGCGAAGGGGCGCAGCGCCATCGGGTCACGTTGGAAAACTACAAAGTCGACGCTATTCGTTTTGACGTGCGAATTTTTGGGCGACAACGAAGCAGGCCACTTTTGTGTTTGAATTCCTTCGCTGTGAAGGTCGGGTCCCGGGGGGACCATAGGCGAAGACGGAAGGAGAAACGGAGCACCGGAGCGCGTCCGGTGGTCCGCGGAAGGGGGCGGCGGAGGCGTGCCGCCGGAGGGTTGGCGGCCGGCGGATCCGCCGCCGGCCTCAATTAGCGGCGGGCGGGGGAGTCGCGCACCCAGCTCCGCGATTCGGCTCGGCCACGCTGGCCAGGTCGCGGCCGGCCAGTCGGGCCGGACGGAGCCGGACCAGGCCCATCCGGGTCAGGTCGACCCGGTTCGGGCCGACCCGGGGGGGGGGGGGGGGGTCGGGCCGGGTCGCCCCGGGCCCAGACCCCCTAATTTCGGACTACTTTTGGTCAAATGCCCATATCATGGGCTACAGACCTCTGATCGACGTACCGTCAGTTGCGTAGAGAACCTCAGAACAAGATGGTCGTTTCGGTATATCACACTCAAGGTTTCAGAATAGTTTGAGTTTGGAGAGGTTGGTTCGTACACAAAACCAACCGGGCCCTCGGAGCGGAAACGCTCATATCTTGAGCTTCGGACGTCCGATTGACGTGCCGACGACTTTGTTGAGTTCCTCTTAGTGAGATGGATCTTTTGTCTCACTCCACCCGAGGTTTGGACGTAGGTGGGGTAAGGTCAGGTTGGTTTTGCCTTAAAAACCAACTGGGCCCCTGGGACGAAAAAGCCAATAACTCTCAGACCGGGCGTCCGATTGACGCGCCGTCTGTGACGTTGAGTTCCTATTGATGATACGGAACTTTTGGATACATCAACTCTGGACCTTGTGTCAGTTGATGTATCAGGCTCTCGACTCGTGGAGCGGACCCTCCCGAACGAGCTGGCTGTGTGCGGGAACCCTAGTGCGACTGCGACTTCAACGACAACAACTGTACAAAGATCCTCAGTGGACTGCGACAATGAAGAGTGCTGGTATTGTATCCTATGTGGGTCCCAGCTGTGCTGGTCTTGTATCCTATGTGGGTCCCAGCTTAGATGATTCAGTGTTGGTCTTGTATCCTATGTGGGTCCCAGCATAGATGAATCAATGAAGAGTGCTGGTCTTGTAGCCTATGTGGGTCCAAGCTGTGCTGGTCTTGTATCCTATGTGGGTCCCAGCTGTGTTGGTCTTGAATCCTATGTGGGTCCTAGCTTAGATGATTCAGTGGTGGTCTTGTATCCTATGTGGGTCCCAGCATAGATGAATCAATAAATAGTGCTGGTCTTGTATCCTATGTGTGTCCCAGCTGTGCTGGTCTTGTATCCTATGTGGGTCCCAGCATAGATGATTCTGTGCTGGTCATGTATCCTATGTGGGTCCCAGCATAGATGAATCAATGAAGACAGCTGGTCTTGTAACCTCAGTGGGTCCTAGCATAGATGTTTCAGTATCTATGTCTGATCATCTCATTCACCTTTTCAATGATGTATACCTGTGTGAGATGAATCCTGTTTTCTTTCCTGTGTGGATTGTGTTGTGCTATCCTTTGTGGATTACGTTTTGCTTTCCTGTGTGGAATACATATACTTTCCTGTGTGGACTGAGTTGTACTTGGCCTCGGAGGTTGGAGCGTATTGGAATTGTTGACTTAGGTATATGTATGGGCATATACCTAAGGAGTGTCTGTTGTTACTTCGTGATTGTATCATTCCTTTGTGGTTTATCCTTTGTGGATTTTGGGAGACCTTCGGGGGTCTCGGGGTCTCTACTGAGTAGCTTATACTCACCCCTGCACGGGTTATGCCCGCACTACATTGTGCTGGTTGCAAACGACGGACAGCGTTGATTGTGGTTGAGGCTTGCAGAGCAGGACGGTACCTGGAGGAGGACCACTGGGCGGGACGTACTCAGAGCGGGACCCGAGGAGCAGTGGAGCTATCTGTACCCAACCTTCAGGTGGGATTTCCAGTGGACAGCTCGGCGTAGCAGCTTTTACTTTTCAGTTGCTCTTTTCCCTTTCGAGTTGTACTTTACTTTCAGTTTGGGTTTGTATTCTGGCCCACTTACTTTCCGCACTTACAGTTGTACTCTGTTTTTACTTAGTGTTTACTTTTTCCACTTTCTTACTCTGAGGTGCTTGTTTACTTTACAAAGGCAATGCCTTCCCTTTTACCAGGATTTACGCCTTGGTGCTAGTCGCCAGCCCCTGGCCTATGGAAGGCGGGCTTGGGGTAGTCACGGAACGAGCCCCGAGGACGGGTCGTGACAAATTGGTATCAGAGGAGTTCGGTTCTACCACAGAACTCGATGCTCTGATCTTTCTTTTATGTGAAGAAATAGTGTTTAGCGTATTGGGTGTGGTTATCAATTCAGGGAGTCCAGTGTTGGTGCGGCAGCCGACGTATCCGTACACCAGGACCCTGACTTCTGATTTCCAACTTAATGCCAGAAAACTTTGATTGCATGTGTGTTTCAAGTTTTCTTTGTGATTGCTTGTGTCAGCTCACCAGGTATATAGTTCTGACCATGGCGCACCTATTCCTTTTCAGGATGGCCCCACGATGGCAGCCATCTAGGGTTTCGAGATTTGAGCGTAACGACAGCCCACCGAGTGACGAGGCCTCGGTGTATGGCCCTTTGACAGTAGAAGCACCGGCGGTACCGCTACCCGCCGAGCCACCAATGCTTCCAGCCACTTCCGCTGACGATGCACGTCGCCTTAGTGCACTGCATGAGTTCCAGCACCAGCGACCACCCAGGTTCCGTGGGGAGATGGACCCCCAGGCAGCCGAGGACTGGCTGAAGGCAGTCGTACGAGTTTTCAGGCTAGTGAGGACACCAGCAGACCTCATGTTGATCCTCGCAGCGAACCTACTACACGCAGTAGCGGGCCGATGGTGGAGCTTGATGCTCCAGGTGCACGATGTGGAATCTCTACTTTGGACGGACTTTGAGAGACACTTCTGCTCAGAGTTCGTCCCAGCCACCCTCCGTGCGGTGCGCATTCAGGAGCATCTTCAGCTGCGGCAGGGCAGCTTGACTGTGGCCCAGTACACGACGAGATTTACTGATCTATCGCGCTACTCCACAGATATGGTACGAACCCGTTCTTTCGGACCCAGACCTTCGAGCAGGGACTGAGGCATGAGATCAGGGCTTCGATGATCTCCGTCAACATTCCGACGCAGGCAGAGGTGTTGGAGAGACCCCTTCTAGTGGAGAGTTTTCTCTCCGAGTAGGCTCCAGTGACAGGGCCCTCCGCAGGACGGCCCGTAGCAGGGTCTTCTGCAGTTGGCAGTAGACAGGTGACATAGAGATCCAAACGGGCCAGACCATCAGATGGGCAGTCACTGGATGAAGATTCGGTTGTGCGGGGCACACGAAGGAGAGCCAGCTACACGAGGGGCAGGCATTGCTACGCATGCGGCAGTCAAGGTCACATGGATCAAGACTGCTTGAATCGTATAATAGATGAGTAGCAGGTGGTAGAGGGACCTCCCAGACAGAGGTTCGGCCATGGAGGTCCGCAGGGTGCAGGCGGGCGAGGCAGAGGAGCTGGCCGAGTAGCAGGTGGTGGACGACGCTTCGAGGTGTTTCCACCACCACCACCAGAAGGTCCGCCCCGACCGCAGGGAGTTGGTGGACATGAGGGAGCTCAGCGTCTGGCAGCTGAGGCCTTCGATCATGGAGCTCTGGGAGCAAATGGACAGGAGCGGAACTAGTGGATACGTCTTTTGTACTTCTAGTTCCTTGTTGCTATTGTGTAGTGTCTTTGTATTATGAGCTACAATAATAAAAGACGCATACCTTTGTGATGTTTTCATTCCTGTCCTCTTTTGTGTTGTTACTAAGAGGTTCTAGTTTGACTGTTGACTTGACCGTCACTTGTGAGACATCTACTGGAGGAGACCCAGTTACCACACACTGATGCCGACAGTGTGACTCAACACTTGGAGGTGAGAGTAACAGTTGGATCTCTTGGTAGTAGCGTCGAGGCCTTACGACGTCATCCTTGGTATGGATTAGAATCATCCATGTCGGGATTGACTGTATTAGGCAAAGAACGTGGTTCATCCAAGGGATGAGACTGGATTTCTCTTATCAGACAAGAAGAAATCATTGCAGCTCTTGTGGGACCAGAGGTGGTCCAGGCCACAATAGAGATGGTCCAGGTCATCTAGGAGCGGATGAGGACAGCTCAGAGCCGGCATAAGTCATACGCTAATAGGAGGCGGAGGCCACTAGAGTTCGAGGATGGAGACCACATCTTCTTGCGTGTCTCACCTCGACGAGGATTACGAAGATTTGGCTAAGGCGGAAAGTTGTCTCCACGCTTCATCGGACCATTCCAGGTCCTCAGCAGGATTGGCGAGGTGGCTTATCGTCTGGCTCTACCACCTCAGTTGCACCGGGTGCACGACGTCTTCCACGTATCTCAGCTGAGGAGATACGTGCATGACCCGACGCACATAATTTACCATGGGGAGCTTGACGTTGATGATGGAGCGACTTTTAAGGAGGTTCCAGTCGAGATCGAGGATTGACAGGAGAGGGTCCTACGTGGACGGTCGATTCCTCTAGTGCGCATCAGATGGCAGCACGGGAACCTCCAGGAGTGCACTTGGGAGCGGGAGGCTCAGATGCGTGCTCAGTACCCTCATTTGTTTCCCTAGTTTTGATGTATCTTTATGGGGACGTAAAGCCCTGAGGTGGGAGTAATGTAAAGACCCGAAAAATTCAAGGGAAATTTTTTCTTAATTTTCTTTGGATTTTTACAAGAACACGGTTTCTGACGGCATCGGATTCCGAGGCCCGGTGTGCCCGGAATCAATTTCCGAAGTTTGGCTCTGGTACGCGTAGTGAACGAATGGGCGGGAATTTCTAATTTTTGAACCGGTGCTCGGAATCGAATTATGAAGGCACCGATGAACTCGCAACGCCGGTAATCGCTTAAGGGAACCTGTACCGTAGTTGCGTTTGTGCGGGTGAAGAAGTTAATTAATGGGGTTTAATCAAAAATGTAAATAAAATTGTTGAATCAATTTTATTTCATATCAATGTGGTTTATTTCTCCCATGGGAAGTTGGTGGTGGGGCCCACATTCACCCAACTTCCCATGGGTAGATAATTGAAAGGGTGGGGCCCACACGAACCCCCCACCTTTTCAAATCCCTTAACTCCTCTTAACCCCTCAACTTCCTACCTCCCCATTAACAAACTTTTATTAAATTTTTGACAACATGGTATAATTAATAAGGTGAGTTTCTTAATTTCAAACTCTTGAAATTAAAATGGTTAGGATTGTGTTAATAAAATAAGACATGGTCTTATTTTATTATTGTTAGAGATTTTCCACCTTGACAGGATTGGGAAGCCTGAAGTCTTCTTCTTCTTCAACCTCGACGAAGAACGTGAAGAACATCTCGGACTCCGACGAAGAACACCATTCTTCAACGAGGAACATCTCCGCCGAAGAACACGACATCTTCTTCCAGCGACGTTACCTCTTCGAACGCACCTCGACGACAACGGAATCGACGTTCTTTTTCCGCGATGCCCGACCTCCACGACGCTCGTCATCCGCGGCTCGATTGTCCTACAACGTTCCTGAACCGAGGTAGGGAATTTAAATTGTGATTGTTGGTGAACCCTCGTTTACTCCCTTCTAAATCTAAGAACGCGGATCAACTAAATATTATGTTGAACCGCGAAGATTAATTTGCGGGTTGGGATTATTGTTTTATTTATGTGTTTCTTTACGTGATTTCTCTTCCATATTTTATCCGCGTATTTTCGGACCGCTTGATATTGATTAACGGGGGGAGGCTGGACCGCACAAACACGGTCGCCCCCTCCCTTATTATTTATTTCTTGTCGTTGTGGATGGAAGGAAAGTGACATGGTGCCGTCGCACCGCACGGAATCGTGTGGTAAGAATGCGCGACATCGTCACGCCACACAATCAATTAATTTTTGAATCAATTCCGCAGCGCCGTCGCGTCGCGCCGAAAAACCGTAAAAGAATGGCGGTTGGAGTCGGGCCGTGGCGAAGGGGCGCGGCGCCATTGGGTCACTTTGGAAAACTACAAAGTTGACGCTATTCGTTTTGACATGCGGATTGACGGGCGACGACGAAGCAGGCCGCTTTGGCGTTTGAATTCCATCGCAGTGAAGTTCAGGTGCCGGGGGGACCATAGGCAAAGACGTCAGGAGAAACGGACCACAGGAGCGTGTCCGGTGGTCCACGGAAGGCGGCGGCGCCGGCGACTGGAGGCGGCGGCGCGCCGCCGGAGGGTCGGCGGCTGGCGGATCCGCCGCCGGCCTCAATTAGCGGCGGGCGGGGGAGTCGCGCACCCCGCTCCACGATTCGGCTCGGCCACGCAGGCCGGGTCGCGGCCGGCCGGTCAGGCCGGACCGAACCGAACTGAGCCGGACTGGGCGGGGCCCAGCCGGTTCAGACCCGGGTCGGGTCGACCTAGTTCGGGCCGACCCAGGGGGGGTCGGGCCGAGTCGGCCCAGGCCCAGGCCCCCTAATTTCGGACTACTTTTGGTCAAATGCCCATATCATGGGCTATGGACCTCCGATCGACGCACCGTCTATTGCGTAGCGATCCTCGGAATGAGACGGTCGTTTCAGTATATTGCACTCAAGGTTTCGGAATACTTTGTGTTCGGCCGGGTTGGTTTGTACACGAAACCAACCGGGCCCTCGGAGTGGAAACACTAATATCTTGAGCTTCGGACGTCCGATTGACGTGCCGACGACTTTGTTGAGTTCCTCTTAGTGAGACAGATATTTTGGCTCACTCCGCCTGAGGTTTGGACGCATGTGGAGTACAGTCGGGTTGGTTTTTCCTTAAAAACCAACCGGGCCCCTAGGACGAAAAAGCCAATAACTCTCAGGCCGGGCGTCCGATTGACGCGCCGTCTGCGACGTTGAGTTCCTGTTGACGATACTGAACTTTTGGATACATCAACTCTGGACCTTCTTTCAGTTGATGTATCAGCCTCTCGGCTCATGGAGCGGACCCTCCCGAACGAGCTTGCTGTGTTCGGGAACCCTAGTGCGACTGTGACTTCGACGACGACGACTGTGCAGAGATCCTCAGTGGACTGCGACGATGAAGAGTGCTGGACTTGTATCCTATGTGGGTCCCCGCTGTGCTGGTCTTGTATCCTATGTGGGTCCCAGCTTAGATGATTCAGTGCTGGTCTTGTATCCTATGTGGGTCCCAGCATAGATGAATCAATGAAGAGTGCTGGTCTTGTATCCTATGCTGGTCCCAGCTTAGATGATTCAATGATGGTCTTGTATACTATGTGGATCCCACCATAGATGAATCAATAAAGAGTTCTGGTCTTGTATCCTATGTGGTTCCCAGCATAGATGAATCAATGAAGACAGCTGGTCTTGTGACCTCAGTGGGTCCTATCTTAGATGTTTCAGTATCTATGTCTGATCATCTCATTCACCTTTTCGATGATGTATACCTGTGTGAGCTGAATCCTGTTTTCTTTCCTGTGTGGATTGTGTTGTGCTATCCTGTGTGGATTAAGTTTTGCTTTCCTGTGTGGAATACGTATACTTTCTTGTGTGGACTGAGTTATACATGGGCTTGGAGGTTGGAGCGTATTGGAATTGTTGACTTAGGTATATGTATGGGCATATACCTAAGCAGTGTCGATTGTTACTTCGTGATTGTATCTTTCCTTTGTGGTTTATCCTTTGTGGATTTTGGGAGACTTTCGGGGGGTCTCAGGATCCCTACTAAGTATCTTATACTCACCCCTGCACGGGCTATGCCCGCACTACGTTGTGTTGGTTGCAGACGATGGACAGTGTTGATCGTGGTTGAGGCTTGCAGAGTAGGACGGTACCTGGAGGAGGACCACTGGGCGGGACGTACCCGGAGCAGACGTCGGGACCCGAGGAGCAGTGGAGCTCTTTGTACCCACCCTTCAGGTGGTATTTCCAGTGGACAGCTCAGCGTAGCGGCTTTTACTTTTCAGTTGCTGTTTTCCCTTTCGAGTTGTACTTTACTTTCAGTTTGGGTTTGTATTCTGGCCCACTAACATTCTGCACTTACAGTTGTACTCTGTTTTTACTTAGTGTTTACTTTTTCCGCTTTCTTACTCTGAGGTGCTTGTTTACATTACAAAGGCAATGCCTTCCCTTTTACCGGGATTTACGCCTTGGTGCTAGTCGCCAGCCCCTGGCCTATGGAAGGCGGGCTTGGGGTAGTCACGGCACGGGCCCCGAGGACGGGTCGTGAAATATCCATTGTTCATTTCTGGTGTATTGGTATGGATCCTTCCAAAATGATGGGTTCCATTATATTTTCAAAATTCATTTATTATCATATGACTGCTTCTTTCTCATGTGAGTTTATTCACACTATCTATATTCTTTTTGGTGTATGTTTTATTGTAGATTAATATGGTAGTTCCATCTTAATTTTGTGGATTCTACATTATATAGTGTCAATTACACTTCAAAACTTAACTCATTTAATACTTTACCCTCTTAAATGTTCATATACATTTATGTTATGTTATACATTGGGGTGATGGTTACAAAACTAGTGATTTAAAATATCTGTAAAAAATATTGGGAACAAAACTATATAATCCATTTTCATTGACATTGAGAATTTTTATGAGAGTATAACTATAGATATTTCAATGTGAATAAACCATTGGAATATTTATTTAATTATTATTGTAATTTAGAAATCTATATCATGAGAACTATTTTGTAAAAATATTCACCAGGAGGTTCTATCATGAGCTCTCTCTATGAGGTTTCATATAGATCCTCTTGAAGAGGAATCCACTATGTTAATTCTTCTCAAGGCATATATTTGTGGTTCCATCATAATGTGATCTCATTGAGGTTAAATTTCAAGGACTCTATATAGATTCCCCCATAGATTTTTCTACCCATTGGAAGTTTTATACAAGAATAATTCCACACGAACTCCATTCATTGAGAGAGGCTTAGGAATCCCATCCAAATTGGAATCCCAATAAAATTTATATTGTAGGATTATGAATCAATCTCATTGAAAAATTATTCTATATGAAAATTTAGTTTTGTGAAGAACGTTTTCTCTATTTTACACTTCTCCATGAATCAATATAATTGGAACCATGGATGTTTAATTTTAAAGGAAGATAAATGTGGGTAATCAAAACTATTTAACATAAATTCCATCACTGAAGTTATTTTTATACGATGAATAATCCAAAATTACCTTCCCAACATCCACTTCCCATGATGCAAAATCAAATAACAATTACTATAAGGATTCCTCTAATTACACTATATGTACATGGTCTAGATAATATGCACATCATTGTGCATCCAATAAAAATTTATTAAATGAAAAATGGAATCATCCAAAGTTTTATTCATTAATATATAAAACCCATAGTATAACAACAATCATATATTCTATTAATAATTATGGCCACAATATTTAGGATATGGGTGAAGCATTTTTATTTTCATTTTTCCCAACATGGTTGACCTATATCTAGAAATTGATTAGTCTTAAAGCTAGTTGGATACGTTGCATCATTATAATTAGAGACAAATATGTAATGGCCTCTTATCTAATATAATACCCAAAACATCCAACCATTAACTTTGTCACCAATTAGGTCATGTGTTTTTTAGGAACATTAATTCATGTTTCTCATAAGAATGATTCATAAAAAATATTCCTAAGAAATATGTTTTTGTAACATGTTGATATCCTATGTAATAACTATTTCAATTGGAAATATTCTATATGGGACAATATTCCCACTTTAGGAAATATTCTCCAGGAAACACAGATCCATTCTAGAATATTCCCCAGAAGAGGCCCATATTTCTTAATGGTTGTATATACCATATGTGATAAGATAAATAGGGATTCTATTACCTGAGTACAATGAAAAACATTGGTAATATTATTTCTCCTAGTATTCAAAGGTTCCTTCCATTAAACTATATATTATACTTCCATACCACACGATTTTAAACTTAATGGTTTGGTCTACTCAGATAGTTTTAAATTCTTCAACTCAAACTACCCATGATTCAATTTCTACTAACATAGAATCATTAGAATAATCATTATTATTTAATCCTAATAAAAAATATGTCCCAGATGCATGACCATAACAAAAATAATAATTTATCAAAGGATGTGTATTCTTAAAGGGAATCATTATGTACTTTTTTAGATGGACATAAGATAGATGATGTGTCCAATCAGAAAACACAAAATTAAAAGGGTTTTTATTCACTTAATTGGGATATATAGGAATATACTTTCATTTCCCCAATCCCAACACCTCAATAAAAATATCATCTTATGTTTTGGAAAAATATCTGACCACAAAACTATGTGACTAAAAACCCTATAATAAACATATTTTGATATAAATGTCGGTAACATATGATATATAACTATGTTTATATAGTTTCAAAACATGTCCAATATAGAGATGTTGAAATAGATGCATGCCATAAATGGAAAACTAGAACGTATTTCATTCATCACATTATAGGATTAGGGAATGAATCATTAAAATAATTTAAATATTTAAAAGATTACAAAAGTATGAATAAATACCCCCAAAAATAATGTGATGGTCATAACATCACATATCTTTGAACAACACAACACATAAGTTTCATTGTTAATTTGTATAAAACATAATATCATTGGAAGTTATGTTTTTATTAAAAATCATACCTAGAATTTGAAACATAGTGGTGAAACATATGTTAATATTGTAAATTTGAAACAAACCATCTGACCATGAACATACATGATATTCTTTACTGGAAGGATTCTTGTTTTATGTTATGGATTCATGTTGGAAATTTAGTAACCTTCTATAAGATCAATTAATTCCAAACATAGTACCATATATTATATCATCAATTGTTATGTTTTGAGGATAGATGGTAATTACCATGGAGTTCCATAGAGTATTATATACAACAAATTGATTTTACAAACAGATTACTAATAAATAATAATGGATATGGCCCCATAAAGGTGGATGAAATGAATCTTTATCATAGTGAATTCAACATCATCTGATGGATATATAGTAGATGAATTATGAAATCAATGATAATATTGAACACTATGGGATATCATGAAAGAGAATCTCTGAGATAAAGCCCCATAGACCATACCACCATTGAAGGGGTGTGGTAATGCTAGTGGAAAATCTAGTAGCACTAGTCACCTCATTAAGAGACATTTGAATCCAACCCCAAGATTGAAAAAATACAAACAAAAATTCCTTTGCAGATATATTATAATATGAGGAATAAATCTCATAATCTATATAGGAGTTCAAAAATGGGATCTTTCTAGCCAATGTCATTTTGCAAAAAAATTATGTGACTTGATTTCCTTAAGTATATACTATAGAGACTGTAACACCAGAGACTTTTATTTTATACAAATCATCAAAGGAATCTCTTTCTACACAACACTTGCTTGACTTTCTTTACACGAAATCACGACCTTCCTCGATAGCTTGCGTCGTACGCAATACCGAGTTTCACTAAACAACGATATACTATTAAAATATTATTAAAACTAGCCGTTATGAATAGTAATAACAACTTTTTGAATTTTTATAAATTTTATTTTTCAAAATGGACTTCATTTTTGGATTCGGAATATCGAAATTATCTTAGGGTGAAATTTTGGTATTTTTCTGAAAACTTTCAATTTTTGATGAATAGTGAAACCACTAAGTAGTAGTTAAAAAAAACTGAATTTTTCATAAAACTTAATTTTACCGCTTCTGTGAGTGGAATTTCAAAAATCCGAGAGACACGGTTGATGTCAGTAAGTAAAATGCGGTTCAATGAGATAAAAATAATTTTTGGTGAATAGTAACTTTTTTACTTTTATTTACCACAGTTAAAAGTAAATAGGGTAATTAAGGGTAAAAATGATATTATTATTACCCTAACACATGTCCTAATTCTATTGTATAAGTTTAATTCGACCAAAAACAAACTTAGGAATAAAATATGACCATTTAGGCCCACTTGGATTAGATTAGGACATTTATTATTAATTTATTTAAAGAAGGGTTAAAATAGTTAAAATCATAGTTTAATAAATAAATCATTTTTAATATAGGGTTATACATAAGATAAATTCGACTATAAATATTACATAGAAAGATAAAAATATTTCCTAAATAATGATATTTTATTTTTAATTTTTAGACTTTAAATAATTTAATTTATTTATGACACAAATATGATGCAGTAATTATCTTATTAATTAAATATTAACATAATTGGTGTTATAAATACCCAAATAAATATAATTTGAGACTTTTGATGAATTAAACTAATTTTCTAGGTTAATATGACATGTTAGTATTGATTTGATTAACCTTTTTTGAACTAATCATTATGTTATGATTTTCACAAAAATCAATTACTAAATAGTGT
This sequence comes from Viscum album, assembly GCA_963277665.1. Taxonomy (NCBI): domain Eukaryota; kingdom Viridiplantae; phylum Streptophyta; class Magnoliopsida; order Santalales; family Viscaceae; genus Viscum; species Viscum album. The sequence goes on from OY728136.1 coordinate 965,586,929, forward strand.
CAAAATTGACATAAAATAGTTTTTGAAGTAAATATTATATTAGTAATTGTTATTTTATTCCTAAAATTCTAAGGCTCGGACAAATGACTTAGATAAGGTTATATATATTAATAATAAACAACTTGGGGTTCGTTTGGCTGCTTATAGTATGTTTATTAACCATATAGTATAAGAACACAAGAAGACACGGTGAAAGTAAAATTATTTATCTTAATGTTAAATCTAAATGATAAGGTTCAAATAGGAACCTAAACTTGTCTAAATTCTATTGGATGAGCGTATTTCGACCCATATCCACCTTATCTTCGAAATATATCAATTTGGAGCTATTTAAAACCGAAATTGAGTTTATAATAAAATAATATTTTTAGTTTTTCCAAAGGAGCCCCTCTCCTCCCTTATAAAAGGGCACCTCCTCCCCCTCTTCCTCACACCACATTGAGCATTCATGCTCAGCCAACCCCTGCCAAGTTTTCCTCTCCACTTCCCTAGAGACATCCTAGAGGTCCTGGTCTTCTTCAAAGACCAATTTTAGTTCCCTAAAAGGAGGTCTCAAAGAAGCACTTCAAAGAAGAGGTAATGTCTGTTACCGATTCTTTCATCTTTATTTCTTCTTCGACTTCTTCTTATTTAGTTGTTTCATTATGAAGTAATAACATCAGTATCACTCATATACTGATATGTTATTATAAGTACGAAACAACCCTATTTCACCATCTAACCATCCTACGGAAAATGAAATCACCGCGCGTGCGTACGTACGGAATACCGTCTCCACGCCGTGGTGTAATCTATTTTCCACCACCACCTTACTTGGATGGGTATAATGATGTAAATAAATAAAATATATGATTATTTTAAAGTGATATTGATTCTGAAATAGTATACATACACTCCAATACAATTACACGATCATGGGAACGATATCATCGCTCGTGTGTACGTACAGAATACCGTCTCCACGATGTGATGCAATTCATTCTACATGATCTTCCTTGCATAATGATTATATAAATGAATTTAATGAATAAATATTATATATAGTACATTAATACCATTCTGTAAATGATTTATCTATAACCTAAAGAGAAGAATAAGAATTTATTCGACAAAACACGCATAAGACCAAAAAGTTATAAACACCCGAATAAAAAGTTGCAATGAAATATTACTACTAAGAAGCTAAGAATATGACCATACATGATATCATAAAAATAAGTATGATTCTGTATTAAGTCAATAACAATATTTAAATCATTATACATGAGGTTCGAACACTTTCGAAGCAAATCGGACCTAAGGTAAGGGAAATATCACAATCTCATTTTTATCTGAGATTGTTTATACTTTGGTATTTACTGGGGTGTATTTTATCATACACATCCATTTTTCCTCAATATTTAATATTTATATCCTTCTACAATATTTTATATCCAATTTTACCCTTCTATGAGTTTTTAGTAAAAGATATGAAAGGAATCTTTTGTCGTTTTTCGTACGAGGTATTTTTTAACTTTTCCGACAAAAGTACGAGAAGAATGTTTTTTTAACTTATATGACATGAATGAATTTTTAAAACATTATTTCCAAGAATATTCCTTAACAAGTTTTCATGTTTATTTTTAATCAACTTATTTTAGTTTAGAATTGTATGACATGTTAAGAAAGTAAAAATGTTTTTGAAGTAGAAAGGGTATTTTCCTCATGAATGGAGTTCAAGTGCTTTATCAAAATTATTTTCCATCTAAGATAATCCAGGGTTCTGTTTATATCCCTATTATTACATTGATTTGATTATGTTGTGATGGAATTATTATTATGAATTCCTTTATCTTATATGAATTCTTTTATGATGTCATGTTGTTTAAGAATCCCATTTTTATTACATGGGTTATGCTATGATGTATGGTTTATGATTTTGTGGCACACATAAGAATGGTATCATTATGAGATGGGTGGGAACTATATCTCCCTCCAATGCATTGGGTAATGATTTTATATCTCCTGAGATAGACATTGCTGGAACGACAAGTTAAACCGGTTCAGTGAAATAGGACTGAAACGAGGAGTGAACTCGGTTCAGAAATGGACTTTGTCCACTAAGATAGTCTTGGAAATGAGTCTTGACTAACAAGAAATGATTCTCTATGATTATGTGTGTATTCCACAAAGTTTCATGTTTTATGATATGATTATTGGGAATAAATTTCACTACTATGATTTATCCCATGTTATGAAATTATGATTTCTTTTGCAGGTTAAGATTTCCAAAAGTTATGTTTTTATGTATATGATGTGATTGACATTTCTTTTGTTTACCCTTACTGAGCATTTGAGCTCACCCTTTTGTATGTTTTCTTTCCCCAGGTCAGGAATAATGTTATTATGTAAGATATGCCAAAAGGGACTATAGATATGATGAAATAAATCGGAGACAGTGTAGACGCTTTATGAACCAGTTGTTTATGTTTCCCAGTTTCTAAAGACATTATAACTATACGGTCCTTTCCTGGTATTGTTATAAGTTGTAATAAGTGTGCTTTAATTATGAATTAATAACAATGTATGTAATGTATGGGTCGTTATAGTTGGTATCAGAGGAAAGGTATAGTCAACCTTTGGAAACTAGGCTGTGAAAGCCTTATTAAGAACCCTAAGGATAAGTCTAAGCATAAAACACTATCTTAGTGTTTTAGAAATGGCCATGAATAACCTAGGATACGATCTTAAGTGTGAAATTTTATTATTGATTATGTGGTTTTCATATTATAATTAGTGTTTCTCACACTATTCTTCTAGGTTTTAGTCAATGGCTGGAACCCGAAGGAACCGTGTTAATGCAGAATGTGACAGGCAATGCAATGATTTTCCCCCTGAGAAACCAAACGTTATGGGAGCTGGAATGCAAAATCTTGTAGCCATGCTCACACAAATTTCTCAAGCTATGAATCATGCAAGACTTCCAAACGATCAAAGGAAGGAGCAACATTCTGTTTAATCCTTCATGAGGCAGCGTCCACCTTCATTCAACGGGTCTACTAATCCATTAGTTGCTGAACAATGGATTAGTACTACTGAAAAGATATTTTCAGTTCATCAATGTTCTGAACATGATAAAGTCATCTTAGCAGTGTATCGTTTGGAAGGTGATGCTGATCAGCGGTGGAATCTTATCAAGAATACAAGGCCAAGTGATGAAATTGAGTCCATGGAATGGGACGAGTTCAAGAACTTATTTTTCAATAAGTACTTCCCTCGTATTCTCCGAACAAAGATGGAGAAAGAGTTTCTTGAACTGAAGCAAAAGGATGATGAATCTGTTGGTATCTATGAACCAAATTTAACAAGACTTGCAAGGTACACTTCTGGTATTATTATCCAACCTGAGAGTAAGATCGATCAATTCTTTAGTGGCTTAAAACCAAGTCATCGAAGGGCATTAGCCATAAGGGACTTCAATAGCTACAACGAAATCATTCTATGTGCTCTCAAAGTTGAGATGGAGATTGGATTAACCCATCAGTCATATGGGTTTGATAAGAAGAGGAAAATGGAATTCAAAGGAAAATCCAAAGAGCACACTGAAAAGAAGATGAGCTTTCCCTTATTCTCAATATGTGGAAAGGAACATGGAGGGAGTTGTCTTAAAGGGACAAGTAAATGTTTCAAATGTGGAAAGGAAGGTCATAGGGAATTTGAATTCCGCAATGATGGGAAGAAGATGTCTAGTGATGCAAACAAAGGAAGGGACGCACAGAATGAACCTACTACACTTCAATGTTTCAAGTGCAAGGAGATGGGGCATTATGCCAATAAATGCCCAAATCCATGGGTTGATGATGATGATCGACGTCAACAAACCCTTAAGGCTAAAGACAAAGGAATGTCACATTCAATTTCTATCAGTGATGTGGAGTACGATAACGATGTGGTGAAAGGTACACTTGCCATCCACTCTAAAGTAGAAAATGTTTTATTTGATTCTGGATCCACCCACTCCTTTATTTCAGAATATTCTTCTAAGGATATCACCATATTACCTCAACAATTAGACGTTGAGTTAGCTGTGACAACCCCTAATGGCACAACAGTCTCATCAAAAGTTTATAATTCTTCTCTGATTGATGTTTGTGGGAAAGTGCTTCCTGCAAATATTGTGATCCTTCCTATAGTTGAATTTTATGTGATTCTTGGCATGGATTGGATTTCTTTATATGGATCTCATATCAATTTCCAAAGAAGGGAAGTCACATTTCATAGTCCAGATCAATCTATGATTTTCTATCAATGCAAGGATGAACAGAACCTTCCAGTGGAAATTTCTTCCATCTTATGGGTCTTGATTCCACTAAATGAAGGTTATTTATCTCAAATGGTTGGTGAGAAACTCATGATTAAGAATATTCCCACTGTACGGGAGTTTGATGATGTCTTTACAGAGGAATTATCGGGTCTTCCACCAAATCGTGAAGTTGAGTTTTCAATAGAACTCGTACCGGGTGCTTTGCCTATTTCAAAGACACCTTATATAATGGCCCCAAATGAGTTGCAGAAATTGAAGAAGCAACTCCAAGAGAATCTTGATAAGGGGTTCATAATCCCTAGTGCGTCACCTTGGGGAGCACCTGTTCTGTTTGTTAAGAAGAAAGATGGATCAATGAGACCTTGAATTGATTATAGAGAACTTAACAAGATCACTATGAAGAAAAAATATCCTCTCCCGCACATTGATGACCTATTTGACCAACTACACAGAGCTCAATACATTTCCAAGATTGATCTTCGTTCAGGGTATCATCAATTAAGGGTCAAAAGGGAGGATATACCACAGATGGCTTTCCGTACAAGGTATGGACACTATGAATTTATAGTGATGCCATTTGGTCTTACTAATTCCCCTACTATCTTCATGGATCTGATGAATAGAGTCTTTAGAGACTATCTTGATCAGTTTGTGGTAGTCTTTATAGACGATATTCTTGTCTATTCAAAGAGCAAGGATGAACATGATGATCACTTGAGAATTATACTGAAGACCCTGAGAAAGGAGAATCTTTATGCCAAATTTACCAAGTGTGAATTTCAGCTTAAAAAAGTTTCATTTTTGGGTCACATAATCTCAAAAGAGGGGATATTTGTGGATCCAGCAAAAACAGAGGTTATCGAAAGATGGTCGAGACCAACAACAGTAACTGAGATCCGATGTTTTCTTGGTTTTGCTGGATATTATCGACGTTTTGTGAATGATTTTTCACGATTATCTAATCCACACACCAAGTTGACTCGGAAAGGAGTTAAGTTTGTTTGGATAGAGGAATGTGAAGAGAATTTCAAGGAGTTGAAAAGAAGGTTATCCAGTGCACCTGTACTCACACTTCCTTGTAGTGGAGAAAGGTTTGTGATCTACAGTGATGCATCCAAGAAGGGACTGGGATGTGTTCTCATGCAAAATGATATGGTGATAGCTTATGCTTCACGACAGTTAAAAATAAATGAGAAAAATTACCCAACTCATGATTTGGAGTTAGCAGCGGTAATCTTTGCATTAATGATTTGGAGGCATTATCTTTATGGAGAAAGGTGTGACATTTATACTGATCATAAAAGTTTAAAGTATATTTTTACACAAAATGAGCTGAATATGCGCCAAAGAAGATGGTTGGAGCTGATTAAGGATTACGACTGCTCAATCCATTACCACCCAGGCAAAGCAAACAAGGTGGAAGATGCATTAAGTCGACAAGACCATGCCAGTTTATCCATGATGAGGATCACAAAAGATCCAATATTTATGGATTTACAAAGGATGGATCTTGGAATTATAATGGAAGGGGGAAAATAGCATCTTTCTCAAATGAATGTTCAACCATCTATACATGTGAAGATTAAAGAGGCACAGAAAGAAGATATAGAGTTACAAAAGAAGGTGAGAAATGTTCCTGAATTCAACCTTGATTTTGATGGGATAATAAAGTTCAGGAATCGGGTTTCTGTTCCTCCCATCCCCGAATTAAAGAAGGAGCTGCTGGATGAGGCTCATAGTTCTTCATTCTCTATTCATCCTGGAAGCACAAAGATGTATAGGGACCTGAAAGAGTACTTCTGGTGGGATGGCATGAAAAGAGATGTTGCTGAATATGTCTCTCGATGCTTGGTTTGTCAGCAAGTTAAAGCTGAGAGACAGAAGTCTAAGGGGATGTTACAACCATTACCCATACCCGAATGGAAATGGGAAAACATCACTATGGAATTTGTCACCGGACTTCCTAAAACATCCAAATGAAATGATACTATCTGGGTCATAGTTGATTGTCTTACAAAGTCTGCACACTTCATCGCTATTAGAGAGGATTTCTCTCTAGATCAGCTTGCCAGGATATATGTGAAGGAAGTGGTAAGATTGCATGGAGTACCACTTTCTATTATATCTGATCGGGATCCGAGATTTACCACGAAGTTTGGGCGAAGTCTTCAGCATACTCTGGATACAGAGTTGAGTTTTAGCACTGCTTATCATCCTCAGACAGACGGTCAGTCTGAGAGAACAATTCAAACTCTAGAAGATATGTTGAGAGCTTGCTCTATAGAATTCAAAGGTGGTTGGGATCAACACCTACCTTTGGTGGAATTTTCTTATAATAATAGCTTTCACTCTAGTATTTTGATGGCTCCTTATGAAGCTCTCTGTGGAAAGAAATGCTGGAATCCTTCTTGCTGGGATGAAGTTGGGGAAAGAAAGCTATTAGGACCAGATCTCGCTGATGAAATGGCAGAAAAGTACAGATCTAATCAACAACACATAAGACCAGCTCAGAGTCCGCAGAAAAGTTATGCCGAAAACCGATGAAAGGACCTAGAGATTGAAGTGGGTGATAAAGTGTTTTACGAATATCTCCCTGGAAGAGGGTCATGAGATTTGGAAAGAAGGGGAAGTTGAGCACTAGATATATCGGTCCTTTCGAAATACTGGATCGTGTTGGGAAGGTAGCTTACTGATTGGATCTTCCACCGAATCTCTCTCAAGTTCACGATGTGTTCCATGTATCTCTCCTGAGAAAGTACGTACCTGATCCTTCACATGTCCTCAGCTCAGAAGTTGTACCGCTTGAGCAAGATCTTTCTTATGAAGAACAGCCGACAGAGATTCTGTATAGTAGCGAAAAAGTCCTACGAAACAAGACCACTTGATTGGTTAAAGTTTTATGGAGGAACCACCAATTAGAAGAAGATACATGGGAGCTTGAGGATATGATGAGGGAGAGGTATCCTCATCTGTTTGTTACAATGTGACGAATTTTGAGGGCGAAATTCATTTTAAGGGGGGTAGAATATAACACCCGAGAATTTTATGTTTTATAAATCTTCAAAGGAATATTTTTCTACACAACACATGCTTGACATGCTTTACACGAAATCACGACCTTCCTCGATAGCTTGCATCGTACGCAATACCGAGTTTCACTAAACAATGATATACTATTAAAATATTATTAAAACTAGCCGTTATGAATAGTAATAACCAATTTTTGAAATTTTATAAATTTTATTTTTCAAAATTGACTTCATTTTTGGATTCGGAATATCGAAATTAGCTTAGGGTAAAATTTTGGTATTTTTCTGAAAACTTTCAATTTTTGATGAATAGTGAAACCACTAAGTGGTAGTAAAAAAAACTGAATTTTTTATAAAACATAATTTTACCGCTTCTGTGAGTGGAATTTAAAAAATCCGAGAGACACGGTTGATGTCAGTAAGTAAAATGTGGTTCAATGAGATGAAAATAATTTTTGGCGAATAGTAACTTTTTTACTTTTATTTACCACGGTTAAAAGTAAATAGAGTAATTAAGGGTAAAAATGATATTATTATTACCCTAACACATGTACTAATTCTATTGGATAAGTGTAATTAGACCAAAAACAAAATTAGGAATAAAATATGACCATTTAGGACCACTTGGATTAGATTAGGACATTTATTATTAATTTATTTAAAGAAGGGTTAAAATAGTTAAAATCAAAGTTTAATTACTAAATCATTTTTAATATAGAGTTATAAATAAGATAAATTAGACTATAAATATTCATTATAAAGCTAAAAAAATTTCCTACATAATGATATTTTATTTGTAATTTTTAGACTTTAAATAATTTAATTTATTTATGACACAAAGATGATGCAGTAATTATCTTATCAATGAAATATTGACATAATTGATGTTATAAATACCCAAATAAATATAATTTTAGACTTTTTATGAATTAAACTCATTTTCTAGCTTAATATGACATGTTAGTATTGATTTAATAAACTTTTTTCGAACTAATCATTCTGTTATGATTTTCACAAAAATCAATTACTAAATAGTGTCAAAATTGACATAAAATAGTTTTTAAAATAAATATTATATTATTAATTGTTTATTAATTTATAAAAATATAAGGCTCGGCCAAATGACTTAGATAAGGTTATATATATTAATAATAAACATCTTGGGGTTCGTTTGGCTTCTTATAGTTAGTTTATTAACCTTATAGTATAAGAACACAAGAAGACACGGCAAAAGTAAAATTATTTAACTTAATGTTAAATCTAAATGATTAGGTTAAAATAGGAACCTAAACATGTCTAAATTCTATAGGATGAGAGTATTTCGACCCATCCCCACCTTATCTTATAAATATATCAATTTGAAGCTATTTAAAACCGAACTTGACTTTATAATAAAATAATATTTTTAGTTTATCCAAAGGAGCCCCTCTCCTCCCTTATAAATGGGCACCTCCTCCCCCTCTTCCTCGCACCAAATTGAGCCTTCAAGCTCATCCCACCCCTACCACTTTCTCCTATACACTTCCCTAGAGACATCATATAGGTCATGGTCTTCTTCAAAGACCAATTTGAGTGCCGTAAAAGGAGGTCTCAAGAAGCACTTCAAAGAAGAGTTAATGTCCGTTACCGATTCTTTGATCTTTATTTCTTCTAAAAATTCTTCTTCTTTAGTTGTTTCATTATGAAGTAATAACATCAGTATCACTAATATAATGATATGTTATTATAATTATGAAACAACCCTATTTCACCATCTATCCATCCTACGGAAAATGAAATCACCGCGCGTGCATACGTATTGAATACCCTCTCCACGCCGTGGTGTAATCTATTTTCCACCAGCACCTTACATGGATGGTTATAATGATGTAAATAATTACTATATATGATTATTGTAAAGAGATATTGATTCTGAAATAGTATACATACACTCCAATACAATTCCATGATCATGGGAATGATATCATCGCTCTTGTGTACGTATGGAATACCATCTCCACGATGTGATATGATTTGTTCTACATGATCTTCATTGCATAATGATTATATAAATGAACTGAATGAATAAATATGATATATAGTACATTAATAACATTCTGTAAATGATGTATCTGTAACCTAAAGATAAGAATAAGAATTTATTTGACAAAACACGCATAAGAACAAAAAGTTATAAACACCCGAATAACAAGTTGCAATGAAATATTACTCCTAAGAAGCAAAGAATATGACCATATATGATATCATAAAAATAAGTATGATTATGGAATAAGTCAATAACATTATTTAAATCATTATACAGGAGGTTCAGACACTTACGAAGCAAATCGAACCTAAGGTAAGGGAAATATCACAATCTCATTTTTATCCGAGATTGTTTATACTTTGGTATTTACTAGGGTGTATTTTATCATCCACATCCATGTTTCCCCAATATGTAATATTTATATCATTCTAAAATATTTTATATCCAATTTTACCCTTCTATGAGTTTTTAGTAAAAGATATGAAAGGAATCTTTTGTCGTTTTTCATACGAGGTATTTTTTGACTTTTCCGACAAAAGTACGAGAAGAATGTTTTTTAACATATACGGTATGAATGGATTTTTAAAACATTATTTCCAAGAAGCTTCCATAACATGTTTTCAAGTTTATTTTTAATCAAATTCTTTTAGTTTATAATTGTATGACATGTTAAGAAAGGAAAAATGTTTTTGAAGTAGAAAGGATATTTTCCTCAAGAATGGAGTTCAAGTGCTTTATCAAAATTATTTTCCATCTAAGATAATATAGGGTTCTGTTTATATCCCTATTGTTACATTGATTTGATTATGTTGTGATGGAATTATTTTTATGAATTCCTTTATCTTATATGAATTGTTTTATGATGTCATGTTGTTTAAGAATCCCATTTTTATTACATGGTTTATGCTATGATGTATGGTTTATGATTTTGTGGCACACATAAGAATGGTATCATTATGAGATGGGTGGGACCTATATCTCCCTCCAATGCATTGGGTAATGATTTTATATCTCATGAGATAGGCATGGCTAGAACGGCAGGTTCAACCGGTTCAGTAAAACAGGACTGAAACGAGGAGTGAACTTAGTTCATAAATGGACTTTGTCCACTAAGATAATCTTGGCAATGAGTCTTTACTAACAAGAAATGATTCTCTATGATTATGTGTTTATTCCACAAAGTTTCATGTTTTACGATATGATTATTGGGATTACATTTCACTACCATGATTTATCCCATGTTATGAAATTATGATTTCTTTTGCAGGTTAAGATTTCCAAAAGTTATGTTCTTATGTATATGATGTGATTGACATTTCTTTTGTTTACCCTTACTAAGCATTTGAGCTCACCCTTTTGTATGTTTTCTTTCCCTAGGTCAGGAAGAAGGTTATTAAGTAAGATATGCCAAAAGGGACTATAGATATGATGAAATAAATGGGAGACAGTGTAGACTCTTTATAAACCAGTTGTTTATGTTTCCCAGTTTCTAAAGACACTATACCTATACGGTCCTTTCCTGGTTTTGTTATATGTTGTAATAAGTGTGCTTCAATTCAGAAGTAATAACAATGTATGTAATATACGGGTCGTTATAGAGACAGATCCATATATCCTGACACTTTTCCCACAAAATAGAGAATCAAATATAAGGACTATTTAAGGGAAGTATACATGAATGGGATAATAATATAATCATGTTCTTATTAGATAATGATTTAATAATATCCTAATTGATGCTGAGGAAATGGATTTTATACCATGTCACACATCCCACTTATTCATTTATATACAAAATATGATATGCTACACCTATCAACATATTCAAAAAGAAATATTTATAAAGACCCAAATGCCTATATTGCTAAAAACTATGGGATCCCATCGGTATAACCTAAAATTTTCTTTGGATAAAGAACATACTAACAACACATTTAAAATTATTGATAAATCATGGTGAATAATATGAATAGGTATGATTGTGTATCCAATATCATAAATGATATTACTATTGTAACATGGAAGAAATTAATTGCAATGTTCACTTCCCTAACATTTCTAATGTTGTTTACCCACATATCCTATGAGTCACTTATAGATATTCAAATATGCCAAATCTAAATAGATAGGAAATATAACATGTAATTAATAAAAAAAATATTAAATTTAAAATACTCTTAAAATTAATTAATACCAAAAAAAAAAATTGTAGTAAAAATTGACGAGTTCACTAAAATTATTGTTCGTACCATTGAGGTATATGATCGTACTCTGATAGTTTATGAAAACCTTAAGTGGGATAAAAAACCCATTTGTTTTAAAACATTTATATAATTTATTAGATTTTACATAATTAATATATAGAATTTTTCATATTCTTATAATGGTTCGTAAGTGATCACCTTAGATGGTTCATATACATGAATGATATTAACAACATTATATGAATTCAAAAATTAGTGAGTTTTTTAACATGGTAATCCAATGAAGTGGATATAGAAGGACATCCCTCTAATGGAAATTTAGATCCCAAGAATACTATTGTATCCCTATACATGATAACAATGATTTAATTGAGGTCCATTAAAATCTTTTCATAGTGGCCTTGTAACTTTTAAAATTATCATAAATTGTAGAAAATATCTAGAATCATAGATATATTAAATGTAGTTCTAGCATAAATGGCTCATGATTTTTTAATAGTATTACCTCCATAAATTTCTCTTTCATTACAAATTGATTATCGACCAAGGGGGTTCAATATATGGTGTAAGATATGATTCTCCACATTGTAGATTTAAGTTAAATAGGTAAAAAGGTCCTCCTCTAACTAATCCATCAATGATTGTAACCCCAAATTACATCCACATAGAATTCAACCCAATAATCATGAAATTTATTCTAATGTTTATTAAGGAATATTTACATAGTATAATTTTATCTCTTCATGGAAGAAGGCCTTAAAATATATCAAAACCTAAAAAAATACCTGACTTTGGGGGACACATGGATCTTTCATTATAACAATACTAGGCGCCTCACTACTAAATAGAGATATGCCATGTTGAATAACTAATAATAAATTTTTATAAACATCACCTATGTGTCCCTTGAATTACATATACAATGATAAATAAATAAAGGTTCCACCCAGTACCACACTTTGAGATAGATTGCTGGGAAAATGGAATCTACAACCAGATAATGATATAAAATTATTCTCTAAGGATGAGTTCAATTATAAGTCCATATAGTAATATTTATACACAAATAAAATAATATTCATTTACAACCCCAATCACACCATTAAATATGATATTATGATGATTATGAAGTAATAATTCCTTTTTCATCTATATCAAAATAATTTTATAACTCATAATTACATCAAAATAAATCATATAGTTTTAGGTGAGTTCATGAAACCCCTGAAAGTGGTGATTGAGATTGTCTATGATGTAGATTTCATTGACTCATTAGTGAAAAGAAAACCAAATTTTGTGAAAGAACTGAGGTTTTCCCCAATATTGTATCATAATATTAATTAAGGATCTCCACTAGAAAATAGTTGATTCCAAACATTACATGAGTGTCGTAGGGTTGAGTAATTATAGAACATAATACAATAATCAAAATAATAAAAAAACATAGTCTAATGTTTATGGAAATAGAAAACACATCACCTAATGAAATGACCCGTACTAGAGTTTTCAGACAATCCAATTAAATTCATCCATCCTGAGATCCTAAAAATGAATAAATGGTGGGAGGATTGCATTTATAGGCTTTTGAAACATATTTCCATGAAAAAAATACAATCTATTTACTTGAGGAATGATACGTAGATAACTACAAATAAACATTTAGAAAATACAATATCAAACACATAACATGAATTATATCCAACACATCGTCTAGTCAAATATCAATAAGTAAATAAAGGATATAGATACAACTTATTTGGTAGATGTTGAGAATAAACACAGACAACATATCTAGGGACATTTTTACCATCACCACAACCCAATGATCATTTTATCTATGAAAAATTAGGGAAAGGATAATTTTAGGACCAATTAAACCAATGTTCATGGTGATTTATTAATTAATACCCCTCATTGTCCACATAATTTTATATTTTCTCATTAGAGAGGTAGTACATAAGAAACACCCTAATATTTCCCTTCCATATATCTATCATTTCCTTTATAAAAACTACCTGCATTAAAAATTAGTTGGGATAATATACTTAGTTACATCTATTAGAGTGGGAAGATGAAGCCCCATACGGTCCATAACCCAATATTTTCCTAAAAACATGGAATAGTTTTGGGGATTCCAACTTACATCTTTATGGCTATTTGTATAGAAATTTTCCCATCACAACTATAATGTATATGAGGATATAATTATTGCAAAATATTATTTTTTTTAAAAATATCATTGGATTATCATTTACATTAACCAAAAAACCATGACCATATTGAAAATTACCATGATAAGGATAAATTCATATGATATATGGTTCGTAGAAAAATCATTGATAATGTAATCCATACCATGAATTAGTGGAAACTGGATATCTGGGAGTCCCATAATATATTTTTTTCTCATACACTATGAGATATTTTCCCAAAGAGATTAAAAATTTTGTTTATAAATCCATAACCGACCCCTAAATAAGTGAAGTAATAAATCATTATTGTAATTAATTATTTTCCAAATATGATTTTGAGATAAATAAATAAAAAATCAATATAAAACTATACGTAGTTAATTATTTGGTTTGGTTTATCTCCCACACTAAATCGTATATAGAAAAAATTAGGAAAATCCTTCAATGAAAAGAAATATGACAGAAAATGAAGAATAGTTCCTAGTAATCCAACTGTTATTGCTTCTATGAATGTAATCTATTTTGACAAGATCAAAAATGATATTCCATGTGTATCCTTGAAAAGGGTTTAAATTAAAATTATTTTAATGAAACTACTTAAGAATTATCTGTTTTGATATCAATAACAAACACAAGAAATTTTAACCTATTAGGATCTTCCGACTATCGCACTTATGAATTAACATAGATTACTATATCAAAAGAACTGATTTATTCACAATATCCATTTGTGATCAAATGGAGGAATGTGTTGCGTTACATGCACTATTATAGGCTAAAGCTACAGTGTATCCCAATTATGTTGATGATAAACAACCAGTACATATATTTTGGAATCTTTAATTCTAGGAAATTAATGAAATAATGGTCCAAAATAAATAAATTTGACATGATGGGAATCAATTTGGACTTATTAGTAGAACACTAAAACAAAATAAACAAATTGATAAATCATACAGACTATAATAGGTCGATAATTCCTATTATTAGTAGTATATTAGGTTAGATTTTTGTAGGTAGGGAAGACCCCTTCCAAAAACTCCTTTAATAATTTTAATCCATGTTAGGAATTATAAAATTAATTGATCTATAAACTTTCAAGAACTATAAAAATTATACGACCTCATTTTTATTACATGAAAGAAATTATATATATTATTCATGAATAAGACATCTATACATGATATGAGGACTATATATATATATATATAATATGATGAGTTATAGAATCCTATAAACCCATTAAAATATCTTAGGGATTTTTTGATATTATAACCAGTGAAAAATGAATAAATGGTTTTGGTCATTTTTACATGGAAACAATAAGGAGGTATCTACTAAATCATTAGAAGAGACATTTTAGAGTAGATACAATAGCCATCTGGCACAATAACTCTTACACATTTGCTCTATATTTCATGCATACTCAACCTCACATTAGGCCTACCCTTGAATGATAGAAGCAAAATCGATTCTGACTCCATGTTGGAATATTGGAGAAAAATTTTCCAAAAATTTTTATCTAAAGGAATAAAATATAATATTTAAAAAATAGATATTTTCCAATTATTTTTTATTCCAACAATGTAAAATAACATATGCATAGTGATGGATACATGGAATGATAATGATGTAAAATTCAATGAAATTTTAATCATATACCTCTACCACTAGATATTAGGACAAAAAATATGGGATTTCATTATATATAATGAATTACTTTAGAATATGGTTGGCTCAGGGAATGTTAAATTTGTCATGACCCAAGAAAAAATTGTTAAAATAACTTCTGCCCCACATGAAGAGAATGAAGAACGGTTTAAACTTTAAAAAATATATAATCCATTTTTTGAATATGGGAATATACAAAAATGAGTTATATTAGAACCATATTTTTTAAGGAATAATAAAAAACCAGTTGTACTACCAAATCACTCATTGATTATATGGGTCTATTTATTCACTATGATTATATTTTTACAGACTTCTTAACTAAAACATGAAGAAAAATTAATTATAGGTGGAACCATTATGGCTTCCAATTACGGTATATAATTTTCTATTTTTTCCTTTCCCTATTATTTGAAGAATGAGAAGCACACCATGAAACCATATTATCAATTTATGAGGAGAAATAATACTGGAAGGATATGGTAATTCACAAGCCAGTTATGTGAACTGATGAATATTAAAATTAAACATAAAAACTATTATTACATAACACTAATCTATGATGTTGTAATAGATATTGGTAAGGTTTTCTAATATAATTACATAATGGACCATAATAATAATGGAAAATATCAAATAAATATATATATTTTAATAGAGGACCTGATAACAGATCCCCTATGATCTTATCAAAAAAACCAATTTTCATATAAATCATTGATTAGAGTTGAAAATATTTTGGGATACAATATTATATATACAATTATTAAAAAAAAATCATAATGGAATTACATGTAACATAAAATATAAATAACAAAAACTAATATAGCTTCTAGTCTAATAGAATTATCATCATTACATGCATCCTAAGATGCTCTATAGAATAATGTCATGATTTGATTCTTTTGTCCCTACTCTAGAAATATGACATCATGAAACAAATAGCATTTTATTGATAAAATATAAATCTGGGATTCACTTATCCTCCAAAAATATCTAATATAGTCAATCATTAAGGGAAATTAAAGTTCTCTAGTTATCAAGTCCGAAGCCAATATAGATTTTGTGTATTATGTAGAGACTAGTTCCATTGAATTAAAATAAATAATTTATTTCTATAAATATAACCATGAAGTAAAAATATTATGGAACATTAAATCCATTTATATATCTCATATATTCTAGATGATTTTAATTTCCACCAATAATTAATTAATTATCATTTGACGGTCTACCCCATCCAACTATTCATCCTCCACCTCTTGGTTAATGGAAATCATATTTGAATTTATCCAAATTAACAATCCAGGTTCATGAATACATTATGTAGAATCCAATGAGATGGATCAAGAGTAGATCCTAGTTTTCACACATATTTTAATTTTAATTCATTTTTATACATCAAGATAGAGACCTTAACATATTTATTTTTATATTTTGGTTCATTATGTTCGTGAAAGTGTAATCATCAAATTATAAATTCTTTAATTAACCTAAAAATTCTATTGTATATGTATTTTATGAATATAATTTCAAATATTTTTCATTATAATCCCCATATATATATATATATATTCTTTTTTTATTATAGTGATAGGTAGCATTTGTGGTTAGAAAATACAATTCAGATTACTTATCTGAATGGTCTTAAAATAAATCCCCAAAATCTATAGTAGAAGGTCGATTAAAACTAATTATTTCTAATTAATTGAGTTGGGGTTAAATCTATAGATTTGGGATCATATTGGGTTATCATTTATTCATTTCACTCTAGTCCAAATAATCTAATAACATATCATTTATAGTCTAGTCAGGTAGGCATCCTACTAGTGTAGACAGTACCATGGAAAAATTGATCAATGTTTCATCCTTGAAAATGAATACATCCCTCAAGTGTGTTTATCATCATTCATTTATAACTGTTTTTTATCCAAATAATATTGGCTCTTCAACCTACCATATATGAATCCATGAAGTAAAATATATGAATGAGGATTGGGAACATTTTCATGCATATATATGATATCATTTAAACTCGATGATCCCAACAATTCAGAGGCAATAATCCATTGAAATAGATATAATAGTTCCCCAATAATATCTCTAATATCATATTAAATTTTTCAATATTACACTTACAATAATTATGAGACATAATAATAGAATTATGTACATCATAGAGATTCACTCAAAAATATTTGGATGTTTTATTAATAGATATTGATGAATTAAAAAATGTGTAGAAGAATATATGATAACCACATTTATTAATGCTTCCATGATTGCAAAATATAATATGAAACATATTACCATCATTTATGAAAAGTGAGATTATTTTGTTTGCAACAATAAAAAAATTATCAACACAACCATTTCTATAAATTCGAATCTAACGGAATCCATCCAATCTATTCTACCATGGAAGAATAAATATTTAAGAATTCCATCATAGATATCTTAATCTAGGATGTATAACACTAATTTTCGATCAAAAATCTTATGAACATTAATAATATAAAATTATAAAATTAGATTCTACTTCAACATAATGGAACCATATGGTCACCTTCTTTGGGATGATTTTAGGGTCTCAATAACAAATCATTTTATTAATATGATGATAGGTTTCCATGACTCTCACATTCATGGATGATTTCTTATGATATTTTTTATTAAAAAGGTCCACCATTTCTTAGAGGGAATTGGATTCACGTAACCACAATTGGTATATTAAAATAGAATATTTCTATTCACCAAAATTATTAGAGTAATAAATGAAATATATTTGTAACTATAACTCTATATTCATCTTGGAGAGTGCTATTGAATGTTATGTAAATGATTTTGTGGTGATATCAAATGAATGTTGTGATAATATTACCAATCATTGGAAAATATTTAATATGTTTTATTAATATAACTTATGTATAAATTGTAATTTGTGTGATATTTTTTTACATAATATAAATTTATTAGATTAATAGTAAACAATAATAATATTGATATTGATACCAGTGTGACCACACTAGTCCTTGATAAGATTCCCCTAGGAATTGTAAAGAGTTTAGAGGTCTCCAAGGGTGTCTCTATAATGTCATACTCTTAACTAAATATTAACTACTAAAATGTTTTCCTTTAATTGTATTAAAGAAGATGGAATTCACCAATTACTCTGACAAGTTTTTCATAATTATTCAAATAATATATTAAAATTGATTATAAAACCCATATCATTTATTATACATGTTTAATAGGAACCCATAATCTTATATGTGGTGAAACTAGAGTGATCTCTAAACATACTCTACAACCAAGAACAATTATATGGGCCATAAATAAAACTAATGAAATATTATTAGAACATTATTGAATGTTATTCCATAATAGTTTGATACTATGAAGAAATACCTAACCTAGAAATTAATTTTATAGAAATAAATCTCGTATATACAAAACAATGACTATCTATTTTTTCCAAAAAAATTAAAATCAATTATATCATTTAAAATATAATGTTAACACGAGACTACATCCTTGGAATGTCATTTTATAGTATTTTAACATCATTTTTTCATCTTAGAATTTAGTCAATGGAAATAGTTGTGATAATTCATCACAACACACCATTTACTAGATACATCACTGGTGAATCTTTTCTCCCAAATAAATATGTGTAAAATATCCATGAAACTCCCCTAATATGGGTGATGTACTATAGTAATGCATGTATACTCCCAAAGGGTTAGAGAATAGATAAACACAATTTCACCATTCTTAGAAATGGGATTGCACTCCTTTTCCAATATAATGTATATCTTCCATATTCTTTGCGACTATCAAAATTTTTCAACAATAATGATATGGAATATCAAAATATAATCATAGATTTAAAACCACCTATATAGATACTAGAATAAAACTAGAAAATAATGGGATACCATTGTTTGAAATGAAGTAGATCCATGATGAATATATAGTAAATAATGAAAATTTTCCCCCCTTCAAGACTATAAATGATGTATTATTGTTGAATTCAATAGTGAAGCAAAATATGTCACTTACCATGTTAAAAAAATACTTATAACGACGATCTATCATGTATAACTACTACCATATAATATTCATATAGGAAAATTATTGTTATCCTCATTACCCATAACATCATGGTGAAAATATTCATTATCATTAAGGAGGGGATCAATGAAATCAAAATTGTACTTTGAAACTACAGATCCCATATACTCCCTAACTGATAACATAATTAGATGGATACCTCATATAATAGAATATATTTATAGTAAACTTATCCCAAAAATTCAGGATATGATGTAAAGAATTCAATGATTGGAATAGAATTTAATACATCATAATAAATATAATCATGATAACTTTTTTTAAAAAATCATTTGTGAATTGTATATCAATTGTAGTTAATATGGGAGACTCCCACATAATCATTCATGATTTTTATTCCATAAATTGTGACTATATTTATTAATAACCTAAAATTTTCATTAAAATAATGTTACTATAATATCTTTTTACATAAATGATCTAAAACAACATTGAAATACCAATGAAGTATGATTCATGTAAAATACATCACAATTAATCTATTAAACAAGTTTAATTTTTATATATTCAATATATTTCCTGATTATGAATTTCTATATGGGATGAAAATTATCAGGGAATTAATTTTTTTTATCATATCATGAGGCCATTTGAGAACTAGAACCCTGGTCAGATATCCAATATTTTGAAAATATCATGATGAAATTTTTGGATGTGGTTTGATGTCTCGATAGTGATCTAGGTGATAATGTGTATGATCGAAATAAAGAATGTATCCTTCCATTAACTATTCTACTAGGTCACCATCAGGGGGAGGACCAAACAATAGAGATCCCCCCTCGAAGAGGGTCAAATTACTAGGACATGAGGTATGGAACATTTGTAGGGTGAGGAAATGAGAATGTGGCACTATGAAACATATTGGGAAAACAACCATTTCTATGAGTATGGATACAACAACCCTGTGACTTATTTCATATTAAAATATTCATTATTGCCTTAAAGTTCACTTATTACAAATTCGAGGATCGATAGGTATAGTGTCTTTGGTTGTTAATAACATTACATGACAAATTAGGGCATAAAATAAAACATATATATTTGGAATTTCTTTGACATTACCAACACATTCCTTCATACTTACATTGCATGAGATAACCTGAGACACACATAAAAAGTGGTGAGATAAAAAGGAATGTAACAGAGTAAATGAGAAATAACATGAAGAAAAAAATACATGTTTGGAAATAATCATTTCAATGGATAATATGAGAAACATGAACATAAATGCAAGATATATCATTATTATCATAACATGGAAATTTGGCCATAACATACAACATGATATTTTCTTGAGCCTAGGATTATTTCACATTTATTAGCATGAGTAAAACCTCATTTATCATGAATTAACAAGAGTAAACCCTAAATTCACATGTAATATCATGATTAATCCATCATTTCACATGGTGTATCATGATACTAAACACTGCCCAATGCATTGGAGTGCTATCAGGGTGTGCCGTTCATAAGCATTTCACTTCATACATAAGTGTGCAACATGGATCATATAACATGGAATAATTAAATATCATAATTTAATCCATGATTATGTAATGTTTAATACATACATTTACGTACCATTCAATAAGTATATTTCATAAATGTGAATACTCTTGATTGAGAAATGGGTATTATATTCACTACATGATGATTTTTTCTTGGAAATTCACTGTGTAATTTCAGCAGAATAATGTCATCATATAAGAATTCAAAATTAGTGTTGGGGATAGATAAAATCTATATCATAATTTTTGAATGTAATATACAGTAAAAGGATCATGAAACATAATATCCCAACATATGAAAGGTAATTTAGATGCATAATATAGTAGTAATACTTCAATGGAAATAAGAAGAGATAAATGGTAACAGGTACACATAGAAGGAATTAGTGAGAGTGAATGTAGAATATAATCATTAAAAAATCAGAAGGGAAGTATGGTATAGGTGATAAATCATACCCCAAAATTATTAATTGAATGTAAAATGGAATTATAAGATTAATATACCAGGAAAAAACTGAGAAAGGAAAGAATCACTTAATTGAGTGTGTGACTTCAAAATCTTGGTGCAGGGACTCCTGAGAGCATGGGGAATCGTGGGATGATTTTAGGGAGGGGATAAATGATTTGGGAAGTGTTAAAAGGATATTGAGTAACTATAAGTGGGTCTTGGGTGGGTTTATTTAGGAAATGAGAGGGGAATTCTTTAAAATTTCACAAACATAGGATTGGTAATCTATATAATAAATATTCCAAACCACAAACCATCCAATGGTTTTTGGACATGGTTTTTACCAAATTTGAGTGGGAATGATTATTTTATATGGATAATGTCCTTTAATTATAATATACTTCCCTTGCTTATGAAGAGGTGAGTCACACTATTAAGGAAATGAATTTAAAGTGATAAAATATAATATACATTTTGGGGGATTCACTAACAATTTATATAATAATTGAATGAAATATAAGAACCCATTTTAAAATTTTGAATAAATATTTTTGCCTATAATACCTATTATAGTATTTATTACATCATTTTTCTGTCAATATGATGTCAAAAAAGACATATTTAATTTAAACAATATTTAATTTTTACACAAGAATTTGACTATCTCTGAAAATTATGAAAAATTCACTATTGGACAAGTTCAACTTCTTAATTGAAAAAATATTATTCATTTTATCTAAATAATTTTATAAATATGTGAATTTTCACTTTTAAAAGGAAAACATACATTTATTAAAAAGTCACGGGTTTTGATAAAACAAGTTTTCAATCCATAAAAACTTTACATTTGACTTCATAGACATTATATATTCAATTTATTATTCATAAAATTTATTTAATAATAACTTTTTTATGAAATATTATTTATTCCAAAATATCAATAATTCTTTAAAATAAAATTTTTAATTAAAAATAGCATTTCAGTTTTATCATATAAAAGTATAATTCTTATAAAACATAATTCATAATTACTCATTCAGTAAAAAAATAAGGAATAAATATAATCATAACTTAAAATTAAAGGATGTAATCTTATAACACTTTTATAATAAAATTATTAATAAAATATAAGTTTAATATAATAATTTATATATTTATAAAAAATACCATTTTACCTGAAAAGACAATTTATCAAATTCTTCGGTTTTTACAGAAGTTTATATTCATAAATGAATTGATGGAATAATACATTTATTTATATAAAGGGATTACACAATAAGTAAACAATACAGTATTAAAAATCCCTTATAACACCTACATAATAACTAATTGTAAAGAGTGTGATGGTGAATGACTCTTGGGGTGGCTCGGATAACATCACCCAAGAGATAATCTATATTACCATGAACATCTATCGAAACCTATTATGTTCATGACTATCATGTTGAATCTTTCCTCTGGGATGTTCAATACATAATCCAAATGATTCTAACTCCTTTCCGAGCTTCAGAAAATAAGATTATTATGTTCCGAGTCTACTGGATGAGGATATCTTCTCCTTTGTCTCTGTCGAAAGAATTTTTTTTATAAACCATAAATATATATCGGTTGTGTGATCAATGGTCAATGACTATATTTTTAATTGTAATGATAATTAATAATCATTTAATCCCAATAATCATAAAAAATAAAAAAAAGTGTTCTTGTGTTCTCTAAAAGACATTAAAATAAACATAATTTTATTTATAAAAGTTTGGTTTGTTAAAAAATTTCCCCTAAGAATGTTTTCCCTCAAAATTTTATTTTTCACACACTAAATCATATGAGGGTAACTCTACATCATCACTTATCCTGATTACCATGTTTCATTTTAAAATTATGGTTTCTCAGCAACACTTTGATGTGGGGAATTTTCTTATTTCGTAGAATAGTTTCCATATAATCTACGTTCATCACTAGCTTCTCTTTATAAGAGAGGTCAATCTCCCATGGTACAACCTCTGGATTGAGTACATCTGATGGGTTAGGTAAATAATTCCCTTATTTTAATACTTGGAATACATCATGACTTGAGACATGATTGGTGGGAGTTATAGTTGACATTCCATTCCTCTGATGCGATCAAGGATCTTAAAAGGGTCTAGATACCATCCACTATGCATTCCCTTCATCCCAAATATCATAACTCTATTCCATGGTTAAATGTAGAGGAATAAGATGTCTCTAACATGAAACTCTTGGTATTGTTAATCATTATCATCATACCACTTTTTTTCACTCTGAGTAGATTTAATGTTGTACCTTTTGGTCTTAACCATCTCTACTATTTCTTCGACCTTTTCTGAACCTAGAAGTTTTCGCTTCCCAACATCATGCCAACATGTTAGTGTTCTTCACCTTTTCCCTTTAAGGTCTTTATAGGTTTCCATTTGGATTCATGAGTGGAAACTATTGTTGTAAGGGATCCCACCTAGAGGAATATGTTTATCCCATCCTCCTTTGAATTCCATTGTGAAAGCTATCAATATGTCCTTAAGTGTTTAGATAGTCCCCACAGATTGGCCATCAATTTGAGGATGATAAGCCATAATAATTTCCAGTTTATTTTTTAGAGCATTTTGATGAATCTTCTTGAACATAAAGGTGAATCTAGTATCATTATCGAAAATAATCGATATTTTCACTTCAGGAATCCATATAACTTCTCTAATTTATATCTATACTAGTTGATCCAATTAGAATTCCTCAAAAATTGCAATGTAGTGTGCAGTATTTTTAAGACAATCAACAAAAAACTAGATAGAATTGGATCCTTTGGATTTCATCAAATGTTTGGTGAGAATGTCCATGGTGATTTTCTAGAATTTCGATGTTTGTATGGATAGTGGTTGTCTCATCCCCTTAGACTTCTTCCTCTCAGCCTTCACTTGCTAACATATAAAAAACAGTGATGTTGACTAAGTGATATCCTTCTTTATTTTATCCCACCAATAATTCTTATAGAGGTCTTGATACATCATTGTGTTTACTAAGTGAATGGATAAATTAGAACAATGTGCATCATACAAAAGATCATTCATTACCAATGGATTTAATAGAACACATATTCTTGAACAAAAAATCACAATTAATTCTTCATTAACATTTAACTATGAGGAATTTCATTTTCTAGTAGTTTACACTTTATTATGAATTCCCACATCATCCTTTTAAGTATCCTTTCTCCTTTCCCAAAGACAATGTTGAGAAATAATTTTTCAAAGGATTTGAGATGTTTCCTTCTTTATGATTCACATTTTCATATTCATCAAATCTAAGAAGTTCAAATCCTTTTCAATTATCATCAATGATAACATCAGTGGGTCCTTTCAATATAAACCATTTCCCACCTAATGCGCTTTCCCTTGGTGGTAATGGATTGAGATGTCATAGTATTTGATCTCCTCTAACAATAATTGTTGGTGAATATTCAAATATTTCTGTTTGAATATATACATGAGTCGTTTGTGATCCATATATATATCACACTTCTTCCCAAAGAGGCAATGTCTCTAATTTTTCATATAAATGATTACTGTAGCCTAAAATAAGTCATGTGTTGTATATTTCCTCTCATGAACATTCAATTTCCTTGAAGGACATGTAATTACATTTTCATTTATCATCAAAACGCATCCCATGCCTTTCATCAAACCATCACTGAATACCAAAAAAATTTATCCACTTTTGGTTAGTGTTAGCATGAGCACAATGGTAACCCTCCTATTCAAATCCATGAATCTCAATTCACATTCATCATTCTATTAAAAATTGACTCCCTTCAATGCAATATGGGTATGAGGGATTGAAAATTGTGAAAAATGTCTCACAAATCAGTGATAATATCTAGCTAACACAAGGATGCTATGGATTTCCATCATAGATATTTGCCTCAGCCATCCATAAACTGCATTTTTCTTGGAAGAATCCACAGATATCCCATTTCATTTTATGATAAAACCCATGAATGAAACTTCCTTCAAATATAAATGACACTTGGTATACTTTTCATAGAGCATCTTCTTTAGTAAGGTCTCTATTATAGTGATTAAACACTCCTTAGGATCCTCATTGGTTTTGGAGTATATGTTATGTTATTCTATAAATACTACCACAAATTTATCAAGTTAGTAGCTAAGGACAATATTTGTCATGTCCAAAAAGATTTCTGGAGAATTAGTGTGTTTGAAAGGCATTACTATGAGGTCGTAGTGCCCACACCTAGTAGAAAAAGTAGTCATGGGGATATCCTCCTTCATAACCCTTACACGATAATATCACGACCAAAGAACCATCTTGGATAAGTATTGTGCCCCACGTAGCTGATTGAACAATTCATCAATTCATGGAAGAGGATACTTGTTCATTATCTTGATTTTTTTTAACTCTCAATGATAAATAAAAAGTTGCATTGACCCATCCTTTCTCTTAATGAAGTGGACTGGGGAAACCCATGGTAAAGTGAAAGAGAGTATAAACCATTTATCCAAATTCTCGTGTAGTTGTTTCATTATCTCCTCAATCTCTACAATAGTCATTCATTATAGAGTCTTGAATATTGGCAATCCATAATGCATAAGATAAATCAATAATTTAACATCTCTTATAGAAGGAAGGTTGTGTGGGTCCTTAGGAAACATATCTGGGAATTCCATCGGAATATGAATGTCTTTATTGGTGGTTCAATCTTTAGAACCAATCATATGAGCAAGATATTCAGGCTTATAGGGTAGAAATTTCCACACATGAGATGATGGATCTAAAGAAGATTCGTCCTCCTTCTAGAATAGGAAAACAAATCAAGGCATGATTCTATTAATGGATTGTGATTTCCCTATCACCACAATTTATGTTGGCTCTATATATGTAAAGGCAATTAAAGGCAAGAATTGCATCAAATTTCACAATTAGTAGTATGATGAGGTTCACCAGGTAGATCTATCCACAAATTTTTACTCGGGATGAGTTATATTCATGGGATACAATAATTTCTCCATTTTCGATTCCCACAGACATCTCTACTTCCATGATTTGTGGGGTTGTTCGAATTGTTCAACTAAACATTCAGGATATAAAAAATTATAGAATGTTAATCAAAAAGTAAATTTTCTATTATTGAATGAATAACAAGCATACCTAGCACCACTTCGTTGTCGATATTTTCCTCAGTGGTAATGATGGAAAAAGATAAACTGTGTTTCCTTAAATATTGTTGGTTTCCTCTAAAACCCCATGGATTATAGAATTGGTTCACATAGTGCCTCGGTTCGTTGCAATTGTAGAAATGAATAGTGTGTGGAGGGTCGAATGAATTCCTCCTCTCCATTATCGCAGTATCAGTCATTTATTTTCGGTAATTAATGGCAGGGTTCCCTTCTCTTCCACACCTAAAGCATTTCCTTGTCCCCTTCAGCAAATTTATAGGGTGCTTCATGTATCACATTTGGAAAGTGGGATACCAAAATATCATTGCACCCGTGGATTTATCCATTTGAACACTGGAATTAATGTCCAATTTTCACTTCTTATCTCCATGATACCCCTAAGATTTTCTGATCTCTATTTCGACTTTGAGGGAACATCAGTCAATTTATTCACTGCTATCAATGTCATGGATCACTAAGGCTCTATGTAGTCTAGGTTTTGGCCCACGAAATAAGCTGTCAACCTTGAATATGGGGGAAAAGAAAAAGCAGGAGGCATATCATGCAAGCCTTGTGAAGATTTACTTATACGCTTTGATGTGTTTTTCGTAATTTTTTTAAGGGAAAGGAAGTCCCTTTAAATATTAAGTTGTAGGGTGTGGGGAAAATATTTATTGAAACAATTTTCAAGAAATCCTTCTATTATAACTCCTAGATCTATTCCCTAGAGTAAATATTTTTTATAAATGTACATCTTTGATCAGCTTCACCCTCCATATGATAAGCAGCCAAAAAAAAATATCTTGTATGGAACATTGAAGGATGGAGAAGATCTTCTCAATGGATTTGATCCATTGTTTATAGATTTATGGATGATATGATCCTTTGAATGTAGGTGGACTTTGTCTCATGATGTTATTGATTGTTTTTGGCTCCTTCTTATGGGGGAGGGGGGTTAGACATTTCTCTTGATCCATGATTCTATTCAAAACATGAGTTTACTGATAGAGTATTAGGACAAAGTTTGTCAATACCTCTCCAATAATATTGGGAATATCATTAGAATAATCATCAAATTCATCTTCACATCTATTGTCTTCCTGAGTCCTCCTATTACTGGACATCGGAAAGAATAAACACAAAGTTTTTTTTGTAAATTTACTAAACACATAATGGAAAATCCATTGACAATAGGGATAACTTATAAATTGCATTTATTTCCTTCCCTTATGAATTTATAGGCTTCAATATATGTTATCAATGATCTACTTCCCATCATATATTCATAGGGGTAATTTTTTAATCCCTTAATTCTGTTTCATACTAATATTATGAATATACCAATGTATTTCCCTCAGTTCTGTCAAACCAAGTGTGCAACAAGGCCAGTTGTCATGCTGGAGTTCGCATTCACGTATTCCTTAAAGAAGCGTTTTTGGGTTTTTACCCCTATATAAAAATATTGTAGAGCCACCTTTACTTTTTCTTATCCAGATAGGGATGTACATTATTGATAAACCATATAATATATTCTTTCAAAAATTTACCAACATTTTTCTTATACATAGTCTTATCATTAAGGATTTAAATAGGGTTTTCTATTCCTAATCCAAAAAATAAAAAAGCATATCATTTGATAACAACTATAACAACAATGATCATTATTTCAAATTTAAACATGATTTATTACATACAATTTCACTTAATACAACTTTGATGATTGATAGGTGAATTCATTAGGACATTAAAATATTACATGAAATCTTATCACATAAAATACAACTTCTTCATTTCATACTTCCTTGACATGACCAACACATTCCTTAATATCAAACACTGAATGGGATAACCTAAGGACATACATAAGAAAGTAGTGATCTAAAAATCCCTGTAAATGTGTAAACACAGAATAACATGAAAAATACAATAAGATTTAGTAAATAGGAATATCAATGGATCATTAGAGAAACATGAACATAAATTCATGACATAACATTATTATCCAAACATCGAAATGTGGAAACGACATACAATATGATATTAGCATGAGCCAAGGCTCATTACACATTGATTTGCATGAGTAAACCCTCATTGAAAATGAATAAATCTACGTAACCCCTCATTAAACCTGGATTAGCATGAGTAAACCCTTATTTTACATTTAGTATCATGATACCAAATGTTACCCAATGCATAAGAGTGCTATCTGGGTGCACCTTTCATAAACATTTCATTTCATGCATAAGAATTCAACATGAATCATATAACATGGAATAATTCTAAAAAATAAGTTTATACATGAATATGGAATGTGTAATACATAAAAGTAAGAAACATTAAATAAATATATTTTCATAAAGGTGAATACCCTTGATAAAGAAATTAGTATTGTATTCACTACACGATGATTTTGGATTGGGAAACTATAGAGCAGTTTCGACAGCATAACGACGTCATATGGGAATTCATAAGATGGATTGCTAGGATAGAAATGGGTATCTCATCATTTTTACAAAAAAATAGATTGCTAGGGGTTTATGTAACATAAAATCCCAACATATGGAATGGAATATAGATTCCTAATATAGATGAAATACATGAATTAAAATAATAAGAGAGAAATGGTAATAGGTGTTCACATAAGGCATTAATGGGAGAGAAACTTGTATCTCTTCATTCAAAAATAAGAAGGGAAGTATAAGGGAGGGGTAAAAAAATACCCCAACATTTTTAATTTAATGTAAAATGGAATTACAACATAAAGAAACATGGATAAAATGAGAGAGGAAATAATACCTTACTTGAGTGTGTGACTTCAAATGCTTGAAGAGGGGCTTATTTAATGCTTAGGAAACCATGGGATGTTTATAGAGGGGGGCCATAGTAGGGACATTATCCATGTATTTTGAGTCAAAAGTAGTGGTAGTTTTGGTTTTTTATATAGGAAATAAGTTGTTAATTCATTATTATTTCACCAAATTATATTTTTTTAATTTATATTATTAAATATTCAAAAACAAAAATTTTACAATGATTTTCTCCCATTGTTTTTGAAAAATTAAAGGGTAAATAATTATTTTAAAATTCCAATGTCTGAAAATAATAAAATATTTCCCTTGAATATGTGGAGGTGAGTCACACTCTCATAGAAATTTATTTAATATCATAAAATATTTTATAAATTTTCATTTATTCTGTAAGGCTTTATAAAAAATGTAAAAAAAATTTAAAATCAAATTATTTTATTTTCAAATAATGAATTTGGTCTAGAATACCCATTATAGTATTTATTACAACATTTTTGTCTCATTATGATGTCAAAAAACACATATTTTATTTATATGGTATTTAATTTTTACCCAAAAATTTTGTATCTCGAAAAATTATGAAAAATTCACTATTTCATAATTTAAAAATCCTAATAAGAAAAATATCATTCATTTTATCTAAATAATATTATTAATATTTCAATTTTCACTTTTAAAATGATATCCTACATTTATTGAAAATTCCTGGGTTTTGACAAAAATTATTTTAAAACAATAATTTAAATTACATTTGACTTTATAAAAATTATATACTCAATTATTATTTATAAAACTAATTTAATAATGATATTTTATTAAAATATTATTTTTTCTAATAATTCATCAATTAATCAAAATAAATTTTTTAATTAAAAATACAATTTCATTTTTATCTTATAAAAATATATTTCTTATCAAACTGAATACTTAATCATTTATTGAGTAAAAAAAGTAGGGATACATATAATCACCACATATAATTAAAAGGAGTGTTCTTATAACACTATTATAATAACACTATTATAATAACATTATTAATATAAAATTATTTTCATAAAATTATTTATTTATTTCTAAAAAGTATCATTTTACCATAAAAGGAAATTTATCAAATTTTTCACTTTTTAAATAAAAATATTTTCATAAAGGAATTGATAGAATAATACATTTATTTATAAAATGTTATTATACAATATGTAACTAATACCTTATTACATAACCCCTTATAACCCCTATGCAAGACCTAAGGGTAAGGTGTGCGATGGTGAATGACTCTTGGAGTGGCTCAGATAACATTTCCCGGGTGGTAATATCTATTAACATGCACATATCATATACGTGATTCCATTTAAGATTAATATATTGAATCTCAAATTGGGATTTGATTACATAGAAGCCCAGTTTCTCTACCTTTTTTCCGAGCTCTGAAAAAATGAGCTTCGTAGGGCCTGATTCTACTAGATGATGGCATCATCTCTTTTGTCTATGTCGAAAAGATTCATTTTAAAAACCATAAATTTATATCTGTCAAGTGATCACTATTCAATGGCTACATTACCAACTGTAATGATACATAACGGTCATTTAAACATAATTATATTAAAATTAATAAATAAAGAGTTCCTGTTTTTTCTATAGACATTAAAAGAAAGGGAATGTTTTTATAAAATATTGGGTCTTTACAATGGAATAGTGAAAAATGGAGTTGTTGGATACCTTAATTAATTGGGATCACCATGGTGGTAGAATAATTTCATAATGGAGGTAGTAATAAGATATACCAAGAATACCACACTATATTTATGTGGTGTTTCCCATTTTTAGTTACCTATAAGAACAGAATAATTTCCCAGTTGATATGGTGCCATAATTGAAGTCATTAGTGGATATATCCAATGTTGATTCTGTTGTGAATACAACACACATGGGTTCCTATGAATTTTTGGGATCAATGTTGAATGAAGGCCTTAGTTCCCCCCCAAATTATCTATGTAGGTGATACACCTTGGTTTATGATAGATATCAATGTCGTTCTTCAAGCTGGTAGTATGATTCTTATAAAAGGGGAAAATTATTTCATAGTCGTTGTTTTCTGATCAATATGATATCTAGGTGAATTAGTGGTTCACCAATTTGAATCCATGATTAAGAAACATATAATAGTTATTTCTAGGATGGTCCTTCAAACCATTTTGATAAATCGTGTTCATATCTATTCGATAGATCTTGGATTACTGCGAGGATAGAATCCTTTGTTCAAAATTGTGAAGGGGCACAATGTGGTGATACTTCATTCATTAAAATATTTTTGGGTATTATTCATTCAATAATAAAAAACTAAACCGATCTTATGGAGGATACTAAATAAGAATATTTTAAGGTCCCTACAGTGTCCCTTCCATTGGTAATTTTGAATATAGGGGGATTAGTTATTCTATATTGTATGATTTTCAAGTGTCTATGGGGTACTAGGGTGGTGACCCATGTCATGGTTCATGTTGTGGTACACCCTGTTTTTTTTCCTGGTAAGGGTGAATAATTTACCCCCATCCCCTAAAATTTAAAAACCATTCTTCCCTCTTTCTCACCTCTAATGTTCATGATGTAACATTGAGGGGAATCTCTTGGGTACATTCATTTTCAACCATAGTTTGTGGTGTTCGTTAATAAATCATTAAAATGATTTATAGTGTGCTACATTCTAATAGTTCTCCATTTTATTTTTTATTTTCCCCCTTATATTGAATGATTTGATGTATATACAAGGCTTTACAGATTTTTTTTTCAAAAAATACTAGTGGAAATGGTTTTATATGATGATTATTATTCATAAAAGGGGTATATATTTACATGATATGATGAGGATCAATCATCCACATGAAACATTATTTTTATTTTCTTCCATAATAAAATTCCTATATAACATTTGATTAAATTAAATTATAATAGAATCTGTATTGATGCTGGTTGGTATATCATTTTCCATGGAGGCTGTCAGGAGTATTTTGTAGACTTTAGGGAGTGATTGGTCTATATTACCATGTGACAATGATGTTTGTTCAGTTTTTAGTCATTATGCATGTTTAAATAAATAACTTACAAATAAAAAAATATTCAATTAAATATAAAACAAAACAAATAATTTTTATGGAGGATTTCACATGATTTAAGGACATGTGTTGGTAAAGGATTTTATATTGTACTTAGGATATCCATAGTTTTTTTGTCATATATGTATTTTAAAGTGAATTAACTCTATTTTAGTTATGTGGTACTGATGAATTTCTCACATGCTTTTGAATATTTTATGGTTCCATGATGTAAGGTATAGAAACTCATGGAAATTGTAAATTTTAATTTTACAAATATTTTATATAATATATAATTATGATTAAATTCCCAAAAAGTGTCAAAGACATAAGAATAATGATGATCGGCCTCGTTTCATGGCCAAAGAGGGACAAGTAATTAATGATAATTGAATGTTTTTAGATATGTGGATAGAATATGTGAGGAATAAATGTATGTAGTTAATATGACGGGAGGAAATGGGTTTACTTTTCTTCGTGTCTTGGTATGAGAGATTAATGGGAATGACATGACCAAGTTAGCCTTAGAGGAACAATGATATTTATTATATACATTAGGATGTATTATTAGAGTGTGATGTTAGACATCATAGACCACTAGTATATTACAACCTCATGAGTGTGAACTGGGTAGATCATGGATATGGTAATTGATAGGAGTGAGAAGAGTTGACTATGTAATGGAGATGTTCCTTTTTCTTTATCATAAGACAAATGCATGTTTAGAATAACATATGAGGGTATTGAGGCTTTCATGAAATAATGGTGGGTAAATGTGACATTATTTCCTCTTAGTTATTATCTGGTAATATAGTATTAATATTGTAATAACTGTCTCTATATTTGTTGAATATGCTAAATATTACCTAGTACGAGTTGTGGGTTCCCCAATTATATGAGTACCCATAAAAGGGGGTGTGATGTAATGGGTAGAGATGATTCTTTGTGAGACAACAGAACACAGATAAAAAATGAGTTCCTTCTTTGTACATAATGATAATAATATGAACATCCATGAGATGTTTCCCAATTTCATTATATATGAGTTTTCCACATAGAAAATCATCATATTTTATATGATAAGAGATAATTGATGAGGAATATAATTCCCTTGGGTTTCTATAAGGAATGTATCATTGGTTACCAAGGACTTTAACATCTAATCTAAATGTATTACATTAGTATTTCCACATAGAAATCATCCATCTAGTCTATTAAATTACAAGGATTTGAATCTATGATCCAAATCTTTTGAATGTTGACATTATAATACCTTCAGAAATCCTAATTGATTCAACAATGATGCATACTAATATTAGATTCCATTAACCACCCAAATGAGTGAAGAAGGATTACTTATAAAGAACGTGTAGTGACATGATTCATATTTTGACATTATATATAGTATGTATGAACTGTATAATTTAGAACCATCCATAGATCACCATCCATATTTACTCTTCTTGAGAAAATTTTTACATCCCAATCACAGTTAGTTCATAATAAGATTTACTCCACTAGTCATAAAATAGTTTCTTACCACAAAACATACATAATTTAAGACATGATTGAATTATTTTAAACAATCCATGGCTAGTAATAATGGTATCATTTTACTCCATGGAACACCCATTAATGGTATTTATATTCTATCTAAAAAATACAGTTATTCTAAAAATACTAGTAAATTTATTCATGTGGTTATGGTATTCTAGTGTAACATCCCCTGAATTTACAATATTTCCCTCTGAGTATAAATTTAATTTATTTTCTTAGATTTATTTATAAAAAACAAAAATATAATATTATGTTACAAGAAACATAATGTTTCGATTTATCCACACTAAACACTGAGGTCAACTTGTGTTACAAATAAAACAGAATTCCCCCGATGGATTGTATAACGTGATAGAATATGTTTTAAATCAATAAAATTATATTATTGAAATATTTTATTTTAATATATTAATATAAAACACAGATTTAATATTGGAATTCATGAATATGATAAAATAACTTATTTAAATAAATACATTAATTCATTAGATAAAAATAAAAGATAAATTAATATAAGAATTGGTTGAATATAATGAAAATGTTTTTATATAAATCAAATTTTATGCTCAAAAAAAATTTATACTAACCAATTAAATTAATTAAAACTAATTAGTTATATTAATTTAAAATATATTATATATAAAATAATAATATTTATATATTAATCCATTATATATTATATGAATAAAAGGATAATTAATACTTTTTATGCCTCAAATTTATTTTACTAAAAAAATGTTACATTTCTACCTTTTAATAGAGAAAAAATTTTAATTACAATTTACTGAACATTTGTTAACATATTATTCCAAAAATTATTTTTTTTAATTTAAATATAAATATTATATTAGGGTTAATTTTTGGTATTTTTATGTGAGGATTCAATTTTTTAAGAATATTGAAAAATACTAAATTTTAATTGAAATCTTCTTTTTTTGTATAATATTTTAATAGGGTTATGTATATTTTCAAATATATTTAATGATAAAATATATGAAATTTAAAAATATAAAACAAAAATAGTTAAATATAATTAATTATAATCGTAAATTTAATATAACTACTTAGCAAACTATTGATCATTTGTACATTACAAACACTTTTTGGTTCTCCCATCTGTAGGATACAAAATAAATTAAATTCTACCTATTATATGATTTTAATTTAAAAAAATGGATTCCATATTTTTAATAATTATAATTTTTATTGTCAATTTATTTCAATTTTTTCTGACCAAAAATAATATTGAATGCGATTAAAATTAATTACAGCGATCGAGAGAAATGTTATCTTAAGAATGGACTAATCGTTAATCATAAGGGCCAAAATGAAATTGAAGCTTATCCAATGTCAATGTTTAATCTATATTTAGACCCTATCCTCTTTTTTTATATTTTGGTATATTTATGGTGCCAATAGTTATTGGGAAAATGTGAATGGAATTCCCTTTTCAAAACATTAATTGATTACTACTCCTCTTACAATATAAAAAGTAACTCACACTTCCTATTCCTTACACCTATCATGACACATTGGATCCAACAAGAACAACCCAAATAGGTTATCAATATACCCAAAATAATCCTTGAGGCATCCATTTTAAAAAAAAATCAATCCATTTAATCACATTGGTGAAAAGTAAAAGTAGTTACAAAAAGAAAAGGTAACATCAATCCATAAGCACTATAGTTTTATTTTGATCCCCCCCCCAATTCTTCTTATTAAATAATTATATAATATTACTATTATCCAAAATATAATTATTTTTTCTTATATTTTTAGTTAGTTGTGAAAACATTAACTAATAAAGGTAATATATTATTTTCCTGATTGATATTCTTCCTACTATACATGACACTTCTTAATCAATAAAAGGTGATTAATGTGCCCTGAAAATTCGTAATAAAATATAGCCATCTTTAATAAATATATTCATTAGATTATTTCAAAATATCTGGAAATTTAATCTAACAATATGGGTGATCTTAAACACTTCATAATAGTAAATATAAGTGAAAATCGTTAATGATCATATGTGAGAATTGGATGAGAAAATTGTTAAAAAACATAAATACGAAAACAGACCAAATAGATCATAGAATATAAATAAGTGTATATGATATGAAATAAGTTAAAGTGGATAATATCATTAGAAATATACATAATCATGGAATAAATCATATCCATTAAAAGAATAAAAAAATCAATGGAGTAATATGTTGAATATATATATATATATATATATTAAATTGATAAAAATAATATAACCATGTGAGAAAACACTATATTACCATGCATGTGTGGGAAAACAATTATTTACAGAATTTTAAATGTGGGGAAACTTATTATGTCCACACCTAACTATCTCTTAAATTATTAACATAAACCAATGAATTAGGGGGTGATATAACAATATCCCCATAAAAATCCATTTTTATGTGGGTTGTAAGAAATAATTTTTATTATAAACCACTTGTGTAAATAAATTTAATTTTACATTACATTAAAATGAAACAATAGAAGGATATCATTAATTTTTTTATGAATAATATTATCATGATATTATTGTAAAATGAATAAATCGGTATCCTAATATATGAAATCACATTCATTTAAAACACCTAAAAATACAGATAGAATAGAACATGTTATTAAAACTATATAGAGAACACCTATATGTTAAAATCAATAGTTTCCCTAATCAATCAGTGTAATGGAATCTAGGTGGACACGCATCAATAAATTAATTCAAAAATAGAAGATTCAAAGAGGAAGGACTATGGAATTAATAATAAGTTCTTAAAATAAAGATAATTTGGGCGGACCAGTGTATTTATAGATCATTTCTGTTATAGATATGTAATGATTCAAATTTTGATAATAGTAGAATTCAATCAATTGGTCGAAGAATAATTATTTTAGAATAATTATATAATTTAAATTTGAAAACAAGATAAAATGATTCTTTCAAATGAATATAATTTTAATAAAAATCATTGAACAATAGAAACATAATTAACACTATAAAACCAAAAATATGGGAAATATTTTTCAAAATATAATGTCATCTATTATTCTGATAATATATTGAAAATAAATTTTATATATTTTTGTTATTAATAAATAATGTGTAACAATTCAAATTTTATATTCTAAAAGTCAATCTTTAAAAATTTTAAGAAAAAAATTTGATATTTATTAAAAACAAATTTAAAATTAATCATTAATGATGTATTTTAAAAAAGGGAAACAATATTTTATAGATACAATTTTGAGTTGATTATAATAATTATATTTGTGATAGGTAAAACATTTTATAATTATAAAACACCATTTCTAAAAAACAACTTCATAAATATGAACATAAACATTCCAAATGAAATTTGGTGATTAGAATTAATTGGTTCATGTGAATTAATGCATATATTAGTTCCCCAAACAATGAAAAATCCTTCAGTAGGAGAAAAAAATTTACATATAGGATAAAGATCGGTTTGAATGAATTTATTCATTATTACCGCATATATGTATTCCTCTTAAAAATAAATTTTCCAAGATGGAGATATCAATGAAATAATTTATCCTACCTATAGAAAATAGAAATTACCACTGGAAAAGGGAAATCGAATGGTTGAAATGGAATAGGAATATCAGAAGAATATAGAGATTTTATGACAGAATGAGAAATACATTAAGTCGTGAAATATGTTAATGATATTGTATAATTTAAATGTAATCCCATTAAATATTAAATATTATTAAATTAAACATTCTTATCCCCTAGAAAATATAATTCATGATTTCATATAATTAATAGTTAGTATATTTACCTTGTTTGATAAATTAGTGAAAAAAAGTAAGAGTCTAATAAATAGTAATTGAGAGAAGTTTTTTTTACAATGTAAATATATATGGTAATAATAATTTTATAATGTATTCATATGGATGAATTTTTAAAAAAATTAAAAAATAATTAAATAAAATAAAATTTCAAAACATAGTATAATAAATAATAAATACAAATTTGTGTTAGAACAAAATGATTTTATCTTAATAGAATAAATTTGATATATAGAAACCCTATAAAAGATTCTAATATTTAATTAAAACCCTCCAACAGAAATAAAATTTAGTTGAATAGTGAATATATTTTAATATAATTGAACAATGATCCAAATTATTAAATTTGTATTATATGCACTATGCTAAACAAACCAATGTGTAGAATCTAATTTTTTTTCTCAATGGGTGAAATTGATATAAGAATCTCTTACATTGATCTTAATTTGGTTAGAACATGCACCACACATCATAAACAATCAAATTATGTTTATGAAATAATTTCTTTAAACATTATTAGTATATTTTTCATTTAACATTTTCCATTTATTATCATATAATGATTATTTTTTATATAATGATTGCTTATACATACGTGAAAATTCTATTAGTGTATCTTAATTTAGGTATCTTTTTATATAATTTTATATTTTAAAAATAATATAAATACATAACATATAATTTCAAAAACAATTATCAAATAACTTATATTATATTATATTATAAAAATATTAGTAAATATGTCTAATATTAATCCTTGAAATAGTTTTAGAAAATTGATTATGTAGGTGGTTAAAACTACCCAAGCATGAACATGTTACATATAAATGGTCGAGCATGACCAATTAGTGTAAAATTTCATTAAAACAAAATTATAATTATAATTTTTTTATTTTTATAAAATCTATTTTAATATATTATGATGATTTATTTATTGTAAATAAAAATCATGTTAAAATAAATAAAAACGACACAACATGGGTGTGGTAGTCAATAAGATTTATGATTTGTGTTATTTTCTTTTCCAACACGTGTGGGAAGAAAAAACAAATGTCCATTTTTCCACCATAAATTTAATAAAGAATTAATTTTTTTAAGTGTTTTTGAAATGAATCACCAACAAATGATTGAAATACAACAACCAAATAAATTATAATACTCTTAATTTTTTAAATAAATATAATATATTTTAGATCATTCAAGACACACAATAACGAGTTATATTCTGTCACATGAAACTACAAGTTTCTTTGAAAGATTATGTTACACGAAATGCCTAGTTTTACTAAAAATTATTATTATTATTATTTAAAATAAAAATTATCTCATAGACATGTAATTTTTGTTTATAAATAGGAATAAATTTCTTTTGAAAATTCTTTTTGAATTAATTTTACAACAATAAATAATAAATTAATATGAAATCCAATTAAATTTGATGTATTTTTTAATATATTTCAATAAATTGTGTTAATTGAAATTTTTTATGATATTATATAATTTCTTATATTATATATTTAATCATTTGATTTTATAATAATATATAAGATTGTATTTTCATAATATATTAATAAATCAAATTTTATTAAAAAAATATGTATTTTTCTAATGTGTTTTTCCTACTATTAATGTTCATCAAGTTTTAAATCTAAATTTAGAAACATAAAAAAATATGATTTTAAAAAATAAAATTCATTATGAAATTATAATATCAACATAATCAATGTTTAAAATTTTCATATATTTTAGAAGTTATATTGATTCAATAATTTGTGATAATTTAAGAATTAACAACTAATAATTGATTTTCCATATAAATAAATTTTATTTTTAATTTTAATTTTAATTTTATATTAAAATATTTATGGCATTGAATTAGTTTTTATATTTAATTTATATTAAAAACATAGTAAAATATTAAACATTTTCACTAAAAACCCTGCCTTTTATTCTCGTATGTGGAATTAATTATAAATTAATTACTTCAACTTGTTTGATTTTAATTAGTAAAAATGGATTATATATTTGGGATAAGAGGAATTTATAATTTATAATAAGTTGAAATTATTTTTTTACAAAAATTATTAGATAAATAATTTAAAAATTATTATAGTTATAAAGGGAAAAATAGTTTTCCTATTTGTTAGACTTAGTATATTAGGTGTATGAATGACCCAAAAACATTTCTAAAACACATTATATCAAAATATTTTAATGAATTAACCTATAGGATATATTTTTTTAAATCACGTATTCAACATTTTAGGGAAAAACAGGGTACACCAAACATCCTCTAAAAAATTACAAGTATATCCAATATCTCCCTTATAAATGGCCACCTATTCTAACCATCCACCACAACTATCAAACAAAATTGTCTCACTCAATTAATAACCAAAAAATATCTTCCATATATACCATCATCATATAAACCTTATATTGTACATAAATAAATCCCATCATAGTTTTAGACCAATACGATGTGGGATACCCAAAGAAGAGGTAATGTTTTCTAAATGAGTATTTCTTTAATTTATTTATCCACCTCCATAAATTATTTTTAAATAAAGAATATATAATAAAAATTGTATATTAAATATAATGAGATTTTTATTTAAATATAATTAGTTATAACATCAGAAACATTCATAAAATTGTTTACAAAATTTTCATTCGTATTTATGCTAGACTACAACCTCATTAACCAATGTCATTTTTTTCATTACCACAATCCAACGTCATGATTAAGGATAGAAATAATTATTTTATATAATTTATATGATATTTATGATTTATTTTAACCATTTTTGTTAATATAAAATAGGTACCTCGATGCTTTCAATTTTTAATGGAAATGATAACATCATTCGTATGTATTGTAGACAACCACTTCTCGAAGCAATTTGATTCATTCACAATTTACATGTAACATATTAAGGATGGGTTAAATAAAAATATGGGATACATATTTCATAAAAATTATCATGTAATTATAATGTATATATATAATTTACTTTTCCTTATTTCAATATTATATGAAAATCCGAACAATGTTGATGCATACATACAACATATTGTCTCCTAGAGTATGGCATTTCATTTCCTATCACAAGATTCAATGGAAAAATATAAATATATATATGATGAAAATTGATGATATTTACATCATGTATTACATTATGGATATTATTAAATCATGTTCTAATGTATAAGTACAAAATACTAAAAATAAAAAACATACTCAAAAAAACAAGGTAATTAACACCCGAATTAACGAAATAATGAACGCTTATTAAAAACCAGATGAAAATATGTTATAAGAGGAACAAATATTATATTATTGATTTAAATATAGTTTTTAATAGTTTAATATAATTAATAAAATCATTATACGGTTTTTTATATAGTAATATTTTAAAAGGAAGAATAAGTTATGCAGTATTATCCCAATTTCATTACATTGATGCATATTGAAATTTTATGCACTTAATTACATTTATATGCTCTATATAATTCCCCTTGGAATTTAATATAATGAATAAATCCTTATTAATGTTATTTAAATATTAATTTTAATAATTTCATCTATGGGGAATTTAATTATAATTTATAATGTGTTATATAATTTCATAACTCATTGTATTTTCATTTGGTTATATTACTTTCTTAATGATGTTAATATTGAATGAATAATTATGTACAAAAATATTCATATATATTTTTTAATTA
The DNA here is from genome assembly GCA_963277665.1 of Viscum album. Taxonomy (NCBI): domain Eukaryota; kingdom Viridiplantae; phylum Streptophyta; class Magnoliopsida; order Santalales; family Viscaceae; genus Viscum; species Viscum album. The sequence goes on from OY728136.1 coordinate 965,628,649, forward strand.
TTAATTTTCCAATGGGGATTATAGTTGATTTATATAAATGATCCATTTTATAATTCTTAGTTCAAAATTATGACCAATTTAAGGGTTTATCTTACAATATCAATCTAATCTGTCATGTTCAGTGTTGAAAATTGGTTGAAAGGAATTATATTTCCATATTAAAATAAACCTTTTCATTTCATTTTACTTTATTTTAAAAGAAAATTTTTAATGATTTAGTACCATCTTTCCACTCATTAGTAATTAAAATTATTGAGAATATTTTAATAAAATTAGACATAATCTTTCTCTTTAGTTAGAAATGTGTTTTTTTAAAGAACGATGTTTTCTAAAAAAAATTCAGAAATTTTTTTTATCTCTTAAAAATTATTTATTAAAATAAATTTTATCCAATTTTTTATTTTAAAAAAGTAATTTGAAAAGAATATACTAGTCTCTTTCTGAATATTTATATATTGAAACCATTAAAAAATCAAAATAAATGTTCTTTACCGCTTATAAAAACATTATTTTTTTCATTTACGTGAAGCATAAATTTCAATTTTAAAAATAAAAAATTTACAAAACTTTTTTTTAAATTTACTTTTGAAGAAGATGGTTTTTATTTTTATAATTGAATAGAATATTTTCCGAAATTTTTTTTAAAGATATTTTTAAATTCACCAATGAAAAGAACTCTTTTTCTTACACCAATGTGTATTAATTGTATTTATACCATAATTATTTGTTTTTGGTAGTGTATATGGTTATTATTTAATAAGGATAATATTTAAATACACATTATTTAATCAATTTCATTGTTATTAACATCCCCTTATTGTATTCACATTAATGTGATAATTTAATATTAAATTTCCCCTAAATATCTATATAATTTATAGTTGATATGATTATTGTTTAAAACATATTATTTTTCATTCAAACAAAAAATATATTCAATATTATTTGACTAACTAGAGAAAAACTATGAATCTTTTTTCTTTATTCAACAAATATATTTGATATGGAAATTTGTTTATGAACTGAATCAAACATTCAATATATGTTGACTGATTTCTAAATGAAATAAATGGGTTCAGGACCAATTAATGAAACCCCCTAGATGCATCAGAAGCCTCATGGGATGAATCACATGGCTAAAAAAAGTTAATAAATTATCACCAATTATGTTTTAAACTACCTTGTGTACGGTCCTAAAGGAAAATATTTCCTATGAATTGGATACCTGGAATCCAATAATTAAACATTGATTCATTCAAATTGAGTTAATATAAACCATTATATTTTAAATTGGGAAGTTTCTGTGGATAAATTTTATTCTCAGTTTATTTATTTAATTTCAAATGTTTTCTTTTATTTTATATTCCATATTGATTCTTCATTGTTTTATCTTGAAATTAATATTAATTTAATGGAATATATTTTCATTAATTTACCTTTCCATATTATTTAAGTCCTTCATTATCAGTTTATGGATTATATTGAATGTGTTTTTAGTTATTTTCTATAACATATTTATTATTTTCATTTATTAATTATTATTTTCTTGTACTTATCCATAACATGTTATTTTTTACCACCAATATTTTGTTAACATTCCTTATGAATTCCATGAAGTTTACTATGACCAACATTATAGGACATAAAAGAATAAATAAGAACATTTGGATGAAAAAAATTCCTACTTTAATTTGTGTATACAAATTTAATATGTTAATCATGTAGGTATCTAGTTTACCAAGAGAACTAAACAAACCTATCAACTGGGATAAGATTATTTTGTAACATATACAATTATAATGGTATAAGACACCAACTTTTGGAATCTATGATCAGATTCACTATAGATTGTATCGTAGAATGTTTATTGAAAAATTCGGTACTATTTTTATGAAAAATTAAATTAGGGAGCATAATCCTAATATAGAATTTAATGAAAAGTATAAGAGATCATTCTTGTGTTTTTTATAAAAAAATTGATTACGTGGGTCTTCATAAAAATTAATCTATAAAACCCCGATAGTTTGTAAATATTTCTTTTCAAATTAATTTAACTTTTTGATATTTTTAATTTCATGTATAATTAAAAATATTTCCTTATATAGATATATATATATATTAATCCACTATTCAAACATCCCTTTCACATGAAATACTGTCTTGGCTTGTGCTACATGTAATAAAAACTTCACTTGCACTACACGCAATACCAAATTGGATTGCACTACCCATAACACTAAATTAGAAAACATTACACAAAATACTAACAAGTTGTATTATACACACTACACCAACATGGAATTCAATTTTTTATACATTACATGCAATACTGATTTGGAGTACAATGCATGTAAAACTGATTTTCATGGAAATATCATTATATATATAAAATTTTAAAGATATTATTATAAAATAACCATTAAAAATAGTTATAATAATATTAATAAATAGTTTTTAAATATTTTTATAAACTATTTATATCAATATAACATATTGATAATGAAATATAATATTTTTTGTAAAGACTTTTTCTGTTAAAAATATTATTTTCTTAAATGAACTAATTTTAATAATAAATTCATTTATAGACACATTTAGATATTTAATTTGATAAAATAAACATAAATTTTGAATTTATAACATCAAAATCATCCTAGGGTAAATTAATGAATTTTTTTAACAGAATTCTTTTTTTATGAATAGTGAAAAATACTATTTTTTTGTTAAAAAATACTTTCTCTATTTAATTATAAATGAAAATTGATATTATAAATATGTTTTGAGGTCAAATTAGATAAATATTGAATATATTAGTACATTTTTAAATCATTAGAGTTGTTTTACTCTGAAAATGAATATAAAATCATAATAAACTATTCAACATTTCCGTATTTTAATACCCTGTTATTTCATACTGTCTGTAGGATTATCACGATACAAATTTTTTCTGATTTTTTGAATTGAATTAAAAAATGTGATTTAGACCATTTTATTCAGTCTAATATTTTGATTCTAATAATAACAAGTTATTTTTTTACCAACGTGATTAGTAATAGTGATTAAAATAAATCACACCAGTTAATGGAAAATAAAGATTAATTAGGGACCAACCCCAAAAACAATGACCAAAATGAACTAGAAACATTAAAAACATAAATTAGATTTCAATATGTTGAAAATAAAATATCCATTATTGTGTATTTTTGGTTCAGAATTAATTATTTTGATAAGAACATGTGTACGCCATATTTGTTTCTAAATATTCCACGTGAGTACTTTTCATTCCATATAAAATGCCACAAACTATACCCATTGATAACACCTATAAAATAATATAAGTACATCCATTAAAAGGCCATATATCCTCCCAAAAAATTTCACGTTGACCTGGATTTATCCATTTGGTATGAAATCATCCCAAGGAAGCCATTTGTTACAAATGAAAAGGAGTTACCCGATTTATAGGTAACGTCTTCTCTCAAGACCCTTCCATTTAGTTTCCTTCTCCACACCCTATACTCTCCTTATTATATTATTTTAGGACTAAAATAAAATTATACATATAATATTATTTTATCATGCTAATTTTATAACATTCACATACACACCCGTCCAAATAATGGATGTTGAACATTCTGTTTTTATGTACAGAAAACTACTTCCTTATAAAATAGCAGTTGTTCATTTCTTATTTTCTATAAATCATGTTTGAAATTATGATGGAGAATATATTTATATATTTCATATATTATAATTACTAATTATTTAATCTATTGTATTCCTTTTTCAACACACATCGGTTTACTTTCCATTTGGTGTTAATAAAATAATCTTGTCTTAGGAAGTGTGACATTTTATTCATTCTCACACCACATAAAATGTATCAAGGAAGGGTTTAGTATAATTATATTATATATATGATATTTTAATTCGACCATATATATATATATACCATTCTCATAGTTTCATCCAGTACAATAATAAAGACGGAAACATCATGCATGTAATGGTGTGACATACTATCTCCATCAACGATGTATTCCATTTCGTACTCCTATATTCAATAGATTTTTAAAATAAACATATATTTTATTTAAATGATATTTATACCATTTTTTAATTTATGTAATCATTATATTATTATAATGACCAATGATGTAACAAATTAAGATACATGCAAAGAACAAAGCGAACATTACCCTAAGTGAGATGTTAACACAGAATCATTAACAATAAGGTATTATAAGTTTATAATAAAACCATATGTGGTATTATTTATAAGAATATTATTCAATAAAATATGAATAATAAACTTATATTTATTATTGAGGAAACATTTATGAGTACGGAGAGAGTCCAGACATAAGGTAAGTGCATTTCATCTCACCTTTAATTTTCATGAGATACTTGTTATGTTCTCCACCCCTTCCATTGGATTAGTGTATCTGAAGCCCATGGTTTTATTATATATATCATAAAATTAAATTTATGGGTATTCACATGTCCATTATCTGATTTTATTTAATTTTATTTAATTTTAAAAAGTTATCAAATCCATTTGAATGTTTTGTCTCAATTTTTCTTTCTTTGAGACTCATGTTTTTTTATTCACCTAATCACTTTTTTTGAGGTAAATTTTGAATGTAAATTATATTCCATATAAATTATATTAATATTTTTCAGGATATTATATTCTTAAATAAATTTCATCTCATTACATGTAGAGAATGGTCCCAAGATACCATGTTATAATAGTTTATTGAGACAATCTCATTGCTTAATTAGATTGATTTTTTGTATGCCTTTTATGATGTAATATTATGTTCCATATATCATGAATATTAATGGGTTTTCTTATAAACTATTATAAAATTATATATACATGTATTGGTACAATTTTATACTCTTTGGTACATAATATAGTTAAGAATGTGTTTTTTTTGAAATCCTGACATAACCCTTTCTTCAGTTGGAAATATTTGTATTAAAAATTACATTTTAAAAAAAATATACCAGTAATCTCTAATAGTTAAAAGAAATTTTACACTTTTTTATTTTAAAAATATTTTCAATTGAATATTCTTCTATCCTTATGAACAATGATCTCTTCTAATCTTTTTTACAGTGAAAAAATGAATGTTCTTTTGATCTCGTATGACAAGTAATGAATTACCCACCATCATTTCTTCAAATCTCCCATTGATTTTTTTAAAGGGTTAACCTTTAAGAAAATATTTTTAAAATATATTTTAATAAAAAATTATTTTTCTAATTTGATAATGTTACAATTTATGTTTTAATGAAAAAGGTTTTTCTAATATATTTCAAGGATTCTTTATGAATTTTTATTTTGTTTTCTATAACAAATATGTTTAAATGGATTTATCTATTAAAAACATTTTTTCAATCCAAAAATGATATTATTCTCAAAAATAATTTTTGAAATATGTTTCGAAATTAATTTTCCTATAATATGAAATATATTTATGTTACTTAGGACTCTCTAGAAAATGATCTAAATCTTCCATTCATAACATTTCTATGAATGGATTATGCTTAAAAACATGTTCTTTATGAAACCGGTTTCACTTCCCAAGGTTATATGTATATAAAATCCATTTTTTTCCATTGGTTCCATGTTAATGAATGCAAATTACATTCATATGTTATTATTTGATGGAATGGTTAAGAAAAATATATATTTTTCAAATGTTATGATGTGAATAAATATTAATGCAACCCATTTTATTTTGAGATATTATTTGACATTTATAGAAACTATATAATATTATGGCTGATGATATGATAATGTTTTGTGTGTAAAATTCATATATGATTTCACTATTTGAAGGATGTGAAAAATATATCCCTCTAAGGAATTGGTTAATTATAAATATTTTATGAGATCAAAGGATACAAAGGAGGATATCCAAAGACCAAAATAAAAGGGAATAAGGAATGGTATCCAGATCCTAAAACAAGACTGAATAGTGGATAACATCCAAATAACAAACAAGAGGTTGCACATAAGGATATCTCAAGACCAAAATAAGAGGGAACATGGGAGAACATCCCAATCCTGAAACAATAGTGTAAATGGGAGGACATCCCATTCCCAGAACATGTCGTAATAGGGTAGAACATCCCACTCCCAAAATAAAATGGTAAAAGAGAGAAAAAACTAATAAAAAAAGAGGGTATATAGGATAGAATATCAGGATTGAAGTAGGTACACTTTTGAATAACCTAATACTACCATGTTAAAAATCACACGAAAGGTAACATTTACATAGGGTTTTTATATGTGTTTTACCACATTTTAATGTTTTATTCCACTATTATTCCTTAATGTATTATGTTCATTATTTATTTTTGATTCATGTATATTAAATTTTCAAAAACATTATGATCACTTTTACGTACTGTATAACCCTAAAATGTTATGCTCATGTTCCATACCCTTTTCCATGTTATTCTTAAACATTTTCATTATTTTCCCTCACTAAGAATCTATGCAAACCCATTTATTATGTTTCCTCTATTCGGACTATGAAGAAATGACTAGGTTGAACTGCTAATGGTTTAGATATTTTGGGTTGATGTTAAAGTTATTTTTAGTAGGATATAATAATTTTTCCATGTTTTCAATGTCAGTAAACAAATATAGTCCTCAAGAAAGTATTTTTTCAATGTTCTAATTATTTATCGAAAATGATGTAATATCCATGTATGTCAATCCTGGGTAACAATGCCTACTATCGAAGGAAATATTTACTCAACCTTTAATAAATTAGGGTTATAAAACCCTATTTAGATCACTAGGATTAATTATAAGAATATATCTAGGTATGTATATAAGGATAATTTTAAGGATGAGTAAACATTTACAAAAATGTCCTTGAATTTTTGTAATGCATATAAGGAGTGGTTTCTTTTAAATATATCCTTATATAGACACTAGAAGTGGATGTGGAACTGGAATCAATGTAATTATAAGTAACAACTCTGAAAAGAAGTTCCAGGATTGACTCAAGGAAATCTAGTACAGAATAAAGGGCATTACTGCACACATGGTTGGAAACTCCCAAGGATATTCTTTGGGAATTCATAGTTATATCATGAACTATTATGAAGGATTTAAATATATGTTTCATATGAATAACCTAGGATAAAATTTGGGTGTTATATATTAAGCATGGTTACATTATTCAGATATCCTATAAATAATTATTTTCATAACTATGTTTTTTTCTACTATGATAAGTAATTCCCACACTATAATTTTGGTTTTAGTTAATAGCGGAAAATAGGCGAAACCATCATAATTATTAATGTGATGGATAATTTTATCATCATAAGTCATGTGAGAAGATATCTTGAGGGATAGATGTTGTGATCATTCTAAATTAGTTTTCAGGGAACATGATTAGAAATTTTTACCTTATCCAACTCTCAGAATCACCAAGGAAGTGAAAGATTGAGTTCAATGAGATTTTGGGTAATGAAGACCAGGGAGTAAAAAGGGATAATATTACATTATATTAAAAATATGGAAAGAATCACCTATGTTAATGACTTAGATGAACTAGAAGATGTTTTTACTGTGGAAACGGAGGACACAATGAAATTGACTGGAAGGAAAAATGGATTGTTTGGTTAACAAAATTTAAGGGAATTTTGGCCATCCAAAGTTATTATAAGTTGATAATGTATTTTTAAGTATAAATTGTGGGAATTATAAAAATAAATGGCCTATGTGTATGTATTGTGAAGCAAATCAGAAATGTTATACACATGATGGTTTTTCTAATGATAATGAAGAGACTACAAACAATATGTGAAATGTATGCAATGTTCTTCCAGTATTGTTTATATTTAAAATAAGAATAATTATTTCATTGTGGTTGAGGAACCATAATACAAGATTCACATATCATATTATACAAATCTGGTATTAATTAACATATTGATGGTATATGAGTAATGGTTTAAGGACAATGTTAGTTGAATGACGTAATTATGTTTTGGAATTTTGAGATTATGTTATATGAATCATGAAATATACAAGTATTTTAAGTATAATTTATCTTTAGGTATTTAAAATTTCATTATGAATGGTCATTAAGAAAAATAAAAGTGATTTCATTGAATTGGGATATTTGGATTAAGGGAAGGTAACCCTTAATTAGTGTCTGACATTGACATAATGATGTTTTCATAAATATATGTTTGATATGAATATGTAAATTGGTTATTATTGATTACCTTGGAACTAAGTAAGTATTTTTTTTGATAAGTGGTTTATTCAATAACTATTGATGTTTATATCATTTTTTAATATATGTAATATATCCAATAAACATTGTTATAAGGAAGAATTCATGTTTTACAAACATATTTATGGTAATTAAGGTTATTACCATGTTTAAAGAGAATATATGAGGATGCTATTCATATAATTGGAAATTTAAAAATAATAGAGACATTTTGATATGTGGGGAATCCATGTTAATCCATTTTTTTGACATCGTTCTAATGTTTTGAAAATTCATATTTTAAATAGATTATAAGGTTATCAATTTATGAAATGTTTAAGTCAAATATCATATGTAGTCATCAATATTAACGTGTTCTCTATCCATATAATGATTTGTAAATATTGTAAAACATGTTATAAAAACATCATGTTGATCATAACTAATGGGAAAGAATATCATGGATCTATGGATCTTTTAGTTCTTCATGAAAGAAAAAAAAAGAAACTTCCTTTTTGGAGAGAGAGGTGGAGTTTAAATTTTTCAACACAATACCAAATGATGATATTTTACTTATGAAAGTGAATAAAATCTTGTAAGAATTAATATTCATGAAAATTAATTATTCATTGAAGAATGATATGGAAACCTAAAATGATATCCCAGTACAATGTTTTCTGATGAATCAAATGGTCTAATAGTTAATAATAGATTTTGGGATTTGGATTATTAACTTTCACCTAACCAAGATCCCTATCAGTCTCCTATATAACATGGTGTTCATATTATTCTTCTATTTCAATTTTTCACTTCCCACATGTGTTCTCCAATGTGGGATTGTTGTTATGATTTAATTTGGGATATTTTTATGGGTCCTACATTCCCTTTTAAAAGGTATGTTTTAATATTATTTTTTAAATTAGGGGTTTAAATGAATCGAACTTTCAAGTATTAATCTTATTATAAACATGGAGAATTACAACAGAGAAATTCATTTTATGGTGGGTAGAATATAATCCTTAAATATTTTTAGAAATAGTTTTTTCAATTAATTTATCTTTTTGAGATTTGTCATTTCATTTCAAACTAATAATAGTAATAAATATATATATATATATAAACACTAGGTAAACCATTCGTTTCAAACACATACTTGGATTACGCCACATACAATACCGACATGGATTTCCCTGAACGCAATACGAACTTGGATTATGCAACCTGTGATAATGAAACGTCATACCTAAAAATTAAACACTGACTTTTCGTACATTACACTCAACACTGTCTTGGGATATTACGTGGCATACATTACACAAAACACTGACTTAACGTACAATTCACACAACACTGAGTTTCTATGAAATATCATAGTTGATATATTATATAAGTTAGATAATTATAACCTAATAAGTAAACATATTTTAGTAATAATAATAAATAATTGTCAAATATTTATTATAATCGATTTATATAAAAACATATTGATAATGAAAGGCAATATTTTTGCTAATGTCCTTTTATAATAAGAATATTGTTTTCCTAAATGAAATTATTTTTATAATAAATTTAATATTAGACACTTTTAAAATTTTAATTGGATAAATAAATAACATTTTTGAATTCATATTATCTAAGTTATCATAGGGTGAATATATGGGATTATTATGAGAACGTTCATTTTTTTGATTTATAGTGAAAAAATTATCTTTTTAGTTTAAAAAATCATATTTAATAATTAATTATTAATGAAAAATGATATTATAAAAATTGTTTTCAGGTCACATTAGAAAAATATTACATATAATAATACAATTAAATTCATGATAATCAATTTCACTTTGAAACGTAATATAACATATTGTCATTCATTTGATCTTTCTTGTACATCAAAACCCTGTTATTTAGTAACATATACATGATTAGTGGTAATATCAAATTTTCAACTTATGTGAATTTAATTTAAAATATATTACAAAAATAATTTTATTTATTCTAATATTTAGATTCTAATAATACAATGTTAATTTTCGACAAAAATTATTAGTAAAAGTGATTAATATTTTTCGCATCAGTTAAGGCCAAATTATGCTTAATTAGGGACCAAACCTTAATATTAAGGTCCCAAATGATCTAGAAACATTTAAAACACCTATTATGTTTATATTATGACCTTAAATATTCTATTATTGTGTTTGGATGGGTTTTCATTACTATTTTAGGTAAGAACAGTTGTACATGAAATTTATTTCTAAAAGTTCCATATCGGTACTTTTATTTCCATATAATGGTCTACCAACTATACCCATTCCCCAATCCTATAAAATAATTTATGTTCGGTAATTACCTGCCCAAATTTCCTCCCAAACCCCCCCTTAAAATATGAACACTCCCTTTGGGAAAAAATCATACCAATGAACCCTTTAGGCACAAACCAAGATGATATACACGATTTAGACGCAACATCTTCTCTCAAGATACTTCCATTTATTTTCCTAATCCACCCCAAAAATATATTTATTACAATATTTTGTCAATAAAAAATTATCCTCTATATAAATGTATTTTTTTATGAAATTCGTATGACCTAAACATACAAAATCATTTATATAATGGATGTTGAACACACTGTTTGTGTGTGCGGCGAACTACAACCTCACGAAATGATGATTGTTCATTTCTATTATTCAACCAAAAATTGTTTCCATTATGATGGAAACTCTATTTATATATTTCACTTAATATATTTAATATCTACTTATCCTTATAAAGTATTTTTTTTACACAACCCATTATAATTCATTTGGTGTTAATATGAAAATCTAGTTTGAGAAAGTGTGCACTACAACCCCCCTCAAAGCGATGTGATTCATTCAAGCACTAAATAGATTGTGTTAAAGATGATATTAATGAACATATAAGATATATATTATAGATTAATACTACTGGAATAATATATATATATATATATATATATATTTCATTACCATACTTTCATTCAATATGACAATAATGACAGAAACAACGTTCATGGGTTTGTATGGCTTGCCATCACCATGAATGGTGTATTAAATTTCCTACACCAACATTATATAGAATATTAAAATACTAATATACTCTATATAACTAATATTTATATCATGGTTTACATTATGGAATCATGATATAAGAATAACGACCAATGATGTAACCAATTAAGACACATGCAAAGAACACATCGAACATTACCCAAAGTAAATCATTAACATAGGATCATTAACATGCAGGTAATATAAGGGAATAAAACAACATATATGATATTATGTATAATGATTTTTTATTTTAAAATATTTATATGAAACTTATATTTATTACATTGGAAACATGTACTAGCATAGAGAATGTCAAGACTCAAGGTAAGGGGAATTCATCTCACTTTTAATTTGTGTTAGATAAATGTTATGTTTGCCAGAATTTACATTAGTGTGGTGTATGTACTGACCATGTATTTATTATATGTATCTTATAATTCAATATATATATATATATTAAAATTTTAATTTTATGGCCATTATATCATGGTATTTATGTTTTAGAAGTTAGCACATCGGCAAGAATTTTTTCTGTAAATTTTCCTTCATTCAGACTAATTTTTTTTTCACCTAAACTATTATTAGAGGTTCATATGCATAAATATTAAATTCTATATCATGAATTTAAATATTTTAATGATTTTATAAGCTACATGAAATTCCCATTCCTAACATAGATATCAGAATCCTAATATACCAAGTTATAAGTGTTTATTGTGAAAATATCATTGCATTTTCGGATTGTTTATGTTTATTCATTCTTGGATTAAATATTATGAATCTCATATCAATAATATTAATGAGTTTCTGTGTGATCCCAGATTTCTCTCTAATGTAATTTTTTATTTACATTTACGTTTAAGACCTTTATTTTAGTAAATTATGTGTTTTCCCACGTCCTTAAGAAGGCTTGGAGTGTTCTAGGGGAACAAGACATGGAAGAGAAAGAGGGGGGAGGGGTCTCATCATGGTGCATGGTTTTCACACGGTTACTGAAAACCATGAGGAATTCCCTTAAAACCAGTCGAAATGGGTTTTTTCGGAAAATATCCTTTGCACAATTTGCGCATGATTTGGAAAACTGAGCATGTAAACCATGATAGGGTGATACATTGGGAGAGATTCATCCTTGTGGTTTGTTCATGGTTTAGAAAACTATGTGGGTATACTGTGTGGCCCAGAAACATTTCAGAAATTATAAAAATGAAATTAAGGGATTTTTATACTCAACATGGGATTTTCTTCATCATCCTTCCTTGAAACCCTAGAAACGAACCAAATCTCCCAAGAGCATCCATGGATTGATATCCCTGATATTAGGGATTTTTGGAGAGATTTTAGTTAATGATTAAGGATTAAAGTAAGTCTAAACCCCTCCTTGATTCTATTTCTTGATTTGGATTGGTATCTCCCTGTTATCATCATCTGAATCTCTCAAACCCTTATTTTTGGTGGACGATTAGGTTGAGGATTCAAGGATGTTTTAAATAATGATATAAGGGAATGGTAGAGAGTGAATTAACTAGAGGATTCACATAGGTAATCTACAAGTTATTCACCTTGGGTTTTATGTTGATTTGTGCCTGTAAGGTTTTTATTTGTTCCCCATTTGGATGAGTTCACGGTGCCTCATACATGATGTGATATTTTTGGTTTCTAAACAACGTAATGAAACCCTCATGATCCTCAGGTGTTTTTGAGTATGACTTACCAACCATAGTGGTATGTGCAGTTAAAGAGTATAATTCAGGTATTAGAAGGCACGTTTAGATCATTTGGTTTTGATTTTGGTGGTTTGTGGGAATAGCACTTGTCGTTTAATGTGTTTTATTACAAAAACACATTTCAGTCTATAGTTTATATGACACATTTTGAAGAACTATATAGGATACTGTGTTTATCTCTATTGCGTTGGTTAGTAGTATGGGAGTTCAAGCTGTTCAGACCAAGTCTTGTGCAAGAGATATCAGAGATGGTTCATTTTATTAAAAATCATATGAAAATATCTCAGTGTAGGAAGAAGTCGTATGTAGATTGATGTTGTAGTCCTCTGATGCTTATGGTGGGTGATATGTGTTTCTCCCAAGTGTCTCCATGGGTGGGTCACTATCGAATTCAGATGTAGAGAATGTTGACACCAAGATATTTGGTGCCATTTGACATTATGTAGTGGGTTGGACCAACGACTTTCTAATTAGCTATTCCAATGTAGTATAGTTTTATGAATGATGTTTTAAATGATTCCAAACTCCGAAAATATCACCTCAAACCGTCTCATGTTTTAAATGTCAAGGATGTCGAGTATTATGTTGATTCATGCTTTGGGTAGCACCCTATTTGTATTGTGGATCATGGTGAAAAAGTCATGTAGGGAATGGTTGTGCCCTTTTTCATGTTCTATGGAAACATGTAAATTTTCCAGATAAGAAATGGGAGTGGGAGTCAGATATGAGGGCATAGTGGAATAATTGTTTTTTCATTCGGTACTTAATGATGCTCTGAATGAGCAACATACAGATGATCCATTATAAGGTGGGGAGGTTGTAAGATCCCTTATTTCATTATAATGTATCTTTGACCTATTATTAAGTTTAATCCCTTTATTTTGGTTAATTAAGTGTTTTATCATTCACATAAGAAGGCTTGGGGTTGTTCTCTGATTTTGGAACACGAAAGAGGTAGAAAAAGGGGATTATGGGGCATACTGCATAGTTTTTGCACAGTTAGTGGAAGCTATGCATAATTACAAGGGAACCATGAAAAATGTTTTTTTGGATAGTAGACACCATAAGTTCTGTACATGGTTTTGAAAAATGTGTGGGTAAACACTGAGAGGGGGATACATTGGGACAAAATGATTCACAAGGTTTGTGCACGGTTTGTCATATCGTACACGTAAACTGTGAAACCCAAAAACATTTTAAATTTTTTTAAAATTCCATTAAGTGATTTTTATAGAAAAATAAAGATTTTCATCCTCTTATCTTGTATCCCTAAGAATCAACCACATCTCCCATGTGCTTCCATGATTTATCTCCATCATCTTAGGGACATTTGGAGTGCCATCATGTGTAGATTGAATATATGGGTAAGTCTAAACCCCTAATTTATTCTTTTTATTGATTTGGGTTCATATCTCCCTTATATATTCTTCTAAAGATCTCAAACCCTTATTTTTTAGTGGGGTTTATGTTGAGGGTTCGTGGGTGTGTTGAATCAGGATATAGGGCTTCGATTAAGAGTGTGTTCGTCAATGGATTTAATGTAGGTTGTATACAAATTATATCCCTCGATTTTTTTAGATTTTTTCATGTATAGTTTTTATTCATTCCCTATTTTGATGATTTCTTTGTGGATTTGATGTGATGCGATATATTGGGTGTCTAAACAACCAAATGAAACCCTCATGATCATTTTGGGATGCATGGAGTATGATGAAACCTATTTTGGGGCCACCCATGGGGTTTGCCAATATTCTCCAGATATAGTGTTTACATAAGTAAGTATAGGGTCTTTGTGATAGAAAATATATCCCACGATAAGTATGCTAATATGTTAGGATGTTGTTTAATTTTTATTTAGTAACACACTTTTGTTGGGTAATTTCCTAACAGATTGTTGGTTGGCATGAAAATTTTTAAATGGATAAATGGGAAAGCACTTGGATAATAGCTTTATAATTGAATATGCTTAGTGAGATAGGCATGTGAAATGGGAATAGGGTTAAAGGGGATAAGTAATATAAATGATGAATGAGTTAATGGGTTGAGGGAAAATCTTAAATTCTCATTTATTGAAATTGTTGTGTGGTTGAAAATTATATTGTCTATGCTTATATTAAATGGTTGATTGTGGTAAATGACAAATAATCATGTGCACATGGATTGGTATTGTGGGGTATAGACATGAGGTTCTATGCCAATGGGTATAATTGGACCAAGGATCTATATCCATCCCCAAATGCACGGTATTGGTAAGGGGATAAAATTTTATTCCCCTAATGGTTTCATTCCACTTAGACATAGGCTTCGATTTGAGGATTAGAAAGCTGTAATAATAATATTACTAGGGAGATAGGACATTATGTTTACTCCCATAATATTGAGAACATTGAATATTTTTTAATCCATTGATCACATGAAAAAGTTAGATTACTTCATAAAGTTTCTAAGTAGAGAACCCAGACTCAATGGTAGTATAATATAATAGAACATAGTCTTGGATGACCTATTGAAATGTTTATCTTTTCATTCCATTATTTATCACTTGGATTCACTATCTGCTTTTACTGGATATCTTTTAGACACTATTGGTGGTGGCCTACTGAGTTATACTCACACCATGCTCGGGCCACCATTGGGTACCTGAGAATATTTCATGCTTCCAGGCCAGGACAGGGGTGAGGGCCGCATGCAAGTGAGTTGTGTTGGACATAGGACATGTATGAGAGAGGTTCCATACTCATTGTCCATAAAAATTAGTGGATTCTTTTATTTTATTCCTTTTGGGGTTGTTATTTACATAGAACTATTGCATGAAATGAAAAATTTACTATTTCATATGGTTATACCCAGTTTTGGGAATTGGTTATTTATGCATGTTATTGATTATTTGTTATTGCTTATATTATTTAAATTATAATTTAATATGGATTAATCTATAAATGAGGGTATAGTCTCCCCACATGTCCTATTAGACCCTTTTTTCTAGTCGTCAACTTTTAGCATATGGGGAGGCGCGCTTCAGGTTATGTGGGGATCCAACTCAGGGTACCAAATTTTGGGCATCTGGGTCTAGGATGTTACAATGTGGTATCAGATGAGTTATTTTCTTTTTCTTACTTTTTGGGGATAGTATAATGTATGTTAGAAAAGTGTCTAGCCATGGTAATGAGAATTTCCTCGGGAGTATCTTACCCATGTACAGAGCAAAACCCAAGTCACCATAGGTGGTAATTGTTGTTTTTGTTTTGTGTTGTTGTATATGATGATATTTCACCATTTGGTGATGCACATATTATGTAATTACATGGATTTGTGATATTTATATTGTGGTCAGAATGGTATGAGGTTATGAATTCATGAATCATTCTAGTAACTTATGTATACAAGTGACATGCATCATGATAGGCACACATACATGATGGGTGTGTGGGATATAAGGGTCAGGATGCATATGTCTTCATAAAAGTTAGGAAATTTTTTAAATGGAATGGTATGAATGGGTAAAAAGGAATGAAAAAATGGTAAGTAGTAATTATAAAATGGTTCTTAACAAATAAGTAAATGTAGATTAATCTGTTGTAAGAGTAAATTCGAATTAGTGAACGGCTTTGAATCAGGTAAAAGATAAGTCGTGCAACCATGTAAATTAGATATTGTGTTTTCCATGGATGTGGGAGATATAGAAAAGGTGTTTATCCTTTTGCGAGTTGGATCATTTGGGTAGTGTATTTTAACTATTTGGGTTGTGGATAATGATGATCTTACCTCTATATTTTTCCTTTTTGTATGCGTGTAATGGTTTCATTGTTATTATTATGTTTGGAATTATAGAAAAATGCCTCCTCGGAGATGTGTGCGGGTTGGGAGACATGAGGATGTTGATGAGAGATGTCCTCCAGTAGTGGATAAGGACAACATGGTGATATTGAAAAATAGGGAAGATTATATCCGTGAGAACATCCTTCGTTTTATGAAGATGATGAGATGAGATCCATGGAAGGTTTTACTAAGATTGATTGAGCTAACCAAGGAGTTTCAACTACTTTACCCTCTTACATTTACCAGAGAGGGTGGTCCATAGGCATGAAAATTTTGTATTGAGTCCGTCCAATCAATTCTATACACCCTAAAGACTCCTCTCAAGAATAGGGTCATGTTTGAAGCCTATATACTAATGGGTCAGGCCAAACCATGGTAAATGGAGAAGGCTGAAGGAATGGTGTCAAAGGATTTTATGAATATTTTACTTGAGAAATTCTTCCAAGAATCCATGAGGTAGAAAATTGATATGGATTTTATGATATTGTCTCCGGGGATAATGTCGGTAATTGACTTTTCTAGTAGTTTCACCGATTTGAGATGCTTCATTCCGACATTGATTGGAGATGAGGAATACATGGTGGATCACTTCTACAATGGGATAAAACTTTATATCAGGTCTTAGGTGAACATATTTTGTCCAAATGTAATTTCTGAATAGGTGCATCAAGCCCTCATCATAGAGGGGAACCTGAATGGATCTTTAGGTAGTGAACTTTTGGTGTTAGCTGGGCGAGCAAGTGGTGTGGCCTCGAATAGTAGGAAACATCAATTTGGAATCATTCAGTAAGGTGGGGGACATAGAGAATTTAGAAGAGGGGGTCATATTTTCATGCAGGACACTAGGTCTTCTGTTTTTAGTGTGGTAGGATGTGGAACAAGTGCGACTAGTGTCCCCGCCCACTAGTCGAGCCTGGTCATTATGAGTGTTAGGCCATGTTTATTGGTTCATCAAGAACCTATGACAGTTATGGAATGATATAGGCCAGAGGTTGATGTCAACATTAGGAAGGTGTTCAGTTACACTCTCTCAGGAAGGAAGTTAGAGCACCATGGATCGTACTAGTAGGGGTGGTGGATGTGGAACTCTCGAGAGAGATCATCCATAACAAAAGATCATTATAGTTTAGAGTATGTAGGTTTGACCATAGTAAACAGGGAAGTTCATCTCTATGATGTTTAGGATACACATGAAGGTAGTGATGCATGACCATCTACTATTTGAGGTACAATTCTTGTATCTTTCATTCCTTTTCGTGCTCTTTTAGATACAAGTGCGACTAATTATTTTATTTCTTATCTGTTCATAGTTGTGTTGAGCTTAACCGAGGAAACATCATGTGGGGTAATGTCACTTGATACTCTATTGGGGGTACGTGTTGAGGACATCAGGTAGAGTAAGGGGTATGCTCTGGAGGTTGGTGAGCATCATTTTATGTGGGATTTGTTTTCCCTAGATCTTTTGGGTGTTGTTCTAATCTTGGGAATGGATTGGTTGATGTTATATCAATCCCATATCAAGTATTACTAACATAGAGTAAATTTAACATCTCTCAATGGGAGCACTTATGTCATTCTTGGTGAGTGGGATACTTGAGTGGGCCACGCAGGGCCACTACGCTAGTAGTTGGGGGAACTAACCATTCAAGTGGTAGGGAATATGTTATAAGATTGGGAGAAAGGACAATCAGACCTAAGTTTGGATGTGGACCAGTTTCATGATGTGTTTCCAAAGTACTTCTAGAGAATACCCCTCAAGAGAGATGTTGAGATTACGATTGAATTATTTCCAGGGGAAGAGCCAATTTGTAGTCCACCCTATCGAATTATTCTAGTAGAGCTCTAATAACTGAAGGTTTAAATGTGGGAAATGTACCATGAGGGGCTTATAAATCCTTGTACATCACCTTGGGGACCACTAGTGTTCTTTTCTAAGAATTTTTATGGATCACTAAGGCTATATGGCGATTTTATAATGTTGTACCAGATGAAAATTTACAACTGATACCCTATTTGTAGAATCAATCACCAGTTTGATCAGCTCAAAGGTGCCTTAGTGTTTTCTATGACCGATTTGAGTTCAGGATACCATCATTTTTGGGTGAGTACTTATATCATACACCAAATAGATTTTTGAAGTAGGTACGGGCTGTAGGAATTTCTGGTGATGCTGTTTGGACTAACCAATGCACCATCTGTGTCCATGGAATTTAGGAACTATATATTTCACCCATATCATGATTAGTTTTTTTCATTAATGATGAAATATTGGTGTACTAAATAACTCATGATGATCATGCCAATCATATTGACATCATCTTGAGTCTACTAAGAGAGCATAAGATTTATTCCACACTATTAAAATGTCATGTTTGGATTGATGAGGTGCACTTTCTAGAACATACCATTTCTAAGCCGGGTGTTTCAGTGGATCTGGAAATGGTGGTTCCTATTCGGAGTTGGGGGAATCTCTATATTTCTTCTAATATTCATATTTTTTGGGTTTTTTTGGATGTTAATGTTTTATTTTTAGAGATTTCTCTCGTTTGGAAGCATTGCTCATAGACCTTTCCAAGAAGGGGAAATGTTTTATTGGTAAGGGGATTGTGATAATGCTTTTCAAGAGCTCAAAAAGTGGTTGACTACAGTACTAATTTTGATCTTAACCAAACCTGGTAAGAAGTACACCTTGTTCTGTGATGCTTCTAGTGTTTAACATAAGTCTTTGTTGATGTACGATTATCAGTTTGTAGAAAATAGGTTGACGAAATTGAGACCACATGAAAGGTGTTTCCCTACTCATGATATGGAGCTAGAAGTTATTATTCATGCCTTAATGTGTTGGAGGAATTACATTTTGGGATAACCCTTTACACAATTAACTATCCATAAAAGATTCCAATACATCTTCTCCCTGTGGTATTTGAATATTTGATAGAAATGGTGGGTTGAGTACCAACAATATTTTGATTTTGAGTTTGTGTACACACCATATTAATGGAATAGTTTCACTGAAGCATTGATCATGAAGAATCAGAATCGAGTAGTTCAAGAATCATGTTTAGAGTGGATGATGATGAATTTGTTCGCTAAGATGCATTTGTACGTACTGAATGAGAATAATTAGAAGACCATTGCATCTATAGCAGTTGGGTACCAGACAATGAACATAGTTAAAGATAGTTTTCTTGTATACTGTGAGTGTTTGGATATGACGGAAATTCATAAAGGTGGGGGTCACAATTTGGTTAGACTTTTAGTGTTGACGTAGTTTCTTATGTTCATGGTCAGGTTGTGGTTCTAGAAGATGTACAAGAGGATTTTATGTGTGGGGTTCACACAAGAAAGTGGGAAGTGAAACCTGGATTGACTGAGATGTAATGTGATCTTTATATGTAGTTTTGGTGGCTGGGAATGAAGAAGGAAGTTGAAGGTTTTGTATTATGATGCCTTACCTATTAGTAGGTGATGGCTGAACATAAATATCTAGGGGGGTTGTTACATAAATTTCCTATTCCAGAGTGGAAGTGGAATGACTTCATGATAGACATTGTAGTGGGTTATCCTAGGACACCGTATAAAAATGATGAAATTTGGGTAGTGGTAGATCGGATAAAAATGGTGCCTCATTTCATTCCAATATAAGATACATATACAGTCGACTAGTTGGGGATATTGTATGTTCGAGAAATAGTACAGTTTCATGTTGTGCTGAGATCCCCAGTTTTAGATAGTGATTTGTAGTTCACCTCGCACATCTCAAGGGGACTACAAAAGTCACTTGTTACCCAGGTGTTTCTGAGTATGGCATACCACCCACTGAATGACGGGTAGTCAGAGCGTAAAATTCAGGTATTATAATTCATGTTTAAAACATTTGTCATGAATTTGTGTGGTTTTTCGAAAAATAACATTTCATTCCATGAGTCTGATTACAAAATTTCTTTCTAGATTCATTTTAGATCGAAGAATTTGAGGCACTATATGGAAAACTGTGTAGACGTTTATTGTGTTAGTTAGTGGCTGGGGAGTCTGAGTTGTGGGGGCTGAGTCTTGTGCAATTTGTTTGATCCAAAAGGGTTTGGAAACAGCTCATATCAGCCATTAGTCATATGTAGATTAGCACCATAGAAATCTTGAGTTTATGGTGGGTGATATTGTGTTTCTTCTGGTGTAACCATGGTTGTGTCACCATCGAATTATGAAGCATTTCATGTTGACACCTAGTTATTTGGGTCCATTTGAGATTGTGGAGAGGATCAGATCATTGATTTACCAATTATCTCTTCCACAGTAGTATAGTTGGATGCATGATTATTTCCATGTTTCACAGCTCAAACAATACCCCACCGATCCATATAATGTGTTAACTTTCAAGGTTGTCTAGCTTTAGGATGATACATCTGTTGAGGAGCTCTCTTTCTGTTCTGTAGATCATAGTGAAAATGTATTGCAGTGAAAGGTTGCTCTATTTTTTCATTTTATATGGAATCATGGAAACATTCCCGATGAATCATGGGAGAGAAAATCACACATGAGTGCCTGGTGGCCCAATCCATTTTCTTTGGTTACTCAATGATGCTCATGATGTGTGGCTTAGGAATGAGACTTTATAATGTGGAGAGGTTATAAGATCCTTGATTTTCTCTAAAGGAATTTTTTTATATATGATTCAGTTTAAGCTCTTTATTTTGGTTAATTAAATTTTTTCCTATGTTATAAATAAGTGTCTGGGGTGTTTCATGTGTTCGGGACACATAAGAGGGAAAAGGGGGTTATGGGCATGTTGCACGGTTTGTACACGGTTAGTGTAAACCATACAGAATTCATTGGAAACCATGTGAAATGGGTTTTTTCAGATAGTATCCTCCACACGGTTTGCGCCATGTTTGAAAAAATGTTTGACTAAACTGTGTGAGGGGGCTACATTGGGATAGAAGAATCTACATGGTTTGCACAAGGTTTGGAAAAAATTGAAGGTAAACCTTGCTCCCCAGAAATGATTAAAAAATCAAATATAAAATAAATTATAGAAATTTTATACCCAAATAAAATTTTCTTCCTCCAATCTTGTAATCCTATAAAGGAACCCTAGTTCCCAAGAACTTCTAAGTATCATTCTCCCCCATCTTTGGTATATTCGGAGCGTTGTATGTTGCAGATTGAAGATTGGGGTAAGGCTAAACCCCTTCTTGATTCCTTTTCATGATTTGAGAGTGTATCTCCCTATTATCTTCATTTGAAGCTCTCAGACCAGTCTTTTTTAGTGTGATTTTGGTTGATTATTCAAGGGTGTGTTGAATTGAGATCTAAGGCAATGGTGGAGTGTTCATTCTCTAATGGATTCAAGGTAGGTAGTCTAAAATTAATATCCCTTGTTTTTAGGTTGATTTTTTCATGTAGGATTTTTATTCATGCCCTATTTTTTGTGTTCTTGATGGATTTGACCTGATGTGTTGTATTGTGTGTCAAAAAATCCTAATGAATCCCCCATGATCCATGTGGGATTCATGGTAGACAATATGGCCTATTTTTCTCCCACCCATGGGGTGTGTCGATATTCCCTAGACTTAGAGATTAGCAAAGTGTAAGGCCATTGCGTGTGAACCTAGACCCCATTATAAATATGTTAATATGTTTGAAGGGTGTTTAATTGATATTTAGTAATACATATAGGTTAAGTAATTTCCAAAGAGGTTGTTGGTTGGAACGAAAAATTGTTAAATGGAAAAATGGAAAAATTTTAGGGGATTAGATTAATTCATGAATATATTTAGTGAGATAGCCATGGAAAATTTGAATGGGGATAAAAGGGAATACTAATATAAATGATGAATGAGTTAATGGATAGATGAAAAATGTTAAATTCCCATTTATTGATATTATTGTGATATTGTAAATGATGTTTGATACGCTTGTTGTGATATGGTTGATTGTGGTAAATGATAAACAAGCATGTCCACGTTGATTGGTAGTGTGGGGTATAGAATTGCAATTCTACACCCATGGTTTGAGTTGGACCGAGAATCTATCTCCACCCCTAAATGAATGGGTCAATGAAGGTGATGGATTTTAATTCCCTTAGCAGTTTCCTTCCACATAGACTAAGGCTTCCTGGTGAGTATTATGAAATGGCTAAAATGTGATCCCTAAAAATATATGACTTGATGATTACCCCCATATTATTAGGAACATTCAATATGCCTAATCAATTGAATACATGATAAAGATATATTAAATCATGAAGTTCCTAAGTACTGAACCCAGACACAATGGTAGTATAATTAAAAATAATATAGTCTAGAATGAAATATTGAACTGTTTATTTGTACTTTCCATTTTTTATCACTTGCATGCACTATCTAATTTTTTTGATATTTTTTTGATAGTGTTGATTATAGCCAACTGAGTTATACTCACATCGTACTTAGGCCACCATTGGGTACTATAGAATATTAAATGCTCCAAGGTCCGGATAAGGTCAATGGCCTTATTTTAGGGAGTTTAGTTGGAAATGTGAAATATATGGGTGGGGATCCAAACATGTAGTCCACACCATTTTTTAAATTCTTCTATTTTTTTTTGGTTTTTATTCACTTTGACCAGTTGCATGGCATGACATATTTATTATTGCATATGGTTGTAGCTAGTTTTAAGAAATGGTTATATATTAAAGTTATTGATTATTTCCCATTGTTTCTTTTATTTATATTATTATATTTTATTAATTACTCTGGTATTGGGGGTATGGACTCCACATGTTACCTATTAGAACCTCCCTGCTAGTTGGAAACCTCCAGTGTTTGGGGAGGCACAGTTGAGGTCATGTGGCGAATCGGGTTGGAGCACCAGATTAGTGTCTTCCATCACGGAGACATTACAATTTCTTTATACTCTATTATTTCATGATATACACATGTAATGGTACCATATTCTACTCAATGGATCATATGATTTTTCAGAAAGTGATTATAGGAAATCCTGACATTACCCTTTAATTAGTGAGAAATCTCTATTAAAAAAATGGTATACCGTAATATTAAACCAATATACTATATGCTTCAAAATATCCATTTACCCGTTTTCAATTAACAATACTTTCAATGTAATCTTTTTTTTTTCAAATTCCTAACAATGAAATATTATATCCATTTTTTTCCATGAAAAATTCATGTTCTTTTGAACTTTTATGAAATGTACATATTTACCTTTCATCATTTCTTCAAAGATCCCTTTTCATTTTTTAAAGGTATAATATTCATGAAAATGTTTTTAAATGATATTTTTGAATAAAATGGTTTTCAAAATGTATTTATGATTCTATTCTATATTTTGATGAAAAATGTTTTTGATCTTTATTTCATGCCTTTTTTATAATTTTCCAAGGTATTTTATTACAAAATTTTATTTTTTGGTATTATGTATTAAAAAACATTTTCAAACAAGAAATGATATTTCCCACAACAAAAGATTATTGAATATGTTTCAAAAAACATTTTCCATCTAAGATGACATATGATGTTGTTACGCATGTATTTATAGTAAATGATCTAAATGTTCTATTAATATCCTTTCTTTAGAGGGGTTATGGCTGAATTCATCGTCTTTATGTAACCCATTTCCCTTCCACATGTAATATGTCTATGAAATCTTTTTCATTTCCATGGGTTCGATGTGAATGAATCTATCTTCTATTCACTGGTTATTCGTTGATGAATGGTTTTTCGAACCAACTTCTTCTCAATTGGATGTAATGTGATAAATATTAATGACACATGATTCATTTCTTAGATAATTATTTGATGTTTATTTTACCCATATATTTTCGTGGGTCTAGATATGATAATTTTTTATGGAACACACATTTATGATTTCATTATATGATGTGGGGGCCTATAACTTCCACCAATTCATTGGTCAATGATAAATGTTTCGTTAAGTGAATCGGTCCATAAGAGGGCATCCAAATCCCAAAATTAGAGGGAATGTGGGAGAACATCCAAATCTCGAAACAAGAGGGAATATAGGAGAAAATCTGAGTCCATAAACTATAGGGTACATGGGAGGATATTCCAAGCCCAAAATACGAGGAAATAGGGGAGAACATCACAATCCTAAAAAAAGAGGGCACATTGGAGAACATAAAAAATCCCGAAATAAGACTGTTCAAGGGAATACATCCAAATATAACTATAAGAGGTTACATGAGAGAAAGTAACAATACCAAAATAGGAGGATACATTAGAGGAAATACCAATCATGAAATAAGAGGGTACATGGGAGGGAATCTGTTGCCTGAAAAATGTACATGTGCAATTAAACCAAGACTATTATTTTACAATAGACATGGATGGTCACTATGACATTGGGGTTTTTATATGTGTTTGTAACAAACCCATGTTTTATTCCAATGCTATGTCCTCAAGTATTATGATAATTATTTCCTTATGATTCTTATATTTTAAATTTTCAATATTTATTATGAATGGTGATATGTAGGGTATGACCTTCAAATCATATTATCATGTTTCATACCCTTTTTTGGTTAATACTACAAATTTTATTTATTTACACAATATGAGCATTTGTGATAACCCCATTCATATGTTTACTGTCCCCATGATATGAATAATTAATTTATGTACAAGTGAAAATGGTGTAGAACATTATGGGATATTTTGAAGATCTTTCACCCAGATAGATGATTTTGTTTCCAAGATTCAAGCTATAACAAACTATTATGGTGCCCACAAATTTATTTTTTGAATGTATTAAATATTCATCTAAAATGATTTAATATTTATGTATATTAAGGATTAGTAGTTATAACATTCAGGTTTGGATACTAAAATTTAATATGATTTTGGAACAGATGTACCTATGAGTAATAACTCATAAATTAGAACATCGAGAGTTAGATTATTTGTGATAATGGGCCTTTCTACACACTTGGTTTGAAACTACCATTAGATATGCTTTGGATTATTCAAATTTTTATTACGATCCTGTATTAATTTTTTGAATAAATAATTAAAATGAATGAACATGGTTAAACATTAGGCAAATTAATTAACTATATAGAAATAAAATGGTTGATGTATTTATATAATTGTCATAAAAATTTAATTTTTCTAGTACATTAACAAATTATCTATTGTTTATATGAATCATGATTCGTCTATAAATTATGTTAATTATTTTAATAAATTATGAATTTATTAAATTAATATTTATAGACATTGAAATTTAATATGAGTTTTATATTGTAATTATGAATAACTACCTAAACCAAAAATTTTATTTGTTATGTGATATGAGTCTATCAAGATTAAGAAAATTTTGGATAAATTTATATCAAAAAAATTGATTTAGAAGAAATGTAATTGGAGGAAATATTCAATCATATATTATTGATCTATCATTATAGGTATTTATACCATTTCATGATTTTATGATTAGTAATGTCATTATACTCAAATAATAATATTATTATTTTCAAAAATATTTGTTGTACTTAAAACATTAGTTGCATTTTTATCCAGTGATTAAATATATATATATATGAGATCTTTTATATGTTTGTATACTTGTTGAAATTCTAATTCTTTTATAAAAAATAGAAAATAAGAATGTAGGGTGGTGACCTATCACATCCGGTTTGGCAGTGGGGCTTGAACCCATGAATGAAGGACGTTATGGGTTTCACACCAAACAATCCCATAAATGATGACCTAGTTAATATGTCAATTTTTTTGATAATAAAATTATCAATACATATTAAAGATGAACCATATATAGTACTTTTTAGTTTTTTAGATTAATGTGATAACCATATTTTATTTGGAAAATATTTAGAGATATATATAAAAAGATGTCACACTATTATGAATCTTGTGATCTATTAATAGTGAATTTCAGTTATTCATGATAAAAAACATTCATTTTTTGATATTCATTTATTAGATTATGAGATTGAAAAAAAATCAATGGATGAAAATATTCTTATGAAATAAAAATACGGCATGTAAGTTTTTTTCCTTATATTCTTAGGAAATAAAATAATTTGTCATCTTTGGAAAATGATCTTGAAATATAATTCTATATTTTTACCATAATTTCTGATGATATCAATGAACTTTTCACACCTATAATATTTATAGATTTTAGGACCTCAACTATCCATTGATAATTTAATTTCTTCCACTCAATGAACTTAACCACTCTCTATAAATATTTACAATTTTCCTCCATGTATACATCTTCACTTCCCACTATTGTTCACTTACATATAAATCATGGAATATGTTATTCCATATGATCATTGTACTTACCTTTATAGATTATTAAGAAAGAAATTTATAAAACCTTCTACATGATTGTTTTATAAAAACAGATGTTCCAAATATTAAAACAGGTATTGCCAAGATGATGTTTAAATTGAGAAGACGTAAATTATTTATGGTTGGGAGAATGTGACACCCCAAAATCCTTAATAAATATCATTTTATTGAATATAATTAATATTTAAAAAGAAAATGAATATAATGAAATATAACATCATAATAAAGTATCATATATGTAATATTTTAAATAAATTAATTATATTATATAGCATGTAATGAATGCAATAATGAGTTAGCTTATTTTCCACACAACCACGAGTTTCTTTGAATCTTGTCTTACACGTCAGACTTAGTTTTAAGGAATACTAATAATTTTATTATTTTAAATTAAAATTATTACATAACATCAAAATTTGATGTTATATATAGAATTATATTATTTCTGAAAATATATTTTTGAATTCATTGGGAATAATTTAATTATAAATTAACATGAAAAACCAATTGATTAAAAAGTATTTTTTAATTAAAATAATTTTAATGCATTAAATTAATTACTAGTCCATAGTTATTTAAAAAAATTTAAATATTATATATTCAATGAAATTTTATGACCTTCATATAATAGATTTTTAAGATTAAAATAAGAAAAAATCCAATTTTATCCACAAAAATGATTTATTTTTTAAAATGGCAATTTTTCAACCGTTTATTGGGGAACTTATTTTAAAATGAAACATTGACATGTTAATAAATATTATTTAATAAAATAAAAGTTTTTTTAATTTTAATGTCAAAATTAGTTTAGGGTGTATTCTTCTATATTTCTAAGAAGTATCATTTCTCAATGAAGTTTGAAAAAATATTGAATTTTAATTGATTGTTAATTTTTCCTCTGTATAATTTATAATTATATGATTAATTAGATATAATGTCCCGATAGTTAAATTATACATATATTAATCCAATTTTGATTATTTTGATAGTTTATATATTTATTTTAGACATAAAAACATACTAATAATTTCAATGATTACACATAGAAAATCATCTTTATTGGCCCACATGTGATATTAATTTGAAATTAATTTAATCCAAAAATGAGTATTCAATTTATATTATTAGATTATATATTTTTAATTATAATAATTTATATTTTATAAATAGTTTGAATTATTTTTTCACAAAAAAATATATTCAAACCAGTTATAATTAAATATAGCAATTAAGAGAAAAACAATGTTACTTAGTGGTTAAATACTGAATATAATTTATAATAATTGCCCAAAACATTTCAGAAACACATTTTATAGACCTATATCAACCATAAAACATCTAATATTGAATTTTTTATTTTACATAATCTTATTTTTGTAATAAACATGGGTAAACATAACTTTTTTACAGAATTTCAATGTTTGTCCTCTCCATCATTTATAAAAGGCCTCCATCTCTCCCCATTCTTCACTATAATCAATACAAATTAGATCATAGAATACCTCTGCAAAAAATCCCCAATATATACACCCTCATCCTATAATCATTATATTATACATAAATACTAATCCCTTCTATTTTTTAGTGAAAAGATAAGTGGGATACCTCAAGAAGAGGTATTGTTTTTCTAAAAGTGTTATTATTTTATTATCATATCTTACTAATTAATTTTTTTTATCAGAATCATATTAAAATATTAGAATGTAAAATATAATAATATTATGATATGTTATGTGTTTTGGCTAAAACATCAATCCAATCAATCAAATGGGTTATAAAATCATCATTCTTATGTAATATAGATTACAACCTTACGAACTGATGCCATTAATTTTTCAATTACCACCTTTTAGGGTTGATATTAATTATATAAATTATATTTATATATTATATTTATTCTGTATATTAGATTATTTAATTATTATATAACTCATAACATAATTATTCACAATTTTTAAGAATATGACTACATCGTTCGTGTGTTAATCCGACAACTGCATGGCAAAGAGATGTGATTCGTCAATGATACCCATGGAATGTAATAAAGATTGGTTTGATAAACATATTTAATATATATAAAATTAATATAATACTACAATTATAATATATATATATATATTACTTTTGTTTCTTTCAATAAGATAATAAAATGGAAACAATGATGATTCGTATATATGGCCTACCATCTCCCTGAATGATGTATTACAATTCATATATAATTTTTTTATTGATATTTGAAAATAGACATATAATTAATATATATGATATTTATAACATTTATTAAATTCTATATAATATTAAATTATTATTTTATCAAGACGAATAAAATAACAATTCAAAACATACAAAAAATACATGGCAATAGCCACCTGAAACAATGAATATAATGAATGATTATTATCAAACATGTGATAATATGTTTTTAATGGAAAATGTATGATATTTTAGATAATAATAGGGTTATATTATATGTTATTAATATTATTAAATACATTATATAAGTGGTGAAATTGTATTAATATAAAAGAAATCATATGATAATAGATATCGTCTTAATTTCATTTCATAGTAGAATATTGGAATCTTATGAAACCAATTACATTTATATGGTGTATATACTACCCCTTGAAAATAATAATTCATTATTTATGTCATTTTATGTTTCAATTTAAAATATTTCACCTAAGGGGATTTCAACTAAAATTTACCAAGTGATAAAGAAATTCATAACGGAATTCATTTTCATTGGGTTACATTACATTCTCATTATTGTTAATATTGTATTATTGTGTGTATAATAAAATTTTAATATATAAAATTTAATATACACTTATAATAGATGGATTTACAATTGATACATATAATTGATTCATTTATTAATTCTATATTTAATATATTGATCATTTTAATGATTTATTTCACAATTTCATTTAAATCATAATTATTTAATATTATATATCTGATAAATGAAAATTACATGAAAATTGTATAATAAAATCTTCCATTTTTTTCTTATTATACTTATTCATGATCGTTTTAATCTTACAGTTCAATTTTTCCAATCTCAATATAATAAAATATTGATAATTTTTTTTAATAAAAATTGACGTCATTTCCCTCTTCGGTAGGAAATTGTATTTGCAATAAAACATGTACTTCTTGAAATATTTGATTTTTTCTATTTAATATATATATAATGAGTTATTAAGAGTAATTTTTAAACATTTTTTCAATTAAAAAAAATCAATTGAATATTATATTCTCTTTCCAAACAAGTCACTTTTCTAAATATTTTACAACATTAATGAAATTTTTTTATAACTTGTATAGAATTTCATAATATTTTTTTTATTACATTCAAATTTAAATATATATTTCTAAAGAAATTTTTTTAGGTATTTTTCATTTTATATTTAAAAAAAGATATTTTATTCTTGAATTTTTTTCAATATTAGTTTCATTTCATTAACATCATCAAAATATATTTTTACACCATTCGGTATACATGGTACTGATACCATCCTTATTTTTCCTCACATTGAATTATGATTATTTAGAGTAATTATTTTATAAAGTCCACTAAATTAAATCATTTTGATAGTCATTAACATAACATTGAGTTATTTACTTTTTGTAATCATTGATCATTAAATGTCTCCTAAATGTCTATTTCATTTAAAATGGATATGACTATTTTCTAAACTACCTAAATTTTTTTACATGTGATTGTTACTATGAATTTTATTTCGATAAATAGAGATATATCTAAAAAATATAATGGTTTAAAAAATATAGATTTTTTACATGGTACAATTGTTTATTTATAATATATATTATTTGATATATGGAGAATGTATTGGATATGAATGATTGGGGTTGGGGACCTATTAATGAAATACCCTTGAAGCATTGGTAGTCAGTTACAATGAATCCATTACCTTGCCTCAGTAAATGGGGTTTCAACCATTATGTTTTCAACTGTTAAGGTAATGGTCAAGATGATAATTTATCCATGTTTTGAGGAAACATGGTGTTCAATAACTAGGAATTTATTTATTTAGATTCAGCTGTCATTAACCTTGAGAGATTTAATACGAAAATATATATGGATGAATTTCATTCTATCATTATTGATTTAATGGAATACCTCTATCGATATTTACCTTTCGATATGGGTTCTAACTTATCTTAATGAAATAGTCATGTTATTTTAATGGAATTTATTTTAATTTATATACTTTTACATATAATATATGAACTTCATTATTTGTTCGTGGAATACATGACTATTGTATTTAGTTATTTACCTTGATATATTTATTACTCTCATTGATACATTATTTATTATTTAATATTTAGACCTTACAAGGAATTTGAAGTCACTCTTATTCAGTTACATTTCACCATAGATTCTATGTTGTTTAGTATGACTGATATGGAAGGACATGCTAGAATGAATAATTTTGTTTTAAAGAATAAAAAAATTATATTAATTTTTTTATTCAAATGGAATATTATAATCATGTATATATGTAGTTCACAGAGACAACTAAACTAATTAGTCATTTGGGATGTGAATAAATTTATCTTTTTCTATTGTAATATTAGTAGATAATGTTTCTAAACTTTTTTGATCTTGTTTTAAAAATATTTTCTATTTGTAAAATTAAACAGTAGTATATTAATATACTGAGTTCATTATATTACTTATTTTTTTTTGTAGATTTAAAAAAAATTATTCACATGAAAATGATAATGAGTATGTAATACACTCTCTGGGAATTTTATCAATCTTATAACACTCTACCCTTGGAAATAAATGTATTAGGGTAACATATAGTGACCATAGGATTTAAGTCATGTAACAGATGTATCTAATAATAATATTTTGTGTGGGTTTGTAGATACTTTGAATGGTATGTCTAATATTGAATGGGTTTAAGTGATTCCCATTTATAAGCTAACGAAATATCACATTTGGGATCACCTAAAACTTTGAAACAATAGAATTTCCCAATTAAAGGTCCAATGGGTCCGAATGTAAAAAAATAATGGCGTGTGGGGAAATATAATTTAGAAAAATATTCCTCTAATCATTTTCATATATCATTCTAAAATATTTCAAACCATTTTACTCTTTATTATAATTTACAATTTGGGATTTCACCTTGGTAAATATTCTTTAAATAAGTCATATATTCATTTAAAAAATATATCTAATTCATATAATAATATTTTTTTGTGGTAAATAGAAATATAAAATCTAATAATCTATTTTAAAATATAATTATGAGCACATTAACATTTAAATTATCATATTAAAATTATCGAATAAATGTTCGGTAGAAAAGATGTTGTTTTTATCATTATGTACTGTTAATCATATATAAATTTATTTATAATTAAATTAGTGATAAAATAATTATATATTTGACTAAATTTCTTATAAATTAAATTTTGATGTTGTATTAAATTATTTGATTGGAATTAAATATAGAGTATTACAATAATTATTTAAAATTATAGTTTCACTACTTTTATAGTCATTAAATTTTATCTTAGTAATCATTATGAAAATAAAATTGAAATGATTAAATAATATGGACATGTTATTATGAAAATTAAAAAAAATAAGTACATTAATATAAAAAGTTGAATAAAATTTATTTTTATTATAAGATTAAAAATATTTTTTAATTTAAAATACTACTTATATTTTTAATATGTTAAAAATAGATTTTATTATTTCAATATATTATTTTAAAACTATTTATATTAAATTCTATATATATATTTTTATGGAAAATATTATTCCAATAAATCTACATATACTGACTTAGGCTTGACATACGTGGATATTATATAATTTTAGATGCATATTTTGTACGTTACAAAAAAAATTCTAAGGACTGTAATAGTTTATTTTCATCAAAAATTCGGAAACAAAATCTTTTATTATAGAGAATGATATTAAATATATCCCATAATGATTTCTTCTATTAATTCATCTATCTAAAAAAATAAATTTATAACCAGGGGAAAATAAATATAAAATGGATTGAGCTCAAATGCTCAGTGTTGGTAAATAATGGAGATATGTAATCATAATTTTGGGAATAGGGGTATATGAAAATGATTATTTAAAAAAAATACTTTACCATTCTTATCCAGTATTTTACACATTAATATTGTCATAAATCATGGAAGTTGATAAGAAATGAATCATACAGAAATAAATAACATATTCCATGAAATCATATCTTAGGAATAAAAAATTGAATTGTGGAAGACACAAAAGGATATATAATTACTTCCATAGTAGTCAAGGAATTGATGATAATACCATATTAGTAGAAAAATTCCTTTACTAAAATGGGTTCACAACCTGTGGAATCCCTATATTACTGAATCAAGTTCACCCCCAATTCCAGCACTGTATTACTGTACCACTTTCACCCCTCATTCAATCCCTATAACCCTGAACCGAGTTCATTACCCATTATAACCAAGTAATACTCAATCATGATCCATTATTTTTCAAAAAAATTATATTTCATGAGATATAAATCATTACCAGATGAATTGGGGTAGATATAGGTTCTACCCATCTTATAATGAAATCATACATTAATGATCGAAAAAATTGTAAACAGTAATATTGTAACCCATTAAATGAATTGTGTATTATAAATATATAAAGATATCATAACATTTGGAAAACTATATTGTTTTCCTAACAATTTCATTTATATAATAACCTTTACAAGAGATGTTGATTTTTTAAACATATAACTCATGAAATAGAAATTGATTTCCTAAAACTATAACTCATGAATGTGAAATGTATTTCGTAAACTTTTAACCCATCAAAGAGAAACTGTTTTGATAAAGAACATGAAATTACACATAAAAAATTCCACGAAAGAATATGAATGAAACTTTTAGATCATTTTATAGAATGTAATGAGTAACATCTTGGGATGTTATCTTAGATAAAAATTAATTTTGATATATCATTCAAAAAGTATCCCAATGGAAAATATCTTCTCTTTTTTAAAAATTGGTTTTTTTAAATGAGACCATATGAAAAAATATAAAATAGCATCAAAATATATAAATAATGCATGAAATAATTTTGAAACCCCTTTTCCATGAAAATAAATAATATAAGCATCAAAACCTTCTGAAAACGTTTTATTTGAAATATTTTTGAAAACAAATAACGAAGTATTCAAAATATATCAGAATCCTTATTACATGAATACATATGAAGTAATATTGAGGATGTTTTGAAAACTATTTCGTTGAAAAAATTGTGAAATCTTATAAATGATGATTGAAATTATTTTAAAATTCATTTTCCATATAAATTTATAAAATACGATTCGAGGAATTTTAAAAACATTTTTTATTGAAATCACATTGAAAACATATATAGAATTATTTAAAGAGTTTTAAAAAATCATATTACTTGAAAAAATATGAAATATTCTTCCAAAATTTTTCAAAAACATTTCATTGAAGAAAAATGTAATGCTTATAAATTAGGAATGATGTCAATTTGAGAACCGCTTTCATTAAATACATATTAATTATTATTCCAATCCTTTAAAAACAATTATTTGGAAAATATTTGAAAACATATAAAATAATAATGAAATAATTTTTAATATAATTTCATTAGAATTAAATATAAAAAACAATTTTTAAAAAATAACAATTCAACATGAAAATAATGCTTCAAATTATTGATGGTCAATAATTCTGTACATGTCATACAAGGTTAAAAGAACATTCCTTTTGTACGATAAAATGTTTATAAAAATGCCTACTTCAGAATGAGACATGAATATTCCGTTGAAATTATTTTCAAAAGAAAAAAGCAGCAAAAATTCCATTTAATTTTCAGAGGTTTATAGTAGAATATTCATGGAAACACTTTTTGGACAAAATTATTTTATTGAAAGACTGAATCTCGATCGTAGAGAAGTTAAATTAATGCTACCTTTATAACAATTATTAACTCTATAATGTAACAAAAGATAGAAAAAATGGTTAAAATATTTTAATTATTAATAAAAAATAATAGGAAAATAAACTACTTGAATTTTCATGATATATGTATCAAAATATTTAATCAAATGATGCATAAACATCAATAATATTGAAGAGAAATAAAATTTTCTGAATATACACTAATAACATGGTAACGTGGGATCACACTCTCAATTTATGAAATCTAAAATGTAAGAATAATAAAATATCATGTAAATAATACATTCTGGATATAACATATAAAATGTATGTATATACACCACAAAGAATATTTATGTTCATAACAAATCACGAGTCTCAATGATGTAAATCTTAGATAACATTATTTCACTAATTTATTAGCATTTTAAACATAAAACCTGTGAAAGAATGTAAATAAAATGGATTTTTGAGTGCTCGTAAATTTATATATAATAATTCATGGAATAAAATAATGGTCATTACATACACCACAAAAGAGGACATAGTGGCATACAAAAAATTTATCTAATTGAAATAAAAGGTGAGATAAAATCCCCTTACCTGGTGCCTTGACTATCATCGTACACATTCAAAAGTCCTTTATAATAAATATATATTTATTATAAATATTTTAACGAAAAATATTTTTATATATAATAACATATATTGATTTATTATGACTTTATATTACCTGATTTTTGACCAACATATGTTAAGGTTTCACATCGGGTAATATTCACTGTGTTTTTTGTATGTGTCCTAATTTGATAGATTGATGGTCCATATACTTATATCCAGATTAAGTATTTGAAAATTAATATAAATACCATGTATAAAATTTATACATGTATTATAATAATAAATATAAAATATGCATGTGAAACGGAATACACCATTCATGGAGAGGGCAGGTCGAACGTCCTCGTGAACATTATTTTTGTTTAATTGTCACGTTGAGAGAATTCATGTAAAAGATATATATATATATATATATATATAAATATGTATCACTATTTTAATATAATTTTATATAATATGTATTATATATATATTAACTAAATCAATACTTAATACATTCCTTATAGTGTGTGAATGAATCACATCGCTTTTAGGAGGTGGTAGTCCACACTTCCTCAAACTAAAATATCATATTAACCCGAAATTGAATTTAAAAAAGATATGTGTTTTAATATAAATACATAAACATAATTAAATAATAAATATGTTATATAACATATATAAATATAGTTTCCATCATAATTTAACCAATGATAGGTAGCAAAGAAAATTGAACAATCATCGCTAAGTGAGGTGGTAGTTTTCCGTACATGTAAATAGTAAGTTCATTACACATTAGATGAAGGTGTGTGTATTTATTGGTCATAAAATTAGAATAAAACATCCTATTATATTTATTATAACATTTTTATTATTCAATCAAGGAATAATTATAGTGGATGGGTGAAAAAGGAAAACAAAATGAAGGACATGAGAGAAGACGTTATCTCTTAATTTGGAAACTTATTTCTGTTTGTGCCTAAATGATTACATAGATTGAATTATGCCCTAGGGAATTAATATATGAGTAAGAGAGGGATTATGGGATTTTTATTGGGATAATAATGGACTAGACAATGTTTTTTTGTGTGTTTTTGTAGGATATTGGCGTGGTGGTGTCCTTTAATTGGGAATGAAATGACTAACCTTGAATTTTTGAAAACACTTCAGTTGTACATATGTTCTCACCTATAAAAGGTGATAAAAAACAAAATAAATCATTATTTTAAGCATTGCGTCTATAAAATTGATAGAAAATGTTTTTTTTTCAATTTTCTAGGTCATTTGGGATCTTAATATTAATGTTTAGACACTAATTAAACCCAATTTTACCTTATTCAATGAGATTAATTTTAATCAATTTTACTAATAATTTTGGTAAAAAAAATAAACATGATCAAATTAAAATCTAAATATTATTCCAATTAATGTTGTGTACATATGGTTTTTAAATTTAAATTCTATAAATCAAAAAAATTAATATTAATTCTAATCCCACATATGGGATAAAATTAAGATTTTTTAAAGTATAAATAAGTTCAAAGTTGTATTCTATTTTTATATTCAATTTCAAAGTGAAATTGATTACACAAAAATAAATTGTATTAATATATTTATAACTGAACTAATTTGACAATAAAAAAATTTATCATATAATTTAACATGAATATTTATTTAAAATAAAATGTAGTTTTAAACAAAAAAGTAGTATTTGATTCATTAAGAAATGATGTTTCTCAAAAAAATACTAAAAATTAATCATATTATAATTTCAATATTCAAAACTCTAAAATGATGTTTATATTTCCAGATTATATTTCTAAACTTGAATGAAATTAATTTTATTATTAATATTGGTTCATTAGAGAAATATATATTTTTAAACAAAAAATAAAATTACATAATATAAAAAATTTCATTAAAAATATGATTTATCTATATAAAAAATAAAAAATCATATTTTATGATTAGTTATTAATATTAATGTACTTATGTTTAATGTTTAGGTTATAATTATATCATTTAAATAATTATATCAGTAAATTTATGTTTCTTCGAAAAATATATTTAGCATCTAACATACACCAATTCGATGTAGCATGTAGCAAAAGCCAAGTAGGTATTGTTAATAATGAAAGCCAAGATGTTAATGTTTGTAGTGAAATCCAATTCATTTCCATGTGAATAAAACATTTAACTTATTTCTTTAATATATATATATATATATATATATATATATAAAACGAACTATTTCTAGTGTCACATGAAATGAAAAATATAAAATTGATAAATATATTCTAATACAATATTTTACTTAATATAGGGGCATCACATTATATAATTATTAAAATGAAACTTTCTGATGAAATTCATTTGGTCTGTCAATGGTTTAATATTTGAAATTTTCATTCATAGAAACATACGTCGTAAAAAATAATTCAAAATCATCCCTTAAAACAGAATATTGGGACATAACCATTTCCTAAGGAAACATATAACTAGGTTTCCACATAGGATAACATGGGGTAGGAGTAAATATTGGACATTGCAGAAAAGTTTAAATATTGATAAGGAGTGATTTAGTTCATCAATAACAAAAAGTGAATTATCAAATAAATGTTAAGGGGCTCAATGGCATAAATATTTGCTGATTTAAAAGGACCTCTGTTAAAAAACATTAAGGTAGTTTGAAAAGACATTTTCTTTTTAATATTATAATAAAATTGGGTAATTATTTTATTGACCATGAATATAAGAACATAAACATACTTTCCAAATTTCAATAATCAAAATTTCATTTTTTAGTTGTGACTTAAAAAATTTTCTAATTCAACAATCACATAATGTAACAGATGTTATGCAATGAATGTTCGTTCAAAAAGAGAAAAAATACTCTTTTAGAATATCTTAAGGCTCATAAAATCATGAAATATATACCTTTTCATATATAAATATTATTTAAATTGATATATTTAATACATTATTCGATAAACATAAAATGTAACCTAACTATTTCATCATAGATTATTATATATCATCAACCATTATCTGTTAAACTAGACATCTTGTTGGCCAATGGTTCACATAAAAAAATTATTTTACTTTGGATGTGAGATCAAGACCCATAACCTTTCAATACATGATATATTTTCATCTGAAAAACATTTTGTCATTTTAAAAAACAATACAAATATAATTTGGTAAATTTGATGAAAATCCTTGAAATTTGGTTAATAACTAAATTTCCATTTAAACAAGGTTTTTAATAAAATTTCAATACATAAATACTTATTCTAATGATTATCTTAAAATTTTCATGAATATATATCCTTTTAACCCTTCTAAAAGATGAAAATAAAAAATAATAGAAAAAAAGATAGGAAACCAGTGTAACATTGATCCCCATATATCGCAAAGTATATCTTGGTTTTCACATTCCAAACATGTAAATGACCTCATAGTAAATTCTATTGAACATTATAAGGAACTGAATTTCCATAAACCCCTTTGGTAAAGTTTATTTATTACTTATTCAATATATTACTGTATATATTTCATAAATTTACTAGATTTTATTCATCATCCATGATACCATGAACTACATTTCAACATGTCCTCAATTAGTTCCATTGTAATTAGTATCTTCCAATTTACAAATTCAGATCCCACTTATCATTATCCAAACAACATCATCATAACATATAGATCCTATTAAGGGTTATATTTCAAAATAAAATATATTTTCCATGGAAATCAACTTTTAATCATTTATGTTTTATGTAACATCTGAACCATTCAATGTGATCATTTAAATCCATAGAGGAAAACATAGTAAAAAAAATCCTTATGCACATCACCTTTCCTATAACATACTTATTGAATCCAAAAACATACAGTCTTTTACTATTTAATTTAATCATTATTCCACTGACAAGGACTCTTTATTCTATTATAAAATACTTTTTTCCTCTCTCATTATATATGTAGTCTCCTCATCAGCAGTAATGTAACCATTACTTGCCACACCATGATGGTTCGCTTCAGGAACATTCAAATTTGGACAAGGAGTTTCATAATGACCATTTCATCCTCACATAAAACACATAACCTTAGATTATTTCATAAGTAGGCCAATATTCTCATCCATTTCATTAATAAAACTCTTTATTTTTCTGTTTTTTTTTCACTTTCTTTCCGTCCTTCATTTCCACTACAGGAATATCTTCTTGTTCCACTAAGACATTCATTTAGGCGATTCATTCAAAATTATTGACACAGAGGAAACCTAGTCATCTTTACACCATGGAAAATGTTACTTAAAATTTCACTGAAATTATTATTTCTTTTCCTTGGTGAGTTTGAGAGTTGTGAAACTATATGTTGTTAATCATGTTTTGTGAAAACTGATTAGGCCTGACTACAACATCTATAAATCCAATAATCATACCACTTGAAATCTCATCATAAACTCATCCATCACATTCAATATAAATCAAATTCCTTCCAAATACCTCAATTCAAAAATACTAGATGCATGGTGTGGGAATTAATTATCATAGTATAAAAGCACATGGGAATAAAAAGATTTACTTATTAAATGTCTATATTATGAAACATTCTTTAATATAAAACACCCCAAGGTTAATACTAGGTTATTTATATTGAAAATATATTTAAATCATTCATCAGGGTTCATGAAGAGTTTGTGAATTCCCAAATCATATCCCCTAGGAGTGTCAAATTTGTTTTGCCGGAAGGCTCATTTCTATGTACCAGATTACCCCGAGTCAGGCCTGGAACATTTTTTCAGAGTTATTAACCCTTGGTACATCCCATCCTCAGACACATACAATAGTCATATCTAGAAATTTATGAATTTCTAGGAAACCAATTACTCAATTTATTACAAATATTCTAGGAAATTGTTTAAAAAAAACTATTCTTGATACTAATACTTATATACATCTAAAGACATATATATATATAGAAATATTACTACGTAACTCACTATGGTGTTCTAATCATAGTTTCTAGTGGTTGAATAATCGTTTCCATTGATACCAACTACAGAGACCTTGACATGACATACATTTCAATTAGATAATTTTAGAAGAATAATCAGTTCAATACAAAAATACATGCCTAAGGACCATAATAGTTGGGTGTATTTTGAAACATGGATACAAAATCATGTATCCTTCTAAATGTTCTTCACAATTTCCCATAAAGATCACCACCATTAGTAATTTTTCATAAAACCATTCTTTGTGGAATGGGGAAGGGAAGCATAATAAGAGGTGAGCACAAATGATCAATAAGTATAAACAAGGGCGATATGAATGTACATTTCAGAGCAAAGGGGTATAAGGACATGATCATGAAAATTGAAGATTAGATCCTACATATCAAAGATTGTATACATGAATCATGGAACAATTCATGTATGTTCATAAGATGTGAATGATAAGTAATTAATGTACAAAATATATAAAAGCATAATATATGAATAAAATAGGCAATTATTGGAGACACATACACATATAGAATGATTTCTGTAGTAGTCAAGGAATTTAATTGAAGACCATCTTATGGAAAATAATTTCTTACTGATCTATGTTCAAAACCCATTCCTGCTCTGTATTACTGAACCAAGTTCACCCCATATTAAAACATGGTATTATGGTCCATCTTCACCCCTAATTTCATCCCTATAATATTGAAACAGGTTCATTTCTCATTCCATCCCGGTAATAAATAACATATAATATTTCTTCTTCCATCCATGTATATATCATCAGATATAAATCCTTTCACCATGAATTGGAAAGAGATATAGGTTCTTCCAATTTCACAATTAAAAAATACTTATATTTTCCATAAAATCAAAAACAATCAAATCATAACCCATGTAATAAAATAGGTATCATAAATTTGTAAACATATGATTTCATTTGGAAAATGATAGATGTATCATAACCATTTCATCTAAAGAGTAGCCTGTGAAAGAGAAAATGGTTTTTAATCATATAACCCATGATAGGGAAATAGATTTCTTGATCATACAACCCTTGAAAGATAAATATTATTTATAAATACCATGATATTAATAATAACCCATTAATACAATGAATATTAATGTAACCATTAGATCATACCTGGTAAGGGAATGAGTAACAAAAATAGATTTCATTTTATATGAAATATAATTTTGAATAATCATTAATAAATTTTTCATGAATAAAAATATCATTTATTCTTTGAAAATTTATTTTTAATGCATAAAACAATTTAAAATAATGTTACATGAAAATTCCATGAAAAAATATAAAGAATACATGAAATCATTTGTAAAAATTTAATCATTGAAAACATATAAAATATGATTCTAAACATTTTAAAAACCATTTTCATTGAATACACTTTGAAAACATATAAATAATGATTGAATGTGTTTTGAAAACCTTTTTAGATGAATTAATATGAATCATATTTAAAATTTTATAAAAACATTTATTTTAAATAACATTGAAAACATATAATGGAGTTTTGAAATCATTTTGAAAACGTTTTTACTTAAAAACATATAAAATAAACTTTTAAATAGTTTAGAACCCATTTTATTTGATAAAAACTGATTAAATATAAAGAATGATTGAAAATATTTTCAAAACCATTTTACTTGAAAAAAATATGAATGAATCATGGAAATGTATATAAAATCACATCATTTAGAATACATTGGAAACATATAAAAAATGCTTGAAATTTTTTTAATCGACTTTTCCATAAAATTTATTAATTTTTTTTACATGTATTTAAAAAAATATCGTTGAAAACATTATGAAAAATTATAAAAGAATCCTGAAAACATTTTGGAAAATATTTCACCGAAAATATAATTTTAGAAACATTTTCATAATATTTAATGATTAAACATGAAATTACTGATTCAAATGAATTATATATGTTTATTTAGTAAATGTCATTACAGGTAAAATGAAAATTACATTTATTCTATAAAAATGCTAAGAAACCACCTCATTCAAGAAGTGAAAATAATATTTCATTGAAAACATTGGAGAAATAAATAAATTTCGTTCAATGATCATAGGATAATGGTATAATATTCTTGTAATCCATTTTAGCAAAATGTGACATTAATGTAACAAATATTTTCGACTGAAGAGGAGGTAATGTCGGGATTTCTTAAGAATTATTTCCTAACAATATTATGTACCAAAAAGTGGATCAAATGGAACAATTATATGAATAAAATGCTGATATCTATAATACAATAAATTTATAGAATTTTCATGTGAAATAGATCAAAATATTTTCTCCAATGAATTATAATCATAAACATTATTGAAAAGTGATAATATTGTCTCAATATAATCTTATAACTTAGTAACATGGAATCCAACCATCCATGTATGGAAAAAAATTAACGAACCATAAAATAAATTTAATATAATGATATTCATGACATGAAAATTAAAATGTAATGATATAAACCTATAATATAATTAAGGTCCGTAACAAAGCATTAGTCTATATGAATGGAAAATTGAGAGAAGACAATTTCAACGATTTGTTTAAAATTTACAATTATACACAATGAATGAAATATAATAAAAAGGATATGTGAGTACCCATAAATTTATGTATAATAGACATGCAATACAATCATTTTAATTACATACACCACAAAAAAGTAAAGAGTGTTGAACATAGCATATATCTTACAGAAATAAAAAGTTAGATAATGTCCCCTTACATTGTGTCTTGACTCTCGTTGTACTCAGCCAAACCACCAATATAACAAATATAAATTTATTATATATATTTTAAACAAAAAATATTATTATATATAAATCCATATATGTTTATATTAGGACCTTTTAGTACCTTCTAGTCTACCATCTTATGTTAATGTTTTACAATGCTTAATATTCTCTTTCTTTTTCATACGTGTCTTAATATGTTATATTGTTTGAAATTATTCTTATATTATGTTTAAATAAATTAAAACATGATATAACTATAAATTTTATTCAGCATAAATTTATTATTGTAATCTATATAAAATATAATTATGAAATATAATACATCGTTCAAGGAGACGGTAGGAAGAATGTTTTCATAAACACTATTTCATTATAATTATCATGTTGAGAGAAAGAAAGTAAAAGGAATATATGTATATACTTATATGTATATATATATTATTATATTAGATTTGTTATATATTATATATTATATATACTTATTAAATCCATCCTTAATATAATCCATTTAGTTTATGAATGAGTCATATCGCATTGAGTTGGCAGTAATCCAAACATCCTCAATGAAAATTATCATATTTACACCAATGGGAATGTAAAATTATATGTGTTTTAACAGAAATAAATAAGTATAAATAAATAATAAAAATAATATATAACATATGTAAACATATTTTATATCGTAATTTCTAACATGAGAGGTGGTAAATAAAATTGATCAATCATTGTTTTGTGAGGCGGTAGTTCTCCATATATGTAAAAATTCTATTTGTTAGCCAATAGATGGAGATGTTTGTATGTGTAGGTAAAATCATTAATAAAAATATCATAGTATATTGAGGATGATTTTATATATACTTTCATGGAATAGATATATTGTATCGGGTGGAGAATTAATATAAAATTAATGGCTTTTGATAATATAATTCCTTTCAAATGGGTAATTCCTTTTGTCTTGGGATAGAAGGATTCCGTGTATTTAATTTTTCATAAATGAATTATTCTAGTAGGAAGGGAAGGATTTTGAGACCTTTTATTAGTTAGATATTGTTCCATCCTAATATTTTTTGAGGTGTGAGGATTTCGAGGATGTGGTGGCCTTTATAGGGAAGAAACTTAATAACATCAAATTTTAACAAACAACCCAAGTTTTCACATATTACCTAAAATATTAATAAAAACCAACCTAATTGCTTAATGGAAGGATTATTTCCGAAATACAAAGATAAAATTATTTTTTACAAGTTTTGATGTCATTTGGGCCCCGAAAAATAGGGTTTAGTCCCTATTTTTTCTTATTTTGATGTTCATCGTTGTGATTAATTTTCTACCACATTTAATAATAATTTTGGTCAAAAATAAACATGAAAAAATTAGAATAAAAATATTA
Source organism: Viscum album (assembly GCA_963277665.1). Taxonomy (NCBI): domain Eukaryota; kingdom Viridiplantae; phylum Streptophyta; class Magnoliopsida; order Santalales; family Viscaceae; genus Viscum; species Viscum album. The sequence goes on from OY728136.1 coordinate 965,673,609, forward strand.
TTCTGATTAAAACTATTTATGTGATTGTTTTTTAATTCAATTAATAGAATCATAAAATTTAATATTAATGATAATCCTATAGACGAGATAAAATTAAGAGTTTTCAATGCATAGAGAAGTTCAAATTTTTATTATGTTTTTATAATAAATTAAAAATTTAAATTTATTATAATGACGTAATGTTTATTAATATATGTATAATTTATCTAATGTGACATTTAATAGAATTTAGAATAAAATTTAATATTAATATTTATTCAATCTAAAAATAATTTTTTACCAAAAAAGCATTATCTTTCACTATTCCTCAAAAGTAATGTTTCATAGAAAAATCCCAATAAATGACCCTAATATAATTTTTACATTATAAATTTAAAAAGTAATATTATTTTATCAAATTCAATTTCTAAATTTTACTAAGATTAATTTTTTTTATTATAATCGGTTTATTTTAGACTATAGTTTTTTTAAACATAAAAGGACTTTACCAAAAATCATCTAATTCATTACAAATATTTTTCATCAATATAAATTAACTATATTCAGTATTTGAAATCTATCTATTAATCTTCATATATATATTATTAATTATTATCTTATAGTTATCTCCTTTAAAAAAAATAAATGATGTTTCATAGAACCATACTTCTTGCAGGTAACGTATGCCAAGTCTGTGTTGCGTGTAGCACAAGTGAAGTCAGTATTTTATGTAGTGAAATCCAATTTTTTGTCCTCTAAATTGAATTTTTGAAATTGTGTTTTAATATATATATATATATAAAATAATAATAATAATAATGAACTATTTATAATGACATTTGAAATGAAAATATAAATAACATTTATTAATTCACAAAAAATAATTCCCAAAATATTAGGGTGTCATAGTACATCATAAAAGTAATGGTATAATCAAAATATATATTTAGTCACCATGATTATCATTAAAATTAATATTAGAGATATATACAAAAATTTAACTTAATATAATATTTATATTTTTTTTTATCTCAAATAGATGTTAAATTGGTCAAAATAAAAGAATGATATTTACAATAACTAGTTAAATAAAAATACTATTTATAAAAGAAAACACTATTAATTAAAAAATTATTTTTTGACTATAAATTTTATTAATTATACTACATATGATTTTCTAAATTTTTTTGTGTTGAGAAATTATTTTATTAATATAAATACATCTAATTCTATTTTATTAACTATGAATCAAATTATTTTTTTAATATAAACTATATTAACTTTTTTAATTGATCTTAAAATGGAAAAATGTAAACAATATTAGAAAAAATAATAATAATATGAAATTAATTTAATTGATCTCTATATTTTTGTTTATTAGTGGGTATTTTATTCATGTAATATTAATGTAATGAATATTTTTAATAGGGTGTTTTTTATATCATTATTGAATGTGAAATAGTTACTATAAGATATAATTAACATAACTGGTAAAAAATATCGTATAATTACATTATATCCCACTAAATAAATTTTATACTCACAATTTTTAATTATTAATCATTCATGGATGTAGTTGATGGTTTTATTAACATATTTTTCATTTATTGTATAACTTCTAATTTTACATCTACATGGATCTCAGATGATTAATTATGTTATATAACATTCCTTTCAAATCACTAATTTTTCATACAATCATATAATAGTGTTTTTATATGAATTAATCTTATATTCATTATAAGATACCATTTTCAATTCCATTTGATTTTTTAAGTCATTAGACAATTGAAAAATTTTATATTGCTCTGAAAATTCACTCTTATCTTCAAAAAATATTTAAAAAACACCCTCGTCAATATAAATCATTATTAAAATAATGTGTTAAAATTTCCCAAAAACATCTTGGATCTATTTTCTATAAAATAAATAATCAATACAATTTAAGTCTCTTTTCACAAAATTCACCGACACATTGTCACCTAATCAAAAAAGAATATCTTAATCATAATAATCGTTCATCCCTCACTCAAGTGTTTTTTAATAGATATCCACAACATTACAATAATCATAAAGGAAAATACCATTTCAAGGTAATTGATACTATTTAATATATGATTATAAAATGTTAAATATGAAATATAAGAGAAAAATCAATATATGCTTTACAAAATACCGACTACCATTCAAATATATGAAAATATCATCAATAAATATTACTGACTAAAGGTTATTGATATATCATTGTTATTCACACTCTCAAAAATAATTATTAAAAAGTGCAACATAGTGGGAGTCTTTGGTAATTCTATCATGGAGACTTTACGATCAAGAAATCACTACATATAATTCACCTTTTCAATTTTTTTATATTTATAAAATATAAATTAAAGAAATTGTGGTTTACGAAATGAGAATGAAGTGTGAATAAAAGAAAATATGTAATTCTTAATAAAGACATAATTAATGGAGAAAAATTGAAGTTATAATGAAAGGATACTTTACTAATATAATCATCCATATTAAATCTTCAATGTCTTACTTTTATTTTAAAATTTACCATTGTAACACACTCAATAATATTTGTGAACATAATATTGTGCATATGGTTATGAATACTTGAAACTCTCAATGACCACTGAGTGACCACATATCCACCTCCTCCATCGATGGAAAATATTCTAGAACTAAAAGATGAACTTTACGTGACAAGTGGAGACACAAATGAACCTTTAACACTATGATCTCTCGTTGAATAATTAAAATGAAATAAGAAACATTAAGAACATTTTTTCATAGGCTCGAGATCAAAACTAGATTACTCCCCTGAGAACATATTCGGTTTAGCTACTCATCATCATGAGTATCAGGGTTCACACTGGATAATGTTGTGGTAGAAACAGAAAAAGTGAAAAAATATTAAAGAATAAAATGAAGAAGAAGAATAAAAAATAATAATAATTGGCATAATATTATAAAATAAGTTAATTTCTAAAACTACTATAAATGTCCCAAAGGCTTCCCCCAAGCATCCAACTAGTTTGAATGAAGATGAAGTGCATATTTATAGGAAAGTAAAAGATATTTTTGATCTAAAATCATCCCCCGAATAATGGCATGTGGTAACCTAGTTAAATAAAAGATTTAAATATAGGTTTCTTATAATATGATTATTTTAAATTTCTCCTCTTTAGAATAAATTTTTTTAGCTATATTGGACATGTGTGGAGAGATCTACATCCCATTTTTTCCACTAATTTATTTTAGTAATGTTACTATTTTTTATTCCCTCTTAGCATAATTTCCATGAATTTATTATCATGAAAAATAATGAATAACACAAGGAAAACTGAATAAATGATTTTCCTACTGATGTCCAATTTCTCCATGTTGAGTTTTATTTCATTTAGTTATTCCATTTATGATAATTTTTCCTGTCATAAAATTATCCAAAATTATGAATAGTTTTTGAGGATGGACTTGTGAGCTGGTTTTGGGCCTCCACATTTTATATTTATCTTTTGGGCATATTGAATAAATTTAATTCCATAAAACCAATTTATAAGGACCAAACCTAAATAAATTACATAATCTGGAATTAAATTAATAATTTACATTGAGGATCATTTCATGTTTAGAGTTTTAGAGAATTAGACCATATCAATTTCATTACATCTCAAAAAATTACAATGTAGACACTTCTACTCTATTTAATTTTTTTTCAGAAAATAAAAAACTATTTAAAAATAGTCTTTTCAAGATCCATGATTTAGACATCAAGACATTTCCATGATCCCATCAATGACCATATTCATATTTATATCCTATGAAAAACATTTCAAATCTTGGGATAGGCATAAAACGCTCAGTATGTGTTATAAAATAAGGAAAGGAAACTTTATCCTATAAATTAAAACAAAAAATTAAACCATACTTTTCAATCATAACATACCCGATGAAATCACAATATTTATTAATAACACAATGAAATAATAAATCATAAAGTCAACTTGTGGAAACCGTAACATAAGTACATTGTAGACTTCCCATCCATGTAGGGAGTTACCTTTTAAATACCCATCATAGTATATTCCCAAAATATCATTGCAGAAACAATAAAATTTACATCGGTAATGTTACCAAATGCATGGAAGAGCTATATCAGGCTCACCCACCCTAGGCTTATAACAGAACCTCCCATATAAGTAAACAAAGACCAATAACCAAAACATAATCATAACACATAACATAATCATAAAGAAAAGATAACATTCCTGATTTCTAAAAACAATATATAATATCAAGATATTGAAATAAACAATGATTTATCAAATCTTATTCAAAACCATTCATGATATTTAATAAAGAGATTTTTGAATCAAAGTTTCTCATCAAAAATTAAAACATCAAAAAGAATTTTAATTACAAATATTCATATCTATATAAATAAATCCTTAAATTCTGTTTTAAAATGAGTATTTTAATGAGAATGATTTAGAAGAATAAATATTTAAAAACATACTTTATTTAAAAAGTTCTTAATCAAATGAAAGATTCTTGAATACAAATAAATGAAAAATAACATTAATAAATGCTTATAATATAATGAGAATATTCATATAAATGATATAATATGTCAAAAGGTAGTATATAAACCATATAAAAGTGAATTGGTGTATAACAACCATAAAGTCTCAATGGAATATAAATTGAGATGAAATCTCGTATAGAAACATTATCCATAGATTAATGGTAAATCAATGACATAATAACTAGTGAAAAATATAAATACACTCAATATTATTGGATATTCATGGTAAATCAATCAGGGGATATTCACACATGTTCATTTTAATAAAAATCCAATGACTTGTATCTTTAACTCAGTTAATGGAAATTGAGTTAAGATTACCCTTATTATGTTTCTATCAATGACATGATAATTTATCAATGTATTGATTAAGTGTATCAATAGTATATTCAATCAAAGGTGTGTGGAAATTATAAAAAACAATTAAACAGTGATTCCCCACATAATCTTAGCCGGATATAATTATGAATTTGGATATTAACCCAAGGAATGGAAATTGGGGTAAAATGTTCCCTTACCGATTTTGTAACATATGAAACAGACACCACATGAAAAAAGGATCATACAATGAAGATGTAAATACCATTAAATTAAATTATATTACTCAAATAATACAATAATGGTAATTACATACACTGCACAATGGGAAATAGTGTCATTATAGCATGTATCTCACTAGAATAATAAGTGAGATAAAAACCCCTTACCACATTATAATCAATCGAGTCGTAAGATTAAAAGATAATAACCACCAAATTAATCACATAATAAAATGAATATAAATAGATCGAAGATAATATATATCAACTTGTAGTAAAAAATACAGCACATACAATAAATATGTGGCGAATAATGGAAATCTCATGGAATTAAATGTGATATAAGAAACTGCTTACCTCGTGTCTGAATTGACCAGTTCATTCTTTAATCTCCTGAATAATTAACTAAAGATAATTTATACATTATTAAGAATCTTTTTTAATTTTTTTATTCATTTTATACCACTTATTTTTATTTTATAAACATTATGTAATCATGTATGTTAATAATGGTCATTTTGTCGATATGTGGTACTTGAGTCAAAAAATGGACATCTTATATTTACATGTTGTCTATGTGGTCAAATGTTCGTTATCTCCCAAATTATATTCATGATTTTTATATCATATATATCATATATATACAGTATATATATATATGTGTATTTTCAATAGTACATTACATTTGGAGATAAAAAATGAAAGGCCCCATTTATAGAGATGGTAAGTCGTACGTACGCATGAACGATAATTTAATTCCTATTTCGTATTTTTAATTGAATGAAAACATAATGACAAATAGGTATATTATAATTCCAGTATAATATCATATATAATTTCATAAAATCCGTCATTTATACATTCCACATATGACATGAACGATTCATATCACTTTGAGGGGGCGGTAGTCTGCACTTCCTCAAATGAAATATTCATGTTTACCCATTATGGAAACCAAATTGGTATGATATAAATTAAAATAAAATAAGAATAGAGACAATAAAAATATATATCACATATAAATATAGTTCCATCATAATGGCCACAATAAGTGGTGGTAGGAGATGATTGAACAATAATCATTTCATGAGGCAGTAGTTCACCATCCACTGAAACAATTTGATCTTTACCCACTAGATTGAGGTGTTTGTATGTGTAGTATGAATCCCTCTCATAAAAAAATATTATTTTGATTATACTGGTGTTTTTATAAATGAAATTAATAAAAATATTTTATTGGGTTTGATAAGTAAATTAAATGAAAAGAACATAAAAAAGATGATGCCTTCAAATCGGGTAACTCCTTTTGGATTGACCCAAAAGAATTACATGAAGAGATTTCTGTATATGGTTAGGATACTAGGAGGAAGAGAGTGATATTTTGAGATTACTTGTGATGTGGTTGGACGATCCAAGGGGCTTTAGAGTTGTGAGTAATGGGATAGATGTGATGGAATTTTATAAGGGGGGAGGTATGGCTTTTTAGGAAAGTTTGACAATATTAATTTATTATATAATGATTTTCAATTTCTAAAAGTCCCAAACATATTAAAGTAGAAGTTAATATGACACTTGATCTAAATAAAATCATCCCATAAAATTTTTACAGGTTTTGTATATTGGTTTAATGTTTATAATCTTATTTATTTAAATAATTTGTTAATGAGGTAAACAATGCATCATTATTGTGTCACAAATAATTTTATTTATAAGATGTCTAAAAATTACAAAAAAATACCATGATATAAGAAAACATTTTATATTTATAATAAATATTAATAGTCAAATATAAAAAATATATAACCACAAATTATATTTGTTTTAGAAAAACAATAAATGTTTATGTTATTTTCATTTGTACTTAAATAAACATATTAATATCATTATCTTACACAATTGGATTTTAATTGCCAAATTCTCACCCAAGGATTGTAATGGTAGGTTATTTCTCATCCTCTAAGGGTATGACAAGTGTTACGGTAATTTTATTTTATTATAATATTGTTTTTACCTTGAATTACCCTATTTACCTTTAACTGTGGTAAATAAAAGTCAAATTTTACTATCCACCAAAAATTATTTACATCTTATTGAACAACATTTTACATAATAATAACAACCATGTGTGTAAAATTTTTTATATTCAATTCAAAAAAGAAGTAAAAGTTTATTTAAATTTAAAAGCCAGTTTTTAACTAATACCAAGTGTTTTCAGTATTCATAAAAATTGATGTTTCTCCGTAAAATACCAAAAAATCAGACTAAGCTATATTTTATTTTCCATATTCAATGTTGATGTCTATTTTAGAAAATTTAAAACATTGATGTTGGATTATTTAATTTAAAATTATTTCCCATAGTCAAAGCAAAAAAGCGTTTTTAAGAAATAATAACTATCAAAAGATTGACACTTGTTTATGTCAAATTTCATGGTAAATTTACTTCCAATTACCAAAAATGGATTAAATGGTATTAATATAATCTAATTACACATTAAAACCAATTAAAATAATAATTTAACTATAAAAAATTTAGATTAAAAGGCGGTTTTGAATAAAAATTCAGTATTTTCCATTATTCATTAAAAACGAATTTTATCAGAAAAATAACAAAAATTTACCCAAAGTAAATTTTAATGTCCCGGTTCTAATGAATATTTTTATTTTGTCATATATAAAATATAAGATTGACCAAAACTAGATTTAATGAGGGTTATCCACCCAATGAAGGTAAAACAACATTTTAAAGAATTTTAGAGTATTTATGCTTTAAATTAGATTCATTCACATTTTAATCCTCTAAAAATTAATGGATAAATGTAAAACCATTTACGAAAAATATTCAATTATAATGTTTTTAGTTTTTTTCATTTCCACTAATACAAAGGCTACGCGTTAACTACCGTTTAAAATAATAATATTATATTAAAATTTTTTAGTATAACTGAAGGTTGTATTGAATGTACGTTTTCAATGAAACATGTTGTTTCATATCAGGTATGCAATCGAACATAGCATCCCCTTTAATGTAAAACTAAAATTTAAATAAAAAATATTAATAAATTTGAAAAGAATTATATTCTTTATATACCTTTTCTGTTACATCCTTCCCCCCTTTTTGGAGATTGTGTCCCTGCAATTTTAAAAATGTGCTGGGAAACATCATTGAATGTCCAACATCAGAAAAATTGTCAATAAAAATATCACTTTAAATGAAATATAGAGAAATAAAAATGCCACCCGAGATAGTCCATACTAGGATTCAATATAGTAATACAAGGATATGGTAGAGAACCAAACCATCAAGGTTTGAAGGAGAGTAGAAGAAAATATTATTAGGAGAAAATATACCACTAGAAAATATCAAAATTGTGATGGGTTAAGCGGTCATTGATTCCCCAATAGAAAAATATAATGGAAAATGTTTTACTTTTAATTTACTTTCCATAATGTTGAGGAATTTTTTTTTCATAACAAAAAAAACATAAGGAAACATTCGTTCTTGTCATTTAGACTATCATTATTTTGTAAATTTCTACCCCAAACTCATCTTTTCTCCAAAATATGAGTATTAAAACAGACTTAGTCACATTAAGTGTGCTGGAATCCACTTCTAGAGTATCATATATTCCCTAAAAGATGAACTATATATTTCCCTTATCTTTAGTCATCATCTAAAAAAAATTTAGTACAAGATGATATAATCCCCAAAAAGGATAATACATTATCAAAATAAATACTACTCTTATTCCCCAAAATTAGACAAACAATACCCAAATTTTAGAAAAGACCATTCAATACAAAAATTTCTTTAAAATTCTTTAATGTAACCCAAAATAAAATTGTAACCCAAAACTCAGAAGGATTTAATCACATAGTCTTCCACAGTAAATATAACATTTATCTCCAAATAAAATGTAATACTCTTAACTTCTAATACTGATGTGTAATTAACCAAATCATATATTCTTTACGATAGGTTAATCATTTCCATAAATAACCCAAATATCCATATGTTCATAATAAAATCACAGACTCTTCCAAAATAAAATTCCACCATTACTCATCAAATGAAAAGATAATTATTCCTTGAATTACATTTTAATATATCATACATCCGGGTTACACATACTATTAAAAGTCTTCCAATGTAATCCCAACATTAAAAGAGAATTAATACTGTTAAGAAAATCATCATCCAAAAAATCTACCATAACTCTTGAATCCCTTATATATTGACTTCTTATTCATTTAACGTTCTTCATGATCTATTAATCATTCATTAACAACTTATTCTAAAATAATTCATTCCTATAAAAAAACCCAGAATCATATTATAACGTCCCATACTTTACATACATGGTTATTACTTAAAAATTGAAGCATACTTATTACAACATATAAAAAAACCATGAAAGGACCGTATAGGTATAATGTATTTAGAAACTGGGAAACATAAACAACTTGTTCAGAAATCATCTACGTTGTCTCCCATTTATTTCATCATATATAGAGTCCCTTTTTGGAATATCCTACTTAATATCCTTCATCCTGACCTAGGAAAATGAAAACATACAAAAGGGTGATCTCAAATGCTCAGTAAGGGTAAACAAAAGAAATATCAAACATATCATATTTATAAGAACATAACATTTTGAAAATCATATCCTGCAAAAGAGATCATAACATGGGATAAATCATTTAAGTGAAATGTAATTCCAATAATCATAACTTAAAACATGATGCTTTGTGGCATACACACATAATCATAGAAAATCATTTCATAGTAGTCAAGAATCATTACCAAGACTATCTTAGTGGACAAAGTCCTTTTCCGAACCGAGTTCACTCCTCGTATCAGTCCTGTTTGACTGAACCAGTTTAACTTGTCATTCCATCCATGTCTATCTCATGAGATATAAATCTTTACCCAATTTATTGGAGGGAGATATAGGTCCCACCCATCTCATAATGATACCATTCTTATGTGTGCCACAAATTCATAAACCATACATCATAGCATAACCCATGTAATAAAAATGGGATTCTTAAACATCTCGTCATCATAACATAATCCATAAAAGGATATCATAAAAATAATTCCATCATAAAATAATCAAATCAATGTAAAAATAGGGATATAAACAGAACCCTATATTATCTTATATGGAAAATGATTTTGATAAAACACTTGAACTCCATTCTTGAAAAAAATATCCTTTCTACTTCAACAACATTTTCCTTTCTTAACATGTCATATAATTTTGAACTAAAAGTAGATGATTAAAAATAAACTTAAAAACATGTAAAGGATTCTTCATGGAAATAATGTTCAAAAAATCAATTCATGCCGTATAAGTTAAGAAAAACATTCTTCCAGTACTTTTGCCGGAAAAGTCAATAAGTACCTCGTATGAAAAACGACAAAAGATTCCTTTCATATCTTTTACTAAAAACCTCACCGAAGGGAAAGATTGGATTGAGACAATTGTAGGTGGATGGAAATAATATTATATATTGAGGAAACATGGATGTGGATGATAAATATTCCCCAGTGAATTCTGAAGTATAAACAATCTTGGATAAAAAAGAGATTGTGAGATTTCCCTAACCTTAGGTCCGATTTGCTTGGTAAGTGTTCAAACCTCCTTTATAATGATTTAATTAATGGAATTGTCTTATTCCAGTATCATAATTATTTTTATGATATCATATATGGTCATTTTCTTAGCTTCATATTAGTAATATTTCATTGCTACTTGTTATTCCGGTGTTTATTTCTTTATGTTCGTATGTGTGCTTTGTCAAATAAATTCTTATTCCTATTTTTAGTTTATAAAAACCTCATTTCCAGAATGTTATTAGTTTAATATATACCATATTATATCATTCAATTCATTTATATAATCATTATTCCATGAAGATCATGTAGACCAAGTCGCATCACATCGTGGAGACGGTATTCTGTACGTACGCATGAGCAATGATATCGTTCCCATGATTGTGGAATTGTATTGGAGTGTATGTATACTATTTCAGAATCATTATAACTTTACAATAAATATATATAGTCATTATTTACTCCATTATACCCATCCAAGTAAGGTGGTGGTGGAAAATTGATTATACCACGGCGTGGAGACGGTATTCCGTACGTACGCACGCACGGTGATTTCATTTTCCGAAGGATGGATAGATGGTGAAATAGGATTGTTTCATACTTATTATAACATATCAGTATATGAGTGATAATTATGTTATTAATTCATAATGAACCAACTAAATAAGAAGAAGTAGAAGAATAAATAAAGTTGAAAGAATCGGTAATGGACGTTACCTCTTCTTTGAAGCACTTCTTTGAGACCTCCTTTTAGGGCACTAAAATTGGTCTTTGAAGAAGACCAGGACCCCTAGGATGTTTCTAGGTAAGTGGAGAGGAGAAATTGGAAGGTTTTGGCCGAGCTTGAAGGCTCAAAGTGGTGTGACTAATAGAGGGATGAGGTGCCCTTTTATAAGGTAGGAGAGGGGCACCTTGGGAAATATAAGAAATATTAGTTTATATTAAATTCCATCCCCACATAAAAACATCCAAAATGACTAATATCCAAATATTAGGTGATATAGGGTTTTAATCGCATCAACCAATAAAATTTATACATTTTAGGAATTTATCTTAAACATTATCAACTTGGTTTATCCTTATTTATCAATTTAATTTTATTTGTGGTAATAATATTTTAAATTTTAAATTATTATAAATAATTACATTTGTGTTGTGAATTTTCCATAATTTGACACTTTATGACATTGTACACCATATCTATTTTAATTTATAATTTTTTAATATTTTTGTGATTTTTAAACAATTTTATAATATGTTATTTTTATAAAATAACAATAGTGTCAATTTTGAAACTATTCATTTATTTGAATTTAAATAAAATATATACAGAAGATATGTTCCAAATAAAAGCATTAATAGATTCATAAAATTCAATATGTATCTATAAAATTAGTGGAGAACATTAAATAGTTCATATAATATTTATTTTAATATTTTTAATACCATTTATTTGATATTTTAATTAATAAAATAATTTCTACATCACTATTGTGTCATAATTAATGATAATTATTTACTCCCTAAAAATTCTAAATAAATTCATATGATGTAGATAATTTTATTAGCTTTATGGAGACTATTATTGTTTGAAGTTTCATTATGTTTATCACTAAATTAAAATTATTATACTTATAAGATTTAAGAAAGTGACATGTTGTCACTTTCTTTGGTTTTAATAATAATTAAACTATTTTCAAAGCCAAAAGTCCATTAAATGAATCTAATCCGACCCTTATGTGATATGGGTCTACTTTTAGTCATCCAATAGGATTTTGGAAGGTGTTATGGTAATTTTATAATCTTATATTTACCCTTAATTACCCGATTTACCTTTAACTAGGGTAAATTAAATTTACCGTAGTTACTATTCATAATGCCCAAAAAGAAAAAGTAGCCTTTTAAAATAATTTGGACCCACTGATTCCAAATATGGAATCAATTTTTCAAAATTCAAAAGACATAAGTTGCAGTAATTAATTTAAAATTAATCCTGTTGTTAAGAAAATGGGTTTTAGAAGTTAAAACATTGCCAAAGATTGAAATGTTTTTGCCTATGAATTCAATGTGAAATTAATTCTAATGACATATATTTTATTTAATGGTAAAAATATATTAAATTTATAATTTAAAACCATTTAATATTATAATTTAACCATATAAATTATCTCAATGAAAAAAGTTGTTTTTAATTAAAAATAAGCGTATTTTTACTATTCATGAAAATATGAAAGTTTTCAGAAAAATATCAAAAATTTATCCAAAGTTAATTTTTATATACTGAATCAAATGAATAATTTTATATTGTCAAATTGAACTTACAAACATGTCAAAAACTAGATTTAATGTGTGTGCGCCATCAAAAAGTGGCAAAACTGCATTTTTTTTAAAATACTTATTTTACACGAAAAATATATTTTGTTCTCTTACCATGTTCTAGAAAATGTGTAAGATTAATAATAATGTTATAAAATTAAAAATTTAGTTAATACTATTCATAACAGCAAATCCATAATAATATATCGTTGTTTAGTGAAACCCGGTATTGCGTACTACACACGCTATCGAGGAAGGTCGCGATTGCGTGTAATTCAAGCCAAGTAAGTATTGTGTGTTGTGAAAGATTCCTTTGGTGTTGAGTATAACATAATACATAAAAAAATTCTCATAAAATCTCAGGGTGTTACATCTTACCCTCCTTAAAATGAATTTCTCCCTCAAAATTCACCACTTCATTACATACAGATGAGGATACCTCTCCCTCATCATATCCTCAAGTTACCATGTAGCTTCTTCTAATTGGTGGTTACTCTATAAAACCTTCACCAAGCGAGTGGTCTTGTTCCGTGGGACTTTTTTGCTACGATCCAGAATCTCTATCGGTTGTTCTTTATAAGAAAGATTTTTCTCCAGCAGTACAACTTCTGAGCTGAGTACATGTGAAGGATTGGGTATGTACTTTCTCAGGAGAGATACATGGAACACATCGTGATCTGAGATAGATTCAGTGGAAGATCCAATCGGTAAGCTACCTTACGAACATGATCCAGAATTTAAAAAGGACCGATATATCTAGGGGTCAACTTTCCCTTCTCTCTAAATCTCATGACCCTCTTCCAGGGAGATTTTCGTAAAAAACACTTTATCACCCACTTCAAACTCTAGGTATTTTCTTCGGTTGTCGGCATAACATTTCTATCGACTCTGAGCTGCTCTTATGTGTTGTTGAATAGATCTGACCTTTTCTTCCATCTCATCGACAAGATCAGGTCCTAATATCTTTCATTCCCCAACATCATCCCATCAAGTTGGAGTTCTGCATTTCTTTCCATAGAGGGCTTCATAAGGAGCAATCTGAATATTGGAGTGAAAGCTATTATTATAATAAAATTCCACCAAAGATAGGTGTTGATCCCAACCACCTTTGAAATAAATATATCAAGCTCTCAACATGCCTTCTAGAGTTTGAATTGTCCTCTCAGACTGACCGTCTGTCTGAGGATGGTAAGCAGTGCTGAGACTCATCTCTGTATCTAGAGCATGCTGAAGACTTCGCCTGAATTTAAAGGTAAACCTCAGATCCCGATCAGATATAATGTAAAGTGGTATTCCATGCAATCATAACACTTCCTTTACATATATCCTGGCATTCTGATCAAGAGAAAAATATTCTCTAATAGCAATGAAGTGTGCAGACTTTGTAAGATGATCAACTATAACCCAAAGAGCATTATTGACTTTGGATGTTTTAGGAAGTCTAGTGACCAAGTCCATAGTGATGTTTTACCATTTCCATTCAGCTATGGGTAATGGTTTTAACATCCTCGTAGACTTCTATCTCTCAACTTTAACTTTCTGAAAAAACAAGCATCGAGAGACATATTCAGCAACATCCCTTTTCATGCCATCCCATCAAAAGTACTCTTTCAGGTCCCTATACATGTTTGTACTTCCACGATGAATAGAAAATGAAGAACAATGAGCCTTATCCAGTAGCTCGTTCTTTATTTCTGGGATGGGAGGAATAGAAACATGATTCCTGAACTTTATTATCCCATCACAATCAAGGTTGAATTCAGGAACATTTCTTACCTTCTTTTGTAACTCTACATCTTCATTCTGTTCCTCTTTACTCTTTACATGTACAGATGGTTGAACATTAATTTGAGAAAGATAAGATTTTTCCACTTCCATTATAATTCCAAGATCCATCCTTTGTAAATACTTAAATATTGGATCTTTTGTGATCCTCATCATGGATAAGCTAGCATGATCTTGTCGAATTAATGCGTCTGCTACCTTGTTTGCTTTCCTAGGGTGGTAAAGAATTGAGCAGTCGTAATCCTTAATCAGCTCCAACCATCTTCTTTGACGCATATTCATCTCCTTTTGTGTGAAAATATACTTTAATCTTTTATGATCAGTATAAATATCACACCTTTCACCATAAAGGTAATACCTCAAAATCATTAATGCAAAGATTACCGTAGCTAACTGCAAATCATGAGTTGGGTATCTTTCCTCATGGATTTTCAGCTGTCGTGAGGCATATGTTATCACCATATCATTTTTCATGAGAACACACCCCAGTCCCTTCCTAGTTGCATCACTTTAGATCACAAACCTTTCTCCACTGCAAGGTAGTGTGAGCACAAGTGCATTGGCTAACCTTCTTTTTAGCTCTTTGACATTCTCTTCACATTCCTATGTCCAAACAGACTTAACTCTTTTCAAAGTCAACATGGTGAGTGGGTTATATAACCTTGAAAAGGCTTTCTCAAAACGTCGGTAATATCCATCCAAACCAAGAAAACTTCGGATCTCAGTTACTGTTGTTGGTCTCGATCATCTTTTAATAACCCTTGTTTTTGTTGGATCCACAGATATCCCCTCTTTTGAGATAATGTGACCCAAAAATGCAACTTTTTGAAGCCAAAATTCACACTTGATAAATTTGGCATAAAGCTTCTCCTTTCTTAGGGTCTTTAATACAATTCTCAAGTGATCATTATGTTTTTCCATTCACTTTTAATATACAAGAATATCATCTATAAAGACTACCACTAACTGATCTAGATAGACTATAATGACTCAATTCATCAGATCCATGAAGATAGCAGGGGCATTAGTAAGACCAAATGGCTTCACTATAAATTCATAGTGTCCATACCTTGTACGGAAAGTCGTCTTTGGTATATCCTCCCTTTTAACCCTTAATTGATGACACCCTGAACGAAGATCAATCTTGGAAATTCATTGAGCTCCCCGTAGTTGGTAAAATTGGTCATCAATGCATGGGAGAGGATATTTGTTCTTGATAGTGATCTTGTTAAGTTCTCGATAATCAATGTAGAGTCTCATTGATCTATCTTTCTTCTTAACAAACAGAACAGGTGCTCTCCAAGGTGACTCACTAGGGCGTATGAATCCTTTATCAAGATTCTCTTGGAGTTGCTTCTTCAATTCCTGCAACTCAATTGGGTCCATTCTATAGGGTGTCTTTGAAATAGGTAAAGAACCAGGTATGAGTTCTATTGAAAACTCAACATCATGATTTGGTGGAAGACCTAGAAATTCCTCTGGAAAGACATCATCAAATTCCCGTACAATGGGCATATTATTAATCGTGAGTTTCTCTCCAACCATTTGAGATAAATAACCTTCATTTAGTGGAATCAAGACCCATAAGATGGAAGAAATTTCCACTGGAAGGTTATGTTCATCCTTGCATCGATAGACGATCATAGATTGATCTGGATTATGAAATTTGACATCCCTTCATTAGAAATTGATATGAGATCCATATAAAGAAAGCCAATCCATGCCAAGAATCACATCAAATTTCATTATAGGAAGGATCATAAGATTTATAGGAATCACATTCCCACAAACTTCAATCGGAGTAGAATTGTAAACTTTTGATGCGACTATTGTGCCATTAGGAGTTGTCACAGAAAACTCAACATGTAATTGTTGATGTAATAAGGGGACACCCTTAGAAAATTCTTCATAAATAAAATAGTGTGTGGATCCAGAATCAAATAAAACATTTGCTACTTTAGAGTGGATGGTAAGTGTACCTCTCACCACTTCGTTGTTGTACTCCACATCGCCAATAGTAATTTCATGTGACTTTCCTTTGTCTTTGGCCTTAAGAGTTTGTTGACGTCTATCATCATCATCAACCCTTGGATTTGGGCATTGATTGACATAATTCCCCATCTCTTTGCACTTGAAACATTGAAGTGTAGTAGGTTCATTCTGTGTATCCCTTCCTTTGATTGCATCATTAGACATCTTCTTCCCATTATTTCGACATTCAAATGCGTGATGACATTCTTTTCTACACTAATAAAATTTTCTTGTCCCCTTAAGTCAATTTTCTCCATGTTTCTTTCCACAAATTGAGCATAAGGGAAAACTAATATTCTTTTCAGTGTGGTCTTTAGATTTTCCTTTGAATTCCATTTTCCTATTCTTATCAAACCCATGTGACTGATGGGTTACACCAATCTCTATATCAACCTTGAGAGCACATCAAACAATTTCCTCGTAGATATTGATGTCCTTTATGGATAACGCCCTTCGAAGACTTGGTTTTAAGACACTAAAGAATCGATCGATCTTACTCTCAGGTTGGATAATAATTCTGGAAGCGTACCTTGTAAGTCTTGTAAAATTTTCTTTGTAGGTACCAATGAATTCATCATCCTTTTGCTTCAGTTCAAAAAACTCCTTCTCCATCTTTTTTCTAAGAATACGAGGGAAATACATATTGAAAAATATGTTCTTGAACTCGTCCCATTACATGGACTCAATTTCAACCCTTTTCCTCATATTATTAATAAGATTCCACCATTGATCAGCATCACCTCTCAAATGATATACTGCTAAGATGAATTTATCTTGTTCAGAACATTGAAGAACTGAAAATATATTTTCTGTGGTACTGATCCATTGTTCAGCCACTAATGGATAAGAAGACCCACTGAATGAAGGTTGACACTGCCTCATGAAGGATTCAACAGAATGTTGCTCCTTCCATTGCTCGTTTGGAAGTCATTCATGATTAATAGCTTGAGAAAGTTGTGTGAGAATGTCTACATGATTCTGAATTCAATATCCCATAACGTTTGGTTTGTCAGGGGGACAATCATTGCATTGGTTGTCACATTCTGCATTAACACGGTTCCTTCAGGTTCCAACCATTGACTAAAACCAAGAAGAATAGTGTGAGAAACACTAATTATAATTGGAGAACCACATAATCAAAAATAGAATTTCAGACTTAAGGACATATCATAGGTTGTTCATGGCCATTTCTAAAACACTATGATTGTGTTCTTTGCTTAGACATATCCTTAGGTTTCTTACTAAGTCTTTCACATCCTAGTTTCCAAAGTTTGACTATACATTTCCTCTAATACCAATTATAACAACCCATACTTTACATTCATGGTTATTATATCAAAATTGAAGCATACTTATTAAAACATATAACAAAACCATGAAAGGATCGTATAAGTATAGTGTCTTTAGAAACAGGGAAACCTAAACAACTGGTTCATAAATCATCTACATTGTCTCCCATTTATTTCATCATATCTAGAGTCCCTTTTTGGAATATCCTACTTAATATCCTTCTTCCTGACCTGGGGAAAAGAAAACATACAAAAGGGTGAGCTCAAATGCTCAGTAAGGGTAAACAAAAGAAATATCAAACATATCATATTTATAAGAACATAACATTTTGAAAATCTTATCCTGCAAAATAGATCATAACATGGGATAAATCATAGAAGTGAAATGTAATTCCAATAATCATAACATAAACCATGAAGCTTTGTGGTATACACACATAATCATAGAAAATCATTTCTTAGTAGTCAAGACTCATTTCCAAGACTATCTTAGTAGACAAAGTACTTTTCTGAACCGAGTTCACTCCTCGTTTCAGTCCTGTTTCACTGAACCAGTTTAACTTGCAGTTCCAGCCATGTCTATCTCATGAGATATAAATCATTACCCAATGCATTGTAGGGAGATATAGGTACCACCCATCTCATAATGATACTATTCTTATGTGTTCCACAAAATCATAAACCATACATCATAGCATAACCCATGTAATAAAAATGGGATTCTTAAACATCACGTCATCATAACATAATCCATAAAAGGATATCATAAAAATAATTCCATCATAACATAATAAAATAAATGTAAAAATTGGGATATAAATATAACCTTATATTATCATAGATGGAAAATAATTTTGATAAAACACGTGAACTCCATTCTTGTGGAAAATATCCTTTCTACTTCAAAAAAATTTTCCTATAGAAAACATGTCATATAATTTTGAACTAAAAGAAGTTTATTAAAAATAAACATGAAAACTTGTAATGGAATCTTTATGAAAATAAGGTCCTAAAAATCCATTCATGTCGTATAAGTTAAAAAAAATTATTCCCGTACTTTGGTCGGAAAAGACAAAAAGTACCTCGTACGAAAAACGACAAACGATTCCTTACATATGTTTTACTAAAAAACTCACCGAAGGGTAAGATTGGATTCAAAAAATTGTAGGTGGATGGAAATAATATTACATATTGAGGAAACATGGATGTGGATGAAAAATATTTCCCAGTAAATTCTGAAGTATTAACAATCTCGGATAAAAATGAGATTGTGAGATTTTCCCTTAACTTAGGTCCGATTTTCTTCGTAAGTGTCCGAACCTCCTGTATAATGATTTAAATATTGTAATTGAATTATTCAATAATTATACTTATTTTTATGATATCATATATGGTCATTTTATTATATTCTTATAAGTAATATTTCATTAGTACTTGTTATTCGGGTGTTTATTGCTTTATGTTCGTATGTGTGTTTTGTCGAATAAATTCTTATTCCTCTTTTTAGGTTATAGAAAACTCATTTCCAGAATTGTATTAGTGTAATATATATCATATTTATTCATTAAATTCATTTATATAATCATTATTCTATGAAGATCATGTAGAACGAGTCACATCACATCTTGGATACAATATTCCGTACGTACACACGAGCAATGATATTGTTCCCATGATTGTGGAATTGTATTGGAGTGTATTTATACTATTTCAGAAACAATATCACTTTAAAATAATCATATATAGTCATTATTTACACCATTATATATGACGACCCAACTCCGGTAGCCCAGAGCCGGTGTTATGGTTATTGTGTGTAATTTATTTCGTACAAATGAAACAAATAAGTCACACATCATAACACATCCGGAGGAACTTTCTGGTTTAGATCCTGGAGAATCAGAGAAAACAACATTGCTTCTTTATTTCTGAGATAAGAACAAACATCCAAGACATGGAAAGGCTCTATCAACCTGTAAAAATTTAACATTAAACATAGGGTGAACATTGAAATACTCAGAAAGGGGTTTTTGAAAATACATAAATACAGTCTTTGAAAACTACTTTGAAAATACTTTCCCATACTTAAAATGTTTTCTTAAAGGGAAAAAAACTTTAAGACAAAACAAAATTTTATGTAACACGGTTAAAGCACTTCATATTTACACACTAGAGCACTTAGCTGGAACCCACTTAATAGACAAGATAAAAATTCTAATAAAAAGACATGGGTTATAATAATTTAAGTGTCCATAAACAAGAAAGGTGTGAATGAACAACAAGGTGTAAACATCATCAGAGTCACGTGCAAGCGCGTTATCTAAAAAATAATACATCATGACATGATAAATGTAAAGCAACATTTGTAATAAAAATTCTGGAAAAGAAAACTGGGCATGCATCAACATTGCCATATCATATGTCTTGTGTTTCTTTTTTTTAAATCTGATACTCATAGGTAAGGTTATATCTCCAAGGATATTCCTCTAGTCGGAGTAATCACTTGGTTGGTCATAAGCTAAGAAATGTATGCTGAAGGACTCATGGACTCTGTGTCAAGGCCTTGTTCTATGACCTAAGGGTAAAAACCCAATCTGACTGTCTCAAGAACTATCGATGCATCGAGGAGCTTACTTTTACCGGTCTCCAACCCGGAGGGCTTACTTTAACCAGTCCCCAACCTGGAGGCTTTTCATCTTACCGGACCCCATTCCGGGTAGTCCCATACATTTTTCACATGTTGATAAGGTCAGATATTCAAGGTGTCCCATACCACTTTGAATATTTAATTTTCATTTCATATTACCCAAGGTGTCCCATACAACTTTGGGTAATACCATTTTCATTTCTCATTACCCAAGGTGTCCCATACCACTTTGGGTAATTTTAGTTCTTAGTTCATTATCATGTTGAGTCATATGCATGAACAATATGAATAAGGTATCAATTATATAATTGGTTTACAAATACATGACACGACGGATAAAATGGAAAATATGAAATAAAAGCATGAAAGGTTATGCAAGCATACTATGTGCATAGAATAATTATTTAAGCACAAAAATTGATGAATGTGTGAGACTTGCTCCCAAGGGGTATTAAATGATGAGTTTCTAAAATTCCAGTACATGGAAATGAACTACTTGGCATTAACTATTGTTCTTCACAAGTCACAGTACTTACAACAAATCTGCATCCACTAATAATTACTGAGGCATTCTTGGTATAAAAATAATAAACACTTTCAATCTTTAAAATTCCAACACTTGGAAATAAACCACTTTAAATAAAATACTTTTCATTAATTATTATTCTTCCCTGGTCATAGAATTTTCAGTTACACTCTGCTCACTAAAAATCAATGCAACGAGTTTGGTATAAAAACAATAGAGGATTTCTACATATTAACATAACCCTTAAACCCATCTCCTTTTAAAATGAGTTTAAAACAGGCATAACCATATCCTTAAAAAACACACAAATCAGTTCAAGGACGACATTAATCAAGTTCATCAGTGTACCCTTAGACACATAAACATAAAACAGCATAGGCAAGTGCTAAAATCCTACATGCATAAAAATATTAATAACCATTTCTTGAAACTAGGGTTTTCAGATATTATTCTTAAAAAACATACATACATAGGGATATATACACAAAGTATATATATATGTATATATATATATATATATATAGGTTTTCACGTAAAATAAACATGGTTCACTTAAAATATGAAAACCTCCAACTGCTTATCACCTATTCAGTTTAAAAAAAATCAGAACCTTGTGGGGGTCTAAATGTTTCATGAAACTATATAAAAAAACATTGTTTTTTACTATAACATAATTGTACTTAAACCAATGTTCAAGTTCGCATCAAAATATTTTTCAAGGATAAGTATCCATTTCCTAAAAATCAAAACCGAATTCCATTCCAACACATAACCACATATAAATATATAGTTATATATATGCGGCTTACATAAAATCATACATGCTAGGAATTGAGTTTTGAAATACCCTTTCAAAAGTATAATTCTTAGTGAAAAGATACTGAATAATCTTCGATACCCTAAAGACAATTGGGTTGGAGTTATGTATATACATATGTATAGATATATATATATATAATTATATTAATACACCTATTGCATCACCCCGGTTACAAAATAAAACTCAAATTAAACAAAACCTTTACATCATATAAGGGAAACACCAATCCAAAACCACACACACCCTGTGTTTTTTTTGAAACAAGGGTTGAAACAATTATATAAAATTTATACGTTTATATATATACGTTCCATGGAACTGATTACACCTAGGGGTTTATTCTAGGTTTTCTACTATATATATACATACAAGAAGGGAAAAAACGGGTGTACCCCATGAGAGTAAACACCCTTGGTGTCCTCTGGTTAGAAGAACGGTTTGTGTGGAGTATATATATATATATATATATATAACTTTTATTATAAGGTGAATATATATATACTCATGTATATACAAACGAGAAGCATGGGTGGGGGGAAAACACACAAACATGGCACCCTTACCGCTTAAGGAAGGAGCTCGCCGGAGGGAGGCTTTCTGGGTGGCCGGAGGTAGTCTGGTGAGGTCGAGAACTCCTGGAAACGCTGCAAGGTGACGGCCTGGTGTCTAGCAGCGTAGCGCCGAAACTGGTTTGGTCGTGCATGGGGGCGTGGTGCAAAACTGGAGGTGGTTCGTGAGGTGGCGAGGCGACAACGAGGGAGGTTTCGCGGTGGTGCGGGTTGGCTCCGGAGATCCCCGTTTACACTGGGGTTTCCTGGTTCTTAAAGGAAGACGATCCGGGGGTTAGGCCAAGCCTACGGTGTCCTATGGGGGTGGGTGCATGAGGTCAACGTGAACAGTGGGGAGGAGGCGTCTTAGGCAAACCAGCTGCTGGTTCGCGTGACCCTGGCGTGAGGTTGAAGACGATGGGGGAAAGCAGTAAAAAAACACGCGACGGCTGGGATTCGACTAGGGCGTGATCGGATGGACGAAAAGAAAAGAGAGTTTTAAAACATATCAACGGCCGTGATCTGCCATGGTGAGATCGGACGGGGGGGAAGGACGATTGCACGACCAGTAAAGCCTTCGCCGAATAAGAAACAATTTGTTTTTAAAAAAGAGTTTACTTTTAAAGGAAAAAAAATACCATTAAAATTGAATCCACACAATTTTAACAGATATTTTTAACATAGAAATTACAAATCTGAAAATCCCATTTTAGATTATGTAAAATAACTTACCATTTGATATAAATCTTATAAATTTTACAATTAACAAACTAAAAATTTGTCAAAAATCCAATTTTTATCATACCCCATCATTTGATTCAAAAATAATTTTTTCCCTATTTCAAAATACATAGTTTTATGAATCCAATTAGATATATTTTTTCCAATTATTGCAGATACCGTTGTAGACATGATGTTCGACACATTTTAAAATACTATGTTTTCCACCATATAAATATCGTCATGTTTAAAAAAACAAAATAGATTAATTTACAAGGATAATATTTTATTTTAATTCTAGAAGATATAATTCTAATACTTTGTATTTATTAAAATATTGAAATACCATAATATTATAAAAGCATTATAAACACAAAAATTTTATAAAAAGATGCACTTTATCCATTGGAATCCAATGGTAAAAACAAACGGTCATATTCCCTTAGAGGTCTATTATAAGAGCAAGGGGTAGGATGTTTAACATTTTCAAAACACCGGACCCTTGGCGGATGGCTCTCCTCATACCACTGGTGCTGAGTGCGTGCGCGGTGGTTCTGGCGGTTATACTTTTCACACTGATGGACCCTGAAGATGACGACTATCCGATTTCCCGTGTTGTGGTTCTTTATAGTCTTGCTGTGGCCGTGTTAGGTCTTGTGCATGGTACTTTCAATTAGATGGGTCTTGTTGTAATTTATCTTTTAAATATATAACAATTTATCATATTCTTCATGTTTTATTTCCATTCGAATTCTTTATCAGCATACAAACCATAAAATAAAATAAAATAAAACAAGCGACATCATTAAAAAGCACATCATTGTTCACTTGGACCAGTTTATAAAACCTGGGGTGTCACATTATCCCCCTCTTAAAAGAATTGCATCCCCGCAATTCAATCGGCGTACAAACCTTGACTTATTCACACCGCTTTTCTGACACCCTTGGTGATGTCCCTTTACCTCCACCCCCCATGGAGGAAGTTACTATTCAACTCAATCCCCAGGGTTGAACAAAGCTTGTGGGTCTCCTTTTCCCAAATACATTTTTGGCAAAGTGGATCGTGGTTGAAGCCATGTTCCCGTTTGATACAGGTGGTTATCCAGAGATGGACATGAGTGACATCATGCTTCACGACATCTGCTTGGATTTGGTTCCTAAACATCTCTCGAACCACTCCATAATTGAAGGATTCTATGAAAGATCTAAAATCGCAGAGCTCCCCAAGCATGCTGTGTAACATCCAAGGTAATTAAAGAATAAATAATTTTCATATTTATTAATATTTACGAATTAAATATTAATTTTAATTAAAAGGGGTGTCTACGTTCGATAGCGTACTCGATACGCAATGATGAGTTTCATTGAAAACTTACGTTGCACACAGGTAATAAAATAATATTATTTTAAATGTTAGTTAACAAGTAGATATTGTACTGGAGGGAATGGATAGAAATAACTAAAATATGATTATATATGTTTTTAAATGTTTTTACATTTACCCAATAAAAGATAAAGGCTTAAAATACGGAAAGAATTCAATTTTAGGCATTTATAACCTAATTTTCACTAAGGGTTCACTTATCACCTTTTAACGGCGAACCGTCATTAAATATAGTTTTGATAAATCTTATAAATTATATTGGACCAAATATAACTCTTCTTTAGAATCGGGACATCAAAATTTACTCTGTGTAAATTTTTGGTATCTTTCCGATAAAGTTCATTTTTTAATGAATAGTGTAAAATGTTGTATTTTAATTTAAAACCTCTTTTTAATATAATTTATTTATATGATTAGATTATCATTTGAATTGGTTTTAAAGTGAAATTAGAAAATATTTTTACCATTAAATCCAATAGTGGTTGTTGGAATTAATTTCACTTTGAAATCGGACTTAAACTAGTGTCAATCTTTTGATACTTATTGTTTCATAAAAACACGCTATTTGCTCTGACATCAAGAATTAATTATTAAATTAATTAACGAAACTTATATTTTGTGGATTTTGTAAAATGGAATTCATTTTTGAATTCGGAATATCAAATATAGCTTAGGGTGAATTTTTGGTATTTTTCTGAAAAACTTCAATTTTTGATGAATAGTGAAACCACTAAGTGGTACTTATAAAAACTGATTTTTCGTTTAAATGAAATTTTACCACTTCTGTGTTTTGAATTTCAAAAATCCGACATACATGGGTGTCATTAAGAATTAAAATGTGGTTCAATGAGATAAAAATAGTTTTGGTGAATAGTAACTTATTAAGTTTTTAATCGCGATTAGAGGTAATTAGTGCAATTTAAGGCAAAAATGATATTATAATAAAATGAAAATACCATGACACATGTCCTACCCTTATTGGATGTGTCATGGCCGACCAAGACAAGCCATGGGTCAACTTGGGGTCCCCATGGAGGCACTTTGGTTGGGAAATGACATAAATTACTTTTTATTTAATGTTAAAGTAAAAATGACACACACATGAGATGTTTTACTAAAACCATTTTTACATGGGGTTATACAAGTCCGATTTTTGACTATAAATATAATTGGAAATCTAAAAATATTTCATACATAATAGTATTTGTTTTATAAATTTTAGACAATAAATTATTTAAATTATTTATGACATCATGATGATGCAGCGATGACCTCATTATTTAACGATTTAAATAAAATGGAAAGATAATGTAAAATCTAAGACCTAAACATGGCCAAAACCAATTGGATGAGTGGATTTCGAACCCTTATCACCGTATCCTAAAAATACATCAATGTGGGACCTCTTAAATCCGAATACCATTTTAAAATAAAGTGACTTTTCTTTACTTTCCAAGAGTTCCCCTCCTCTCCTCTTATAAAAGGCCCCCACCTCTACCTCCTTACCCACACTCCCAAAGCCTTTAGATCGGCCAAACCCTGCCCATTTTGGCTCTCCACATCCCTCTCTTACTTCTTGAAGCCTCACTTTTGGTATAAGTCTTCCCAAGGAAGCCTTTGAGCTCAAACCAAAGGGTGTTACCCAATTTTAAGGTAATGTCTTCTTTTGAGTCCTTTTGTTTTATTTTGCTTCTCCAATCCCCAAAACTATTTTTATTCTTTTATTTTGTAACAACTCCAGTATCCTCAATATACTAGGATGTTGTTATAATAAGGATTCGAGCTGCAATTACACACACCTACATCTAATGGTTAAAGAACATTCTGTTTCCGTGGATGGCGAATTTCTGCCTCACGAAACGATGATTGTTCAACACTCATATAACACCTTCAAAGGTGGCCATTAAGGTGACACTATATTTATATATGATATATAATATGTTTATGTTTTACTTAAACTTCTGTATTTTTCATTTGTGGCTTACCTTTATGGCTTCCATTATGGGTATACGCGATATCTTCATTTTAGAAAGTGCGGACTACCGCCCCCTCAAAGTGATGTGATTCGTTAATGCCATACGTGGGACGTATAAAGGATGGATTTAATGTTATTATATATGATGTTATACTGGAATTATAATATACCTCTATATCATTATTATTTCTTTCCATTAAAGTATGAGATAGAAATGAAAGTAGCATTCATGCGTACGTACGGCTTACCGTCTCCATGAACGGTGCATTTCATTTCTTCTCCCCAAATGTAATGTACTATTAAAAGTACATGTATATAATGGATATATATAATGAATGATTAATCTAAATGATTAATATAATTCTGGAATTAAAATATGCATACCTCTCATTTAGTTTTAATTCCATTAATATGACAAAGAAATGAAAGTAGCGTTCATGCATTCATACGGCTTACCGTCTCTATGAATGGTGCATTTCATTTCTTACCTATAAATGATTATGTAATATTATAAATACATGTATATGATGGATATATATGATATATACATGCTATCCAAATCAGGAATGTCATTCTGGATATAAAGAACCTTTGACCACACGAACAACATGTAGTTTTAAGAAGTCCATTTTCGACTTAAATACAAATATCGACAAAACAAACATTATTAACTTAAATGGATACAGAATGTTTAAAACATGGTAATAAGTGATATAAAAGGAATAATTAACTTTAAAAAGGTTCTTAATCAAGTATAAATTTACTCAGGTCTATTATTCATGACGTCAAAGAACGATCGAGTCAAGTCGGACCCGTGGTAAGGGACTTCATCTCAATCTCCTTTCATTGAGGCATATTTCGTTTTATACACAAATTTCTTTTGTAACGGTGTATAAACCCCTTTGACATTTACTTTTATACAAAAGGAATCTTTTTCTACGAAGCGTTTTACAAAACTTCAAAAAGGAATGTTTATTTTAACGTACGCGTTGACAACGACCTTTTCCGCCTCCGCGAGTATTATTTGGTCTTTGGCTTCCTCAACAAGCCGTAATGTTTTTAAAATAAAATAAATATCATATAATCTTTTATGTATTTTGGTATTGAAAATGGTTTTGATAAATGATTCTATTATGTCAATATATTTATGATATATTGTGATTGAAATGTGGAAATGTTATCATTCCTTTATGTTGGTTTTATGTTTTATGATTTTATATTTGTACTTTGACATTTTAAAGGGTGGTTACATTATAAACCATATGACGGGTGGTGTCGTGAATACCAATATGGGTGGTTACGTTATAACCTCCAATTCATTGGGTATGGAAGTCGGCCGTATGGCTATTCCATTAAGTATGTATGGAAAATTGGTCGTATGGCTATTCCATTAAGTGATATGTGTGGAAGTCGACCGTATGGTTATTCCACTTAAGTATGTTTATGTCCCAAGTGACCCTTATATATGTTATGTGTTCTTTATATGGGTTTTATGGTAATAATTTGGTTACAAAAAGGTAAGTAATGATACTTTATTCAGTGAAGAGTATTTCCTACTTCATGAAGGTGAAGGTATTACTTTGATAGAGTATACATGGTTTACTTAATGTTTGAAAAACTAACAGTTTTCATTCTTTGTGTATCCCTTACTGAGCTTTTTATGCTCACCCCATGTTTTTTTGAATTTTTTTTCACATGACATAATATGGAATAAGGTCAAGGATAGGATCAAGGGAATGTCATGCTATATAAAACATGGAACTAGACATGCTTCTTTTTAAGAGTTTTTTAGGGAAACGTAGTAGAAGTGAATACATTGTAATCTTTTGAGATGTAATAGTTATGTTCTAATTCTCTAAAACTCTAAACCTGAAAAGATCCTAAATTTGAATTATTCATTTAATTCAATATTAAGTAAGGTTTAAGGTCGGGGCCTTATAGTTGGTATTAGAGGTCGGTTTAGACAACATTAGGAGTTAGAGAAGTGTTAAATTATTATATGATTGAAATGATATAGCATTTACGGATTACCATGTTGCTTCACCTAAGATATTTCTGTGTTAAGAATGGTTTTTCATAGAGGAAACAGAACAAATTTTTTGGGAAGGCATACAGAGGGAAATTTCCTTTCAAATCAGTATCCTGAGATGGTCAGAATCAGAACTAAACAGTTTGTTGCAGTGATGGCTCAGTTGACTCAGGTGAAAAATGTTGGCTATATTTATTGATGATATTTTGGTGTTTTATAAAAGTAAATAGGAGCATGAAAGTCATTTAAGGGTTATCTTTAAAACCTTAAAAGAAAAGAAACTATATGGAAAATTAAGCAAGTGTGAGTTTTGGTTACAACAAATTTCTTTCTTGGGTCACATTGTTTCAAAAGATGGCATAATTGTTGATCCTACTAAAACAAAAGTTGTTGAAGAATGGCCAAGACCCACAAATGTAACCGAGATCCATAGTTTTCTTGGTTTGGAAGGCTATTACCGAAGGTTTGTTAGAAATTTTTCACGGTTATCTAGTCCAATGACGAAGCTAACTCGGAAGGGTGTTATGTTTATCTGGAAAATAGAATGTGATGATTTTTTTCTGGAGTTGAAAAGAAGATTGGTGAATGCTCTAGTTTTGGAACTACCTTCTAGGAATGGGAAGTTTGTTATTTACAGTGATGCTTCATTTAAAGGACTTGGTTGCGTCTTAATGCAGAATGATCAGGTAATTGCTTATGCTTCACGATAGTTGAAAACTCAAGAGGTAAATTACCCTACACATGATTTGGAATTAGCTGTTGTTGTTATTGCTCTAAAAATTTGGAGGCAACATTTGTATGGAGTAAAGTGTGAAATATATACTGATCACAAAATATTAAAGTATATATTCACTCAGAAAGAATTGAACATGAGACAGAGGAGATGGCTGGAATTAATCAAGGATTATGATTGTACAATTCATTACCATCCAGGAAAAGCAAATAAAGTGGATGATGCTTTGAGTCGAAAAAGTAATGCTTAATTAGCAATGTTGCATTTGGAACGTGATACTTTGGCTAAAGATTTGATGAACTTTGGCATAGAAGTTGTTGGTACAGGATGTTCTTCTGTTTTGTTTCAGGTATCAGTGAAATCTTCTCTATTAGACAGAATCAAGCAAGCACAGAAGCGAGACAGTGAGTTGCAGAAAAAGGTAGAGCTGGTTCAGAAAGGTAAGTTTCCTGAATTCAACATTGATAATGATTGTGTTTTGAGGTTTGGGAAGAGATTATGTGTGCCTTGTGATTCACAGTTGAAGAATGAGTTGTTATGTGAGGCTCATAGTTCCCCGTTTTCAGTTCATCCTGGCATTACTAAGATGTACAGAGATCTGCGGGAGTATTACTGGTGGGATGGAACGAAAAGAGATATTGCTGATTTTACTGTGAAGTGTCTGACTTGTCAGCAGGTTAAAGCAGATCGGCAGTTACCGAAAGGGATGCTTCAGCCTTTACTAGTGCCATATTGGAAATGGGAAAACATATCCATGGACATTGTTGTGGGATTACCGAGGACATCTCGAGGTAATAATGAAATATGGGTTATTGTTGATCGCTTGACTAAATCTACTCATTTCCTTGTTATACGAGATACTTTTTCCCTAGATCAACTTTCCCGTTTATATCTTAAAGAGATAGTCAGGTTACATGGAGTTCCTCTATCCATTGTATCTGATCGTGATCCCAGGTTCACATCTAACTTTTGTAAAGGCCTTCAGAAGTCGTTGGGTACTGAATTAAATTTTAGTACAGCTTTTCATACTCAATCAGATGGGAAGTCATAATGAACAATTCATACCTTGGAGGATAGGCTACGAGCTTGTTCAATGGATTATCAGGGATGTTGGGACCAACATCTTTCTTTGGTTGAGTTTTCTTATAATAACAGCTTTCATTCCTGTATACAGATGGCTCCATTTGAGGCATTATATGGGAAGCGGTGTCGAACTCCAGCATTTTGGGATGAAGTGGGTGAAAGGAAGCTGATGGGACCAGAATTGGTAGAAGAGATGGCAGAAAAAGTTCAATTGATTCAGAAGCACATGAGAACAGCTCAGAGCAGGCAGAAGAGTTATGCGGATAACCGGAGGAAGGATCTATCTTTCGAGGTAGGTGATCATATTTTTCTCAAGGTTTCTCCTTGGAAATGTTTAATGAGATTTGGTAAGAAAGGAAAGCTGAGTCCAAGGTTTATTGGACCATATGAAATTCTGAAGAACGTTGGATCAGTTGCTTACCGAGTGGCTTTACCTCCGAGTTTATCTCAGGTACACAATGTTTTTCATGTTTCGATGTTGAGGAAGTATATGCCAGATCTATCTCATGTTTTGAGTGCAGAGGTAGTTCAGCAGGAGGAGAACCTATCTTATGAAGAACAACCAGTCCATATTCTTGACCACAGGGAGTAGGTGTTATGGAATAAGGTGATTCATCAGGTAAATGTTTTGTGGAAAAACCATGTGATTGAAGAGGCAACGTGGGAATCTGAAAATGCTATGATGGATAAATACCCCCACTTATTTTGATATGTGAATAAAATTGCGAGGACGCAATTCCCAAAAGGAGGGAAGGATGTAACATCCCAGGTAATTAAAGAATAAATAATTTTCATATTTATTAATATTTATGAATTAAATATTAATTTTAATTAAAAAGGGTTTCTACGTTCGATAGCGTACTCGATACACAACGATGAGTTTCATTGAAAACTTAAGTTGCACACAAGTAATAAAATAATATTATTTTAAATGTTAGTTAAAAAGTAGTCGTTGTACTGGAGGGAATCGATAGAAATAACTAAAATATGATTATATATGTTTTTAAATGTTTTTACATTTACCCAATAAAATATAAAGGCTTAAAATATGGAAAGAATTCAATTTTAGGCATTTATACCCTAATTTTCACTAAGGGTTCACTTATCACCTTTTGACGGCGAACCATCATTAAATATAGTTTTGATAAATATTATAAATTTTATTTAACCAAATATAACTATTCTTTAGAATCGGGACATCAAATTTTACTTTGTGTAAATTTTTGGTATCTTTCCGATAAAGTTCATTTTTTAATGAATAGTGTCAAATGTTGTATTTTAATTCAAAAACTTTTTTTTAATCTAATTCATTTATATGATTAGATTATCATTTTAATTGGTTTTAAAGTGAAATTAGAAAATATTTTCACCATTAAATCCAATAGTGGTCGTTGGAATTAATTTCACTTTGAAATCGGACTTAAACTAGTGTCAATCTTTTGATACTTATTGTTTCAAAAAAACACGCTATTTGCTCTGACAACGGGAAATAATTATTAAATTAATTAATGCAACTTATATGTTGTGAATTTTGTAAAATGGACTTCATTTTTGAATTCGGAATATCCGATATATCTTAGGGTGAAGTTTTGGTATTTTTCTGAAAAACTTCAATTTTTGATGAATAGTGAAACCACTACGTGGTACTTATAAAAACTGATTTTTCATTTAAATGAAATTTTACCACTTCTTTGTTTTGAATTTCAAAAATACGACATACATGGTTGTCATTAAGAAGTAAAATGTGGTTCAATGAGATAAAAATATTTTTTGGTGAATAGCAACTTATTAAGTTTTTAATCGCGATTAGAGGTAATTAGTGCAATTTAAGGAAAAAATGATATTATAATAAAATGAAAATACCTTGACACATGTCCTACCCTTATTGGATGTGTCATGGCCGACCAAGAAAAGCCATGGGTCAACTTGGGGACCCCATTGAGCCACTTTGGTTGGGAAATGACATAAATAACTTTTTATTTAATGTTAAAGTAAAAATTACACACACATGACATGTTTTAATAAAAAAAATTTACATGGGGTTATACAAGACATATTTTTCACTATAAATAGTCATTCGAAAGATAAAAAGATATCCTACAACAAAGGATTTGTTTTATAATTTTTATACATTTAATAATTTAAATTAATTATGACATCATGATGATGCAGCGATTACCTCATTATTTAACGATTTAAATAAAATGGAAAGATAATGTAAAATATAAGACCTGAACATGGCCAAAACCAATTGGATGAGTGGATTTATAACCCTTATCACCTTATCCTCGAAATACACCAATGTGGGACTTCTTAAATCCAAATACCATTTTAAAATAAAGTGACTTTTCTTTACTTCCCAAGAGTGCCCCTCCTCTCCTCTTATAAAAGGCCCCCACCTCTACCTCCATACCCACACTCCCAAAGCCTTTGGCTCGGCAAACCCCTGCCCATTTTGGCTCTCCACATCCCTCTCTTACTCCTTGAAGCCTAAATGTGGGTATAAGTCTTCCCAAGGATGCCTTTGAGCTCAAACCAAAGGGAGTTACCCGATTTTAACGTAATGTCTTCTTTTGAGTCCTTTTGTTTTATTTTGCTTCTCCAACCCCCTAAAATCTTTTTATTCCTTTATTTTGTAACAACTCCAGTATCCTAAATATACTAGGATGTTTTTATAAGAAGGATTCCATCTTCACTTACACACACCTACATCTAATGGTTAAAGAACATACTGTTTCCGTGGATGGCGAATTTCTGCCTCACGAAATGATGATTGTTCAACACTCATATAACACCTTCAAAGGTGTCCATTAAGGTGTCACTATATTTATATATGATATATAATATGTTTATGATTTACATAAACTTCTATATTTTTCATTTGTGTCTTACCTTTATGGCTTCCATTATGGGTATACGTGATATCTTCATTTTAGGAAGTGCGGACTACCGCCCCCTCAAAGTGATGTGATTCGTTAAATGCCATACGTGTGACGTATAAAGGATGGATTTAATATTATTATATATGATGTTATACTGGAATTATAATATACCTCTATATAATTATTATTTAATTCCATTAAAGTATGAGATAGAAATGAAAGTAGCGTTCATACGTACGTACGGCTTACCGTCTCCATGAACGGTGCATTTCATTTCTTATCCCCAAATGTAATGTACTATTAAATGTACATGTATATAATGGATATATATAATTAATGATACATCTATATTATGAATATAATTCTATAATTAAAATATACATACCTCTCATTTAGTTTTACTTCCATTAATATGACAAAGAAATGAAAGTAGCGTTCATGCGTACGTACGGCTTACCGTCTCCATGAACGATGCATTTCATTTCGTACCTCTAAATGATTATGTAATATTATAAATACATGTATATGCTGGATATATATGATATACATTCTATCCAAATCAGGAATTTCATTTTGTATATAAAGAACCTTTGACCACATGAACAACATGTAGTTGTAAGAAGTCCATTTTCGACTTAAGAACCAAATATCGACAAAACAAAAATTATTAACTTAAATGGTTACATAATGTTTATAACATGGCAATAAGTGATACAAAAGGAATAATGAACTTTAAAAAGGTTCTTAATCAAGTAGAAATTAACTCAGGTTTGTTATTCAGGACGTTAAAGAACGATCGAGTCAAGTCGGACCCGAGGTAAGGGACTTCATCTCAATCTCCTTTCATTGAGACATATTTAGTTTTATACACAACTTTCTTTTGTAATGGTGTATAAACCCCTTTGAATTTTACTTTTAAACAAAAGGAATCTTTTTCTACGAAGCGCTTTACAAAACTACTAAAAGGAATGTTTTTTTAACGTACGCGGTGAAAATGACCTTTTCCGCCGCCGCGAGTATTATTTGGTCTTTGGCTTCCTCAACAAGCCGTAATATTTTTAAAATAAAATAAATACCATATACTCTTTCATGTATTTTGGTATTGAAAATGGTTTTGATAAAGGATTCTATTATGTAAATATATTTATGATATATTGTGATTGAAATGTGGAAATTTTATCATTCCTTTATGTTGGTTTTATGTTTTATGATTTTATATTTGTACTTGGACATTTTAACGGGTGGTTACGTTATAAACCATATGACGGGTGGTGTCGTGAATACCAGGACGGGTGGTTATGTTATAACCTCCAATGCATTGGGTATGGAAGTCGGTCGTATGGCTATTCCATTAAGTATGTACGGAAATTGGCCGTATGGCTATTCCATTAAGTGATATGTGTGGAAGTCGACCGTATGGTTATTCCACTTAAGTATGTTTATGTCCTAAGTGACCTTTATATATGTTATGTGTTCATTATATGGGTTTTATGGTAATCCTTTGGTTACAAAAAGGTATGTAATGATACTTTATTCATTGAAGAGTTTTTACTACTTCATTAAGGTGAAGGTATTACTTTGATAGAGTATACATGGTTTACTTGATGTTTGAAAAACTAACAGTTTTCATTCTTTGTGTATCTCTTACTGAGATTTTTATGCTCACCCCATGTTTTTTGAAATGTTTTTCACAGGACTTAATGTGGAATAAGGTCAA
The DNA here is from genome assembly GCA_963277665.1 of Viscum album. NCBI lineage: Eukaryota > Viridiplantae > Streptophyta > Magnoliopsida > Santalales > Viscaceae > Viscum > Viscum album. The sequence goes on from OY728136.1 coordinate 965,708,822, forward strand.
GGATGGGATCAAGGGAATGTCATGCTATATAAAACAAGGAACTAGACATGCTTCTTTTTAAGAGTTTTTTTTATGGAAACTTAGTAGAAGTGACTACTTTGTAATCTTTTGAGATGTAATAGTTATGTTCTAATTCTCTAAAACTCTAAACCTGAAAATATCCTCAATTTGAATTATTCATTTAATTCAATATTAAGTAAGGTTTAAGGACGAGGGCTTATATGCTGAAACACATGATTTGGTATATAAAGACTGCGTGGAAGTCCAACTCCTTTGCAGCTTCTCCAAATGCCGGGAAGGCCAACCACTTATTGTTCATGGTGAAACACAGGAAGAGTCCCTCATAGTACATCCCTTTATTTTTATAATTCTCGAACATGGCAACTAGCCATTTGGTGATACACAACTTCCAACCCTCGGAAGATTCGAAGGACATTCGAGCTTTTCGATATTTCATAGAGGGTTTTGCACGTGAGTCGTAAGTTAACAAAAGGTTGGTAACTTGTTGAGTAGGATTTTTCAACAATAGTCTCTATGATCTATGTAGGAAGAGTCAAGAGTCTAGGCACAGTTTTTTTTCTTGCTATCTGAGAAGTTTAAGAACAAACCCTACTTAGTAAACCATTATTAATGTTTTTGTGTTGTCCTAATTTTCCAAGGTTTCCTAAACCATTACTCTGATACCAACTATGACGACCCGACCCCGGTAGCCCAGAGCCGGTGTTATGGTTATGATGTGTAATTTATTTCGTACAAATGAAACAAATAAGTCACACATCATAACACATCAGGAGGAACTTTCTGGTTTAGATCTTAGAGAATCAGAGACAACAACTTTGCTTCTTTATTTCTGAGCTAAGAACAAACATCCAAGACTTGGAAAGGCTCTATCAACCTGTAAAAATTTAACATAAAACATAGGGTGAGCATTGAAATAATAAGTAAGGGTTTTTTGAAAATACATAAATACAGTCTTTGAAAACTACTTTGAAAATACATTCCCATACTTAAAATGTTTTCTTAAAGGGAAAAAAACTTTAAGACAAAACAAAATTTTATGTAACACGGTTAAAGCACTTCATATTTACACACTATAACACTTAGCTAGAACCCACTTAATAGACAAGATAATCATGATAATAAAAATACATGGTTCATACTAATTTAAGTGTCCATAAACAAGAAAGGTGTGCATTAACAACAAGGTGTAAACATCATTAGAGTCACACACAAGTGCGTTATCTAAAAAAACACATCATGACATGATAAATGTATTAAAAAATTTGTAATAAAAATTCTGGAAAACAAAACTGGGCATGCATCAGCATTTCCATATCATATGTCTTGTGTTTCTTTTTTTTTAAATCTGATACTCATAGGTAAGATTATATCTCCATGGATATTCCTCTAGTTGGAGTAATCACTTGGTTGGTCATAAGCTAAGAAATGTATGCTGAAGGACTCATGGTCTCTGTTTCAAGGCCTTGGGCCATGACCTAAGTGTAAAAACCCAATCTGACTGTCTCGAGAACTATCGATGCATCAAGGAGATTACTTTTACCGGTCTCCAACCCGGAGGGCTTACATTAACCAGTCCCCAACCTGGAGGGTTTTCTTCTTACCAGACCCCATTCCGGGTAGTCCCATACAGTTCTCACATGTTGATAAGGTCTGATATTCAAGGTGTCCCATACCACTTTGAATATTAAATTTTCATTTCATATTACCCAAGGTGTCCCATACCACTTTGGGTAATACCATTTTCATTTCTCATTACCCAAGGTGTCCCATACCACTTTGGGTAATTTTAGTTCTTAGTTCATTATCATGTTGAGTCATATGCATGAACAATATGACTAAGGTATCAATTATATAATGGGTTTACAAATACATGACACGACAGATAAAATAGAAAATATGGAATAAAAGCATGCAAGGTTAAGCAAGCATACTATGTGCATAGAATAATTATTTAAGCACAAAAACTGATGATTGTGTGAGACTTGCTCCCAAGGGGTATTAAATTATGAGTTTCTAAAATTCCAGTACATGGAAATAAACTACTTGGCATTAACTATTGTTCTTCACAGGTCACAGTACTTGCAACAAATTGGCATCCACTAATAATTATTGCGGCATGCTTGGTATAAAAATAATAAACACTTGCAATCTTTAAAATTCCAACACTTGGAAGTAAACCACTTTAAATAAAATACTTGTCATTAATTATTATTCCTCACTGGTCATAGAATTTTCAATTACACTCTGCTCACTAAAAATCAGTGCAACGAGTTTGGTATAAAAATAATAGAGGATTTCTACATATTAACATAACCCTTAATCCCCTATCCTTTTAAAATGAGTTTAAAACAGGCATAAGCATATCCTTAAAAAAACACACAAATCAGTTCAAGGGTGACATTAATCAAGTTCATCGGTGTACCCTTAGACACATAAACATAAAACAACATAGGCAAGTGATAAAATCCTACATGCATAAAAATATTAATAACCATTTCTTGAAACTAGGGTTTTCAGATATTATTCTTAAAAAAACATACATACATAGGGATATATACACAAAGTATATATATGTATATATATATATATAGGTTTTCTCATAAAATAAACATGGTTCACTTAAATTCTGAAAACCTCCAACTGCTTATCACCTATTCAGTTTAAAAAAAATTTGAACCTTATGGGGGTCTAAATGTTTCATAAAACTATATAAAAAAACTTTGTTTTTTACTATAATATAATTTTACTTAAACCAAAGTTCAGGTTCGCATCAAAACATTTTTCAAAGATAAGTATCCATTTCTTAAAAATAAAAACCTATTTCCATTCCAACACATAACCTTATATAAATATATAGTTATATATATATATGTGGCTTACATAAAATCATACATGCTAGGAATTGAGTTTAGAAATACCCTTTTAAAAGTATAATTCATAGTGAAAAGATATTGAATAGTCTGCGATACCCTAAAGATAATTGGGTTGGAGTTATGTATATACATATGTATATATTTATATATATATATATATAAAATTATATTAATACACCTATTGCATCACCCTGGTTACAAAATAAAACTCAAATTAAACAAAACCTTTACATCATATTAGGGAAACACCAATCCAAAACCACACACACCCTGTGTTTTTTCTTGAAACAAGGGGTGATACAATTATATAAAATTTATATGTTTATATATATACGTTGCATGGAACCGATTACACCTAGGAGTTTATTCTAGGTTTTCTACTATATATATACATACAAGAAGGAAAAAAAGGGTGTACCCCATGAGGGTAAACACCCTTGGTGTCCTCTGGTTAGAATAACGATTAGCATGGGTTATATATTTATATATATATATATATACCTTTTACTATAAGGAGTATATATATATACTCTTGTATATACAAACGAGAAGCATGGGTGGGGGAAAACACACAAAGGTGGAACCCTTACCGCTTAAGGAAGGAACTCGCCGGAGGGAGGCTTGCTGGGTGGCCATAGGTAGTCCGGTGAGGTTGAGAACTCCTGGAAATGCTACAAGGTGACGGCCTGGTGACCAGCAGCGTAGCGCCGTCACTGGTGTGGTCGTGCACGGGGGCATGGTGCGAAACTGGAGGTGGTTCGTGAGGTGGCGAGGTGATGACGAGGGAGGTTTCGCGGTGGTGCGGGTTGGCTCAGGAGGTCCCTGTTTACACTGGGGTTTCCTGGTTCTTAAAGGAAGACGATCCAGGGGGTTAGTCCGAGCCTACGATGTCCTATGGGGGTGGGTGCACGAGGTCAATGTGAACAGTGGAGAGGAGGCATCTCAGGCAAACCAGCTGCTGGTTCGCCTGACCCTGGCGTGAGGTTGAAGACGATGGGGAAAGCAGCAAAAAAACACTCGACGGCTGGGATTCGACCAGGGCGTGATCGGATGGACAAATAGAAAAGAGAGTTCTAAAACATATCAACGGCCGTGATCTGCCATGGTGAGATCCGACGGGGGGAAGGAAGATTTCACGGCCATTAAAGGCTTCACCGAACATGAAACAGTTTGTTTTTTTTAAAAAGTTTACTTTTAAAGGAAAAAAATATATAACATTAAAATTGAATCCACACAATTTTAACAAATATTTTTAACATAGAAATTACAAATCTGAAAATCTGATTTTAGATTATGTAAAATACCTTACCATTTGATATAAATCTTATAAATTTTACAATTAACATACTAAACATTCGTCCAAAATCCAATTTTTATCATACCCCATCATTTGATTAAAAAATAATTTTTTTCCCTATTTCAAAATACATAGTTTTATGAATCCAATTAGATATATTTTTTCCAATTATTGTAGATACCGTTGTAGACATGATGTTCGACACATTTTAAAATACTATGTTTTCCACCATATAAATATCATCATGTTTAAAAAAACAAAATAGATTAATTTCCAAGGATAATATTTTATTTTAATTCTCGAAGATATAATTCTAATACTTTGTATTTATTAAAATATTGAAATACCATAATATTATAATAGCATTATAAAGACAAAAAATTTATAAAAAGATGCACTTTATCCATTGGAATCCAATGGTAAAAAACAGTCATATTCCCTTAGAGGCCTATTATAAAACCAAGGGGTAGGATGTTTAACATTTTCAAAACACCGGACCCTTGGCGGATGGCTCTCCTCATACCACTGGTGTTGAGTGTGTGCGCGACGGTTCTGGTGGTTATACTTTTCACACTGATGGACCCTGAAGATGACAACTATCCTATTTCCCGTGTTGTGGTTCTTTGTAGTCTTGTTGTGGCCGTGTTAGGTCTTGTGCATGGTACTTTCAATTAGATGTGTCTTGTTGTAATGTATCTTTTAAATATATAGCAGTTTATCGTATTATTCATGTTTGATTTCCATTTGAATTCTTTATCAGCACACAAACCATAAAATAAAATAAAATAAAACAAGCGACATCATTAAAAAGCACAACATTGTTCACTTGGACCAGTTTATAAAACTTGGGGCGTCACATTATACCCTTCTATGTAAGGTGGTGGTGGAAAATAGATTACACCACAGCGTGGAGACGATATTCCGTACGTACGCATGTGCGGTGATTTCGTTTTCCGTAGGATGGATAGATGGTGAAATAGGGTTGTTTCATACATATAATAACATATAAGTATATTATTGATACTTATGTTATTACTTCATAAAGAAATAACTAATGAAGAAGAATTAGAAGAAGAAATAAAGTTGAAAGAATCAGTAATAGACATTACCTCTTCTTTGAAACACCTCTTTCAGACCTCCTCTTAGGGAACTAAAATTGGTCTTTGAAGAATACCAGGACATCTATGATGTTTCTAGGGAAGTGGGGAAGTGAAATGGGTAGGTTTTGGCCGATCTTGAAGCCTCAAATTGGTGTGAGGAGGAGAGGGATGAGGTGCCCTTTTATAAGGGAGGAGAGGGGCATCTTTGGAAATATAAGAAATATTAGTTTATATTAAATCCCAACCCCACATAAAAAAATCCAAAATGACTCATATAAAAATATTAAGTGATATAGGTTTTTAATATCATCAACCAATAAAATTTAGACATGTTAGGAATTTATTTTAAACATTATCAACTTGATTTATCCTTATTTATCAATTTAATTTTATTTGTGGTAATAATATTCTAAATTTTAAATTATTATAAATAATTACAGATGTGTTGTTAATTTTCCATAATTTGACACATTATGAAATTTTCGACCATAAAAATTTTAATTTTTAATTTTTAATTTTTTTTATTTTTAAACAATTTTATAATATGTTATTTTTATAAAATAACAATAGTCTCAATTTTGACACTATTCAATTATTTGAATTTAAATAAAATATATACAGAAGATAATTTTGAACTAAAAGATTTAATAGATTCATAAAATGTCATATGTGTCTAGAAAATTAGTGGATCACATTAAATAATTCATATAATATTTATTTTAATATTTTTAAAACCATTTATTTGATATTTAAATTAATAAAATAATTTCAACATCAATATTATGTCATAATTAATGATAATAATTTAATTCCTAAAAATTCTAAATAAATTCATATGATGTAGATAATTGTATTATCTTTATGGATAATATTCATGTTCGATGTTTTATTAAGTTTATCACTAAATTAAAATTATTATACTTATAAGATTTAAGAAAGTAACATGTTGTCACTTTCTTTGGTTTTAATAATAATTAAATTATTTTCATAGAAAGAGTCCATTAAATGAATCTAATCCGACCCTTAGATGATATGGGTATACTTTTAGTCATCCAGTAGGATTTTGGAAGCTGTTAGGGTAATTTTATAATCTTATATTTACCCTTAATTACCTTATTTACCTTTAACTGTGGTAAATAAAATTTACCGTAGTTACTATTCATAATACCCAAAAATAAAAAATAGCCTATTAACATAATTTGGACCCACTGATTCCAAATATGGAATCCATTTTTCAAAATTCAAAACACATAAGTTGCAGTAATTAATTTAAAATAAACCTCGTTGTTAAGAAAACAGATTCTAGAAGTTAAAACATTGCCAAAGATTGAAATGTTTTATCCTATGAATTCAATGTGAAATTAATGCTAATGACATATATTATATTAAATGGAAAAACTATATTCTATTTATACTTTAAAACCATTCAATATTATAATTTATCCATATAAATTATCTCAATGAAAAAAGTTGTTTTTAATTAAAAATTAGCTTATTTTTACTATTCATCAAAATATGAAAGTTATCAGAAAAATATCAAAAATTTATCCAAAGTAAATTTTTATATATTAATTCAAAAGAAGAATTTTATTTTGTCAAAAATAATTTACAAACAAGTCAAAAACTAGATTTAATGTGGGTGTTCCATCAAAAGGTGGCAAAACTACATTTTTTTTAAAATACATATTTTACCCGAAAAAATTATTTTGTTCTCGTACCATGTTCTAGAAAATGTGTAAGATGAATAATAATGTTATAAAATTAAAACTGTAGTTAATATTATTCATAATGGCTAATCCATAATAATATATCATTGTTTAGTGAAACCCAGTATTGCGTACTACACACGCTATCAGGGAAGGTCGCGGTTGAATGTAAAGCAAGACAAGTCAGTATTGTGTGTTATGAAAGATTCCTTTGGTGTTGCGTATAACATAAGACATAAAAAATATTTCTCATAATATCTCAGGGTGTTACACATATCTTAAGATTCAATAATATCAAAACATATGTTATGAAATAATCCATACCTTTCATTGGTCCTTATCAGTTTCTTCATCTTTAATCGGAATGAAATTAGGTATTGGTAAACATATATTTCTATGATCTCGGAGATACAATTCTCGAAACTTCTTCTTAAGACATCCGTTTGTATAATAACCAAGCACACTAAATTTAAAACATTCAATTGATCCCTTAGAATTTTGTTCTTTCTATTTCCTAGTGTTAACTAGATACTTCCTTCTTCCATGGATGGTTCTTGCTTTATGACCTTCATTCCCATAACTATAGCATCTTCTCTTCCCTTTTAAGCATTTTCCTATGTGTTTCTATCCACATACTTGATACATAGGTTTTCAAACATACATATCTTTATGATTATTACCCGAATGTCCATAGGGATTTGATTCTCACATATACGATGCATTATAAAAATCACCAAGGTTCTGGTGGTCAATCATGACTCTAGATAGTTAGTTTAGAATAACCACAGGAGTTCTCATTGCATCTCCCATTTCATTAAGTTACTCATTCATAAAACAGCCACAGTTTTCTTCACACCCACTGTTACATTGGTTCATGGTAGATCCATCCATTTACTAAAACAAAGAAGGATAGTGTGAGTATATCAATAAAATAATTATATATTATCTTATGGTGAGTGTAAACACTAAAACATACATATTAATGTTATATGAAACTCATTCTATTTAAACAAAAAAACTATGACTCTTCCCAATATGTTAACCATTATAGTTATGTCACTTATAAATGAATAACGCCCTAACCTCTAAAGTTATCTAAACCGACCTATTATACAAACTATATGGACCCAGCCTTAAAACATTACATAATCTTGATTTAAATTAATATTTCACAATGCGGATCTTTTCAAGAATATGTGTTTTTAGAGAAATAGGCCATAACTTTTTTATTACATCAAAAAAATTTACAAACTGTATAGTTCTACTAAGTTTACCATTTTTTCATAAATTAAATAACTCTTCAAAAAACGATTCATCTCTAGTTCCTTATTTTAGACATCATGACTTTTCCTTAATCCCATCCTTGACCCAATTCATCTTTATGTACAATGAAAAACATTTCAAAAAATGGGATGAGTATAAAAATATCAGTAGGGGTTATAAAATAAGGAAATGAAACATTGACCCATCTATAAATACAAATCAATGAAACCATACTTTTCAATCATTATATACCTCATTAAATCACATGATTTATGAATAACACATAGAAATCATAAATCATAAAGGTAAATTATGGCATCCATAACATACTTACAATGTAGATTTCACAACCATGTAGGGAGTTACATTTTAATACACATCACAGTATATTCCCTAAATCACATAGGAGATACATTAATATTTACCTCTGTCATGTTTCCCAATGCATTGGAGAGCTATCTCATGCACAACTGTCCTAGGTTTATCATGGAACAACCCGTATACGTAAACAATAACCAATAACCATAACATAATCAAAATACATAACACAAGAATAAAGGAAAGATACCATTTCCACATTCCAATAATAGTATATCATATCAAGATATTGAAATAAACAATTCTTTATGAAACCATTTTCCAAACTATTTAAAACATTAAGAATGTGATTTTGGAATCAAAGTTTCCCATACCACTTTTGAACATTTTACAAGAATTTTAATGTCATAATTTCAAAATCCATATAAATAAATCCTTAATTTTTTTAAAACATGGGTATTAATGTGCATGATTTATAAGAATAAAATTTAAAAGAAATACTTTAGTTAATCAGTTATTAAAAAACGACAGACACTTGAATACAAATAATGGAAAAATAAAATATATCAAATATTATAATATCATGAAAATATGGATATTCCTGATATAATATGTAAAAGGGTAGTATATACACTATATAAAAGTGAAATGGTTTATAACAAAAATAATGTATCATTGGAATGTAAATTGAGATGAAATCCATTATAAAAAAAATTCTTATATTAATGATAAATCAATTACGTAATAATTTGAGACAATTATAAATACACTAAATATGATTAGATATTTAGTGTAAATCAACCATAGGACATTCACACATGTTATTTTTAATATGAATCCCATGACATGGATGTTTAACTCATTGAATGGAAATTGAGTTATGATTACCCTTATCAAGTTTATATCAATGACAAGAGAATTTATCAGTGGAGTGATTCTGTGTATCAAACGTATATCCACATAATGGTGATTGGAAATTAAAACATAAATAAATAAATATTTATTCAAAATATAATCATAGTTGGATATAATTGTGAATTTGGTGATTAACCCATGGAATGGAAATTGGGTAAAAATGTCCTCTTTCCGATTTGGTAACATACAAAACATAAAACACATGAATGAAGTATCATAAAATGAACATGTAAATACCCATAAATTAAATTATATTACACAAATAAAACTATCATGTGAAGCACATACACTATACAAAATGTAATAGTTGCACTATAGCATGAATCCCATGGGAAAAAGAAGTGAGATAAAACCCCCTTACCACATTGTAATCAATCTTGTCGTAAGACCAAAATTTAATAAACACAAATTAATCATTTAATACCATGAATATAAATAGAATAATTATAATATATATCAAAGTCAGTACACAATTCACCACATGAAATAAATTTGTGGTGAACAATGCAAATCTGAGGAATTAAAAGTGAGATAGAAAACCCCTTACCTCATGTTTGACATGAAAAGTTAGTTCATTAATCTCTTGAAAAAAAATATAATGTTAATTTATACATGATTAAGAACATTATTAATGTTTATTATTCTTTTTATATCAATTATTTACTTGTTATAATCCTTATGTAATCATTGAAGTTAATAATGGTCATTTTGTCGATATTGGGTAATTGAGTTAAAAATGAACTTCTTATATTTACATGTTGTCCATGCGGTCAAAAGTACATCATCTCCAGAATGATATTCATAATTTTGATATCATATATATCATATATATCTAGTATATATATATAATAATAATACATGACATTTGGAGGGAAGAAATTAATTACAAAGTACATGGAGATGGTAAGTCATACATACGCATGAACGTAACTTTAATTTCAATTTATTATTTTTAATTTAATGAAAACATAATGAAAAATAGGTATATTATAATTCCAGTATAATATCAAATGTAATTTCAGTATCTCTATCCTCTATACATTCCATACATGTCATGAATGAGTCATAACACTTTACAAGGGAGGTAGTCCGCACTTCTTCAAATGAAATTATCACATTTACCCATTAAGGAAACCATCATGGTATGATGTAAATTAAAAATAAATAATCATTGATACAATATAAATATATATCACATATAAATATAGTTCCATAATAATGGCCAAAATAAGAGGTGGTAGGATATGATTGAAAAATCATCGTTTTGTGATGCTGTAGTTCACCGTCCACAAAAACAGTAAGCTATTTACCCATTAGATTAAGGTGTGTGTAAGTTTAGTGAGAATCCATATCATAAAAACAAACTTGTATATAGATTATAATGGTTTTTTATAAACGAATATAATAATAAGTGTTTAGGGGGTCGGAGAAGTAAATTAATAGAAATGAACTTAAAGGAAGACGTTTCCTTTAAATCAGGTAACTCGCATTAGTTTGAACCAAAAAGAATTATTAATGTTCCTTATACTTAAGGTAAAGCTTCTTAGTTGATGATAGGGATATTGAGAGATTATTTTGGTAGATTTTGGATGATCCATGGGGCCTGAGAGGTGTGAGTAATGGGTTAGTGGTGAGGGATTTTATAAAGGAAAGGAGGGGCTCATTAGGAATGTTTTAAAATATTATTTTATTATATAATGATTTTTAGTTTATAAATGTCCAGGACCAATTAAAGTCAAAGGTAAGATGACTCTTGTTCAAAATAAAAGCATCCAATAATAATTGGTCTGGTTTTGTTAATTAGTTTAATTTTTAAAATCTTATATATTTAAATCATTCAATAATGAGGTAAACACTACATCATTATTATGACATAAATTATTTAATTTAATTGGGGTCTAAAAATTATTAAAAAATTATGATGATGTTGGAAATATGTATTGATTTCTAATGAATATTTATATTCAAATATAGAAATTATATAACCCTATATTAATATTTTTAGCAAAACAATACATGTTTATGATACTTTTGTTACATTGAGTAAAAAGTTATTAATATCATTATATTACCCAAGTGGATTTCAAAGGCCAAAATACTAAACCAAGGATTTTCATGGTCTTCCATTACTCATCAATTAATGTTATGGAAAGTGTTTTGATAATTTTTTAATTATTATAATATTGTTTTTACCTTGAATTACCTTATTTACCTTTAAACGTGGTAATAAAAGTCAAAAGTTACTATTCAGAAAAACAATTATCTTATTGAACAAATTTTATATAAGAATAACAACCATGTATGTAGAATTTTTTAAATTCAATTAAAAAAGTGGTAAAATATCATTTAAATGAAAAAGTCTGTTTTTTAACTAGTACTTTGTGTTTTCACTACTCATCAAAAATTGGTGTTTTTCAGAAAAATTCCACAAATTCTGCAAATTCTATATTTAATATTATAAAATAAAAATTGATTTCAATATACCAAATTCAATAAATATAAGTTGGATTAATTAATTTGAAATTAATTCTTGTTGTCAAAAAAAAAAATATTTTTAATAAATAATTACTATCAAAATATTGACACTTGTTTAAGTCCAATTTCAATGTCAAATTACTTCCAATGACCATCATTGTATTAAATGGTAAAAATATAATATATTTGCACTTTAAAACCAAATTTAAGGAAAATATAACTATATAAATAATTTATATTTAACTGTAGTTTTTAATTTTAATACATTATTTTTAACTATTTATTAAAATTTAATTTTATAAGAAAAATTGATAAAATTTACCCAAGGTACATTTTGATGTCCTGATTCTAAAGAAGAATTTTATTTTGTCAAATATAACATATAAAAGTGACCAAAACTGAATTTAATGAGTGTTATCCATCAAAAGGCTTTAAAATGAAGATTTAAGAATGTATATTTTTTTTTGGATAAATATAAAAAAATTTAAGAATAATATTAAATCATAATATAGTTAGTTTTGTTCATTCTATTCAATAAATATGTTAAAGATAAATAATATTTTAAATAATAATATTATATTAATATTTTTCAGTATAACTCAACACTGTGTGCAACAAATGTTTACAATGAAACATGTTGTTGCGTATTCGGAATTCCATCGAACATAGCATCCCCTTTAATGTAATATTAACATTTAATTCAAAATATTTAATAAATATGAAAATGATATATTCTATATTAACTTTGTATATTACAATAGGAACATATAAAAAAATATTTTTTCAATTTGTATCATTTTTGAAAAAGTTATGGTAAAATCATTAAAATAAAATGATATTATTAAATTAAAAAATAAACCATTTTTTAAATTATTCCCAAAATAATAAGAAATATATCAAATCAGTCAATTTATATTGAAATAAAACATTGATTGGATTAAAAACACTGAAATTCATAATAAATTATTTGAAAATATTATTTCTATCAAATCCCCCAAACTTTAACATTGCACTTTTGTGCGATCATCTTATACCATTTTCAAAGAAACATTTACAAAGCATAAATGACATCATAAACATATTTATCATATAAAATTAAATATCATGCCTCCTACATGGATAAGAATTTCCAATCACATAAAAAATCATTCCAATACATTCAATTTCATGTTAATCTTGACATTCATGTTCCACCTACCTCCCTAGAAAATATTTCTCTCGTCACTGACATATTTATATGTGGAGTTTTTCTAATTCTCATGAACGTATATGATCCCCATAGGCTTTCTCACCTAATAGTATCACCACATCATATAGTAAAAAATGTTTCTATCATGATCTCTTTTTCATGGGTTTTTATGAGGCTAATGGTTGGAAGGTTTAAATTATCAAAACATCTGAGGAAGAATGAGGGTTGTTAGGCTCTAAAGTTATGTAAATGTATGAAAATTATTTTTCTAAAGAATTGTGTCCTCCTCAATCATCTCAAAATTGAATCACCTCCACATAAGTTTTTATTTATTTATGATTCTCACATATTAAATTTCATCATCATTGAGGAATTTCATCCCTATTTTCACCATTTTATTACATGGATTCATCTTTAATTAAAATATAGATTAATATTTGTAAACATGTTTTGTAGGAAAAGAGAGGAAAATTAATCTTGAAAAATCAGTGAAACCGTGAACAAATTTTTATATGATATTTGAGGCACCCACCATATTTCCATAATTATATATAATCATCCAATTCTATAATAAATGTAGTAAAAATTTAAATTCTACTCAAATAGATTCATCAATAATGAAGAATAAAACTCATCTTCTCTCTCCCCCACTCTTGAGATCAATAATAATAATTCATTTAAATTAAATAGAATATTAGAAAGGGATAAATGGATTGTAATGTATCTTCTTGATATGTTATTTCATGGATACTATGGGTTTAATAATGGTCTGGTATAAAGTTATTCCAAAATAAGAGTTCAATTAAAAAAGGGAATTTCAATGTTGTTCCTCAATCATTCATAACACATTTCATGACGTCTAATAGCTTTGGAAAAAAGAACATATATTTTTTGTATCACAGAACATGTATCAATAATCTAAATAAAAAGATAAATATAAATAATATGTGAAAAGTTTTCTGAAACCTTTGAAGTTTGGGAATGATTTAAATTTTGGACAGTACCAGTGCACATGAGTTTCGCAATAAATTGAACATAATCTTATTTAAATACTAGAAATCATGAAAAAAATTATCCATTCAACTTTAATTAGAATACCCAAACAATCTAAATATGAAATTTTACAAAAATACAATGACGTTTCCAATTTTCCAAAGTATCTGATTCAGTTCAAAATCCATAAAACCATACAGAAAATGAAAAGAAAAACATAAAAAAATCATAAAAAGACACCCACAAAATTTAATGTACATGAAAAATTCAATCAAACGTTTTGAAATCCCACCCCACACTAGTAACATGTACTACCATTTTATTATATCTAATCAGATCGTGATATATTTTAATGCAGAATTTATATAGTGTAGTAAATAAAATAACAGAAAGAAATAACCTGAATTATTTTTCCTGTGGTATCCTTGAGTTAATTTATCTGATACTATGACATTGAATCTAAAACACTGAAATGAAATTTCATAACAAAAATAATGAAAAAGAAAGAGAAATGAAATAGAAATTTGATAATGTTCGTATAACCCCCATGTGGGTGATAGGTTATTAGTGCCCCTAATCAGGAAGTTATAGTGGATTATCCCCAATCAGATGATGGATTTCTTTTCATTGAGATAAACCACCACATGTGACTTTTTCCAATATCCTCGAGTAAACAAAAATATTGTACAACCCAAAAAATGATAATAATTTTTTCAACCAACAAAAATGAAGATAAATTAAATTTAAGGTCTATAGGTGTGGGAAAACAAGATAGGGGTGTTCCTGTGAACCTCTTTTGCCTTCTCCTACATATGATATGAATGTTGTTGTATAATTTGTAGTCACACCAATAATTTCTTTTCCATCTAATCTTATTTTTTGACAACCACTCTGGTGGTAACATCCAATACATCAAAGAGCTACTCCAATTGTGATTTATATAAAATTTCATAAAAGTTGATGATAGTAATCAATTCAACATGAATCATATTAGAACATGATGAATTAATAAAGAAATATTCTATATATATAATTTCATATTGGAAATTTATCTCTTTAGAAAAATGATTTGAATGTCAATCTAAAAATATATGTCTTTATTTTCATCTTCCAAAGTAAGAATGATGTAGTGAGGGGAATGTATTTCATTATCTATGATATGAAGAAGAGGTTTCAGGTTATCTTCCACAATGTTATTACAAAATACCTCATAAAATATTGATCTCATGAATGTGCGTCATCTGGAATGTGTACTTCTAGGACCTTCTCTAGAAATTTTTGTTTGTAGGAAGATGTGATTAATTTCTTTAGTAGCACTATATCACATTAATAAGGTTATTTAATATAAATATTATTGGTTAAATCTCTTAAACCACTTGTTCTGGTTCAGGTTCAATCTCCATCTCAGGATGCTCCTCGGATGCATGTTTGTATTCAGCAATCCATTATAAATGGCTCTTCAGTTTTTTAATTTTATCACTGATTCATTGAAACATATCATTATGATCGTTGTAAGCATTTTCTATAACATACTATTTTTCAGCCCATGCATAATAAATTGAATTAAAAGACATCCTAATTTATTAAAAAAATATAACTTTATTATGTTTTTCTAAATTAATGGAAAATTATATAATTTTTTTGAATTAAAATAGTTATTTAATAACACTTGGATCCCCCAAAATGTTTCTGATTTGACTAAGCATTGTTTTGCATGATCTCAATAGTATTTATAACTATGTGTAGAATAGGGGATGACCTTGGTGGTTCTCTTAAAAGGATTTTTTAATCATCAAATCACTACTTCTGATAGAAATTTTATATTATTTATTATTATAAAAAAAATTGATGTTTGAAAAATGATAATTCATGTTAGAGAATATTAAATAAGAAAATATTAATTCATACATATTGAATCAATAAAATGATGTTAGAATGAGAAAAGACATTCTTGAGAGAATCCACCAGATTAAACCTACTTTTTCTTATTTATAGATTAAAATTTACACAATTAACACACTATATAATATTTTTGAACATCCTCCTCTACATATGGTTTTGAATATATGGTACTCTCAACGATCACCAAGAGACCTCACATACACAGCCTTATCCAAGGGAAATTATTACATAATTCAATAATAAAACCTTTATTGAATGTGAAGACACAAAGGTACATTACCATAATGATATCCCTTAGAATAACTCATAAAGGATAATAATCATTATGACTGAATGTTCATAGGCATAAGAATAACATTAGATTCCTCCACTGAGAACATCCCCTAGTAAGAAATCATGATCACGTGCATAAGAGTTCACAATGTAGAATGTCAGGGTGGAAACAAAAAGGAAAAAAATATGACACAATGAAAGGAAGAAGACGGAAATAATATATTGAAATATATAATATTATTAAAAACATAAATTATTGAAAAAATCTATATAACTCTTACACAGATGGCCACCCTCATTTTTTCAACCCTTTAGAAAGAAGATGAATGACATTTATTTAAGAATATGGAGGAATATTTTAGCTACAAACTAAGATGATGAATGTTATCACATTGAAACCCATTAAATTAAATATTTGTAAAACGGATTCCTCTAAAACATTGTTATTTAATTTCATATATTTCATCCTATAAACTATTTTCATGATCAGAAAAGTGTGGAGAATAATATTTCCCATGTTGTCTAATTATTTATGATGGATAGGTGGCTATTCTTATTGTAACTCACCCGAAATTTTAAGAATTTATTTTTATTAAAATGAAGGAATAACATGTGGACATCTTAGTACATGTTGTTTCTTAGGATGTCTAATTTATCCCTTATTATTTTAAGATCATTTGGATCGGCCATTTATGATATATGGGCCCGATAATAACATCACCCAAATATGTGCTTTGTTGTCAATGTTATACATGTGAGTTTGGTTTGGGAATCCAAATTGTAGACTGATCTTTCATCCCAGAATAATAAAATGAATTCCATATATCATAGAAAACTATAAAAGAATAGGTTTTAAATTTGGATAATTATAAAAAATGTAATGGAAAAAATTAAATTAATCAAAAAAAGATAAATTCATAAATATTCCTTTTTTTAATTTAACATTATAATACTTCAAAGCCTTTAAAATGTGAAAATTTCCATTGAAATAAAACTTGGATGGGATTAAAAATATTGAAATTCATAATAAATTAAATGAAAATATTTGTTCAATCAATGATCTCGAGGAGTTTCATGATTTTCTTCTATTGATATGTCAATATCACAACCTTATTTAATTTATGGAAACTCATAATTTACACCAAATCATGAAAATAATAATATTCTCCACAACATATGTATTGTCTATTTATTAAATATAAAAAAAATTGTGTTTATACATCTTTCAGAAATTATTTTTTTATATCATCATTCCATAATACTAAAAAAAATTATGATTTTATAGAAAATATAAATTTAAAACATCAATATGAATATGTATACCCATATATCATGTTTAATTAACATATAATTTTTTTTGTTCAACCTATGAATCACTTTATTCTTAAATTAGTTACAAATTTTCATTATTCTATTATATTATTAATCCCAATTAAAATAAACCATACACAAATCATTCATAATGTTTTTTTCATGTTAATTTGAATTAAATATTTCATATTAATTGTAGAGTCAATCTCGGAGTATAATTAAGGCTCTTTATTGTTCACTATGTGACGATCGACTTAACACCCAAAAAATCCTTTTCACGGTTATTAATTCTATTACAAGTATTACTTAGAAAATATTTACCATATAAATATATATTAGGACTTAATTTAATGTAATAACATATAAATAATATGTAAAAAATACAGATTTAACGTACACAATAAATTTTTTCTCAGATATTCAAATTTTATCTTTTTAAAATCCACAAGAAACATAAAATATTAAATATTAACTAATATAACCTAATGTGTAATATATTACATAAATTATGATCATCCATAACTAATAATCCATTAATGAAATTTTTTGTGGGACCATGATGGTGGAGAGGGGTGGAATATGTGGAAGTAGTTTTTGATGACATCAATAATGTTAAGGAAGATTATTGTTGTAAGAAATTTTTCAAAGGTATTTTATTTTTTATTTTTATCAGTTATTATACAATTATAATTTCGCATTACATTAATCAAAAAAATCATGATATTTCCAAATAAATGTGGATTAGAAATCGAATTTTCATCTAAATAGGAATTACCATTTGATGGAGATGATTGGGAGGTATTCAAATATAATTTCCAAAATATATATAAAGTTACATTGAATAATGTCATTCTGGAATATAATTCTAGTGATGATTTTCATTTCATAAATATTTCCACATCCTTAATTACAATTATTTCATGATCCTATAATTTAAAATAATGTTTTAATATACTCTTTTTGGCGCATAAGGATCTCATTTTTTTGTTATTTGGAATTTACTATACAAATAATATTGGATAGATGAATGATTGTGATGTGTTTTTGGTTGTACTACAAAAGGGATGTATAGATTGATTTTTATGAATATATTTGATATTTAGAGGTTTATGTTCAATTTTTTTGACTCTTTTTCAAAAATTTATAATTTTTAGTATAAATCTTAAAAGGAAATATTATTTTTCCATGATATAATGTTTGGGATTTTTGTTTTTCTAGTTTCGAACTTTTAAAAGAATAGAATATGTGGTGGATATTTTTGATGTTAATTAGTCAAATAGAAATCAGTAAAGTACAAAGAGATAAAAAATGATGTTAATAGATGGTATACAAATTTGAAATTGTCCATTTTAATCAATTTCATTCGAAAAATTATAAGGGATAAAAATCCATCGAATTGACCAATTATCTAGAATAATTATTGTTTTTGATGTTATAAGATATGTAATTTTAAGATGGAAAAATATGAATAAATATCTAATGAACTATATTCATATAAACATTCATCAGTTCGATTTTCTAAATTCTACATTAAATATAGAGAGGATGTAATATGAGTAAAACAAATGAACAGTTCATATCTATGTCATCAAATTGGATAATTTTCATGTAATTAAATCATAGAAGATCCTATGATGTTTTTATTGTGAATAACTGATGGAGTCTTTACGTAAGTATTAATTTTAATAGTCTTTTATACGAACCAATTATTTATTGGTTTAATATTCTTGTTGGTTGACAATGTATTATGTTGTTCTTGTAAATATATAAAATTGGGATTATGAATATATTATCCCGAAACATATTCATATAATGGATGGTGGATCCATTGTTCTCATTGAGTTTTATGTATTTATAATGAATGAATAATTTTATGGAGTTTGTTACAATTTTTAACAACTATTTAGATAATTTGAGCGATTTTAAAATTAAATTTACTCAGAATGTGATTTGAATTAATTTATTTCATTTATTTGGTTAGTATGATTTGAGTCCCAAAATTTATTATTATCAACAATTTCTAAATAATATGGATATATAATCTTGTAGTGAATACAATTCATGATTGAAAAAGATGAAGTGCTCCAGAATTTGTTTCCAATAGCGATTAACGATGAACTTCTGATAGACTAGTATAGATCTAGAATACTCCAACCGATTAATCTATATGTTTAAGAAAAATAAAAAGAAAATGTTTTCTGAACAAATGTATTGAAAATAGAGGCAATAGATGAAAAATTAATTTTGTGAAATTGTTTTATATCAATTGGAATTAGTCATACAATTTAAGGACAAATACTAAATTTTTGGATGGATGATTAGAAAAATTATATGACAAGTGAAACATAAGTATTTTTATATCGATGTCTTATAATAATGTTCTTACCTACTACATTTTGATTAAAAAATTAGGAATTATCTATAATAATTCCATGAATAATTGATTAAAATACGCATAATGAAAAAATATTGAATACATTGGTTAATGATTTTAAAATTATTAAGAATATTTGTTACATATTTATCTATATTGAAATCAAATTCAGTATTGTTTTGACAATAATAAACCACAATTTTAATGTTAATGTATTCATATTGAAAACACAATAAGTGGATTAATTTTTTTGATTGGGTGATATTCCATTATCACTCTATAATGAAAAGGAGTTGATAGTATTGTTGAGTAGTGGACCGTGTAAATACTAATGTTCTTTTAGTGGTATACGATTTCTTGTTTTTAAAAATGTATAATATCAATAATAGTAATAAATTGTTTTTTGTAAGAACTTTTTTATAAAATAAATGTATTACTGATTCATGCTTCCCCATCTCATTGAATACACATTACCATCATTATCCTTCCACTTCATATCAGTGAGGATGTTTCTTTTATTAACTTATTGTAGAAATTTTAATAAAATAATAATTTTTGTAGATGTTTATAAATATTATAATATTTAAGGGATTTATATTTTCAATGTAATAAACTATCATATTTTGTATGAAATAATATTTAAATATATAATTTACCATAGTTTTTATGTTCTCATTTATTCAATAGTTAGATTAACTCCACGTGTTGGTAATTTTATCCTTAAAAGTGGTGGTACAGAAAATTTGTATGATGATGAGGGAGTAAGAAATTCTATACTCCCATTACTCTCTGATATGAAACTCAATAGATTTAATGTGTTGGATTAAATATTAGAATCCACAAATATATTATAAAACTTATGTGAAGGTATTATAAAAGGTAATAATTCATTGTAAAAAATATCATGTTTTATGTAAGAATACGTAAAAGTTGATGATTATAATTTTTTTTATCATTTAATTATAAAGTTTAATTATACTATTATCTCCATAATATGTCTTGGTTAGATGATTTACGTTTAAAATATGTTGGAAAATACCATATGTATTGTAACAAATAACCATGATGATAATGTTTCATCATTTAAAGGCAGATATTCATGAAATATCAATATATTACCATATAACACTTTCATTGGTTATTAAAAGTGAAGAGAATATGTTAGGAAGAACAATGAGAAAAATGTGGATGAAATTTCCATTGAACCTTATACGAATATAACATCTAATAATGATGCCAATGATGGAGAATTTTATGTATCTAAAACCGAAAATGAGTTCAGTACAAGTACTTCTAATCACATGTCTGTGTTTTATAAATTTGTGAAAATATGCTTCTGAATATAGAATGCATAGTCTGATATAAAATGTTATTTATATGGAATGATTGGGAAATTTTATCAAATTAACCTCAAATAATGATGTTAAATAATACGATGATGATAAAAATATGTTAATAATATCATTTAAGAAGAAATATTAAAAATAATAAATATAGTCGTACAGAAACGGATTATGTGTCACTAAATTTAAATGTTGAAACTATTTTTAAAAATTGGATAAGGATGTTTAATTTGAAGAAGAAGATAATACCATCAGTTATATGGTATTTCAAAAATATATATTTTAAATTTAAATACAAATGGAATTTTCAATCATAGTTTAATGAGAAGATGAGATTCAACAATTAAAATGAATGAATGTTGGAACAGAATGAGGAATAGTTAAAACTCATTCAATAAAAAGGATTTAATGGTGAGAAATGATTTAGAATCATCCAAATCATATTTATAGATTTTGGTTAATGTTTATAGAATTGTTTAATTATGGATGTTAATCCAAATCATTCCTAAAAGGATGTTTAGCTGAAAGAGGTTTTATATAAGGAAAAGAACATTAATAAAACTATGTATATATGAAAAAAAATTCTGGGAAAATAGAAATTTTTATAGATACAAATTGGGAAGTATAATTTATACTACATATGATTCGGTTAAGGTTGTGAATAAATAAAATAACCAGAAGAAAATATATTATTGTAAATAAATCATTGGTGTTTAATGAAATATAAATATCGATGGAAATATTGATAATGAATAATATAATTAAAACTATGGAAATTAAGAAATAAATATAGGTATAAATGATTTATATTTTTATTACCATATTTATTGTGGATTTGGATAGAAAATATTCATGTGTTGGATTATCTTTAATCATTACAATGAATATATTAGGATTATAAAAAAATGATTGAGGGGGAATCAAACCACACAAAAGAGAAAACCAAATAATGATAGTTTGATGATTGAAAATAGATACTATCCATTGGAAAATATTTTCAAAATATTAAATAAGGGAATCATTAAAATGGATGTGTACTTTTTATAATTACACATCATATTTTATACAAAAAAAACTCACAATTCATATGAGTATAAATAAAAATGATATAAAAATTACATAGTTGATGATCATAGATACAACGCCCTAAAAGGTTAATGAGCCTACATTCTGGATAATATGTTCGCTTTATATTAGAAAGGATACCAACTATTCATGAATAATATGAATATTTTTAATGAACCTTCATTTACACTAGGTAATGAAGAGTACCTACATAGTTAAGGAACAGATCTTCTATCCTTGATAATGTTATGATGAAATATAAATGACTTATAATCATTCAAGGGATGAAACATAGTTTTGTATATGTTTAAAAACTATATTTTTATTATAAAAAATTGTAATTCTGAATATATTTTTTGTGACAATTTTCTAAGATGAAAAATTTATTTCGAAAGAAAACAAAAATAAGGGAAACATAATTCAAATTTCTAGTTAGGAAATATCATGATTTATGATGGTGATCTAGTAAAATTATACATAGAATAAGTGTCTGAGAAATATGTTCGATTAAAGTATGAGAAAAATAACCAATATTAATTGTATTCATGATACACTTTAGATGATAATAAAAGGATATTGGGGTTTTCCAGTTTTCAAAATGAGATGACAAAAAACTAGGTACATAATAATGTTTAGATTCATTCAACTAGTCCCATTGGGATCATACATGTTTATATTTTTGTAATAGTGTTTAAATAGTAAAAAAAACAAGGATACATTATTTATTTCCAGTAATGATTAATATAAATTCATTACTATAACATTTATTTTAAAAACTAATTCCAAATATCTAAAAATATTAGATATTTCAATTGATGTGGGGGAATGGAATTTGGTTATTTATTGAAGAAGTTATGAACTAATATTTAAGGAGAATTTAAATATGAGGAATTTAGCAATTATATTATAAAACATAGAATTTATCATGAGGTAAACGAACTATAAACAAAACAGAAATGTGTGTTTATAAAAGAATAAATTTAATTTTATAGTAAATAGAAATATATATTTATCTAACAAGCTATGTATCATTTTTTTTATTGAGGATATCATTGTAGAATTTTATTCTTATAATAAATATTTCAATTTAATGAATATTGTTATCAATCTAAATAATTTTTTTAAAAAAAATCAATCCCACGTTTGAAGAACCTATACGTGTTTTTAATTACATACATTATAAAATTTATGATTGGATATGTTGGGATGATTGATCATAGTTTTTTTGAGGAACTATTTATTCTAAATGGAACTAATGGAATTGGATATAGTTGTTTTAATAAAATAAGAAATATAATAAATTCAACAGATTTCAATATTCTTGTAAAATTTTATTATATTTTTAATGAAACAACTATCTATGTAGAGGATCGGGGATATGCGGTGTCTATAGTAGAGTGAAATAAAAAATTTCATAATGATATTACCAATGTTGATGCTACACAAGATAATGATGAAGAATCTCCTATATCATGTCATGTAGAATATATTAAAAAATATCTTAATATGAAGATAAATCAAAGTGATTTTCAGATACCCATTGGTGATCCATTCCAATGATTTCTAATTAAAATAATATATAAGTTTTTCTCACATAATAAATATAATATAGATGTTCGTGAAAACTTTTTTAATGAATCATATGTTAATGAAGAGTTGATAAATAGTGTGAATGATGTTTTGTAATTAATATAGAAAATTAATCTATAGAACAAGTATCCAAAAGAAAAAAAAATTGATTAGTATAATAAATGTTTTATATAATAGGGTACTTTACTATGGGAATTTGAAATGAAATATTTAACACCTAGTTTGAAATGGATAATGAAAATGTGAGGGTATAGATTTTGATGAAAATTTTGTATTGTTCAGAAATTATAAACAATAAAATTCCTTATTTTAATCAATAAACAATGTTGACATAAAATAAATTACATGGAATTAAAGTTATTTCTTCCTAATGAGGATATAGATGAATATTTTTATATTTAAAAAAATTTGGCTTCAGAATTTGGAAGACGGTAATTTACGTGTGAAATTTGATGAAATAATTTTATGTTTTGATTCAAGCTATGATATAATGGTATTCAAAATTGGATACATTGTGAATGGAATTTATCTTTGAGAAGGTAAGAGTTCATAATACCTTATACATCCAATAAAATATAGTGATTTCCCTAATTATTGTTGTTTTTGATGGTATTATGTTTTCTGGAATTATGGTGAAATTTGTTGAATAATTATAGAGGAAATAAAGATTATTATTTTATATTTATATTTTAAGAGAACTAAAATAATTTCATGGTTTATAGAAACCATAATAAAGAAATATATTTTCCTTTATCAAGATATGTATTATAAGTTTCTTCATAGGAAGTTTTCTATATAAGGATCAAAACCAATTACTATACAAATATATGTGGGAAAAATTCGATAAGTTGGTGAAGGGAAGGATTAAAATCCTAAATTTTTTATATAGTTTTGTATATTATTATTTTTTTCAAATGAATTAATGACCAAATATAGTGTGTGATGATATAAATTTTTAAATATATCATGGTTTTAAAAATTAATTAAGTCACATAAAAATAAAAATTTACCAAAACTATCAAATTCATAACTAATGTTTTAATAAAATATGGTAATATTGGAAATATTGAACAGTTTATTTATATAGATTCAAATTTTTTAGAAAGTATTGATTATATTAAATCAATATAAGGTGGAGTTGTCTCTATTTTGAAATGGTTTATCAATTGGCATACAAATAATTAAAATTATGTAACTATCAGTATCATTGAAGATGATTATATGGTTTTTAGACAATCAGTTACACATCTTATATAGATGAAGACTAAGTTGGTGGGTTTTTTAGTTGACATGATGTTACCCTTTATCTTGGGTTTTTATTGTAACACCCCAATGTTTTAAAAATAAATTTAAATGAATGAATCCTTTTTTATGTAGATATTTATGTACTATTCACTAAACCTAATTTTAATTATTATTTGATTTGAATTTAAAAAAATGGTCATCTACTGTTATGATCAATACATTATTTAATGTCTAATGGAACAGAAATTCTTTTGTGAATTGTAACATAACATCATGAATAGTAATATTAGTATTAATATGACCCTTATGAATATTATGTCATATTATTATTTGATTTTCTTATGTTTATAAGAAAATGATATCTTGCTTAATTTTCAAGGATATATAATATGTGTTTTAGTTTTAAAAATTTTATTTTTGAATAAATTATAATTTTATTTAGAAACAATAATATTCATATTTAGAATATTATATTCATATAATAGAATTTATTTTTTAATTATACACATATTAAAATGGTTAGGGTGTTTTTTTTGGATTTTTCTGAGATTTTTGAATTTCCAGTCAACAGTAAAAAATACAGTTTTAGTTTTAGGGAGTTTAATGACATCATAATGATGTAATAATGATGTAATTATGATGTAATAATTTGGGTCGACTGTTGAGGACTAAGATATGATATTTTGAATCCCTTGTTTTTGATAAAATGGGAAATAACCATTGGCAAGCCCATGGTTTTGGAAATACCACTAAGTAGGTGTCCTTTGAAATTAGTTTAAAACACCCTCACACCCACAAAAAATACCACCCTCACCCACACATCCTCTCACCCCTCTCAAGAAATGATAATTTTATAAATTATGCAGAATACCTTTCCCAAGGATCATCCCCAAGTCCAATACCTTGTGGTCTCACCAAAAAGTAATAACTAATGGGAATGAGGAGGATCTCAAGGTGAATGGATAAATAGGTAAAGATACCCTTTCATTTTCTTCTGTTTTTTTCAATTATTTTATTTTATTATACTATATTCACCTACAAAATCCAAGAGTTCATAAAGATCCATTATTCTATATATTCAATATTATTATCATGTTTATGGAAAAATTCACTTTCATTCTTCCGATCATACTCATCGTATTCTTAAAATGAAAACATCGTATGTGATGTGTCGATCTTCCAACATCATGGATGATGTTACATAAATTTCATTTAAATCCTTCAAATATGGATGTAAAACCATGTTAACTATTAAAATATTTTCTTAGTGTGTATTATATAACCTATTTTATGTTCTAGGGTTAACATATATTCATAATTTTTTGTTATATAGTGAAACAAGTTCGTGATTATTGAAAACTACCAAAATAATCTAAACAAAAATTACTAATGATTTGTCTAATGTGTAATCCACATATTGTATAACCAAAAATATTTATGTAATAATTTAATATTCTATAAACATATTAATACCATTTCATTTAACTTCTAGAGTTTCTCTTACAATCCACAAGAAAATATGCTACAAACCAACTATGGAAACAATGTAAAGATCACAACCGAAACAATGTAAATAACAAAATGTTATTAATAAATAGGTCAAATGATGTTATAAAATGATCATATAAGGTGTTATGAAAATAAATATTTTTCTTTAAAATATTAATAACACTCTTTTAACAATTATAGAGTATGTTTAAACGGGTTTATGTAAGGTGAACCCGAGGTTAGGGGGTTTTTTAACAAAATTTCCATTCATTTGGTTAAACATATACTTCATTATTATATGTTAATAAGCTTATTTGTGTAATGAATGTTTTTTTATATTATGTTGAATTATGTGTATTTATACTATATACACAGAATCCTATTATTCTATTAATTTCAAACATAAATTACATTTTATTTGTAAGAGGATTTCCATTTAAAATCCATCTAAAATTATATTTTACAAAATTCTAAAGAAATATTTTAAAAAAATTATTCATGTTTTTCTAATATGTTTTGGTCCGTGTAAATTTTTGATGATATATGGTGGGACCTATATCTCCCACTAATGTATTGGGTATGTGTGTGTTGTAGGTTGGTAGTACGGTTACACCAAGTGTAATAGTGATGCTTACAACATAAGGTAGCCATGAGGGTTACATTGTAAGGTATACGCGAGGGATACAACTCATAAGGTAGCTAGGAGAGTTAAAATAGAAGTATATAATAACAAAAGATACCATTTAGGTTTTATATATGTTATTTTATGTTTTATGTAAATTTCATGTTTCACCAAAGTATGTATATATGGGTGAGAAGAATGTTTATTAAAATGATTTCTTATATTTTTAAGAATTCATGAAATAATGAATTATTTAATTCTTGTTTTATCCCTTAATTTTATTATTATTCTCATCCCATGTTCTTAAATGTTATTATGATGATATAAGGATTTTTAATAAAAATAAGGAAGTTATGATTTGTCAAAGAAATCATGTTGTTGTTTTGTGTTAAAAAAGGTTGTTACAGAAGAAATAGATAATTAGTTAATGGTACACACTTTTTTTAAATGTGGGATGATATCTAAAATTTAGGTTCCAACATTTTATCCCTATAAATAAAAATTATCTTTGAGAATGAAAAGAAGTGAAATCTAGTTGAAATACCAAGATAATGTAATGTTTTAGGCTGGGTCCTGATAGTTGGTATTAGAGAACGGATTAAATAACATTAAGGTTTTGTGTGATGTTAATATAAGAAAATAAGTAATTTCTTTTCATATTTTTGTTTTAAAAATGTATATTATTTAAATATTTACATTTTTCTTTACCTAATATATATCATTCTAGAATGGTTATCCACAGATGAAATAAGGAAGCAGAAGTTGGAAGGAACTGAGAGGTTGATATTGAAACACACCAAGGTTTTCTAAAAAATAAATTGAAATGATTGAAATTTTGTTTAAATTAGATATCTTTTAGTAGCATTAAAATATATTTTTACTGCTTTCTATGTTCTTAATTTGAAAAAATGGTCATCTTAAATTGTGTTCAATATGTTATTTGGAGTCTATTAGAACCAACTTGTTTTTTAGGTGAATAGTAACATACCCTTATGAATAGTAATACGAATTGTAATTTGAATACTAATATGCCCCTAATTAATAGTATATTGTATTATTATTTTATTTTATTAAGGATTTAATATAATGAAATCTTTATTAGTATTTCAATGTGATATAAAAATAGTTTTTGTATATAAATTATTAATTTTTGAATTAGGTTTTATATTATTTAAAAACTAAAATAAAATTATTTATAAAATTATTTTCAAATAATGGACAAAATTTTTG
This sequence comes from Viscum album, assembly GCA_963277665.1. Classification (NCBI taxonomy): domain Eukaryota; kingdom Viridiplantae; phylum Streptophyta; class Magnoliopsida; order Santalales; family Viscaceae; genus Viscum; species Viscum album. Next base: position 965,737,415 of record OY728136.1, read on the forward strand.
AATTCTATATGTTGATAAATGGTTAGGGTGAATTTTAGGGATTTTTCTGAAACCGTGGATTTATTGGTGAATTGTAAATAATGTAGTTTTGAGTTTCGGTGTGTTAATGAAATCATAATGTTGTAATAATGATTTAATAAATCTGGTCCACTTTTATAATTTTAAAATATATTATGAGGTGTCCCATGTGGTTTATACCATGGGAATATCCATGGGCATGCCCATGGTTTTTCAAATACCACTAATGAGGTGTCCCTTGAAAATTATTAAAATAATCTGTCCCTTTTTCTATAAATACCAACCCATTACTTCATTAACATCATTCCAATTTATTTATAAATTAATATATATCCTACATACCTTCCTTGTATTCCTCCAATGCTTTCCTCAAGCCCCCAATGTCCGAAACATCATGTTTAAGGAGTTACTCTACATGGTAAGAAAAATTTCATTTTCATTCTTTTTCCATTCAAGTTATCTTTTATGTAGTATAACATTCAAGTTTCTATACAATGTACTTACTTCCATCTTATTCATGATATTTTTTTTTATTATCATTCATTTCTAGAAGGGTGTCCTTTTCCCCTCTCTTTTTAATATTTTATAAAACCATGTTGCATAGTTGTTAAGCTGTAGAATTTTTGTAAGGGATATCATAATTATTCTTTTATTTTGAGTACCCTTATTTTCTTATTATTTCATAATCTCTTCTTACCCATGAGGAATTAATTCCCCCTAAATCATTTATATTATTAATATTATAATTTTCAGGGAAAATCCATCATTATTATTATTCTCATCTACCACTTATTCAATGAATAAAAACACTATCCGTGATGTGTCAAATTACCAACATCATGGACGATGTGAATTTAAATTCTGTTAATTTTTTCAAGTCTGGTATTTAAATCACTTATATGGTAGAACAAGGTTATAATATATGTATTATGTCTCATCCATGGTTCTGGAATTATTTTGTACTCATGGTTTTAATTTATAATACAAAACGAGGTTGTTATTATCAAAGAACCACTAAAATGATCTAAACGAACACCATTAATATTTTAACATATGAATCATCCTCATATAAAATATCAAAATGATAAATGGTATAAATTATGGTACTGGAAATATGTAAATACCTTTTCATTCTAATTCATATGTTTCACTTCCAATCGACAAGAACATCTTTCATGAACCAATCATGGAAATCATCTAAAGAACTCACCCAAAACAGTGCAAGGAACAAAATCGTAACAATTAATGGGTGAAATGATGTTATGAAATGATCATATAATATGTTATAAATATGAAAATGTTTCTGTATAATACTAATAAAACTCTTTTAACCTTTTTTCAAGAAGTCTAAACAAGTTTGAAGTATGACCAGCCTGAGGTAAGGGAATTCATAACCAGATTTCCATTCTTTGGGTTAACCTTCTACTTTGTTGTTTATGTGTTATTAATGATGATTATGTGATGGGGTTTTATTATATGATGTTTAATTATTTCTAATGATAGTGTATATTCATATTTCATCCACTATATTATGTCTCTCTTCAATTGAATGATATGTTTAAGGGGCTTTTCATTTAAAATCTTCTAATAAAATTCTGTATTAAAAAATTCAAAAGCAATGTATTTATGCTATTATTCACATTGAATGGTTATTTTATGGTTCTTGGGCATTGTTTATGATAAATGGTGGGACAAATATATCCCGCAAATTCTTCGATTATGTGTAATTTGGAGATTGGTCAAATGGTTACTCCAAGTGTAACTGCGACGGTTACACAAATAGTGTGGTAGCCGGGAGGGTTACAAATTATAGGTAGCTGAGAGGGTTACAATATTATGTAATTAATTCCATATGAAATAGTAATGGTTATACTTATTTTGTTATTTATTTCAGAAATCTCATGTTTTACAATTTAATTTTATATATACAAGTGATAATTATATATTTTGAAAGTGATTTCATACATTACAAGTATCCATGTACTGATGTGTTCTTTCCATCTTTTATAATCCTTATTGAGTAATTTTTTTCATCCCCAGTTTTAAATGATTTTCGTAGGTTACTAGATGTGTATGAAAAAGAAGTAATCCATGTTAAATGTTGATTAATTGTTAAGGAATACTTTTTAATGTTTTAATGTTTTATATTTAAAAAAATGGAAACTGTTTTTATAGTATCCGCTCTATAACAATTATAATTTCATTAATCTATTAGGACCTAATTATCTGATGTTATAAACTTGAAAATATCGTCAATGTAACAGGATATGTCTTCCGGACTAAAATAAAGATTATGTATTTTATAAGGCCATGTCCTTATAGTTTGTGTTAGAGGATTGTTTAGATAACATTAGGTGATACGATGATGTTAAAAAAATACAATAAATAGTTTTTACTCTATCATAAATTTTAAATGTTATAGAATTTAAAGATTACAATGTCAATTCATCTATGATATGTTTATTCAGAATGATTTTCCGTAGAAGGAAAAAATATGATAAGGAGGAGAGGGATCGGAAAAATGACATCCTTACGGATCTACAGCTCAGAAAGGTAGGGATTGGAACCGAGAAATTTGTGATAGTAATGGATTTGCTAACACATACAATAAATAGTGGTAGAATCCATGTAAGTGAACAAATTGAGGTACCACAATGGAACATGACAGTAGTGGAACATATTATGAGACAACACCCTCTAACCTTCAATGGATATTCTGACCAAGTAGCATCTAAAGTATGTATCAAATCCCTTGAAAATAAATTCAATTTTATGGGATGTTCAGACAATCAAAATGTAAGTCTTTCAATTTATCGTTTTGAAGGTGAAGATGCTCAGTGGTGTTTAATGGTAAGGAATATCAGGGGTAAAGAGGATTTTGATTCCATAGAGTGGGCTGAATTTAAATGTATTTTCCCTGAAATATATTTTCCTAAGGTGGTGTGACATAGGATGGAGAATCAATTACTTGAATTATAGAAAAATGAGGAGGATTCAGTTGCTATGTATGAAGCGAACTTCACCCGAATGGTGAGGTATCCTCCAAATATTATTTTGAATGATGATAGAAAAATCGACCACATTTACTCCGAAATGAAGCCATGGTATCTAATGGTGTTGGTGTCTCATGAATTCAACAGTTATGAGAAACTATAATGATGTGCTGAGAGGGTAGAGATGGAGTTTTCTGATGATGACATGCATATTGGAAATAAGCAGAAAAAGAAGTCTAGGTGGAAAGTGATGTGTATGAATCAACCAAATAAATATTTTGGTAAAAAATATAGTTTCTAGTTTGTGAAATGTGCAGCAAAAAACACCCTGTGGAATGTCATTGAAAAACTAGGAAGTGTTTTAAATGTGGTAATATTGGACATATGGCTCGATATTGCAATTAAAATGATCCTAAGACTAATTTTGATAACTAAGATTTAAAGTTTTATAAATGTTGTCATATGGGTCATTATGTAATTGTCTTCCCAACGATATATCAGAATGATGAAATGAAGACATACTATAAGAAGAAAGGTGTAGTGAGATCCTTTATGACTACATCATCATATGTCGGGCCATAAAATGAATTTGTATTAGGTACATTGATTTTTCACTCAGATTTTTCTAAATTTTGGTTGAACAGGGTCTAAACATTTCATCATCTCTGATACATTTTCGGATAAATAGGAAATATAACCTCAAAAAATTAGACCTGAAATTGTTGATAAAACACGAGGGGGAAATATTATAGAAAATTGGAATTATAAGAATCATTCGATTATTGTCTATGAAAATAAATTACCTACAATCCATGTTTTTTTAAACTTATTCAAGTTTTATGTTAATATGGGAATGTATTGGATTTCTAATTATCTTGCAAGGATTGACTGTAGTTATAAAGAATTTGTTTTCTAGAAAGAGTTTCAGTTTGTATACAATAATGAACCCATAAAATTGATAACATATCAGGATTCTATGAAACTATTGAATCATGGAAATGAATGTTATCTTGCTCATATTGTTGAAAACAAGGGAATTGTTCAGATTAATGATATGTTTGTGGTAATACCTTGTTGTTTTTTCCAATGAGTTACCATGTGTCCTACCTGATCGAGAAGTTGAATTCACAATTACTTTTCTTCCTGATGCTATGAAAATTTCAAAACCCCCATATCGTATGGCTCAAATAGAACTTATTCAATTGAAAATCTATTGCAGGATTTTATTGATTATGGATTCATTCGTTCTAGCACTTCACCATGGTGAGCTCTTGTTTAGTTTGTTAAAAAGAAAGATGGTTCTGTGAGACATTTCAATGGTTATAGATATTTGAATAAAATCAATTTTCCAAACATGTATCCTTTGCCTCATATCGATGACTTATTTGATCAGATCCGGTGAGCTCATTACTTTTCCAAGATTTACCTGTGTTCTGGATACCATCAGTTGAAGGTGAAGTAAGATGATATCCTGAAAGCATCCTTTCGTACTAGATATAAGCATTATGAATTTTTTGTAATTCTATTTGGGATAACTAATTCACCTTCTATATTCATGAATCATAGGAATAGAATATTTCATGAGTTGTGGGATAAGTTTGCGGTTGTATTTATTAATGTAATTCAGATATTTTATAAAAATAAAGAGTAGAAAGATAAACAAGTAAGGGTTGTTTTACAAACCTTAAGATAAATTAAACTATATTTACAGTTCAACTAGTTTTATTTTTGGTTTCAACTGATTTATTTTCATTGGAAAATTGTAAATAATGATTGAATAATAGTTGATCTTGCCAAAAAAAAAGTGGTTGATGAATGACCAAGACCAAAAAATGTTACAGAGATTTGTAGTTTCCTTCGATTAGCAGGTTATTACCAATGTTTTGCTAAAAACATTGCTCAGTTATCTAGACTAATAACTTAGTTAACATGGGAAGCGGTTTAATTTTTTTTGGATAGAAGAATGTGATGTTTATTTTCAGGAACTGAAGAAGAGAATGGTAAATGCTTCAGTTTTAGCATTGCCTTCCCGAATTGGTGATTTTGTCATCTACAATGATGCTTCATTGATGGTATTTGGTTGTGTTTTTATGTTGACTGATCAGGTAATTGGTTATGCATCAAGACATCTAAAACCTTATGAGTTAAATTATCCCACACATGATTTGGAATTTGTACCGATGGTTTTTTCATTGAAAATTTTGATGCATCATTTATACTGATCCAAATTTCATATATATATATACTGAACATAAAAGTCTTATGTATATATTCAATCATAAAGAATTAAACATGAGGCAGTGAATATGGAATGAACTGATGAAGTATTAATATAGCATGATCAATTAACATCCAGGAAAAGAAAATAAAGTGGAGGATACCTTGAGTCGAAAACATCTTGAATCATTTACCATGTTACATTTGAAACCTGATAATTTGATTACTGATTTGATGAATTTTGGCATAGAAGTTGTTGGTGAAGGAAATACATCTGTTTTTTTTATGTATCAGTGCAGTCTTCATTGTCAGAAAAAATTCAGAAAGATCATTATGAAGATTGTGAGCTATAAAAAATGGTATAATTTATTAATGTGGGTAAGTTTTCTAGAATTTATCCTTGATAAAGATTATATTTTTTGATTTGGAAAAAGTTTATGTTTGTCTTCTGATTCCTAGTTAAAGAAAGAATTGTTGTGAGAAGCTCATAGTTCTCAATTTTTAGTTCATCATGGAGCACTACAATGTTTGGATACCTTCGGGAGTATTATTGGTGGGATGAAGTGAAAAGAAATATTGCTGATTTTACCATTAAATATTTGACATGTCAATAGTTTAAAGCAGAGTAGTAGTTACTAAAGGGGATGCTTCAACCTTTTCCAATGCATGAGTGGAAATGAGAGAATGTATCCATGGACATTGGGGTTGTACTACCTATGAAATTTATAGGTAACAATGAAATTTGGGTTACTGTGGATCGGCTGAAATAAATCTTCACATTTTCGTTCTATTCAAGATATAATGACATTGGAATAGATTTCTCAATTGTACCTCAAGGGGATTGTCAGGTTACATGGAGATCCTCTTTCAATTGTATCTGACTAGGATCTGAGGTTAATTTCTAACTTTTGGAAGGTACATCAAAAATAATTTGGATTAGAGGTAAATTTTAGTACATATTTTCATCCTCAATTTTTTTCATGTTTTGATATTGACAAATTATGTTCCAGATTCATCACATGTCTTGAGCCTAGAAGTAGTTCAGTTGGAAGATAAACATTCCTATGAAGAGAAAGAAGTTTATATTCTTGATCTATGAGAACAAGTACTATGGAATAAGGTAATCCACCAGGTAAAGGATTTGTGGAGTAACCACATGGTTGAAGAAGCAACATGGGAGTCTTCAAATGCTTTGAGGGAAAGGTACCCTCACTTGTTTAATAAGTTAATAAAATTGTGAGGGTATAATTTTTAAGAGGTGGGGATATTGTTATAACCCAAGGTTTTCTAATAATAAATTGAAATTCTATAAATTTTGGTTGAAGTAGATATTTATTAGTAGCCTTGAAAAATAATTTTACTACTTCAATGTTTTGAATGACAAAAATTTTCATCTACAATTGTGTTAATTATGTTATTTGGATATTATTAGAACCAAATTTTTTTGGTGAATAGTAACATACCCTTCTGAATTGTAACATGAATATTAATATGACCATAATGATTAGTAAATTGTATTATTATTTTATTTTCATATGAATTTAATATAACGACATCTTAATTAATTTTTCAATGTGATATAAAAACAATTATTGTTTTTAAATTATTACTTTTTAAATTAAGTATTATTAAATTAAAAAATTAAATTAAATTTTTTTGGAAAATTATATTTAAAAAAATGACTTCAATTTAGAATTATACACATCGATAAATAGTCAGTGTGAATTTTGGGTAATTCTTCTAAAATAATTTATTTGTTGATGAATAGTTAAAAAATACAGTTCTAAGTTTCGTTGTGTTAATGACATCATTAATGATGTAATAATGATGTAATAAATCTGGTTGACTTGTGTATATTAAATTAGGTTATGACGTGTCCCAAGTGTCTTATAAATTGGGAAAATACCATGGGAACGCCCATGGATTTGCTAATAACAGTAATGAGGTGTCCATTGAATATAATTAAAATAATCCCTCACTATTGCTATAAATACCAAACCATTCCTCCATTAACATCATTCCAAATTCCACATTGATGAATCCCTGGCATACTTACTTCACTAGTACTCCACCCCTGGTTTCATGAAGCCCCCAAGGTCCCAACCATCATGTTCAATAAGTTACTCAACAATGTAAGAAAATTCTTAATTTATTTATTTTTCCATTCTTGTTCTCTTTTATGTGGTATGGCATTCATGTCTCTATAGCATGTTATTATTTACTTAATTAATTATCTATTCTTTATTAGGATTTATGTTTGGATTCGTGACCTCTGTCCCCTCTTTTTTTAATATTTTCTTAAACCATGTTTCATAGAAATTAGGATACCCAATTTTTGTAAGGGATTTCCCAATTATTCTTTTATTTTGATTTAATTTATTTTCATATTATTTCTTCATATATTCTTACCCAGGAGGCATGAAATCACCAGAAATATTGTATATTCTGTATTTTATCATGTTCATTGAAAATTCATCATCATTATTCTCCTCATCTCCCGATTATTCAATGTATAAAATCATTTTTTGTGATGTCTCAAATTACCGACATCGTGGACGATGTGATTTCAATTTCCATTAATTACTAATGATATGGTTATCAAACCATTTATATGGTTGAAATAGGTTAAAATATATTTATTATGTCTCATACATGGTTCTGGAATTCTTTTGTACTCTTGTTTTTAAATTATAATGCAAAATGAGTTTGTTATATTCAAAGAACCAGTAAAATTATCTAAATGAACATCATAAATGATTAAATTTATGAATCATCCTCATATAAAAAATAAAAATGATAAATGGTGAAAATTTTGGTACTAGAAATTTGAAAATAACTTATCATTCTAATTCAAGAGTTTCACTTCCAATCGACAAGAACATCCCTCATGAACCAATCATGGAAATCATGTCATGAACGCACCCAAAACAGTGCTAGGAACAAAAAACTAACAATTAAGGGGTGAAATGTGGTTATGAATTGATAATATAAGATTTTATAAACATGAATATGTTTCTTTAAAAAACTAATTAGACTTTTTTAACCATTATACAAGATGTTTAAACTAGTTTGATGCATGACAAGCTTGATGTAAGGGTATTCTTAACCCGATTTCCATTCATTAGGTTAACCATCTACTTCATTATTTATGTGGTATTAAAATTTATTGGGGGTGGTTATTGATTATATTATATTGAATTATGTCTATTTAAATTATTTATACATATTCCATCCACTCTATTATGACTATATTCAATTGTATTATATTTTCAAGGGTTTTTTAAAAAAAAACCTAATTTAAAAAAAAGTTTTTTAGAATTCAAAAGTAATTTTTATGCTATTATTCACGTTTTATGATTATGTTATATTTCTTGTGAATTATTTATAATGATTGGTGGGACATATATCTCCCTCCAATGCATTGGGTACATGTATGTTGGATGTCGGCCATATGCTTACTCCAAGTGTAACTGTGATTGTTACACAAGTAGTAAGGTAGGTGTGAGGGTTACAAATTATAAGGTGGCCATCATGGTTACATGATTTTGTAAGAAATGTACTGAGATATATTTATAGTTCTACTTATTTTCTTCTCTATTTTGGAAATTTCATGTTTCACAATGTAATCTTATATATACAGGTGATAAGTATGTCTTTTGAAAGTGATTTCATACGTAACAAGTATTCATGGACTAATGTGTTCTTTTATTCTTTTATATCCCTTAATGAGTTTTTCTGCTCATCCCACATTTTAAATGATTTTAACTTGTTGATGGATGTGTAAGAAAAATAAGGAATCCATGTTAAATGTGGAAGTGTTGTCAAGGAATCATGTTTTATGTTTGAATGTTTTATATTTTGTAAAAAATGGAAACTGTATTTATGGTATCCAATTTGTAACAATGTGTAATGTTATGAATGTATTATGTCCCAATTATCTAATGATCCAAACATGAAATTATACTCAATTTAAAATGATGTTTTTTCATGAAAAAATTCAAGATTTTTTAATTAATATGGTCGAGTCCTTATAAATATCATTACAAATATGAAACTGGGAAAGGTGGAAATTAGATCTAAATAGTGTGATAGTAATGGATCAACAGACGTAGGTAATAAAAGGCAGTGTCATCCATTCAAGAGGTAAACTACATCAAGAATAAAGGAACATGTCGATAGTGGTAAATTTTATGAGGCAACACACTCTTCTTAGTTTATCTTATGAACCAATAGCAGCGGAAGGATTTATTAATGACCTCGAAATGAAAATTGATGTTATGGGATGTTCATATAATCAAAAGGATATTATTTTAATTTATTTATTTGAAGAGGAAGTTGATCATTGGTGGTTAATGTTCATGTAAATCAAGTACAAAGATGATATTTAAGCACTATAGTGGGATAAATCTAAAAGACTTTTCATTGAAAGATATTTTCTTAAGGGGGATAGACAAAGGATGGAGATTAAATTCTTTTAATTGATGAAAAAAGAGGATGATTCTATGGTCGTGTATAAAGATAATAACACTCGACTGGAAAAGTAGGGCCCTATATTTTTTAGGATATTGATAGGTTAATCAATAACTTTTAATCAGGATTTAAACAATGATATAGAAGGGAATTTGACTCTTGATATATAAAAAGGTATGGAAATCATGTATCATGTGATGAAATGGTAGAAATGGAGTTTTCTAATTATCTTTTGATTTTTGACGAATAAAATAAAAAGTTTTCATGATGTCAATCAATTGGTAATAATCAATCACATTAAACTGATGGAAAGAAAGTTCAATATCAAATTTGTGAATTTTTTGGTAAAAAGCACCATTTGAATGTCTTACCAAAACTGGTAAGTATTTTCAATGTGGTGTGTCCTGAAATAGGTCCCATATATTTTAATTAAAATGATATTAATATCAATTCTTATAGGAAAAAATATCATGTGTTTCAAATGTGGTGAGATGGGTCATTATGCTTTTTTCTGCCCAAGGAAAGATCTAAATGATGGAAATCAGGTATACTATAATAAGAAAGGTGTAGTGAGGTCATTTGAAACTATGTATACAGATGTTATTCCATCCAATTAAGTGGTATTAGGTAACTTATTCATTTACTGATATTTTACTAATGTATTGTTTGATACAAGGTCTACACAGTATTTATTTTTGAAACTTCTTTAATAAATTGGATATATCATTTCAATAACTAAGACCATAACATATTGATAAAACACCTCGTGGAATTTCTATAGAAAAAAGTAATTTTAAGAATATTTCTACTATTATATGTGGAATGACATTAATAGAAAACCATTTTTCCTTAGTAGGGTATGATGTCATTATGGGTATGGGTTGGATTTCTGAGTATGATACTAATACTGATTTTAGAGATAAAGAAATTATTTTTTAAAATGATTTTTAGATGTTATACAATAATGATATCATATAATTAATATCGTATCAAGAATGTGAGAAAGTATTGAATGATTGAAATGAATGTTATCTTACTCATATTTTTGAATACAAGAGAGCTATTAAGATTAATGATGTGCCATTGGTAAAAGAATACCTTGATGTTTTTTCTAATGAGTCACATGGTGTTATTAGTGATAGGAAAGTTAAATTGATAATTTTCTTAGTTCTTAATACTATGAAAATTGAAAATACATCTTATCGAATGGCTCAAATGTAACATATTTAACCGAAACATCTGTTGTAGGAGTTACATGATAAAAACCTAAATCTTCCGAGAACATCACCATTGGGATCCCTTTTAAAAACAATAATGATGGTTCCATAAAATTTTTCATTGATTAGAGGACTTTGAAAAATATTACTGTTAAGAATATGTTTTATTTTCTTCCCATCGATTACTTATTAGATCTGCTCCTGGGAGATCAGTAATTTTCCAAGAATGAATTGAGAGTTGGGAACCATCTATTATAGGTAACGAAGTATTACACTCCAAAAACTACCATTTGACCTTGATATGTGCTTTATGATTTTTTTTTATTTCATTTCTGTTAACTAACGCACAAAATATATTAATGGATCTTCTGAATATGATATTTAATGATTTGTTGTTTATATCTGTGGTTGGTTTTATTGATTAAATAATGGTATAATCTACAACATAATAGGATTCTAAAATACTCATGGGTTGTTTTTAAATCCTTAAAAAATCAACTTCAATGAAAATTCAGCATGAGTGATGATTTCGTGAAATATATTTCTTTCTATGGCCACATTATATCTAAATATAAAAAAACTGTTCATACTATTAAAATGAATGTTGTTGAAGAACAACCAAGACACAAAAATATAATTGAGGTTTGTAGTTTTATTTATTTGGATAGATACTACCACAGGTTTTCTGAAACCCTTTCCCAATTATCTAGTCCAAAAACTAAGTTAACTCAAAAAGGAGTTAAATTCAACTGGACAAAATAATCTGACAATTTATTTAATAATTGAAAAATAATATTGGTGAAGGCTCCAATTCTAACCCTATATTCCAGAAATGGATAGTTTCATATCTACATTGATGTGTCATCAAAGGGACTTGGTTGGTTTTTGATGAAGAATGATTATGTAATTTCTTATGCTTCATAGTAAATACAAACTAATGAGTGAAATTTTAATACACCTAATTTGGAATTAGAATATGTGGTTTTGTATTTAATAATTCGGAGGACTCCCTTTTACAGAACAAAATGTTAAATATATTCTGACCACAAATTTCAAAATTATATATTCACTGATATGGAATTAAAAATTAGGTAGTTAATATAGCATGCATAGATAAAAAATTATGTCTACAAGATCAATTACGATCCTGTAAAAGAATGAAAAGAGTCAGATTCTTTGGGTTGAAAAAATTCTTTATCATTTTCTATGTTTTGGAGGGAATAAAACCCTATGATTAATGTTTTGATGAATTTTGTCTTGGATGTAGTTGGTGGAAGAAATTCAGTTTTTTATTTTATGTTTCAGAACATTCATCATGGTCAGAAAGAATTATGTAAGAGCCGAAGGTATACATGGAGCTAAATAAAAATAATGAAACGGTTAAAATGGGTATGTTGATAGAACATAACATTGATAAATATTATGTATATAGATTTGATAAAATATGGTGTGTGACTTGTGATCTCAGCTGAATAAAAAGTCATTGTGTTAAGCTCATTGTTCCATATTTTAAGTTCATCATGGAAGTACTAAGATGTACATAAAAATTCAACTTTATTACTCGTGGGATAGAATGAAATCACATAACACTGATTTTAAAATGAAATATTTTTCATGTCAACATGTTAAAGAACAGTGGGAGTTACTGATGGGGATAATTTAGTATTTACTAGTTCCAATTTAGAAGTGGGAAAAAATATCCTTGGACATTGTTGTGGGACTACCAAGGACTTCTATAGGTGACAATTCAATATTGGTTCTTATTTATTAAATGAATAAATCATCTCATTTAATTACTATTAGAGTTACTATGTCTTTGGATCAGTTTTGTCAACTTTACCTCAATGTGATTGTTATGTTACATGGACTTCCCCTTTCTATTGTATCTGACCATGATCGCATGATTACTTCAATAATTTAGAAAAGCCTTTAGAGGTCAAGGGGAATGGAATTAAATATTAGTAAATCTATTCATCCTCAATCAAATGGGCATTCATAAAAAGTGATTTATAATTTTGAGTATATGCTTTGATCTTGTTTTATGGATTACATGAGAATATGGGATCAACATACTTCATTATATGAATTTAACATATAATAACGGTTTTCATTCATGTATACAATTGATACATTTTTTGTTATTATATAGGATGTGGTGTCAAACATTAGATTTTTTGGATATGGTATAGTATATGAATTTGATGTGAATATAATTAGTAGAGGAAGTTATTGAGAATAAGAATATGATCATTCCAAACATCCGGACAACTCAGAGAATGAAGAATAGTTATGCATAAAACAGGATGATATACTTCTCTTCCGAGGTAGGTGATTATGTTTTTCTTTGAATTTCACAATGGTGAAGTATAATGTGTTTCGGTAAGTATCTAATTCTATGTACATGGTTCATTAGACCTTATGAAATCATTGGGAATGTTGAACCAGTTTTTTACTAAGTAGATTTTCCACTAATTTTATCTCAAGTAGAAAATGTTTTTATCATATCGATGTTGAAAATATATGTTCCAGATTCATATCATGTATTGAGCCAAGAAACAATTCAGTTGGAAGGTAATGATTCTTATAAGTAGAATATTTTTCTAATTCTTGATCAAATATATCATGTATAGAATAATAATATAATCCACTAGGTAAAGGTTTTATGGAGAAACCATGTTTTTTAGAAGCAACATGGGAATTTGAAAATGTTATAAGGGGAACATATTGTAACTTGTTTAATAAAAAATAAAATTTTGTGGATGAAATTTCTAGATATTGAGGACAATGTAAAACCACATGGTTTTAAAAATAAAATGAATTAATGAAAAATTGTTTTATGTATATATTAATAAAATTTTCATTAAAAATAATTATGTCACTTATATTATTTGGATTTCAAAAAATAGTCACCTTATTTGGAGACAGATATAACCAAATTATTTTTTGGTGAACATTAACATATGTCTATGAATATAAAAATGAATAGTAATATGAAACTTATGAATAGAAAAACAAATCATTATTATATTTTTTAGGGTTATATGATAATGTGATTTGGTTGTTTTTTCTAGGTGACATAAAATGAGTTATAGTTTTAAATTGTTAATTTTTAAATAAACAATGATTTCATATAAAAATAAAATTACTCATATATAGAAAATTATGTTAAAAAATTGTAGATTATTTTATAATTCTACCCATTAAAAAATTATTAGGGTGTTTTTTAGGATTTTTCTGAGACAATTGAATATTTGGTGAATATAAAAAATACAGTTTTATGTATTTGGTTGTTTAATGACTTCATAATTTTGTAATAATGAATTATTCATTTTGGTTGACCATTGGGGATTAATATATGAAATTTTTTGTCCCTTGTTTTCAATACAATGGGAAAAAACCATGGGCAAGACGACGGTTTTAGAAACGTCACTAATGAGGTGTCATTGGAAATTAATTATGAACTCCCTCACATTCACAATAAATACCACCCTGAACCCCCTCTTTCATTCACACCACTCATGCTTTATAAAATTATAATTTCTTCTCAATCCTATCCCCAAGGATCATCTCCATGTCTATGACCTTTTGGGCACCCCAAAAGGCCAAAACCCATGGCCTTAAAGAGGTTCTCTAGGAGAAGAAATCATGGGTTAATGATATTCATTAATTTTCTAATGTTTTCTTTCCATTTTTTTTCCTTTCTTATACTCTCCTGGCCAAACATTATACAAGATGCATGAAATATAAAAAAATATATAAATTTCATTTTTTTATACTGTTTATGGAAAAATCCATCTTCATTTATCATGTTAACTTCCTATTATTCTAAAAATAAAAACATCATATGTGATTTGTCGATTTATCGACATCATGGCTGATATGTCTTAAATTACCCTTTCTTCAACCAAAAATAGTTTAATACCATTATAATGGTTATTTTTATTGTAAATATATGATATAACTTTTTTTATGTTTTAGAGTTAAAATATATACATAATATTAAGTTATACAATGAATGATGTTTGTTATTATTGATGAATAGCAGAAATGATCTAAACAAAAATCTCTAATGATTTATATAATGATTCGTCCTCGTAAAATTTAACCCAAATTATTTTTAGAATAATTTAATAGTTTTTAATCAAACTAATAATATTTCCTTCCACTTATTTTATTTCTCTTCTATTTTACAAGAAAATATGTTACGAACCAACCTTGGAAACTATATAAAAATGCACCTAAAACAATGTAAATAACAAAATATTATTCATAATGAGTCAAAATTTGTTATAAAATTATCATATAAGGTGTTATAAACATGAATATTATTCTTTAAAATATTAATCACAATCTTTTATACATTATACATGATTTTTAGACAAGTTTATATAGGACAAAATCGATGTCATGGAATCGTTAATAAAATATCGATTATTTGGGATAACCTTCATCATTATTCATTATGTTTTAATAAGATTATTTTTGTGCTGAATTTCTGTTTATATTTTTTTTATGTGTATCTAGAGTGTATAAACACATTAATTTAATGATATTAATTTCATACCTCATTTACAAGATATTTTTAACAGACTATCCTTTAAAAATATTCTTTTAAAAAATCAATTTTAAGAAATTCTATTGAAATCCTTTCATGAAATTATTAATATTTTTTGAATATGTTCATGTTATTTTGGAATTTTTTATCATGATTGTTTTAACCTTTATTTCCCCCTAATTCAATAGGTGTGTGTATGTTGGAAGTCATCTATATAGTTACATCAATTGTAACAATTACGGTCACGCATTCAGGTAGTCGTGAGGGTTAAATTGTACGGTAGTTGTGAGGGCTACAAATAATAAATAATCCATGAGGGATGTAGTATAATCTATTAATTACCAATATACCATTATGGTTTTATATATGTTCTTTAATGTTTTATTGAAATTTAATTTTTCAAAAAATAGAAGATTATATGGGTGTGAAGTATGTCTTTGTGAAAATGATTTAATATGTTTTTAAGAAATTATAGACTAATGTTTTCATTTAATCTTTTTATTTCCATTACTGGGATTTTTATGATCATTCCATGTTTGTAAAGGTAATTCATAGGATATAAGGATGTCTTTGATAGAGAAGGATGTAAATATTTGTCAAATAAATCATATTGTTGTTTGGTTTAAATTTTTTATGATTTTGAAGAAATGGATTTTGATTTATTTATACCCATGTAATACTTGGGGAGGATTATATATATACGTTATTCCATATAATTCTAAAAAACTATACTAAAAATATCTTTTGGAATTAAAATAGGTGAAATTCAGTTGATATAAAAAGATTATGTAATGTTTAAGGGTGGTTCCTTATAGTGATAATCAATCATAAATAAATCTCACTAAAAATATAGTTCATAATTATCTTTCAAAGAATAATTATATCACATATCACCTAATCATATGGAATATGCATGATAATTCTATAAATTTGTATTATATTCATAAAATAAGGAATATTTAAAGTAAAAATAATAATTCTTTTTTGAAGGAAACGTTTCATAATATGAGTTTGAACATGGAAATACAACTAACCTCTCACATTGTCTATTGTTTTTGTTTCCCCCCCTCTCATGTTGAATTTTTATATTATTGTAAATGGGTGAGGAAATGTTGAAAAAAAATCTATCTACTAGTATTCATTAAACTTGTATGTATTTCATGTATTAAATGGTATTTTTTAAAAGGGATAATATTTTATTCTACTAACTCATTATCAAACGAAACATTTCATTAGTTGAAGTTGAACATGGGCATGCAACTTACCTCTAACAATGACTGTGTTATGAAATTTATTCACTCTCTTTTCTTTACAAGTTATATCTTTTTAACGTGTGATTAATTTCTTTAACATATATTTATCCATTGGTATGTGTGTTACCTTTTAGAGAGATCATACATTAAAGAATAGTGTATAAATGTGTAATGTTGTGATTTCATCATTTATGTGTATGAAAAGTTATAAAATTTATTTAATTGATATACCAAAAGTTTCTCTCACATGTTAATTATTTATATAATATTGATGTCTCATAAATAATTTTAAAAAGTATCTTATGCTATTAATTATGGGTGAAATTATATTACTATTTAATTATTATTTACTCCTATACAACTTTTACTCAGGTTCGGTTAGAATTATTGCATAAATCTTCAATAACATGATTTACAATTTTTCAATGATCATTGTTAATTAGTTGAAAAAATATTCAATAGGGCTATTTTAGAAACCATGATGGTGGGAATGGGTTGAGGATGATAAACATGAAAAGCTTGATTATTAAAATGTTATGTAAGAATTATTTCATAAGAAAATATCAATGGTGTTATCTTCTGGATATCAATGATTAATGAAATTATATTTTAATGGACATATATCATCATTTTTATGATAATTCTAAAAAAATTTATTTCCTTGGAAATAATATTTGATGAAGAGAGACTATTAATCATAAATGGTTGGAAGGTTTTCCAGACCATGTTTATTTGATAAGAAAAGATTAATTAGATCTTTTTTTGATGAATATTAAAATAATGATTCTTTTTTTAATTTAATTTTTTCCAAACATCATATTTTAAATAGATACCATGATCAATTCATTTAGTATAAAGGGTGAATTAATTTTTAGGTGTCAAAATAATATATTATGAAGTTCTATATAATTAAACATACAAATAATTGAAAATGATAGATTAATAAGAAGAAATTTTTGTTTAGCTATGAATGTGTCGTTATTATTTATATATATGAATAAATTTAATGCTTATTGTATTTTTTTGAAATTAGGAAATTATTATTGATAAAATAAAATTTTATATGATAATCGATTATGTAAAATATAATTTTTTAATAAAAGGATGACTATATTTGATTTTGATGATATTTTTATAAGGTTGATGCTTAAATATTGTAATGGATATCTGTGAAGGTATGTGGATATTTCTATGTCACTAAATTGAAAATGAAGATGATAAAGAATGAGAATAAATGATGGACACATAAGATAAATTCAAATTGTGAAAATGTTGTTTGATGATGTCTAATCAAATAGAATCAATCAAACAAAATAAATTATCAGATAGAAGAATCATGGAAAAAGAAATCAGATAGACAATTTCTTGATGAGAAAAATGAAAAATGACCAATTCAATTATAAACATATGAAAAAATAACATGTGTATGTTTATATTTTACATTTAATGGATATTGGATTGATAATTTATAAGATATATAGAGATTTTTATTTCATGTAATTATCTTGAGGATTATTTGGGATAAAGATACAAAATATTTATATAATGCACATATAAGAAACATTATAGAAGTATATCAATCGGTGAATGAATTATTAAAAGTTTATTTATCAAGAAAACATTATATAGTGTATTATTTATTTTTTTCATTGTCTATTACCATGGATTTGTAATGATATTTCATTTCAATGATATGGAGATTATCATTAAATATCCAAATATAATGGAAGTATAATTATTGTTTCTCAATATGTACGAATGATTTTTATTAGAGTAGAAGTTTTTGTAATTTAACATGAATTTTAGTTACTCAATAAAAAATTTGAGATGTTTTTTATCAAATTTTTATAAGTGAGAGATTTTAATTTTTGGTTTTGATTAAACATGAATGTAAATTTAATATCCTCACTTTTATTCTTCTTATAAACCATCCATTATGATGAAATTACAAATATAGAGTGGTTAATTTTCATATGTGAAAGAGATAAATATCTAAAGTATAGTTTTTAAATAGGTATTATCGTTGAACTTCAATGAACCAATGTTATAGAGGGATGATTCGATCAAGGAATTTAATTGTTGGAGAATAAGAAGAAAAAAATATTTTTTTTGAATGAAAGTGTTGTAATGTGAGAAAATATAAAATAACATCAGATAATTTGTTATATTTGGTTGGAATCCAATTTAAAACATAAGGCACGTGAAGAACATTTTATAAGGGATATTTGAAAATAAGAATAATAATGATGTTGATAGATTTTTTTACTATATTATTAAAATAATATTCAAACCAACTATATGGTGAGAAGGATAATAATAATTAGGTTCATTAATTGAATTATTTAATGAGTATAACAAAAAAGTGACAATATATTAAACCTCTTGGTGATTTTTTGTAATTACGTGGATAATTGTTTTTATATAAGTATATTTTTTGGAAACACATGTAATGTAGTTTTGATAATAGTTCAATGAATTTTAAGAATACCCATATATAGTTATAAATCTATATAAAACATTATTTTCTAGTTGATTGTGTGGAATTGGATTATTTCTAAACAATGAAATGATGTTGATACTCTTATTAAATAATGAAACATGTAAATAGAGAGTTATTTTTATTGTGATTGGGTGCATGTTTTCATCAATGTAAAATCACATAAATAAGTGGAAAATGATTATTCTTATGAATTTTTTTTTGTAGAATATAATGATAGATAATTTAGTTCCTCCACCATTAAGTTATCACACATATCCTTTATGGGCCATAAAATTTGAAACTCATAATTTATCCTCTACAAATACAATAACTTATAACGATGTGTATCCCCTACGCTAATACTAAAAGTGATTCCCCACAGAAATAAAGATATAAATTAACAATAATTAATGAAAATATTTGATTATAATATATTTTTGTTGTCTTTTAAGATTTGAGTTATTGAGAATTTGGATAAAACACTATGTAATAAAAATATTGTATATTTGATTTGATGGAATTTTAATTTTGATTTAATGATATTCTTAAAAAATAAAATGTATTCAAAATATCAAACATATTTTATATATAAGTTAAATTTCATGAAAAAATCATATCTATTACATTTATTCACAACGTAACAAAATGGAAGAATAAGAAATGTGTTATCTCAATCCCACGTTAACGATAAAAAATATATAAGAAAAAATGATCACAATGTATCAAAATAAGAAAAAATTGGTCTAATAAATGGACATAAGGAAATTATATCAAAAAAATAAAATATTATATATCACCAATTATATATTAATATAACATTAAATTACATAATATCATATAAAATAATCATAAATGGTGAATTAAACATTGTTTAAAATGAAAAAAATCATAAAATATTTAAATAAAAAAGAAAAAAAATTATATATGGGACAACAAATATCATTATAACACATTGTTTGAAATCTTATTATGATAAATCCAATGTTGGAAAACATTTTATTTCAATAATAAAAATTTATAGAGAACTCATAATGGAATCCCCTATGTATGTTACAAGATATGACAATAAAACAATGATTTTGGGGGTAATATTGGAACATATCCTAAATCATCTTTAATTATTCATTCCATAATAATGAAAATAAATAACATGTTGCATATTTATATAAAATGGTTTTCATGTCCATTTCAAATAAATGTATATATGTAAAACATTCATACATTCATCAATATTTGTGGCATGATTTTCTGAAGTAAAATAAATGAGTATAAAAACATATTATGTTCCATTATTTGATAATACAGCTATATCAATATAATAGATCATATAATATTATCATCATATAGTAAATTTTTATTGGGTTAAGTTAATACATTTCTTAAAAAATTGACTTACATGTATATAGGTGATCACCAATCAATCAATGGAATCAAAAATATGGTATTCACTATTGAAAGGAATTTGAATAAAAAATAGTTATACACACTGATAATTATAATAATTGATAAAATAAGTGATGAATAATTTGTCATATAATTATTTAATGGTTTAAATTTGTTGAGACATAGGTAATTAATTTAATATGGGGTGTGATTGTTTAAATAATTTTAATACAATACATTGAAAAAACTCGATGAAAACATCCCATTGAAATAAAAACCATTTTAAATAACACTCATATAACAATGATAAATTTATTAAATTTATAAATCTATGAAACTCTGGATCTAATTCTCAAAAAGTGGGGAAAATTATTCTTGTCAAAATTAAAAAATCATATTTTTATTTTCATTATTTTAAAAAGAACACATAATAAAAATAGTGAAAATATTTTTTAGAAATATAATTTTAAATTAAATTTTAAAGAAATAAAAGGAGAAATTTTAATATTATACATTAAACGAAATATATAGTAATGGAATATTGAAAATGCTAAAAAATTTATATAGAAAAATGTTTTAATTGAAGATAACAAAAACATCAATGATATTTAAAACATTTTAATACTTTGAAACATCTTTATCTAAAAATGACATATGGGATAGGGTCATAAAATTTCCATTTTAAAATGTTAATGAAATTTAAGAGGATAAAATGTTTTAATTTATATTTGAGTTCTTGAAATGAGAGGAAAACATGGAAAGGTTGGAAAATACTGACACAGATGAGAATGATTTTTCGTAATGAATATGATGATACTTAAAAAAATATATGTTTTATTTCATAATGTTGTTCATTAATGTATTTTATTATTATAAATCATTGATATTATATTAATGAAATATAGAAATTACTATTGAAAAAAGTAAATGGAATGATAATAAATTGGATTATATGATAATGAATATGTAGAGAACTTATTACTCATGGAGATTCAATTTGAGTATGGAAATATGTAATGGCTTGGGTAATATTTAAATTGAAACAATGTGAATGATTGAGAGGATTATATTAAAAATAAAATAATGAGACACATATATAATTCATGAAGTTATATAAAAAATAGAGTGTATATACACTATTTAAAAAATCATTGTATAACATGATAAGTGTCTGATGAAATATGACTAGAGACCAAGAAACACTTTCAAGTAATATAATATAAT
This sequence comes from Viscum album, assembly GCA_963277665.1. Taxonomy (NCBI): domain Eukaryota; kingdom Viridiplantae; phylum Streptophyta; class Magnoliopsida; order Santalales; family Viscaceae; genus Viscum; species Viscum album. The sequence goes on from OY728136.1 coordinate 965,759,224, forward strand.
AAGTCTGAATAATTTTATACTAATATAATGGTGAATAATTATTGAAAACTATAAAATAAGTGTAATAAATTCAACAGGTAGAATAAATATATCATAAAATAAAATATTTCAGTAAGAATTAATGTAAATTAAATTAAGAAAATTAAGTTATAACCAATGGTTATAACATATAATTTTATTATATTAAGAAAATTAGCTGAATATGGTTTAATAGAACAATTAATATCATGAAATATACTAGATTCAAACTAAAATAATAAAATTGGAATCAAGTACAATATTCTAGTGAAAATGAAGAGTATAATATTAAAGGTGTATCAAGGGGTAAATATTAATAAATATAACATTAATGTGGTCTAGATTCTTTCGAGAGAAGATCCTAAAATCCTAAAAAATTTAATATGAATAGAAATATTATTTTGATACTTATTCATACACATTTAATTTAATATTTTCAATTTATTATTTTTTAATATTTATTATTTATATAATATTTATATAAGATTTTTGGAAAAAAATTCATATTAGCTTATTTTGATAATTTCAGCAACCAAAGAGGAAATTTTAATAAAATATTATGTTCGAAAAATACATATCCAAAAACCTAAATGAATAATTAGATTCTTATTATATTATAATAATATTACTATTTTTGTTCTCATAGTCATCCATTATGTAACGCCCCAACCCCAGTTAACCAGATTTGGTTCATTATTACATAACACTTACATGATCACAAAAGATCATGTCTTGAAAGACTGATTAGTTTAGTAGCCTTGTAATCACTAGATACATTAATAATGTTTACATTACATCATAATGTGATAAACTACAATAACAAATTGTCTCCATAAAACACAGTCATATCCCATCATACTATCCCTACAGGTCATTCATAAAATACTTCTTCACATCCTTGGAAAAATAAAACATAGAAAAGGGTGAGCTCAAATTCACATTAAGGATAACAATATAGTGGAAACTTTCATAAATAAGAATAAACATTTAAGGAAATGTATAACTAAAAAAAAATCCTTTTAAACTTGTACTTCAACATAATATGGAAAAAATAAAATGAAATAATTCCATTTACTTATTCACATGGATATTCTACTAATTGAATAATCACATGCAATATCAATAACCACTTTCATAATGATGGAATGCATAATGCCAGACTATCATAACCACATAGTCAAGGCCTTGTACCAAGACTACAAATAACATTTTTTCAAGGCCTTGTGCCAAGAAACTAGTTTGTCTCATGAGACCTACCGATACATCGAGGAGCTATAGTAGGCTCCACCCGTCACATATTATTTCCAATGCATTTCTCATATGAACAGGTTTTAACATAACATAAACATTCATATTAAAACTAACATACTAAATGTCAATACATTGTCCATAAATAATAAATGGTATAAAATTTAAAAATAAACAGTCAAACATATCACAAAACCTTCAATACAATATGGAATTTTGATATCATAATAAATATACTTCAAATAATATTAAAATCCATCAATAGATGTTGACATATATGAAATCAAAAATATTTGAGAGAAATATCTCTTTTTTGAAATCATTTAAAAGTCACATAATTATAAAAGAAAACATTTACTTTGAAAATATTATTATAAGCTTGTAAGAGAAGATTCGACGATTTTATAATGGCGGAAAATAGCCGCACCCACCGTAGAAGATAAAAAAGACATTCTTACCTTAATTTTGTCGAAAAGGTTAAAAAGGACCTTGTTTCAAAAATGATGCAAATAATCCTTTATAAAAATCTTATAAAAAGTAAAACAAGGGTATACATGACATTAATCCATATTATGTAAAATAGTGAGAATTTTTTGAACTACATTTTTATGAAATATGGATGTGGATGATAAAGAGGTCCTAGTAGATAATTATGTATAAACAACCTCGGATATTGATGAGATTGTAAAATAAACCATTACCTTGTACTTTTCCTTGGTTGAGGGTAGGTTAACCACATGTATAATGGTGAAATAATTTTTATTAAATTATACAAGACTCATATACATTAATATGATATCATATATGATCTTTTAACATTTCTTTGTTAATAATATCTTCGTATTATCGTTGTTTCGGGTGTTAACTTACTCATTTTATTTTATATGTTTTGCTATGTTAGACATGTTTTTTATGGATACGTTGTAACTTATTCATATACATAATGATATCAAGTCCTTAAACAATATTTTTAATCATCAAATGAAAATTATACTTGAATGGATACGAATGGGAATGAATCTCATCGCGATCATGGAGACGGTAGTTTGTACGTACACACGAGCGACAATATCAGTCTTATGATATTAAAATAATATTTAATTGAATGGTATATCATATATAAAGAATAAATGTCATGTTATATTTATTATTTAAATTAATTAGACATCATTATTATACCCATCCAAATAATAATGTATTGAATAAAAATTACACAACGACGTGGAGACGGCAGACCTTACTTACGCACGTATGGTGATGTGTCATTCAAAGGATGGATAGAATACTGAATATAGTTGTACCATATTTATAATAACATAAAAATATATAAAATATACTGAAGTTATTATTTTATAATGGAAATAAGAAGTAAAGAAGAAGTTGAAGAATATAGGAACATGAAAGAGGGTGGTGAAAACATTACCTCTTCTTCGGGTTATTCCTTTTGATTTGATCAAAAGGGCTCCTTAGGTTGGCATTCTGATCAAACTAAGGACCCTAGGTTGAAGGGAGTATATTTGAAAGAATATTGGGATAGGGTTTGGCTGATAAAAATGGCTTTGAAGGTGTGAATTAGTGAGAAGGGGGAGTTCCCTTTTATAAGAGGGTGAGGGGCACCTTAGGAAAAACACAAAATATTATTTTATAATAAATTTATATTAGATTTATAATGGCTCAAATGTGACTAATTTCAAGGATAATGTGGGTATGGGTCAAAATCCTTTCAACCAATAGATATTATATAGGTTTGTGTCACTAAATTTACCATATCATTTATATTTAACTCTTAATTAAATAGTTTGACATTTACCAGGTCACTTTGTATTTTTATATTATATTGTTATTAAACCAACTATATACATTCAAGAGACCCCCAAAGTGGTCCATTAATGATACACCTATCATTATATAAGTCTTTAGGCCTATCCATATATTTTTATCAATATAATATGAATAAATAATATAATATTTGTTTTAAAAACTATTTATGTCAATTTTGACACTATTGGGTATTTTGTTTTTGATAAATTCATGACAACATTATTACTCGATCCAAATTCCTATAACCAGTCCTAATATGTCATATTAACCTAGAAAATTATTTTAATTCATAAAAAAGTTCAAATTACATTTTTTTATATTTTTAATATTAATTATTATAATATTTTATTATTTAGGTAATTATTGCATCACCATTGGGTCATAAATAAATTAAATTATTTAATGTCTAAAAATTATAAATAAAATATAATTATGTAGGAAATGTTTTTATATTTCTAATGAATATTTATAATTGAATTTATCTTATGTATTAACATATATTAAAAATGATTTATTTATTTAACTTTGGTTTTATCTCTTTTAACTCTTCTTTGAATTAAATAATAATAAATGTCCTAATCTAATCTAGGTTGACCTAAATGATAATATTTTATTCCTAAGGTTTTTTATGGTGTATATACACATGTCCAATACAATTAGGACTTGTTTTAGGTTAATAATAATATCATTTTCACCCTTAAATGCCCTATTTACATTTAACCGTGGTAAATGAAAGTAAAAAATACTATTCACCAAAAATTATTTTTATCTTATTGAACCACATTTTACACCTTGATATTAACTATGTCTCTTTGATTTTATAAATTCCACTCACATAAGCAGTGTAATTATGTTTTATGTGAATTTGAAAATTCTCTTATGAGGTGGGTAAAAGACGGTGAAAAGTTCAATAAAATATTTCAATATCTAAAATTATTCAAAACTAACTCCAAAGAGTAATATTGAACTCATATAGGTATTATGTATCTATTTTGACCATAATTGAAATTAAAATAAAATAAATAATTATTTAAAAAAAATTCCATTTTAAACTATAACTCAGTGTTTTTCAATATTCATCAAGAATTGAAAGTTTTTAGAAAAATAACAAAAATTCACCCTATGCTAATTTCGATATTCCGAATCCAAAAATGAACTACATTTTAAAAGATAAAATTTATAAAATATCAAAAATTGGGTATTACTATTTATAACAGCTAGTTTGATTGGTTGTGGTGTGTGTCAAAACTCGAAGTTGCGTACAACACACGCTACTGTATTATTCGAAGGAAAGCGTATCGTGGATGCTTGGGGTGTCACAGTCTCCCCTCTTTCAAATAATTTCGTCCTCAATATTTCTAGAATATTAATGCATAAAAAGACTCGGGTGGTTCTTTATCATAAGTTCCTTGGGTTCCCACGTTGCCTCTTCCATTTTATGGTTTTTCCATCGAACTTTTACCAGACGAGTCGTCTGGTTTCTCAGCACTTGTTCTATCGTATCAAGAATCCTGACAGGCTCTTCGCAATAGGATAGATCGAGTCCCAGTTATAATTCCTCCTAGGTGAGTACATGTGTTGGGTCAGGCATGTATTTACTGAATAGTGATACGTGGAACACATCATGACCTTTAGAAAGATTTGGCGGCATTGCCAAATAGTAAGCTACATCCCCAATTCATTCTAGAATTTTAAAAGGTCTTATTTACCTGGGACTCAATTTACCATTCTTAACGAAACGTATAAGTCCCTTCCATGGAGATACCTTCAAGAAAACATGATCTCCAACCTAAAATTCCAATTCCTTCCTTCGGTTATCGCCATAACTATTCTGCCTACTATGAGATGCTTTGATGTGGTTTGGATTAACTTCACTTTTTCCATATTTTCCTCCATCAGTTCTGGGCCTACAAGTTTTCATTAACCAACATCATCCCAAAAATTTGGTGTGCGACATCTCTTTCCGTATAACACTTCATATGGTGCCATCCGAAAACTAGAATGGAAGCTGTTGTTATAGGAAAATTCTACTAGAGGGAAATATTGATCCCACAAACCCTAAAAGTCAGGTGAGCAGGATATCAACATGTCTTCTAAGGTTGGAATAGTATGTTCTGTTTGTCCATCTGTTTGAGTGTGGTAGGCAGTTCTCAAACAAATTTCAGAATCCAAGGCCTTCTGAAGACTCTTCCAAAATATTGAAGTAAAATGGGTATCATTATCAGAAACAATCGATAGGGGTACTCCATGAAGTCTCACAACATCATTAATATATATCCTTTCTAGATGTTCAAGTGGTAAATCTTCCCTTATAACAAGAAAATTTGCTGACTTGGTAAGACGATCAACAATGACCCATATTGCATCTTTCCTTCTAGGAGTCTTTGGTAGTCCCCTGAAAAAGTCCATCGTGATATTATCCCATTTAAACTCAGGTATGAGAAGAGGTTGCATGACACCCGCAGGCTGTTGACTTCCAGCTATCACTTGTTAGAAACCCATACATCTTGACACAAAATCAGCAATCTCCCTCTTCTTGTTGTCCAACCAAAAATGTTCCTTCGAATCTATATACATCTTGGTGCTCCCAAAGGTGTATAGTGAAATTGGAACTATGAGAATCATCCAACAATTCTATTTTTATATCAGGCATATTGGGAACAGAAAGTCTCTTCTGGAATTTCAAAATTCCATCTTCATACACAAAGTCACTCAATCTCCCATCATATACAGCTTTAATCGTCTTTTTAAATTCTTTAGTATCGTCTTGAGAACTCTTTATCCTTTCTAGTAAAGATGGTTTGGAAACCATTGGAAAAAGTATTGATGTTTCACCTTACATGGTGATTCCCATTTCCATATTTACTAGATCCATGAAAATAGGATCCATCTCAACTCTCATCTTGTTCAAAACTCCATGATATTTTCTACTCAAAGCATTTTCCACCTGATTTTCCTTCCCCGGGTGGTAGTGTATCGTGCAATCATAATCCATGAGTAGTTCAAGCCATATCCATTGCCTCATGTTGAGTTATTTCTGTTACAAAATATACTTCAAACTCCTGTGATCAGTATAAATATCACATTTTTCACCATAGATATAATGTCTCCATATCATCAAAGCAACTATTATAGAAGCTATCTCAAGATCCTGAGTAGGATAGATTTTCTCATGAATTTTCAGCTATCATGATGCATATAAATAACCCTATCATTCTACATAAGGACACAACCAATTACTTTTTTCGATGCATCACTGTAAATAACAACCCCATCATTCCCCGATGCGGAGTAAAAATAGGATCATTGACTAATATTCTCTTCAGTTCTTCGAAACATTCTTGACACTCTTTTTTCCAAACAAATTTATCACCTTTACCTGTGAGCTTTGTTAATGGGTTATTCAACCGGGAAATATTCTGGAGGAAACATCGATAATAACCTACTAAACCAATAAAATTGTGTACCTTGGTTACACTCGTTGGTGCTTGCCATTCTTGGATTGCTCTTGTAATAGAATTATCAATTGAGATTCCATATTTAGAGACAATATATCCAAGAAAAGAAATCTCCTGATGCCAGAATTCACACTTTGCTAAACTTCCCATATAATTCATGTCTCCTCAGAGTCTTTAAGATAATGCCCAAGTGATTTTCATGATCTTCGTAGCTTTTGGAATATACCAAGATAACATCATTAAATGACACCACAAATTCATTGAGATATTCCTTGAAAACACTATTCATTAGATCCAAGAATATAGTGGGTGCATTTGTCAATACAAAAGGAATTACTGTAAACTCGTAATGCCCATACCTAGTTCGAAATGCTATCTTCGGAATGTCTTCCTTCTTCACACACAACTGATGGTATCCAGATCGAAGGTCAATCATTGAAAAGTACTGAGATCCATGCAGTTGGTCAAATTAATCATCAATGTGAGGTATGAGATACTTTTTCTTTATTGTTATATCATTTATCTCACTGTAGTCGACACATAACCTCATAGATCCATCTTTCATCGTAACAAAAAGCACAGGGGTGCCCCATATAGAAACACTAGGGTGAATAAATCTCTTATTACTCAATTCCTCTAATTTATTCTTTAGTTCCACTAATTCCACAGTGGCCATTCTATAATGGGTCTTCGATATGGGCCTTTATCCAGGAATTAAATCAATGGAAAACTCAATTTCTCATTCTGGAGGATGTCAAGGTAAATCATCCGGAAACACATCAACATTTTCACTCACAATAGGTACATCCCCTATTTGAACATTCCTTTCCTCACCCACAGTCATTTCATTATCTTCCTCCTCAATAATTGAATTTAGTTGAGCTACTGGGGGTGGATCTAGATAAGAATTAAGTGGTGACGATTCTTCTCTAAAGATAAGTTGTTCTTTATCATCATCATCAAAAATCATAACCTCCTTCTTCTTACAATAAATTATCACATCATGGTATGAATGACAATCCATACCAAGGATTATATCAAATTCAGTAATGGGTATGACGATGAGATCATCTTTTAAAGAACATTTATATGACCTAATGGGAATGGATCCATATAACTTTTTAGCAATGATACTTCCCTTATGAGTTTTAACTGAATACTCCCTTGGTAGATAAAATTGGAAATATCTAATTTTCTTAGAAAACTGGGAAGATATGAAACAATAGGATGATCCAGAATCGAATAATGCATTTTCTAAACTCGAGGAAACCATTAAATTACCTGCCACCATGTCTTTTGGAGCTTCTACCTCAATAGTAGTGATAGCATAATCTTGGTCTTGATCCCTTGTCCATTTCTGAGGCACGTTCCCCTGCCACTTAGGAAATTCATTTGTATAATGTCCCATCTCCCTACAATTTCAGCATTGAACATTGGAAGTTTCATTCTTCCCTTTTCAATCACGATCTTGGGGGCTTTTTTCACCACACTTGTAACAGACACCCATTCCCTTAAAGTAAGTACCGGTTTGTTTCATCCCACATTTACTGCAGGATTGATCTTCATCTTTTCCATTCTTCCCCTTATTTCCATTCCGAGATTGATCAGCAGATCTCTTCTTCTTGTGCTTTTCTTTAAAGTCATAAGACATAGAGAATTCCTTTTCCGTCTTAATAGCACACGAGACAATATCATCATATAACAAGAAAGATTTTGAGAATAATGCTCGATATAGAAACGGTTTTAACCCATCAATGAAATGATAAATCTTACTCCTTGGGTTATGTATATAATCAACTACATGCCACGCTAACCTAGTAAAAATAGCCTCATACATTGTGACATTCTCATCCTCCTTTTATCTCAGACTTAGAAATTTCTTTTCTATATCTGCTTGATGGTCACGAGGAAAGTATTCTTATAATAAAATCTCTTTGAACTCTCTTAATTCCATATTTTATACATCATCATCTTCCTTTGTGTTTTGAATCAATGACCACCATTGATTAGCATATCTAGTGAGGCAGTAAACTGCCATGATAACATTTTCCCTTTCACTACTCCCTAGGGCATTGAATATTTTTTCTATGGAATTTATCCATTGCTCAGATACTACTTGATTTGTACTCCCTTTGAATATTTTTGGTTGTTTCCTCATGAAGCAATCTAACATTGATCCTCCATGCTGCGGATCAGGGTACTCCATATGGGTTAGGTTATTATTCATAACCTGAGTGAGTTTTCCCAGAATGGTGATTAGTTGATCAGCAATAGTTACATCACAAGCTCCAATATAATTATCTTGACCAGGAGGGAAATCCCTACATGGAGTGCGTGCATTGATATGGTTTCCATTTCATCAACTAGGTGCCATTTCATAACAATGGCATACACTAGATTAGTTTATGAATCGCAATACATAAATCCAAAACATGTAAAACAATTAACATAAATTGAATTTATTATGGATATAATCCATAATCATAAAAAAAATCTTTGAGGAATTATATACTCATAAACCATTCATAATTGTATGTAAAGAAAATGAGAATTATCCTAAGCATATCCCTCGGGAGTGTCGTAACCAAGAGTGTAGCAAGGCCCGTTGTCATGCACCAGTTCCCGTTAGAGTCTAGCTCAAATAGGTGTTTTCGAGCTTTACCCCTAGGTACATTTGTTCCAGAGTTGCCTCTAGCTGCTCATATCCAGACATCGATTTATTTCTTGGAAAACTCAAAAAATATCTATAATACCAAAATTATAAGAAGATCTTCTACACTAATCTTTAATGTCCATATTAGGTCTACGTACTCTAATCCGATCTTATCTAAATCTAGCTTCCAAGGTTTGTACTACACTTCCTCTGATGCCAACTGTAACTCCCCGACCCAAATTACCCAATGTTGGTGCATTATTACATAACATTGGCATGATCACAAAAGATCAAGTCTCAAAATACAGATTAGTTTAGTAGCCTTGGAATCACTAGATACATTCATGAAGTTTACATTACATAATAAAGTGAAAAACTACAATAACATATTGTCTCTATAAACCACACTCATATCCCCTCATATTATCCCTATAGGTCATTCATAAAATACTTCTTAACATCATGGGAAAAACAAAACATTGAAAGGGGTGAGCTCAAATGCCCAGTAAGGATAACAATATAGTGGAAACTTTCATAAATAAGAATAAACATTTAAGGAAATGTATAACTAAAAAAATACTTCTAAACTTGAAATTCATAATAATATGGAAAAAATAAAATGAAATAATTCCATTTACTTATTCACATGGATATTATACTAATCGAATAATCACATGCAATATCAATAACCACTTTCATAATGATGGAATGCATAATGCCATACTATCATAACCAAATAGTCAAGGCCTTGTGCCAAGAATACAAATAATATTTTGTCAAGGCCTTGTTCCAAGACAATAGTTTGTCTCATGAGACCTACCGATCCGTCACGGAGCTATAACGGGATCCACCTGTCACTTACTAATTCCAATGAATTTCTCATATAAAAAGGTTTAAATAGAATATAAACATTCGTATTAAAAATAACATACTAAATGTCAATACATTCTCCATAAACAATGAATGGTATAAAATTAACACACACATAGTCAATCATATCACAAAACCTTTAATACAATATGGAAGTTTTGTATAATAATAAATAAACTTCAAATAAGCTTAAAATCCATCAAAGGATGTTGACATAGATGAAATCAAAACTATTTGGGAGAAATATCTTTTTTTAAATCATTTAAAAGTTATATAATTATAAAAGAAAAATTTTACATTGAATATATTCTTATAAGCCTGTAAGGGAAGCTTCTGTGATTTTATAATGGCGGAAAATAGCCGCACCCGCCGTATAAGTTAAAAAGACATTCTTACATTATTATTTTTTGAAATGGATAAAAAGGACCTTGTTTGTAAAACGATGAAAATATTCCTTCATAAACATCTAATAAAAATTCAAACAAGGGTATAAATGAATTTAACCCATATAATGAAAAATATTAATAATGTTTTGAAATACATTTTTAAGAAACACGGATGTGAATGATAAAGAGGTCCCAGTACATAATTATGTATGAACAAACTCGGATAATAAAGAGATTGTGAAATAAACCCTTACCTTGTACTTTTACTTGGTTGATGGTAGTTTAAACACCTATATAATAGTGAAATAATTTTTATTAAATTATACAAGAATCATATATATTAATATGTTATCATATATGATCTTTTAACTTTTCTTTTTTAATAATATCTTAGTATTATCGTCGTTTCAGGTGTTAACTTACTCATTTTCTATTATAGGTTTTGTTACGTTAGTCATGTTTGTTATGGATAGGTTGTAACTTATTCAAATACAGAATGATATCAAGTTCTTAAACATTATTTATAATCATCAATTGACAATTATACATGAATGGATACATGGGGAATTAATCTCATCACGTTGTGGAGACGGTAGTCCATACGTACACACGAGCGACAATATCATTATTTTGATATTAAAATAATATATAATTGGATAGTATATAATATATACAAAATCATTATCATGTTATATTTTTTATTTACATGAATTACATATCATTATTATACCCATCCAAATAATAATGTATTGAAAAACAATTACACCACGACGTGGAGACGGTAGGTCGTACATACGCAAGTATGGTGATATGTCATTCAAAGGATGGATAGAATATTGAATATGGTTTTAACATATTTATAATAACATCACAATATATAAAAGATACTTGAGTTATTATTTTATAATGGAAATAACAAAGAATGATGATGTTGAATAAGAAAGGAACTTGAAAGATGGTGGTGAAAACATTACATCTTCTTCGTGTTCTTCCTTTTGATTTGATCAAAAGGGCTCTATAGGTTGGAATTGTGATCAAAATAAGGCCTCAAGGTTGAAGGGATGATATTTGAGAGAATATTTGGGTAGGTTTTGGATGAGCCAAATGGATTTGAAGGTGTGAATTAGTGAGAACGGTGATTGCCCTTTTATAAGAGGGGTGAGGGGCACCTTAAGAAAAACATAAAATATTATTTTATAATAAATTCATATTCGGTTTATAATGTCTACAAAGTGACTTATTTCGAGGATAAGGTGGGTATGGGTCTCAATCCTTTCAACCAAAAGATTTTTGACTGGTTTGGGTCACTAAATTTACTTAATCATTTATATTTAACTCTTAGTTTAATAGGTTGACATTAACCATGTCACTTTGTATTTTTATATAATATGGTTTATAAACATACTATATACATACTAGCGACCCCCAAGTGGTCCATTAATAATACATCTATCATTATATAAGTACTTTGTCCGATCCTTAGATTTTTAAAAATAGAATATGAATTAATAATATAATATTTATTTTAAAAAATCTTTTATGTCAATTTTGACACTATTGGGTATTTTGTTTTTTATAATATCATAACAGCATTATTACATCGAACCGAATTCATATAACAAGTACTAATATGTCATATTAACCTATAAAATTATATGAATTCATAAAAAGTTTCAAATTACATTTATTTAGATATTTATAATATGAATTATTTTAATATTTCAATAATTAGGTACTTACTCCATCACCATTGTGTCATAAATAAATTTAATTTTATAATGTCTAAAAATTATAAAAAAATTATTATTATGTAGAAAATATTTTTATCTTTCTAAAGAATTTTAATAATAGAATTTATCTTATTTATAACCTTATATTTAATTTTTTGTAGTTTTTTAACATTGATTTTATCACTTTTAACTCTTCAATGAAATAAATAATAATAAATGTCCTAATCTTATCCAAGTGGACAAAAATGATAATATTTTATTCCTAAATTTGTTTATGGTCGAGATAAATTTGTCCAATAGAATTAGGAAATGTGTTAGTGTAATAATAATATCAAATTTACCCTTAAATACCCTATTTAAATTTAACCATGGTAAATAAAAGTAAAAAGTTACTATTCACCTAAAAAATTATCTTATTGAACCACATTTTACTCGTTGATATTAACCGTCTCTCTTGGATTTTATAAATTCCACTCACATAAGTGGTAAAATTAGGTTTTACATGAATTTTCAAATTCTTCTAGTAGGTGGGTAAATAACGGTGAAAAGTTCAAATATATATATATATATAATTATTCTAAACTAAATCCAATGAATTACATTGAACATATATAGGTAATATGTATCTATATTGACCTAAATTAAATTCAAATAAAATAAATAATTATTTAAAAAAAAATTCGGTTTAAAACTATAACTTAGTGTTGTTCACTATTCATCCAAAATTGAAAGTTTTCACAAAAAATACCAAACATTCACCCTAATCTAATTTCGATATTTCAAATCCTAAAATGAAGTTCATTTTGAAAGATAAAATTTATAAAATATCAAAAAGTGTGTATTACTATTCATAACGGCATGTTTGATTGGTTGTGGTGTGTGTTAAAATTCGAAGTTGCGTACAACACAAGCAACTGTATTATTCAACAGGAAGCGTATCATGGAAGCATGGGGTGTTACACATTATATATTTTTATATAATTATTAAAGGATATGGTTAAAAAAACTCAAAATTTTACACACAATACATCAATGTGTGAGTATGGTGATGGAATCAATATTAGCACCATATTATAAGAATAATTTTAATTTATTGATTTTTAATTTCACGACTCCTATTTTATGTGTATTAAATAAATAATGAAAACATGGAAGAAAAAATTTACTTCACAGAGGGTGTTGTCCGCACAACACGAGATATATGTTATATTGTATCCAAATATACTCTAGATGGGATCAATTAGGGTTTTCATTATTATAATATTGAATATGTGTTATACATTTATTTTATTAATCACACTGCAATGGTTATGGTATAAGTGGAATGTATATATTAATGGAGAATTTATAATGAATAATTAATTTTCACTATAGGACATTGAACAATCCCTTCAAATTATCCTCAAAAATGGATTTCATTAGATGATATATAAAAACTAAATATTAATTTCATACCATTGAATTCGTGAAGATTACCATTGTATAAGGATCATATGAAATTTTTATTGGTATTCTTAACCTTGATAGATAGAAATTATTTCCCATTTATAACTGAATAATTTTTCCCCTCTGTGAACACCCATTTTTTAAATAATTTAGCAACAATATTCATAGAACAGTGGTTCAAAAAATGTAAAATAATTTATTTTTGGCTAATAAAAAGTTGATGAAGAATTCACCGTCAATTTTGCAACATGTTTTTACTATATTTCAATCTTTTTCATAATTTTTTTACATTATATATTTTTGATTTGTACCTTTCTAGATAGTTTTTAACATATTCATTTTATATTTTATTGAATACATATACAATAACCCTTATAAATTTTTTTCCCAAGTAAAAAAATTAGTTTTTCAAATAGCCTTGCTATGATTATTAATAATATAAAATTAACATAAATTTATATGACATATAATATATAGAAAAACTATTTTTTTGAAAAATAATGTTTATCCACTATTAAGTATTCATAATATTTATAAAATTTATTACTAGATAAAGTTTTTAAAAAAAATTATGTATTATTTTAAAAATTATATCAAATTCATGTTTGAAATTTAATTAATTTATTTTATCAGTTTAAAATTACACAATATTCATAAAACTATTCATTGAGAATAACTATTTAACCGTTATCATGGACATTAATAATAATATTTGTGATCATAAGTTTATGCCCAAAAAAATAGAACATATTGTATAATATAACCATTTAGTTATAAATTATGAAACCATTATATGGACTAATGTTATATAATTGAAGGAAATAATTATTAATATTAAAGAATAAAAAATGTTTTCAAATAAAAAATTACATATGATTCACAAACATTAATAATATATTTTATAAATTGAGAATAGTAATTTTATCTGATATTTTTTATTTTATAAAAATATATTTTTATAATAAAATAGTTTTAAATAATTTTAATCCATTAATCTTATAGTTTTAGGAAATTCAATTATTTTTCCTTATTTATAATAATATAAATTAATTTTTTCCTACAGAAAAATAATCATATTATAATATTAATTTGTTTAATCCAAAAATATTTTTTTATTCAAAATACAATTAAAAAAATTTTAATTCAATTTTCAATGAAAATATAATACACAATGTAAAATTTATTTACGAATAATATATCAATTTTGAGAATCAGTGTCCTTAATAATTTTTCCCATAAAATTTATAATTATTTAATGTTGAGATATTAAATTATAAATATCAATATTAGGAATCTTAATAAACATTTATCTATGTAGTTATAAATTTTATATTTTAAAATGTAATACATTTCATACACGTTTGTTATAAATGATTCCCATTTAAATTCTGAATTTCATATGAGTAAAAATATTTAATTATTTTAAGTGATTATGTTATCATCAACTAAAAATGTTCATATTATCCTTCTAATATTTTTATTTTCCAGTTCATTTTATTCAAGTGTTGTGATAGTCTGACATTCCATGTGATAGTTGTTATCAATCATAATAAAAATTAAAGGTTTCAACATCTTTTGTCACTGTATTGTGAACCAAGGTAGTTGACCAATTTAAACATATAAGAATTAATAATTAATAAATGTCATGATTGTTTTTGACTCTTTTACGTCGGGGCGCGCGCGCATGTCTGTCACGCATGGGAGGGCGCGCGGCTCGCAGCCCCGCATTCCCGCTTTCCAAAGGCGGGCGGCATCTGTTCCTTATTCAGGGATGTCTGCTCCTTGATCGAAACCGGGATTATGGGATGTTGGTTTTTCCTTCCATGGATTCCTCCTCGGAGCTCGTCACCTAATCCGGGTCTCCCTCATAGATTTAATACGGGTTCGTGAAGCTCATTCTCGGTGCAATATCTACAAGGACGCCAGTTAATAACACTGCTTCCGTCAAGACGCTCCAAGGGGTCTTGTCGGGGCAGCAACCTTCGGTGAGGAGAAAGGTCACGTTGGGATGTTGTTGGCACGTCTTGACGCTGGGGATCAACATGCCTATCTTCTAACCCTTATCACAGGGCTTCTCGAGGGCGCGGAAGCCCGAGGCATCCCACATCAAACGCGGGGAATGTGTACCGACTGAGGTTTTCCTCAGCTTCCCATGTTTAACACGGGGTATGTCATGAGTTTAACGTCTTGCGGAGATGGATCGGACTGATCGAAACACTAAGAGTTGATCAGATTGAAGGACCCCCCTAGGGGGGAACACCGATGTTGGGGCCAGCATGTGGGCGGCTTCCCGGATACTATAGAGTGGGGTGGAGTGGCATGATCTCACCGGGATGTGGCGGCCTGGGTAAGGATCAGGATGGATGATGGAGTGAGGCCTGGGGATTATTCCCTAAGACAGCCCAAGAGGGGGAATACAGTTTAACGTCATGCAGGACGAGGGCATACAGTTTAACGTCATGCGGGATGAGGAATTTGGGGCTTACGCTCTGAGGATGACCATGGTTGGTATGGGGCTTATGCTCTGAGGTGGCCTATGGTGGTTATGGGGGCGTACGCTCTGAGGTGACCCATGGTGAGTATGAGGCTTACGCTCTGAGGTAGCCCATGGTGGGCCATGGGGCTCACGCTCTGAGGCGGCCCATGGTGGGTATGGAACCGACGTGGAGAGGTCGGAACAACCGGGTGGTGGGCTTGAACCTCATGGAGGCTTCCTACGTAGCATGTGTTAGCATGGATCAAAGTCCACGTAGTTCGCTGGCATGGGGCTTACGCTCTAAGGTGGCCCGTGGTGGGTATGGAACCAACGTGGAGAGGTCAGAACAACCGGGTAGTGGGCTTGAACCTCGTGGAGGCTTCCTACGCACCATGCATTAGCACAGATCAAAGTCCACGTAGTTCGCTGGCATGGGGCTTACGCTCTAAGGTGGCCCATGGTGGATGTCATGGTCGATGCGCGCTCTAAGACCACGTTAGTCAGGCTCGGTGTGGGAAACAAGAGGCAGTAGGGACTAGACGATCACGTCGTGAAGGGTGCGTCCATGAGAAGCAGAATGGGTCTTACGCGTTAGGCGGCCCAAAGAAAAAACATGGGCTTATGCGTGGCTAGCGGCCCTAGGTGCCAGGGCTTACTCCAGGGCGGTGGCCCGTGGTGCGACAAAGAATAGTGGGAACGGGACTCCACTGGCCTTGGCATGGGGGGGATATACGGAGATCCACGGGTGAAACCTTCTGTAAGAGAGGCTAGGGGCTTACGCTCTGAGGAATCCCTCCCCCCGTGGACAAACGCCACTCCGACAAGGAGAATCTCATTCCATGAGAGAAAAAGTCCATTTCCATGGAGACGAGAGGTGTAAAAAATGTCCGAGCTGGGGGGGACCCTGCGTGCGAAGTACGGGGTTGAACCACAGTTTAACGTCATGTGTTAAGGACAAGGTGCTTAGAAGTTTAATGTCCTGCAGCATGGATGAGGTGGGTTCGCTCCACACCCCTAGGTCTTACATGCCCAACGCCCTCTACCCCTTGTGGGAGGGAAGAAATCGACAAGGACATAGTGAAGGGGGGCACATGGCGAACCACTGGGGGGTCCACGCTAGCGTGGCTATGCGAAGAATAAATAACTATTACCGTGCCTATGCGGAGAAGCATAAGGCAATGGAACGCAACGGGAAACACCATCCAAGGGCCGTTGAGGTTACTTCACACGAGCCTGGACGGTCATACGGGAAAACAACGCCTGGCGCGCATGCCCGGCAGGGGAGACATCAGGTGTCGGCGTGGAAAGGAATCCAAGGGGTGTCAAGGTGAATGGTCCTGGGTTTTGCGTGCAAAGAGAAGGTTTGCATGCAAAACACCGGGATGGCGCGCAATTAGAGCCAGGGAATTGCACGCGGAGAGGGAATGTCGCACATGTTATTGCACATACGGAAGGGAATTGCACGCACTGGACACAGATTGCGCGCAAGGAAGGAACCCAGAGGAGGGGGCAAATTCACTTAAGCCGGTGGAGTTGCGCGCAAAGGTGAACACCGGGGCAAAGTTGCGTGAAAAAAGAGATTACTTGGAAGTCATATTGTGCGCGGGGGGAGTCGAATTGCATGCCCGAGAGCAGATCCAAATTTCTCAACCCCAAACCGTTGGGGGTCGCCTTCAATTTATAGGCCCCAGCCGGCGCGGAATCCAGGCGGCGCACGCAATCTTCCGCACTAGGAGCCGTTGGCGCTTAAAATCTCACCACGCGGAACCGGGGGCGCACAAATATTGCACTCCTCACTGGCTCGATTATGCGAATCCCAGGGATAATTCGCGCACACAACATTATTTCACGCAGATCCTCCTATATTTCGCGCACCGCTTCCAGGGCCTCCGGATCGGGCCTTTGACTCCGAATATGTCTTCGCTTCATCACTTCGAAACTTCCTCCGGGAGTTACGGACTTTTTCGGCGTCTACAAATGCCCCCCCTTGGAATAATATTGGTGAGAGGTCACAACGATCGGATTCCAATGGAAACGCCGAAACAACGCCCCACCCGGGCGCGTCGCGCGCAAACAACCGACTCGGTGTGAAAAAGGACGGATCCGTGCGGAATTGTCTCTTTCGCGCGGCGCAGAACCCTAGCCTCACCTATAAAAAGGGGTGTGGAATCGCGAATCCATACCAAAGATTTTTCGTACGACAGGCTAATCGCTCTCGTGCGCGAAATTTCTCCCGCGGCTGCGCGTAAAAATGCTATAGCAGCGCGGAATCCCTTCCGAATTTTAGCCGTCTTTTTACGCCTGCTCTGGGTATTTTGTTCCTAGCGTGCCGATTGTGTGCCCATCACTAGGATTTCACGTGACTCCTACAGATTTTGTGCATCACTCATTGATTCTGCGCACTGCATCCTGATTTCGTGCCACTCTCGAAAAATTCGATATGGTCGCAAACCGAGTTGATGAGGGGGAAGCCGCTTCTCTTAGAAAAGAAATGGCAGAGAACAAGGAGGTTTATGGCCCCAAGGTGATCATTTCCAACAATCTAACCTTGTCTGATCTGCTGACCTCATCCCAGAAGATGTATCTGATTTCTAACAACCTCCCGCTCTAGAACTTTGGAATCCTAGAGGAGGTGCCCCAGCCGGGCTTCGAGGTGGACACGCCGCAGTCATGGGTGACATGAGAGGACAAGCTTCCTCGCTACAATGTTACCAAAAAGTACATCCTTCCAGGGAAACCAGACATATGGACGTATATTTTATGAACCCAAGGACCAAGACCATTTCTGAGGACGAGCCTGTCACAAAGAATTCTCTGGCCCTCTACGTGAGCACGTTCCGTTAGAGCGTCACGGATGACACGAAGGGCTAGCTGAAGGATTGGGACCTGCGGTCTGGGGGCAACATCACCAGCGAATGGGCCTGGGCGTTAAGGTTTCTCCATACCTGTGACCAGTTCGGGGATGAACTATGGTATATCGGCCTGTTTGAGGAGGTATGGACATCGCAGTTCCACTTCCACCGTCAACCTGAACTCGGGTCGGATCTATTCACCTGGTGGTCTCCTGACACCAACACATTCCACCATCATCATGGGGAAGTCGTCATTAGTCTCTGGGAAGTTCACTGCATCAGGGGTATCCCACTGGAGGGCTATCAATACGACGAGTTCATTCCACTAAAGAACACCTGGGAAGACAGGTCACAGACGCCCATGTTGACGTGGCACCTGCTGGAGCTGGCCAAAGAGAGGATGGGGGTCAAGGACTTCCTGAAGGACATCACCTACAAGGGCTGGTTCAGCCTGTTCCTCGAGAAGGATATGGCCGTCAAGATGTCGGGCCGGGGTAAACGGTTCCCAACCACAGCTCAGAGGAGCAGGGATGGGTCATACTGGAGGACCCTGGAAGCGGGGCAATACCAATCATGGGGATATCGCGTCATCGAGGCCCGGGACCCGAATGTACGGTATGTCGGGTTCCTTGCCGCCTTCCGGAATGGGTGGCTCCTGCCGGTGTAAGACCCGAGGATGGGCCTCTGTCCAACAACACTGGTGATGCCGGGTACCATGGCCACCAACAAACGGTTCAACTTGGGCATCCCCGTACTGGCCAAGCTGCATGCCATTATGGGACGTATCTCACGAGGGGGGTCGCATCGGAGAGTATGTGGCCCCTTCGAGATTTTCCATGGCTGGGTGGTGGATCATCTCGGCGGGTACAGTTTCCCAAATGTAGTTCGTCATCCGTGCAATGATATGCGACCATCCTTTCTAAACATCGTATGAGTGGCGCTGATGACGCTTAATGAGGAGGGCGTGAGAATCCGCATTGGAAACCATGCCAACTTCAACTTCATCCCATTCTCCACCCCAGTCGGCCAAATGGTGGACAACGGGTGAGGCTCTATAGAACAGCAGGAATATTTCCAGAGCATTCGGGGTGGGGTTCTCGTGGATCGGATCAACGGTAAGGTGATCTGCGAGCCTTACACGCCATCCTGATTCACCAGGCAGTTCGGGTGCCTCCAACAAATGCCGATGAAGGTATTCACAGCTGTCTGGCAGGAGAAGAATCCCTGCGTCCTATGCCAGATGTGGTTTATGTTCACCACCTTTGGCTCTGGTGATGTCATTACTCTTCCTCCCACCGGGGTTGATGCTGGCTTAGCAACCGAATATTTCGAACACTGGACCGTCGCGTACCCTGAGGGGATTTTACGCAAGCGAGTCTGGCAACTCGAGGTTACTCATACGGAAACCAGGCGACGAGGGAGAAGGCAAGGGGCTACTGGAAGAGGGGAACCAGGGGTGCGTCAGGCAGCGAGGCCTGCGCAGACCAGGACTTCAGCAGCAAGCACATCACGCAACGCCGTCGTGTCCTCGTTACCCATAGGGGGGTCACATGAGGCGGCCAGGGAACTGTCTGGGAAGAAGATAAGATACCTGATCAAACCTTCACAAGATGCAATTCACCCGGCATTGTGGTTGGCTTGGATGACCCTGCAACAGTCGCTGAGCGTTGAATCCATCTGGCAGAAGATAATGAAAAATGGGATCCAGCATCCAGAGGTCGGGCTCGTTCGAATTACCGACTGGGTGAACTTCCATCAGTGGCATGCTTATTTGACCGCCATGGACACATATGTGTGCCAAAGGGGTCGGCCTGCAGATCCAACTTTCTTAGTGAAAGTGATGCTCGGCCAATAGCATGATCCGGAAGCAATGCCGCCGGTAGAAGGCGACATCGACGAGGAGTCGGAGGGGGAGGTGGAGACCAGAGAAGACGAAGGCGAAGGAGAAGACGAAGAAGAAGGAGAACCCGAAGATAAGGGGTCACAAGGGGAGACCCACCAAGGGAGTCTCTGAGAGAGCAGCGAGATTGTCGCCTCTAATCTCGACATAACCGAGATACTCAAGGTCTGTCTCTATCTTCATTCATTTTCCTTATTCATCCATTCTGCTTTTAAACTTCTAACCCATTTCCCTGCCTCACTCTGGAGCAACTAAGTGTTGGACGGGCGTCCCCACCAGAGGAGGGAGGAGAGGAACTGGTGGGACATGATGTGGATCTGACACCCATCATTAAATTAACAATAACAAAGGGGTATCCTCTTACGAGAGCTCCTGAAGTGGCCAGAACACTGGAGACCGACACTCTGGATTCCTGTAAGTCTCACACTTCACTACTAGCGCTTTTTATCAAAAGATCCCCACTAATCAGTGTACGCCTTGCGTAGTGATCTCAACATTGGAGGCTCGTCAGGATGCGGAGCCTGGGCCGTCCATGAGTGGACCAGTGGTAGACATACCACCTCATTCTGAACATGCTTCCCACACTGAGTCAACCCTGGCAACTGGTGAGCAGGGGACAGTGGACGTCGGCGACTCTGTTCCTGAGGCAGGGCCGGAATCTTTCGAGGGCACCGTCGCTGCTGGGGCGAGAGAGGAAGGTCGCCCGGATGTCGAGGATCCTATTCCTCAAGACATCCCTGGGGAAGATCCTACTGCCGATCTGCTGGTTACGTTCCCTACATACCGACCAGATGACCCTAAGGAGGTATACGACTCGGACTCAGAGGCAGCAAAGGAGAGCTGGATGACATGGCGTAAAGGGTGGAAGTGTATCCAGCGCTTTCTCAGACAGCCCCAGTCGGATTGGATGATGCCGATGGGATCACTCCAGACCTGGCTGCGCTTCCTGTGTGCCGAAGGGGTCGACACTCAGAATCTTCATCTGACGGTCCGTGATTACATGGCCGAGAAGATACGTGAGAGCATCCGGCGCACCGACGTTGCCCAGTGCCGGGAAGGATCGACAAGTGCCCAAACGTTGCTGAGGGTGGAGCAGGAAGTCCATCACCTCGAAGGGCAGGTGGCAGATAAGGAGGCCTTTATCTCAACATGCTCTGAGCTTGTGGAGCAACTGACGGACCAGCTGGTTGACGCGCAGGAACAACTGCTAGAGGCGAGTCACCAGATGACCGGACTTCGAACCGAGCAGGCGCAGGCACATGCTAGGGTTTGCGAGCTGCACTCTATGGCAGCTGACGAGGAGAGAATCTTAAAGGAGTAGGAAGCAGTCCTAGAGGCCACCAGCCAAAGGGTAGTAGTGCTGGAAAGGTCGATTTAGCGCGCCGATCCTTAAGGGCTTTGTATTGGCCATATCATGAACCTCTTGCTTTTACAGCTCACCGTCTCAATCCAATACAGGGCCAAATCCATTTATCATGGTTTAATATGCTCAACCATTATTCCTAAATGACAGAAAACCCGTCACTAAGCTCCTGTGGGTCGCACCCAATGCGAGAAGTAAAGGATACTCAGGTCATCATCTCGTCCAACTACGGGGCATTGACCAAGCCTCAGGAATCCAAAATTGGGCCTGGATTTCTAAGGAGAAGACCTCAGACTGATTGATATATCACCTTCCCAATGTGCTCTGACACACGAGCGGGGCAATGCCAGGGCATTGAAATCCATCCGAACATAGGAAGATGGAATGAAAAGTTGAATCGCGGTACCCGAATTCGGAACACTGTGGGGCGCGATGATGGAGGATAACTGTTAACCGTGATGGAAACACAACATCGATATCGTGTTTTCCTGGAGTGGGGACAATAAATGAGGGTTGACAGGTGACCATGTTCACAACATGGGGCCTAACTCAAATATCGCCTGTCAGTTTCCTGGAACGTTGGCCTAGGACAGCAGGCCGACTATAGGTCCATCATCCATGTGCTACAATAGGAGGACCAAAGGTCTTTCATCCATATTTTGGCATCAAGCGGACCAAAGTCTATCACCCATACTGTTAGGGGGTCCCGTCAAACATGACTAGCCATCTGGAACGTTGGACCAGGACAGTAGGCGGACCGTAGGTCTATCATCCATACTGTTAGGGGGACCCATCAGACATGAAAGATAATGAGGATCCGAATAAAGGGGCATGCAAAGCGTGGAAGGCGGAGTGGTGGTTTGTTCGAACAGAGTCCAACACTCCCAAAATTGTGCCACTATGGCGTAGGCGCATCAGGTGGACGTACCAACCTGGTCATGGGTCGTCCCAATTTTCAGGAAGGACCTCTCTAGTGAGAGAACTATCGCTTCCCATTACTACCGTGGGGCATCCCGAACTTTTTCGGGGTGCATGTTACGATTACACCACTTCCCACGAAGTCAGGCTGAGGGGCCGACAATAAGGAGGGATGTGGTTTGATAATCCCTGGGGCTGGACCCAAGACGAAATGTCCGGGTGTTCCTACATATCTCATTAAGATGAGAATCAAACCACACGTAGTTCTGAAAAGGCAGTTTAACATCATGCTGGATGAAATATTGTTTAACGTCGTGTGGGACGGGGGACACATCTCATCTGGGGACAGGCACGACATGACAAGTAACCCGACATGAATGAGGACATAATCCCACACCACACCGTACAATCCCACAAGAGAGACCGAGTCGTGGAAAGCCAAGCAAAGGATCTTAGTTTTAAGTCTTAGAATTCGGACTAGAAAAGGTTAGGTTGGGCCTATGGGGAAGTTCCCAAGCACTCTTACGTATCTCATAAGGATGAGAATCAAGCCATACGTAGTTCTTGAAAAGGCAGCACAACGCGATGGGGTGCCTGTGGAAAGGATTCATGTGGGTCTATCCCTCGCACCAAAAGAAGCGGAATTTGATATATCTTGTTTGTTTATGAAGGTAAATGATTTTTCTTTTGTGGGGTGACTGGCCCATGGTAGAAGTTCCTGGCATCTCCATAATAATCAAGCCATAGCGGGCGTTGACAAGAGGCATGGTAATTGACCAATACCTTGCATGATGCCCCCCATGGGGAGGTCATCACAATGCGGTTCCATTTTTTGTCGTGCGTCCAGGACGATATCATCACAGTTTATGGTCGAATGGTTTGGACCAATAACACAGTTTAAGGTCGTATGGTTTGGACCAACAACACAGTTTAAGGTCGTATTGTTTGGACCAGAAACACAGTTTAAGGTCATATGGTTTGGACCCACAACACAGTATAAAGTCATATGGTTTGGACTGGCAACACAATTTAAGGTTGTATGGTTTGGACCAACAGCACAGTTTAAGGTCATATTGATTGGACCAAAAGCACCGTTTAAGGTCGTATGGTTTGGAACAACAACATAGTTTAAGGTCATATGGTTTGGACCACCAGGAACACACGCGATGTGATACATCATACCTGATGCGGGTGAGGGCGTAATCCCATACCATCACCGTGCGCGGTTCCGAGAGAGGAGCCATGAGCCAAAGGGGCCTACGAGGGTTCAAAAATCAGGTAGGGACAAGAGATGCTAGCTCCCAACTATGCTGGGCCCGAAACGTAATGTCTGGGCGACTCCTCATTCCCCATGGGGATGAGGGTCAAGCTGCATGAAACCTATAGAGAAGAAAACCAAGCACATACTCTGGCGCTCAGATCACGGGAGCCCCGAGAGACACAGTTACGCAGCACATTCTGTCTGATGTGCGAGGGTGTACTCAGGGTTAGTACAAGGAGTGTCGGGATTCCACCTTGACATGGTGGGGCGGAACACAGTGTCAACCATGCCACCAATATTCAAGGCCCAAGGAAACCGGACTGAAGACCGAGGATTACTATTGACCATGTTCGCAACACAGCATCCTGTCACGTTATCCTAGAAGCAGGGGCAAACAAATGAGCATCAACCACTGAACATATTCACAACAAGGGATTTGTATCAATTTGTCGCCCAAAACCCTCGGGGGTGTTGGCCCGTGACGGTAGGAGAGCCCTTAGGCGTTGTATCCAGGTCGTTCTTGGGGGTCCCTCTGGGTGTGAAAGATGGTGGGGCCTAAATGAAGGGGAACACGAAGCTTTACAAGTGGACGAAAACGTGTCTAAGTCGAATATGACACTCCCGGTCCTAGGCCAGAGTACTCTGAACACATTAGAAGACCACCAGAAAGGGTCAACGGGCTCAGTCTGAGAGCAGCCAAAAGACGGCGGGTCCCCAAGAAAAAGAGGGGGGCTTAATGGTAAACACCCTGGCAACCGAGAGATCGTGGGATCTATTAAAAGGTGGGGCTAGACCTGACATCTAGGTGTTCAGGCGGTTGTATGTATCCCATAAGTATGGAAATCAAGCCATACGTAGTTCTAGACGCCGCCTTTTAATGTCATGGGGCACATGACATAGGAGGGCTATTCCTGAGGACAGGGTGCGCGTAGTGCAGCTATTGAAAACCCGACGTGAATGAGGACATAATCCCATACCATGCCATGCGATCCTATGGTCAAGGTCCCAAAGGCAGGACAGACGCGAAAGCAGACCTCAAGCTGGACCCAAAGACGAAAGGTCTGGGTGCTTCTACGTATCCCATAACGATGGGAATCAAGCTAGACATAGTTCTTAGAAACATGGTTTAACGTCATGTAGGATGAAATACGGATCTTAGTTTTAGGTCTTAGAACTCGGACCCGGAAAAAAATGGAATTTGGTAATTCCTGGGGATGCACCCAAAAAGAAATGTCTGGGCATTTCTATGTATCTCATTAGAATGAGAATCAATCCACACGTAGTTCTGTAAAGGTAGTTTAACGTCATTCTGTAAGAAATACCGATCTTAGTATTAGGGCTTAGAACTCGGACACAGGAGCCCAGATGTAGGGCAAAATGCAGTTTAAGGTCATGCTGGAACGGGTGTAGTTTAAGGTCATGCAGGAACATACAATTTCAGGTCATGCTGGGCCAGGTGCAGTTTAAGGTCATGCATGAACATAAAGTTTAAGGTCATGCTGGACCTGGTGCAGTTTAAGTTCATGCAGGACCATACAGTTTAGGGTCATGCTGGACCTGGTGGAGTTTAAGGTCATGCAGGACCATACAGTTTAATGTCATGCTGGACCTGGTGCAGTTTAAGGTAATGCAGGACCATACAGTTTAAGGTCATGCTGGACCTGGTGCAATTTAAGGTCATGACAGACCATACAGTTTAAGGTCATACAGGACCTGGTGCAGTTTAAGGTCATGCAGGACCATACAGTTTAATGTCATGCTGGACCTAGTGCAGTTTATGGTCATGCAGGACCATACAGTTTAAGGTCATGCTAGACCTGGTGCAAGCTTAGTCAATGTACTGCTTGAGGAACCTGGCGTTGGTAGGAGGAGTTACATGCTCACCATCCACAGTCACCAGGGAATACACGCCATTGGGATAGACCTTATGGACAATAAAAGGCCCCTCCCACTTGGGCTCCAACTTGGGTGGTTTCTTGCTGGGAATCATTGGCACTCTGAGAGCCAACACCAGATCACCTTGCAGGAATGAGCGGAGGCGAACCTTCTTATTGAAATCTCAATCCATCCTGCTCTGAAGCCTTTCCATGTTATGTAAAGCATGAAGCCTACTTTCGTCCAGCGCTTCCAATTCGGCTATACATATTTCAGAAACTCTATCTGGTGCTTGTTGGTCATAGAACGCCATGAGTAATGAGGGAAACTGGATCTCGATGGGCAGGATGGCCTCAGCTCCGTACACCAGGGAATACAGAGTCACCTGGGTGGAGTTACGAGTCGTCTTCCTATAGGCCCAGAGGGCGTTGGGGAGCTTGTCCGGACAACTTTTCTTGTTCTGACCAACCATTTTTTGCAGAATGTTAGAGAGGGTTTTGTTAAATGCCTCAATCTATCCATTATCTTGCGCATGATAGTGGGAGGTGTGGTTAGAGTGAATGTTGTACTTGTTGTACAATTTCTTTAGCTCGGCTGCTCAGAAGTTGGTTCCGTTATCCGTGAGGATAGCGTGAGGTACTCCAAACTGGTAGATGACATTGGAGCTCACGAAGTTAGCAATAGAACAAGCCTTGACTTCCCTGAGTGGGATTGCCTCTGCCCACTTTGAGAAGAAATCCGTAGCGGTCAAGATGAATCGGCACTGGCGGGCTGTTGCCGGTGGGTAAGGCCCTACAACATTCAACCCCCATACTGCAAAGGGCCAAGAATACTTGGTAGTATGGAGAGGCTCTGGTGGCCGATGCACAAAGTTAGCATGAACTTGGCACGCATGACACCTCTTGGCATACTCGATGCAGTCGTGGATCAGGGAGGTCCAGAAGCATCCCAGCCTCCGAATCTGGTGGGACAACTTCGACCCGGCCTGGTGGGCGCCACATGAACCAGCGTGCACTTCTTGCATGACATGTGGGATCTCGACTCCTTGAATACAACGCAGGATAACACCGTCAAATCTGCTCCTGTAAAGAAGATGCTCACGGCTGGGACCTCTTTGAATGGTGAACTGCGGCACGCGGCGTCAGATTAGTTCTCGCTCTACTCGATATAGTAGAAGATTTTCGTGCTAGAGATATTCAACCAAGGGCGTCCTCCAGTCAGGAACTGTCTCGACCACCACGCCTGAATCCCCTGAGGGTCCTGACGTAGGGGCGCTGGCGGTGAGATGGTTCACTCTCGGGCGACGATTGCCCTCTGGAATAATAGGAGCAATGACCCTCCGGTGCACCACGTGAATGATTAGGTCATCCTGTTCGGGCTCCACGAGTGATGCGGCCAGGCTGGCCAAAGCATCTGCTCGATTGTTATGCGACCGGGGAATGTGAACGACCTCTGGCTGGGAGGGTAACTTAGCCATTAGATGAAGGGAGCACTCTAGAAATGGAACGAAGCAATAGGGAGCTGATTGTACCAGAAGAATGTTGGTCCTTCCAGTGTATGAACGAAGCAACGGAGCTTGGCAGCCTCCTGCTGCGCCGGAGTCCCAAACATAGGCCCGTACCTCGAGTTGAAGTGGGCCAAGTGTTGCGGCGGGTCTCCGGTCCTGTTAAAGGGGGATAAAGTGGGGTTCCCAAATCCCGGTGGGGCCAGCATATCATCCACCCATGTTGGGTATGGCTTGCCGTCCGGTGGGATTTCCACCTGCCGAGTTTCCAGGGCCTCCAAGCAGGTGATGAGTACTTCCATTAGATCATCCGGATGTGGATTCCTGTCCTGATGGGGATCTCTAACCACAAGCGCATTTTCAGGCTCTCCAATCTGGTAGTTAAGCTCCACAGCTCGCGGGGCGGCTAGCAGAGCGACTCTCGGGGCAGCGGGAGGAAACCTAGCATGGTCCCCATGGTGATTCCGCCGCTCAGGAGGGTTCGGTGAGACGTATTATGCCCTCTTTCCAGGGGAGCATGCCTCTCCCCTGTCGGCAAACACGACATGGTTATGGTTTCCCTGGAGAATCTCGACAAAGGGTAGGTGCTCCAGCCCCTGCTATCCTGACCTGGGATTACCATAGTCAGGCCGCAGCTCTGCAATGCGTTCGGCCAAGTGCTCATCAACAAACCTCTTTTGCTCAGCAAGCTGTTGGCATAGCGTGGCCTTCTCGAGATCTTCCTCTACCTTATAAACCGAGGCAGATGGGTCGACGGGCTTAACAGACCCGACATGCTCTTTACCCTTGCCGATGTTTCAGCTCAGTGTCAGTGCCTCCGTGGGTACAGGGAGACCTAGGAGGCTCCTCTGGTGGTGAGTGATCCTCCCAGACGGGTCCAGTGGCGGCTTTTCCCCAGGGGGTGAGTCCTCATTGAGGATATCCACACCGTTTCCCTCATCTGAAAGGTCAGCCATGTTGACTGCCACTGCCTTTGACGACATTCCCTCAGGGCCGCCCAGTGAATCGGGCTATCGGCAGATCACACAGAAAAGAAGAGCAGCGTAATGCCCACATTCGCGGACGTGCGCGCGGGTGGTGGCCTCCTCAATATCTTTGCGGAGTACTTGAAAACTATGGATTCATTGTTGATGGAGGGCCCCGTTGTGGCCTAATGACTCGGGGTGCCGAACCACAGGGAGCGCTGCTAGGTCGACCCGACGACGCTGCTCACCAATGTCCTCGAGATGTGATTGGCTCCTACGATAAGCTACTAGCTGATGGTGATGGCGGGAGTGAGTCACTCAAAGTGTCTGGCGGAAGCATTCAAACTCTCACGGGGTGAGTGCCTCTAGCACATAAAAATCCGGTTCTGCGACCGGCCAAAACTTCTCGGGGAAGTGTCCTGCTGCAAGAATGGTCCAGAAGCTCCATGACTCTAGTTCGTGGTCCGGACCTTGCTGCCTTTGCTCGTTCACCGAGGATGGTCGGTGAACTGGCAATGGTGCCAAAGCAGGCCGCTGGGCCTGTGAGCTGGCCGGTGGGGAATCACTGATCCCTGAGTCTTCCTCCAAGGGCTTCAGTGCCCTGGCTACCACATCGCGATAGGATGGGCTGGCGAATGTGCCTCCTGTCATAGCGTCAGTGCTCGCCGAGGGTGTGTCGTCTTGCGACTCTTCCGTCGGTCACCAGAAAAGTTCCCCACCCTCCCTGAGAAGGGAGAAAGATGCTTCCGGGGAGGCTAGTGGCAACCGTGGGTTTGTCCCCAGGGGGTATGCCAAGTCCTCATCCTCCTGGATATACCTTCGGAGGGAGGATGGAATCATGCGGATGTCGCATTCGGGGAGTACGAGACTGTTGCGCCGCGTCCCCATCCATGCCCTCAACTCGAAGGGTTGGGGGGAAGGTTCCGTCGTCGAGTCGTACTCCACCTCAGAATCCGAGAAATGGACTGGTCTGATTTCCATTCAGACTCCCCTAACATTCCTCTTACGGCGAGGACACCCAGCCTTCCTGCCCCTGGGTGGCTCCTCAGGGTAAGGATGATTTCCGTCAAGGAGATCCAATGGTCGCAACAGAACTGGGGCTGGGGGGACTAAATGCTGGGGTGCGAGAAGCATCAGGAAAGATGTCGAAAGGGACATGGGGAGGACCTCCATGTGAGTGAGAGACTGGATACACAGCGGCTCTATACTTGCGGCCGGTAGTAGGGGAAGTGACCTCATACCCAATGCATTGGGTGCTGGAAAGAGTCATACCCGGAGCATAGCCGTCGCGGAGAAGCCTTCGGCATTCCAGGTCAGTGGCACGAAATGAGCCTTCATGATGGGTGGCACTACCGCGGATTTGCCAGCGGTGGCCATTGTCAGTGCTCGCGACCAGGAGATTCGACCCAACTTGCCTGCAGGGCGGTCGAGGTTTTGATCCCAGTCGGGCATGTGGCTGCCCCTGCTCAACGTGTGCGGGGATCTGGTAGGAGGCGTCAGCAGTGGCTCGGGCCATAGTGGCTGCTGGGATTGGTGCCCCAGGACGGGCATTCTCTTCCGCTCGCGCCCGAAACTGGCGTCGGGTTGGGTGGGTTGGAGCCGGTGGTGCAGGCATAGAGATTGCCTCGTCCTCAGCCCGGGGAGCTGGGCGATGACGTCGACGCAGCCTGGTGGGGGTTCTTGCCGGTAACCCCTGGGACGGGTCTCCAATCGGGTGGACCTGGAAATCCCCCACCTCACTGGAATAGGGGAGGGATGTGTCAAGGTGCTCTGGGGATAGGATCCCGAAACGGTTGAACGTCGGAGTGGGGAGCGGCAGCTCCCTGCGCGGCCCTCAGGGGCGGTGAAGATAGTGGGGTGTAACCGCCTCTAGATACAAACGGGCCAGGACCCTAGTGGGGATGATCCCTTCCTCGTCATACCTATGAAACAAGTCGTGTATCACCCTTCACTGGACGATTTATGATTGGGAGAGGGGGTGTGAGAGCCAGACAGTCGCGGAAATCCGATCCGGAGTGACTATGGAAAAGACGGGACCACGCGGGGTAGCCGCGTCGGTACTGCCCCTGCCCCTGCGCCGGTGGGTAGGTGGCAATCGAGCTCCGGATGCATAGATCTGATTCCTGGAAGCAGGGAGATGAACACGTTAGTTATAACAGGAAACGAAATCAACAACAAATAGCCCAGTGTCGTTTTGTCTTCCGTGGTCGACGAGAGGGATCCACGCTGACGATGTCGTGGAACGGAGTGCACAACATCTAGACTGCCGCGACCCCTGGCGGGTTTCACATCCCAGTGATAGGTACCCGGACCTGGTGGCATGCTGATCTTATGACATCCTGAACGCTACCCGTCCCCATATTGAGGATAAGAGCTTCACATCGGGTACACCATTTTCTGTTTCCGACGCTTTTACGCTGGGGCGCGCGCGCGTGTCCGTCACGCATGGGAGGACGCATGGCTCGCAGCCCCACATTCCCGCTTTCCAAAGGTGGGCGGAATCCATTCCTTATTCAGGGACGTCTTCTCCTTGATCGAAACCGGGTTGATGGGATGTTGGTTCTTCCTTCCATGGATTCCTCCTCGGAGCTCGTCACCTAATCTGGGTCTCCCTCATAGATATAAGATGGGTTCGTGAAGCTCATTCCCGACACCATATCTACATGGACGCCAGTTAATTATACTGCTTCTGTCAAGACGCTCCAAGGGGTCTTGTCGGGGCAGCAACCTTCGGTGAGGATAAAGGTCACTTTGGGATGTCGTTGGCACATCTTGATGCTAGGGATCAGCATGTCTGTCTTCTGATACTTATCATGGGGATTCTCGAGGGTGCGGAAGCCCGATGCATCCCACATCATACGCGGGGAATGTGTACCATCTGAGGTTTTCCTCAGCTTCTCATGTTTAACACTGGGTATGTCGCGAGTTTACCCTCTTCCGGAGACAGATCGGACTGATCGAAACACTGAGAGTGGATCAGATTGATGGAACCCCCTAGGGGGGAACAGTGATGTTGGGGCCAGGACGTGGGCGGCTTCCCGGATACTATGGAGTGGGGTGGAGTGGCATGATCTCACCAGGATGTGGCGGCCCGCGTAAGGATCAGGATGGATGATGGAGTGAGGAATGAGGCTTATGCCTTGAGATGGCCCAATAGGGGGAATACAGTTTAACGTCGCACAGGACGAGGGCATACAGTATAACGTCATGCAGGACGGGGAATTTGGGGCTTACGCTCTGAGGCGGCCCATGGTGGGTATGGGTCTTACGCTCTGAGGCGGCCCATGGTGGATATGGGGATTACGCTCTGAGGCAACCCATGGTGGGTATGGGGCTTACGCTCTGAGGCGGCCCATGGTGGATATGGGGCATACGCTCTCAGGCGGCCCGTGGTGGGTATGGAACCGACGTGGAGAGGTCAGAACAACCGGGTAATGTGCTTGAACCTCATGGAGGCTTCCTACGTACCATGCGTTAGCACAGATCAAAGTCCACATCGTTCGCTGGCATGGGGCTTACGCTCTGAGGCGGCCCATGGTGGGTATGGAACCGACATGGAGAGGTCGGAACAACCGGGTGGTGGCCTTGAACCTCCTGGAGGCTTCCTACGTACCATGCGTTAACACAGATCAAAGTCCACGTAGTTCGATGGCATGGGGCTTACGCTCTGAGGTGGCCCATGGTAGATGTCATGGTCGATGCATGCTCTAAGACCACGTGATTTATGCTTGGTGTGGGAAACAAGAGGCAACAGGGACCAGGCGATCACGTCGCGAAGGGCGCATCCGTGAGAAGCGGAATGGGGCTTACGCGTTGAGCAGCCCAAAGAGGAAACAGGAGCTTACGCGTGGTTAGAGGCCCTGGGTTCTGGGGCTTACTCCAAGGTGGAGGCTCGTGGTGTGACAAATCACAGTGGGAAAGGGACTCCACTGGCCTTGGCAGTGGGGAAGTACAGAGATGCACAGGTGAAACCTTCCGTAAGAGAGGCTAGGGACTGACACTCTGAGGCAGCCCCTCTCCCGTGGACAAACGCCACTCCGACAAGGAGGATCTCATTACATTAGAGGAAGAGTCCATTCCCATGGAGACGAGAGGCGTAAAAAATGTCTGAGCTGGGGGGACCCTACGTGCGAAGCATGGGGTCGGACCACAGTTTAACGTCATGTGTTAAGGATGAGGTGCTTAGCAGTTTAACGTCCAGCATCTTGGACAAGGTGGGTTCCCCCCACACCCCTAGGGATTACATGCCCAACGCCTTCTAACCCTTGTGGGAGGGAAGGCATTGGCAATGTCATAGTGAAGGGGGCACACAGGGCAAACCACTGGGGGGGTCCACACTAGCATGGCTATGTGAAGAAGCAATAGCCCTTAGCATGCCTATGCGGAAAAGTATAAGGCAAAGCAACGCAATGGGAAACACCTCCCAAGAGACCTTGAGGTTACTGTGCACGAGCCTGGAAGGCCATTCGGGAAAACAACACATGGCGTGCATGATCGGCAGGGGGGACATCAGGTGTCGGCGTGGAAAGGTAGCCAAGGGGTGTCAAGGTGAAGGGTCCTGGGTTTTGCGCGCAAAGGGAAGGTTTGCGCACAAAACACCGGGAAGGTGGGCAATTGGAGACAGGGAATTGAGCATGGAGAGGGAATGGTGCGTAGGGTATTGCATGCATAGTAGGGAATTGTGCGAACTGGACACGGATTGCGTGCAAGGAAGGAACCCGATGGAGGGGGAAAATTCACTTAAGCCGGTGGAGTTGCGCGCAAAGGCGAACCCCGAGGAAAAGTTGCGCGAAAAGAGAGATTACCTGGAAGTCATATTGCGTGCAGGAGGAGTCTAATTGCGCGCCCAAGAGCAGATCTGAATTCCTTAACCCCCAAACTGTCGGGTGTCTCATTCTATTTATAGGCCCCGGCCGGCGCAGAATCCAGGCGGTGCGCGCAATCTTTCGCGCCGGGAGCCGTTGGCGCGCAAAATCTTTTCGCGCAGAACCGGGGCGTGCAAATATTGCATGCCTCATCGGCTCGAATACGTGAATCCTGGGGATACTTCGCCCGCACAACATTATTTCGCGTGGATCCTCCTTTATTTCGCGCACCACTTCCTGGGCCTCCGGATCAGGCCTCTGACTCCGAATATGTCTTCGCTTCATCACTTCGAAACTTCCTCCGGGAGTTACGGACTTTTTTGGTGTCTATAACGATACAATAGTGAATTAGGGGAAGGGAATTATTTGGAATCTATAAATTAATATAAATGGATAATTCATGTTTTTATATCAATAGTTTATGATAGTAATATATTACTTACATGATCACTTAGGAAAATAATCCATGGAAAAAGTATTTAAAATTTCTGGGGATGTTGAAATCCTAAAAAATATATCTAATCCCATAAAAATAAATCATACATGTAATAAATGGAAAATCAAACCAAACACAATCATGATGATGAATAAATATTAAATTAGTTATTTGAGTTTGTGGAGATTGAATTATGTTGACCAATATCTCCTATTATAATGGATGAATCATGTGTTTTGTTCTAATTATTAATTATTACAATAGGATGGGATTGTTCAATATAACCTCCCACAAATCCAATGGGTTATTGAGAATTATATGTCATCAGATATTGGTGAATAAGAATAATAGTATGAATTTTAAAATTATTTATATATAAAATATTACAGAATTCGCTAAAAATATGGTGGATGAATATCAAAAGAATCAATGAATGGGATGTTATGAATAGTCTCTGAGGACTCTATAATAAAATGGTTTAAATGAAAA
Source organism: Viscum album (assembly GCA_963277665.1). Taxonomy (NCBI): domain Eukaryota; kingdom Viridiplantae; phylum Streptophyta; class Magnoliopsida; order Santalales; family Viscaceae; genus Viscum; species Viscum album. The sequence continues at coordinate 965,793,758 of OY728136.1, forward strand.
GAAGAACTATATTTTTAAGAACATTTATGGAAAAATTATCATTGAGAAGAATATACCCAGGATGAATTGGGAGAATACAATTCTTATATTACCTTACATATCCTCTTTGACCTTGTAATTTATAAATGTAGATAATTAACCATAGAAATTGTTCCATGGGACAACTCTATCAATAATTTAGTTTTTATTTTGTCGAAGTAATTAATTTATTATCAACAAGTCGAATAAATTACTATTTTATAATCATGGTTATGATGTTATACACCATGTATATACATTAAAAAATGTTTTCAAAGTTATATAACATATATATGGTAGAATCAACAAAATTCATGATGTTATTATTGTGTAAAATGAGAAAATTATTGATCAATTTTGTAAATTTTAATAAAAAAATTTAATATATGTAATAGTAATATGATGTTAAAGGGATCATACTTATGGATAATATAAGGATGAATTATAGATTTTATTAGACACTGTTTATGATTATGATGATGGATGATCAATAATTGCAAGAAAATTAGGAATTAGGAATTATGGAAATTAATAAATTATCGCTTGATATTTTATACCTCTAGTGTCGACCAAAATTATTTAAACTCTATTATATAAATCCTACAAATCTCAAGTAGGGAATTTTTATTTTTATTGGGATTCAAAATTAGTTTTTTTAAAAACATTCCTGAATGATTTACTTGAAAAAATTAAACAGTATTAATCATGGTTGGATGAAAAAATTTCTTACGAAACAAATGGGTGTTCGATAAATAACTCAATGAAGATGGAAAAATTATATATAAAATGTAATAGATAGTTTGAATGTTCTATTTCATAATTGCAGGAATCTATACTGATTGATCAATTTCTCCCATAGAATGATTGGGTCCAATTTATTACGTTATGAATTTCCTATTGAAAAAATAGTCAATTTTTTACCAATGGGTTTTCAATTACAATAATTAAATAATGTCAATGAAATTGATGTATATATCTATGTACTGTCTATATGACATATAAATGCAGATGATATTGAAGTATTTTAGTTGACTACAGCCTATTATGGGATAATCAAAGCACTAGACTATAGAATTCTAGTCCTGATCAATATTAGATACAACATGGATTCAAGCTTCCTAGAGTTCATAAAAATCATTAAATTATGTAATAGGTAAATTAATTGATTTTAGAGATAATATATTAAGTATATATTATTTTTTTATGGTAAAATATGGAACAATGAATGTTGTTTTTTTTAACCTATATGGTTTGAGTTCATAATTTACATGAATTGATAATTTAAATTTATCCATGTTCTACAAGTGAGTCATTAATGGAACAAAATATATATTTAACATTACAAATATTCAAAAGTGGTTTTTAAGTGTTTAGTATTGCTTTATAAAATCTCGATGATAATATTAGTGGCTCTCTAGATGATATTTTTATGATTTGATGATTGAAGGTATTTTAGTTTAATGTAATATATTCTGATCATTAAAAAAATTAAAAATAATAATTAAAAAATGATATCATTTTTTTCCACATGTAAATCCTTATTGTACGAAAGATATCAAAGGAAATGAAAATGTAACATTTGTAAATAAATATTAATTATATCGATATAATAGTGGATTTAATATTATTTAATTTCAAAATATCACATCTAGATTGATGGGGATACATAAAATATAGATGTGATGGTTTAGTGGGGTACATAAAGGTTAATTCTTTTGAAACGATGTATCGTATTGTTTTTTATATTTACTGTTTTATAAATAAGATTGAATTCATTTTTTATTAATTCTGTAGAAAAATAATGTATTATGGTAACTGAATACCATATTGAATATCTTGGAATGAATAAAAAACATGATGAAATTTGATATTATGTGAAATTGCATATTATAATCTAAGGTTGAAATTTTTAAGTGATATAAATCATTGAAAACAACTTATGCATGACACTCATAAAAATAACGTTGAGATGAAGTATAAAATTATAATTAATTTATTTGAGAATAATATTGTGATCTGTGATTATTTTTCCTTGAAATATAAGGTAGTAGGAATAATTATTTGGGATCTAAAAATTAATGATTGTAAAAAGCATCTCATGGACCCCTCAGTGGAATAGTCTCCCTACATGTTGATATTTTTTTATGGAACCCATAATTATTAATTCAATTTTATATTTGATGAATGCAATCATGTCTTTGTTGAATTAAATATTTGTATTTAAAACCCATGGTTGTGGTATGTCATATAAATTCACTTTATGTTCATGAAATGGATAAATAATCAACTATATGGTACATTGGAGAATTATTTTGATCAACAAAGATTCATTTTTAGTGTCCCATCACTAGTCAAGATCCACATAGCATTATAAAAATTGGATGAGTCACAATATGACCACCGTCATGCCTAAACATATGTCCAAGGATTTTAAAAAATAGTTTAGACTATGTTTTTGTTATAGGGAGACCATAAAATCATATTACAGTGTACAATAAATGGAAATATAAAATAAAAATCCACAAATTTATGATTAAAATAATTATTTGAAAGAACTAAACCTCTCCTTGAGTATCAAAATAATCCTGAAAAATCATTGTGTCCTAACGAGTCATCATCATACCACTGAGTAACATGATGATAGATATATTACTAATGAATGGATAGAACACAAAAGGTATCTAGAAATATTCCTGACCTGTACCTCATTTATGCATCCATATATGACTAATCTATACATTATTATCATGAAACTATGGTCTTTTTCTGACTTAAACATATAAACAATAAATTATAAATAGGTACCAACTATCACGTTATCTCAGGATGGGAGTGGGGACAACTCAATTCATACCCAATAAAATTTTACAATACATAATAATTAATTTCGTATTTTATACATTATATATATAGTTCAATAAATAAATAAATTGAAGAATAATGAATAATAATCATTTTTGAATATCGAGTTATGAAATTGAACCTAGGTAGGACCAAAACCAGCATTGACTGATAAATGGGTGTCTGTCATCGTGTCATATAGTCATGTTGTAACATCCCAAGTAAATAAAGAAAAAGACATATTTCATATTTCCTAATATATTTGAATTAAATATTATGAGTACATTAATGGTTTTGTTATGTTCCATAGATTACATGATACGCAACAATGGGTTTCATTGAAATCTTACGTAGCACACTAATAATATAATATTATTATTTTAAATGGTAGTCAACTCATAGTCATTATATTTGTGGTAATGAACAAAACTAACTTCAATATAATTATACATGCTTTTTAAATGTATTTACTTTTAACAAATAAATGTTAAAGGCTTAAATTTTGAATGAATCTAATTTTAAGCATAATTTACATTAAAAGGTCGATTTACTGCCTTTTAATGGCGAACCCTCATTAAATATAGTTTTTGTCACATTAATAAATTATATTTTACCAAATAAAATCCTTCATTATAGTGGGGACAGAAAAATTTACTTTGGGTAAATTTTTGGGATTTTTTCGATAAAGTTCATTTTTTAATAAATAATGAAAATATTGTATTTTATTTGAAAAGTAAAATTTAATCTAATTTATTTATATAGATATATTATATTTTTATTTTGTTTTAAAGTTTAATTAGAATATATTTTTACCATTTAATCTAATATTGGTCATTGGAATTAATTTCACTTTGAAAGTGGATATAAACAAGTGTCAATCTTTTGGTAGTTATTGTTTCTTAAAAACACAGTATTTGTTTTTACAATGGGAATTATTTTTAAATTAATTAATTCCTCTTCTATGTTTTAAATATGGAAAAAATAGACATAAATTTTTAATTTTTAATATCAAATAAATCTTAGGCATAATTTTTTGTATTTTTCTGAAAACGTCAATTTTTGATGAATAGTGAAACAACTTAGTAGTAATTAAAAAAAATGAATTTTTCATTTAAAAACTATTTTACCACTTCTGTGAATTGAATTTTGAAAATCTGACATACATTGTTTTTATTGGTATGTAAAATTTTGTTCAATAAGATGAAAATAATTTTTCGTGAATAGTGTCTTTTGACTTTTATTTACCACAGTGAAAGGTAAATAGAGTTATTCAATGTAAAAAGAATATTATAATAATTAAAAATTACCATAACACTTGTCCAAACCTTATTGGTTGAGTCATTAACGACCATGGGCATCTTTGGGTTGATTTTGGGACCCCATTGAGCCACATGGGAGTGATAATGACAATTTAGATTAATTAATTTATAGTAAAGGCCAAAATGACATAAACTAAAATCTATTAGTAATTTATTTTTATATGGTGTTATATAAGTAATATTTTTATCTGTAAATATTCATTGGAAATATAAAAATATTTCCTATATCATGGTATTTTTTTATAATTTTTAGACATCAAATAAATTAAATTATTTACGAGACAATAATGATACAGTATTTACCTCATTAATAAATGATTTTAATAAATAAGATTATAATGATTAAAATATTATACAAAACCAGTCCAATTCTTATTGGATGATTTTATTTCGACCATGAGTCCTCTTATATTTTACTATATTAGTTTTTGGTCCTTTTGAACACAAATATCATTCTATAAAAAAATAATATGTTCACACATTCCTAGAGAGCCCCTCCTCTCCCTTATAAAAGGAGACAACTTCTGACCAATTCCTCACATATCTGAAGTGTTTTGGCTCATCCAACATCTTCCCAATTAATCTATCTACATCCCTATCCTCCTCCTATAATCCTTACCTTTGGCATATGTCATTTTAATAAGTCTTTTTGGTTCAAACCAATGGAAGTTACCCAAATTAAAGGTAACGATTTCTCTTAACTTATTTTGTTATATTTTACTTCTCTAACCCTTATACTATTTCTATTCCATTAACATGTAACGACACCAGTATCTTAAATATACTAGAATATTTTTATGAAAAGGATTCGAACTAAACATACACACACCTCCATATAATGGGTGAAGAACATAATGTTTCTGTGGAGGGAAAACTAACACCTCACGAAATGATGATTAGTCAATTGCCTCCTACCACCCCTAATGGTGGCCATTATGATGGCACTAAATTTATATATGATTTATATTATTTTTATTTTTTCATTATGCTTCTGTAATTTACATCTATATTATACCATTATGGTTTCCATAATTTGTAAACATGATAATTTTATTTGAGGAAGTGCGGTCTACCGCCCCCTCAATGTGATATGACTTGTTAATGCTATATGTGGGACATAAAAAGGATGGAGTTAATGATATTATATATGAAATAATATATGAAATTATAATGGAATTATAATATACATATATATCATTATGTTTTAATATCATTAAAATAAGAAATAGAAATGAAAGTAGTGTTCATGCTTATGTATAGCTTACCGTCTCCATGAATGGTGCATTTCATTTCTTACCTACAAATGTTATGTACTTTTATAAATACAAATATATACTGAATATATATGATATCCAAATCATGAATATCATTCTGGATATAAGGAACCTTTTACCACATGAACAACATGTAATTATAAGAAGTCCATTTGTGACTCAAGTACCAAATATCGACAAAACCAAAGTTAGTAATTTAAATGGTTACATAATGTTTATAAAATGGTAATAAGTGATATAAAAGGAATAATAAACTTTAAAAAGGATCTTAGCCAAGTATAAATTAACTTTAGTTGATAATTCAGGATATTAAAGAACGATTGAGTCATGTCGGACACAAGGAAAGGGACTTCGTCTCAATCTTATTTCCTTGAGGCATATTTTGTATTAATACATGACTTTCTTTTATACGCTGTATAAACACCCTTGTATTTTTTAAGGGAATCTTTTTCTACAAAGAATTTTACTAGACAACAAGAAGAACTTTCAATTTAACGTATTCAGTTACAATGATCATGCCACCCTCGTGAGTATTATTTGATCTTTGGCTTCCTCAACAAGTCGTAATGCTTTTAAAAGAAAATAGAAACCATATACTCTTTTATGTATTTTGGTATTGAAAATGGTTTTATTAATGGATTTATTATGTCAATATATTTATGTGATATATTGTGACTGAAATGTGGAAATGTTTTCTTTCATTTATATATGTTTTATGTCTTGTGATTTTATAATGGTACTTGGACATTTGACGGGTGGTTACATGATAAACCAAATTACGAGTGGTTCCATGAATACCAGGACGAGTGGTTACATTATAACCTCCAATGCTTTGGGTATGGAAGTTAGCCGTATGGCTATTCCATTTATTTATATGTGTGGAAGTCGACCGTATAGTTATTCCATTTAAGTATGTTTATGTCTCTAGTTACCTTTATATATTATGTGGTTCTTAAATGGGTTTTAATGTTATTTTTTATGAAAGGGTAATTAGTGATATTTTATTCAGTGAAGAGTATTTACTACTTCATAAAGGTAAAATTTATTACTTATGTAAATGTATTCATGGTTTACTTTTTGTTTTGAAAAACTAACAGTTTTCCTTCTTTGTGCATCCCTTACTGAGATTTTTATGCTCATCCCATGTTTTTGAAATGTTTTTCACATGACATAATGTGGTATAGGGTGAAGTATGGGATCATGGAAAATTCATGTTGTCTTAAACATGGAATAAGATATAACTCTGTTTTTCAAGAGTTTATATTTTATGAAAAAAATTGAAACTGTGTAGAAGTGTCTACATTGTATTTGAAATGAAATGTAATATTTATGTCCTAATTCTCTAAAACTCTAAAACATAGAAGGTCCTCATTGTGAATTATTCATTTAATTCAAGATTATGTAATGTTTTAAGGTAGGGTCCTTATAGTTGGTATTAGAGGGAGGTTTAAATAACATTAAAAGTTAGCGAATTGTTAAATAAATGTCCATAAATTTATTTATGGTAATATTGATGTGATATAGAATTTACAGATTACCATGTTTCTTCTCTTAAGATATTTTTATGTTCATAATGGTTTTCCTCATAAGAAATCAGGCATCTATGTTGAGATGAGATCAGGACGAGAACAATTTTCCAAATCAGTAACTTGAGATGGTCGGGATCGGAACTGAGTAGTTTGTTGTCATGATGGCACAATTTACTCAAGATATAAATGGTGGTGGTATCCATCCACGAGATCAGCCAGATCAACCACAGAAGAACATATCAATAGTAAAGCATTTCATGATGCAACATCCCCCATCATTCAAAGGATCATCTGAACCTGTTCTAGATGATATGTGGATTAAAGCACTGGGGAAGATTTTTGATGTTATGGGGTGTTCAGAACATCAAATGGTTAGTCTTGCTGTTTAAATTTTTTATGGTGAAGCTGATCAGTGGTGGTCGATGGTGAAAAAAATCAAGGATATGTAGTGCAATGACTAAGTTAACTCGAAAAGGTGTTAAGTTCATCTGGGAAAAAGAATCTGATGAATGTTTCCAGGAATTGAATAGAAGATTGGTGAATGCTTCAGTCTTGGCATTGCCTTCCAGAAATGGTGAGTTTGTTATTTATAGTGATTATTCGTTGAATGGACATGGATGTGTCCTTATGAAGAATGATCAGGTAATTGCATATGCTTCACGTCAGTTGAAACCACATTAGTTAAATTACCCTACACATGATTTGAAATTAACAACTATTTTTTTTGATTTAAAAATTTAGAGGAAACATTTTTATGGAGTAAAATGTGAAATATATACTGACCAAAAATGTTTAAATTTTATATTCACTTAGAAATAATTGAACATGATACATAGGAGATAATTGAAATTAATCAAGGATTATGATTGCATGATCCATTACCATCCGAGAAAAGAAAATAAAGTGTCTGATTCTTTGAGTCAAAAAATGTAATGCATCATTAACTACTCTATTTTTGGAACGAGATCCTTTGGTTTTTGATTTGATGAACTTTGGCATAGAAGTTGTTGGTGCAGGAAATGCTCATGTTTTGTTTCAGGTGTCTGTGAAATCATCTCTATCAGACAGAATAAAGCAATCACAGAATAAAGACAGTGAGTTGCAGAAAAATGAATAGTTGGTTCAGAAGGGTAAGTTGCCTGATTTAAACTTTAATAATGATTGTGTTTTGAGGTTTGCGATGATATTATGTGTGCCTTGTGATTCATAGTTGAAGAATGATTTGTTATTCATAGCCATAGTTCTCTATTTTCAGTTCATCATGGTAGTACTAAGATGTACAATGATCGTTAGGAGTATTACTGGTGGGATGTAATGAAAAGAGATATTTCTGATTTTACTGTGAATTATTTGACTTTTCAGCAGGTTAAAGCAGAGCGGCAGTTACCAAAAGGGATTCTTCAGTCTTTACTAGTGCTAGAGTAAAAATGGGAAAATATATCCATGGACATTGTTGTGGGATTACTTAAGACATCTCGAGGTAATAATGAAATCTTATTTATAATTCATCGATTGACTAAATCAGCTCATTTCCTTCATATTCGAGATACTTTGTCTCTAGATCAACTTTCTCGGTTTTATATTAAAAAGATAGTCAGGTTTCATGGTGTTTCCTTATCCATTGTATCTGATCATGATCCTATGTTTACATCTAACATTTGGAAAGGCCTTTTGAAGTCGTTGGGTACTGAATTAAATTTTAGTACAGCTTTTCATCCTCAGTTAGATGGGAAATCAGAATGAACAATTCATATATTAGAGGATATGTTACGGACTTTCTCGATGGATTACCTGGGATGTTGGGACCAACATCTTTCTTTGGTTGAATTTTCATATAATAACAGTTTTCATTCCAGTATATGGATGAATCCATTTGAGGCATTATATGGAAAGCATTGTCGAACTCTATCATTTTGGGATGAAGTAGGTGAAAGAAAGCTTATGGGACTAGAATTGGTAGAAGAGATGGCAGAGAAAGTTCAGTTGATTCAGAAGCACATGAGAACAGCTCAGATCATATAGAAAAGTTATGCAGATAACCAAAGGAAGGATCTTTCTTTTGAGGTAGGTGATCATGTCTTTCTCAAAGATTCTCCCTGGAAAAGTGTGATGTGTTTTGGTAAGTAGGGAAAGTTGATTCTGAGGTTCATTGGACCATATGAAATACTAGAGAAAGTTGGATCAATAACGTACATAATGGATTTACCTCCAAGTTTATCCCAGGTACACAATGTTTTTCATGTTTTGATGTTGAGAAAATATATGCCAGATCCATATAATGTTTTGAGTCCCAAGGAAGTTCAGTTGGAAGAGAATATCTCTTATGAAGAACAACCAGTCCAGATTCTTGACCGTAGAGAGAAAGTGATGTAGAATAAGGAAATTCACCAAGTAAAAGGTTTGTGAAAAAACCATATGGTTGAAGAGTCAACATGGGAATCTAAAAATGCTATGAGGGATAAATACCCTCACATATTTTAATAAGTAAAATTGCGAGGACGCAATTCCCAAAAGGGGGGAAGGATGTAACATCTCATGTAAATAAAGAATAAGACATATTTCATATTTATTAATATTTTTTAATTAAATATTAGGTTTACATTAAATGCGATTGCTATGTTCGATAGCGTACCCGATACGCAACAATGGGTTTCATTTAAATTTTATGTTGCACACTAATAATATAATATTATTACTTTAAATGGTAGTTAACTCCTAGCCATTATATTGGCGGGAATGAACAAAACTAACTACAATATTATTATACATGCTTGTTAAATTTATTTACTTTTATCCAATAAAACATAGAGGATTAAAATGTGAATGAATCTAATTTTAAGCATAATTTACAATAAAGGGTTGATTTACTACATTTTAAGGGATAACGCTCTTTAAATATAGTTTTAGTCAATTTAATACATTCTATTTGACCAATTATGATTTTTCATAGTAATGGGGACATTAAAATTTACTTTTTGTAAATTTTTGGGATATTTTTTTGATAAAGTTCATTTTAAATGAAATGCAAAATATTGTATTTTATTTCAAAAGTGAATTTTACTCTAATTTATTTATATGGTTAGATTATATTTTTAATTGGTTTTAATGTTTAGTTGTAATATATTTTTACCATTTAATCTAATTTTGATCATTGGAATTAATTTCACTTTGAAAGTGGACATGAACAAGTGTCAATATTTTCAAAGTTATTGTTTCTAAAAAAGACGTTATTTGATTCAACAATGGGGTTTAATTTTAAAATAATTAATTCCACTTATATGTTTTTAATTTTGAAAAATATACATCATTTTTTAATTCATAATATCAAATAAAGGATAGGCTGAATTTTTGGTATTTATCTGAAAAACATCTATTTTTGATTAATTGTGAAACCACTTAGTAGTAGTTAAAAAACAGACATTCTCATTTAAATGAAATTTTTTCACTTATGTGAATTGAATATCTAAAATCTTACATACCTTCTTGTTATTAGTAAGTAAAATGTGGTTCAACAAGATAAAAATAATATTTGTCAAATAGAACTTTTGGCTTTTATTTACCATGGTTAAAGGTAAATATGGAGATACATGGTAAAAAGAAAATTATAATAAATCAAAATTACCTTAACACGTGTCCAAACATTTTTTTTTGAGTCATTAACGACCATGGGAATCATTGGGTAGATTTTGGGACCCCATAGAACCACATGGTAGTGATAATGACAATATAAATTAATAAATTTAAAGTAAAGGCCCAAATGAAATAAACAAAAATCTATTGGTAATTAATTTTTATATGGTGTTATATAAGAAATCATTTTGTCTATAAATATTGATTGGAAATCTAAAATTATTTCCTATATCATGGTATTTTTTATAATTTTTAGACATCAAATAATTTAAATTATTTATGGCACAATAATGATGCAGTATTTACCTCATTAATTAATGATTTAAATAAATGAGATTATAATGATTAAAATATTATCCAAACCTACCCAATTCTTATTGGATGGATTTATTTCAACCATGAGTCATCTTATCTTCGACAATAATTAATTTTTGACCTTTAAAATCTGAATATCATTCTATAATAAAATAATATTTTGACACTTTCCAAAAGAACTCATCCTCTCCCTTATAAAAAGAGGCCACTTCTAACCAATTATTCACACATGTCAAGCCTTTTGGATCATCCAAACTCTACCCAATTAAAGAACCATACATCCCTATCCTACTCCAAGAAGCCTTACCTTTGGAATAATGCACATTGAAACATCCTTTTGGTTCAAACCAAAGGAAGTTACCCAAACTAAAGGTAACAATTTCTCTTAACTTCCTTTTTTTATTTTACTTCTCCAACCCCTACACTCTTTTTATTCGTTTATTTTGTAAAAACACCAGAATCCACAATTTACTATGATTTTATTATGAGAATAATTCTAACTACACTTACGCACACCTCCATCTAATGGGTGAAGAACATAATGTTTTTGTGGATGGAAAACTAACGCCTCACGAAACGATGATTGTTCAATTACCTCTTACGGCCTCTCATGGTGGCCATTATGATGGAACTGTATTTATATATGATATATATATTTTTATGTTTTCATTATTCTTCTGAAATTTTCATTTATATCTTACCTTTATGGTTTCCATTATGTGTAAACACGATAATTTCATTTGTGGAAGTGCGGAATACAACCCCCTCAAAGTGATATGACTCGTTAATGCCATATGTGGGACCTATAAAGGAGGGAGTTAATGATATTATATATCATATTATATATGAAATTATAATGGAATTATAATATACCTATATATCATTGTGTTTTACTACCTTTAAAATAAGAAATAGAAATGACACTAGTATTCATGCGTACATACGGCTTACCGTCTCCATGAACGATGCATTTCATTTCTTACCTAAAAATGTTATGTACTATTATAAATACATATATATACCTAATATATATGATATATATATGATATCTAAATCATGAATATCATTTTGGATATAATCAACCTTCTACCACATGAACAACATGTAATTATAAGAAGTCCATTTGTGACTCAAGTACCAAATATCGACAAAGTGAACGTTATTAACTTAAATGGTTAAATAATGTTTATAACATGGTATTAGTGAAATAAAATGAATTATAAAAATGAAAATGGTTCTTAATGATGTATAAAATAACTTTAGTTTATTATTTTGGATATTAAAGAATGATCGTGTCAAGTCGTACACAAGGTAATGGACTTCGTCTCAATATCCTTTCATTGAGGAATATTTTGTTTCAATACACGACATTATTTTATACGTTGTATAAACACCCTTGACATTTCGAAGGGAATATTTTTATACAATGCATTTTACTAAATGACAAAAAGAATTTTCCTTTTAACGTACGCAGTGAAAACAACCTTTCTTGCTGCTGTGAGTATTATTTGATCTTTAGATTTCTCAACAAGCTGTAATGTTTTAAAAAGAAAATAAATACCATATACTAATTTATGTATTTTGGTATTTAAAATTGTTTTGATAATGGATTTGTTATGTCAATATATTTATGTGATATATTGGGATTGAAATGTGGAAATGTTTTTTTCCTTTATATTTGTTTTATATCTTTTGAGTTCATAATGGTACTTGGACATTTGACGGGTGGTTACATGATAATCCAAATGACGGGTGGTGCCAGGAATACCAGGATGGGTGGTCACGTTATAACCTCCAATGCATTGGTTATGGAAGTTGTCCAAATGGCTATTCCATTTAGTGATATGTGTATAAGTCGACTGTATGGTTATTCCATTTAAGTATCTTTATGTCGAAAGTTACCTTTATATGTTATGTGTTTTTTATATGGGTTTTAATGTAATATTTTGGTTACAAAAGGATAATTAGTGATCTTTTAAACAGTGAAGAGTATTTATTACTTTATAAAGGTGAAAGGTATTGCTTATGTAAAAGTATTCGTGCTTTACTTTGTTGTTTTGAAAAATTAACAGTTTTCCTTGTTTGTGTATCCCTTACTGAGCAATTAATGCTCATTCCAAGTTTCTGAAATGTTTTTCACGGGACATAACATGGAATAGGGTCATGTAGGGGATCAAGGAAAAGTCATGCTGTCTTAAACATGGAACTATACATGACTCTTTTTTTCAAGAGTTTATATTTTATGAAAAAATGGTAACTGTTTAGAACTGTCTACTATGTATTTGACAAGAAATGTAATAGTTATGTCTTAATTATCTGAAAATATGAACATGAAAAGTTCCTCAATGTGATGTATTCATTTAATTCATGATTATGTAATGTTTTATGGTCGGGTCCTTATACGTGCCTTCCAAATATGGTTTCTGAACCAGGTTACTAGTCAAATATTTCCCAAACCAATGTAAGGATCTATATCCATCTATAAATCTAGTGAATATTGTTGAATATAGGGATCTAATACAAGGAGTTCCATATCATATTAGTTGATTTCAATTCCAAGGATCAATTATAATAATCCCATAATGTTAACATCATAAAAAAAATTCATTGTATATATTGTCATGAAATATTAACTTGACATTGAGAATCAAATCCATGATATTCCAAATCATGATACTACTAGCTCAATTATCTAAATTAGTAAATTATGACATCATTGTTTTAACTCCATGGACTCCCATATAAAGCCATCTCAATGATTTATAACTTCTATCTTATAGATCCAACAAACTTTTTTGTTTTTTTCATGAGGGGCGATGATAATAATACTCATGTGGTGGGGTGCATCAGATCATTCATGGTTGAATATCCCTATGGTTGGGACTATTTTGGTTTATATAAGATATCTCAGTGGATGGTAATTATTGTTGACCTCACATATTATGATAATCCCAATCATTCTTTCATATACTTTGATAATCCCAATTAATGCTTATTTGTATATTAATTCTTTTAAACCTATGATATTTTATGATCAAGTTGATAATAATATTAAAATAATCTATGAAATATGTTAATCATTTTTTATCCTTGTTTATATGAGTTATGAAGTAATTCTAACCCAATCGGCTTTGGTTTGCATAAAAACAGATATGTTTAAGTCACTGATCTGCGTATTGCTACTGATAAAGAGCTACTGGTACTCAGTCTACTGATAGACTCAGTCTGCCGATAGACAGAGTCACTGATACATAATGGTCACCAATATGTATAGAGCTACCAAAGTGCATGTCTACCAGTAGATACTTATAGAGTAAGGCTGCTGATACGAGTACTGACAATCTCAAACCAGAGCTACCAATATGAGGAAGTCTACCGATAGAACCAGTCTACTGAGCTACCGACGGACAAACTGACAAGAGCTACCGATAGACAGAAGTCTACCTATAGAGCCAGTTCATAGATAGTTGCTGATAGAGTAAGTCTACCGATACATGTACAATCACCGATACATCAATCTACTGATAGCTCAATAGCTACCGATGGAGCAAGAGCGACCGATGGAGAGAAACGGGTATATAGAGCTACCGATGCAAGAGGAAGAGCTACCGATGGAAAGGAACTGTACGTAGTACCGATGCAAAAGGTGATCATTCTTTTTTGCCGAAACTAAAAGCTATAATGGGAAGGAAAATGATAGTGTAGTGTAAACATTATGAAAGAGAGAGAATCGAGGAACTAAGAAGATACACGAAGGGTGAAAGAGACAAGAGATGAATAGCATTCATATGTGGAGAATTTTTCAGTAGTCTACATCCATACTCTATGAATTCTGGACATACACGAAGAAACTTTTTCTAGAGGAGAACACAAGAAGCATCATGAGTGAAGGACTACAACAAACACTTCATACACTAAAGCTGATAAGCTGAAGCTGAACCTGGAACCATGGAAGAAAACGACACTCTGTTTTCTGAACAAGAAATAAAAGGAGGACTCAGAAGATTTTATGACCAACCAAACGAGTCCAGAGCTGCACTGCTAATCACTAAAGCATTTCTAAACTCAGTCATACTTATTTTAGTGATTCTTTCATTTACATTTCGAGCAGTGTGTGTACCATGTTTATCTTACACACATTTTCTCCTGTGCTAAGCTGGAGGATTCTCAAATCCTCATTCAAACTCTATAACGCTTTTGTTTCCCACTGTGTATAGTGGTAGAGGTTGAGTAAGACCTGGACAGCTGTGAGCTGTTGTTTGTTTCCAACGACGAAATGTGGTAGAGGTCTTTGTACCTGGACAGTGTGTTCACTGTTGTAAACCCCAATCCAGGGTGTGGATCAATTTATATAAATTGTTGAGAGGACTAAGTCTCAGCTTGAGACTAAACCTCTTGGTTAACTCTACTATGATTTTTTTAATTTAAGTCTATAAGCATACTATATATTTATTTCATATTCCGCTTCTATTACTTTGAAATACAAAACTATTTTAAAGATACATTGATAGTTAAATTAGCAAGTTTTTATACTTATTGTAAACTAGTAAGTTAGTTTCAACAGTTAATTTAATCTTCAGATTGTGTCAACTGAGACCTAATCAATCTTTGAGAAATTGATTGAACATTTACACTCTGTATAGATTCACTACAGTTTAACTTTGTTTTTAAATTGGGGGATTTTAATAGAAATATTTTTGAACAGAAATTTTAATTGGAACTCAATTCACCCCCCCTCTTGAGTATCCACTCCGACCAACATTTGGTATCAGAGGAAGTGTTTTTGTTAAAGGATTTTTGAAATACACTGTTTTTCAACTGTGATTTTAGTTGTATCTTTAAAGATCATAAATTTATGTTAGTTCTAAATTTTATCTCTTTAAAATTTCTTTTCTAAATTCTATTTATGGATAATAGACTAGAGGGTGCTGCTACTAATAGGCCACCTTTCTTTAATGGTACAAATTATGCCCAGTGGAAGCTTAAAATGAAAATTCATTTAGAAATTATGGGTTCTAATATCTGTACTACAATAGAGTCTCAATATAAAATTCTAGAAACTGAATGAACTACTTGGGATGAACATACAAGGACTGCTTAAAATAATAACTGTAAAGATATGAATGCCATGTAATGTGCTTTAGGAGATGAGGAATTCAATATAGTTTCTTCTTGCAAAACTACTTTTAAAATTTGGGATACTTTGGGTGTTTCTCATGAAGGAACAACCAATGTTAAAGAAATGAGATTAAATACTTATACTATTAAATATGAAAATTTTAAAATGGAGACTGATGAACCTATTTATGATATGTATCTCAGGTTCAATGAGATAGTCAATACAATGAGCTCACTTTGAAAGGTTGTTCCACCAAAGGAACATATTATGGGGATACTAAGATGTTTGCCAGACCGATGGAGAGGAACTTCTGTTTTAATCAGAGAGTCATGTGACATTGGAGAACTCCCTGTAAAAGAGCTGATTGGTAATTTAATGATGAATGAGGAAGAACTCAAGGTGAATAAGGAGGAAGATGATGAACCTAAGAGAAAATCTGTAGCTTTCAATTCTACTGCCTCTAAGAGTAAAGACAATGAGAAAATGAAAATACAGACAGAAAGTTCGAAAAGTAAATATTTTGATTCAGACAGTGAATCTGAAATGGCTCAGATAGCCAGAAGGATTAATAAATTCTATAGGAAAAAGAAATTCTTCAGAAAATCTAACTACAAGGGAATGTATGATAATAAGGGACATTGGAAGAATGACTAGAAAAAACTAGATAAAGGTGATGAAGTTGTCTAATATGAGTGAAAAAGAAAAGGACACATTAAAGCAGACTACCCAAATCTAAAATTCAAGAAGAAATATGATTACAAGGACAAGAACTACAAGAAATCAAGGAATGCTACTTGGAGAACATCAGAGGAAAACACAAGTGAATCTGAAATTTCTGATACTGAGAAGAATCGTGCCAATATGTGCTTTATGAACAATACCTCTGAGGAAACATGCTTAAAGAGTTCTCACAGAAAGGTATGGTACTTGGATAGTGGAAGTTCAAGGCATATGTCTGGATATTATTCATTCTTCAAGAGCTTAATAAAGGTTGATGGAGGCCATTTCACATTTGGTGATAATTCTAAACGAAAAATCATCGGCCTAGGCCAAATTGGTTACACTAATTCGATTTTAATTTCTAAAGTTGTATTTGTTGATGGACTTAAGTATAACCTGTTAAGTATTTCTCAATTATGTAATGATGGATTTAATGACATGTTTGAAAATGATTCTTGTAATGTTTTTAACTTTAAGAATGTTTTAGTATTTTCTTCTTTAAGAAATAAAAATGTTTATGCAGTTGATTTAAATTATTTAGCCAAACAAAATGTTACTTGTTTAAATGATTTTCATAGAGAATCTTGGCTTTGGAATAGAATATTAGGACACTGCAATATCTATTCACTTAGAAATTTGACTTGGAAAAACATGCTTATAGACCTACCTAAACATGAATTCCCAGATAACAAATTTTGTAATCCCTGTCAAAAGGGAAAGAAACATAATGTTTCTTTTAAATCAAAGAAAGAAGTTTCTACTTTTCAACCTCTCGTGTTGGTTCACATGGACTTGTTTGGACCATCAAGGGTTTCTAGTTTAAATGGGAAGCACTATGTTTATTTTCTAGTAGATGACTTTACTAGATTTACTTGGGTATACTTATTATCTCACAAAAGTGAAGCTTGTTCTTACTTTATTATATATTCCAAATCTGTAGAAAATCTTAGAAGACATAAGATTAAATGTCACGACCCGTCCCCGGGGCCCGTGTCGTGACTACCCCAAGCCCGCCTTCCATAGGCCAAGGGCTGGAGACTAGCACCAAAGGCGTAAATCCCGATAACTGGGAAGGCATTGCCTTTATAAAAGTAACAAAACACCACCGAGTACAAGCGGAAGTAAAAAACTAAGTACAAAAAGAAGTGCTGAAAAGTAAATGGGCCAGAATACAATCCCAAAAGAAAGTACAACAGAAAAAGACAACAGCTGGAGGGACGGAAGCGGCTCCTGGGTCGTCCTCCTCGGATCCTACCTGAAGGGTAGGTACAGATGGCGCAACTCCTGGATCGTCCACCATGAATCCTACCTGAAGGGTAGGTACAGATAGCCTCCACAGTGCTCTCGTCCGTCAACCTCCTCCGAGTGTCGTCTCGCCGTGAAGTCCACCTCCGGACACTGACTTGTCGTGTAGTCCACCTCCGGGTACCGTCCAGTCCTCGAACACTCGGCCTCCGTCAGCACTGCATGTCGTCTGCAACCAACACAACGAGGTGCAGGCATAGCCCGTGCAGGGGTGAGTATAACGATACTCAGTAGGGACCCCGAGACCCTCAAGGTCTCACTAAATCCAACAAGGATAACCACAAGAAGATCTCAACAGATAAACTCTACTTAGGTATATGCCCATACATATAACTAAGTTATCAAGTAACCCATCTCAATCATGAGTAAACACAAGGATCATGAGATCAACGGATAACCACTACCCAGGTATATGCCCATACATATACCTGAGTTATCAAGTAACCCATCTCAATCATGAGGAAACACAAAGTTCAGAAGTCTCAGCTCAAACCAGGATTTTCATTATCGAAACCGTAACTGCTGAAGAGCTCCGTCTCTAGAGTGTACAATGGTCCTGTCACGACTCTGAGGTACTGCTCACTAACCTAAGACTGCTGAGGTACTCCTCCTGTCGAGTACCGCGGGCTAGCCACCCAAACACAGTAGTGCTTCCCGCCGAGGTATGTCACCCAAACACAGTAGTGCACACCCCCTAGTAGCCTGCAGAGGTACTCTCCGGACGAGTACCGCGGGTCTGCACTATCACACAGGTAGTGCTCCATCCGCCATGGGTCTGCACCCAAACAAAGTAGTGCTCCGTCCACTGGGCTAGTCGACTCACTCCAAGTCGAGTCGGTCAAGCAGTCGTCAGGTCTCAGTCGGCTACACGGTCTCCGTACTCCGCACGCTCGTCTCTGGGAGGGTCCGCTCCACGAGCTACAAGTCGATACTCCAAGTATCTCAAGGTCCCACGAAGAAGTATCTCAAAGGACCACCTCGTCACAGGGGTCTCAACGCAACAGACGGCACGTCGATCGGACGTCCAGTCTGTGAGTTATTAGTCATTTCGTCCCAGGGGCCCAGTTGGTTTCGTGAGCGAACCAAACCCAGCCGTATCTCAACTGTACCCCGATCTCTCATAGGGTATACTCATAGGGACCGTTTCTCAACGTGATCGTCAACGCCACTGACGGTTCGTCAAACGGACATCATGTCTGAAAGTTATCAGCTTTTCCGTTCCAGGGGCCCGGTTGGATTTCGGGTGCGATCCAACCCGGCCACTACCAACTGTATCCAAAACTCGGGCGAAGGATGCCAAAAGTTCCGTATCGTCAACAGGAACTCAACGCAACAGACGGCGCGTCAATCGGACACCCGGTCTGAGAGTTATTGGATTTTTCGTCCCAGGGGCCCGGTTGGTTTTTAAGGCAAAACCAACCCGACCATACTCCACCTGCGCCCAAACCCCGGGCGGAGTGAGCCAAAAGATCCGTCTCACTAAGAGGAAACTAACAAAGCTGACGGTACATCAATCAGACGTCCGTAGCTCAAGATATGAGCGTTTCCACTCCGAGGGCCCGGTTGGTTTCGTGTACGAACCAACCCGGCCGAACCCAAAGTATTTTGAAACTTTGAGTGCGATAAACCGAAATGTCCGACTCGCTCCAAGGATTGTGTTGCCGCTGACGGCGAGTCGTTTGGAGGCCCGTAGCTCAAGTTACGGGCGTTTGAACGAAAGTCGTCCGAAGACAGGGGGTCCGGGCCCGGGCCGACGTGGGGGAAAGCCGCCGCCACGCGTGACACCCCCGCGGCACCCGCGGGGTGTCGGCCAGACAGCCGGACGTGCCGCGTCACAACCTTGCGACACCCGTGGGGTGCCGCCCTGGACACCCGCGGGGTGCCGCGCGACAACCCCGCGGCACCCGCGGGGTGTCACCCTGGACACCCGCGTGGTGCCGCGTGACAACCCCGCGACACCCGCGGGGTGTCGCCCTGGACACCCGCGGCACCCGCGGGGTGTCGCCCTGGACACCCGCGGCACACGCGGGGTGCCGCGCTGGACACCTGCGGGGTGCCGCGCTGGACACCCACGGGGTGCCGCCTTTGGCCGCCGGCGCTGCCGCGCCGGCGACCCGCGCCGCCACCGGCTTCCGCGGGCCGCCGGAGTCGCCCCGGAGGCCCGTTTTCCTTCCTGTCTGCGCCGTTGTTCCTCCCGGGTTCTGTTCTTTACTGCGGGATCATCAAACATCTGTTGCGGCATGTTCCATCGTTGCCCGTCAAATCCGCACAAGAACGAAGAACGGCGAAGGGTTGTCGGGCTGTGTTCGTTTGGCCCGCACCCTCCGCGTTAGATATAAACAACGGGAGAAATTAAAGTTCAACACATGAACGCATATCCGAAACAATTTTTAATGAAATAAAATTGTTTCATAAAAACGGGTTCCTTATTTGAACGGAAACAACAATTTTAATAATTTTAAAATTGTTCACAAATCCAGTTCTTTAACTTTTTAAAGAAACAAATACGAGAATATAAAAAGAAAAGGGGGGTAATTCCCAAAAATAAATCCCTACCTCGCCGTCGCTGTCGGATGCGAGGTCGTCGCGGAATTGACCGTCGCGGAAGGAGGTGATCATCACACCACGGAAGGGCGTCGCGTCGACGATCTCCGAGGACCAAGAACATACGGATTTATTTAATAATAATTAAATCCATGTTGTTGTTGAAATCCAAAAAGAAAATAAAAAGAAGCGCAACCCCCTACCTTGGTTGTTGTCGATCGAAGGCTGTCGCGGGGTTGGATCGTCGCGGAAGAAGCGTCGCGAAGGGAGATCTGTTGGCGTCGCGGTACAAGGCTTCGCGTCGTCGATCTCCGCAGGTTTGGCGTTCTTCGCGTTCTTCGCCGAAGAAGAACGCTTTCCTCCAAATCCCCTCCACGCCACAAGTTTCAACCCAAAATAAAATAAGCTTAAGCCTTATTTTATTTACACAACTAAACATTTGAATTTCAAAAGATAAGAAATGAACCATTAATTCGTAGAATTAATTAAACGAAAGAAACAGCTCATTTAATTTAAGAAAATAAACTGCCCAATTAAATGGTCTGTTAAGAATTTAAGAAAACGCGTCAGTTGACTTTCATAAAGACGGGTTTTCACGGGTGCGTTACTTAGCGGAAAGAAACAGCGGGGCTCGTGCGGGCACCACCACACAAATATCCTACCAAGAGGGTAAGATATTTCTGGATAGTACCCTATCCGGTTCAACTCAGTTTAAGCCTCTTTTATGTGGATTCAAGTGGCTTCCAAGTGGCTTAATTGAAATAAAATAAAGTTGTCGTAAAATTATTTTATTTCTTAACTTTAAGCCCGAAAATTAAAAACCACACCTGAGAAAACGCAACTCCGGAAAAGGCGTTTCTAAGCAAATACCGGCGCTGCGATTCCATCGGTGCCCTCAAAATTCTATTCTGAGCACCGGTTCAAAATTTAGAAAAACCCGCTCGTCCGTTCACTGAACGTACCCGAGCCAAACTTCGGAAATTGATTCCGGGCACACCGGGCCTCGGAATCAAGCGCCGTCAGAAACTGCGTTCTTGTAAAATTCCAAAGAAAATTAAGAAAAAAAAAATTCCTTGGAATTTTCGGGTCTTTACATTACTCCCACCACAGGGCTTTACGTCCCCGTAAAGCTTCACCACAAACTTAGGGAAACAAAGCGGTACTGAGCACGCATCTGAGCCTTCCGCTCCCATGTGCTCACCTGGAGGTTCCCGCGCTGCCAAAGAAAGTGCACAAGAGCAATCGACCATCCTCCTAGGATCCGCTCTTGTCGATCCTCGATCCCGACAGGAACCTCCGTATAAGACACTCATCGCCACCGTCTAGCTCCTCATGGTCGATGATATGCGAAGGGGTCGAGCACGTATCTCCTCAGTTGGGATACGTGGAAAACGTCGTGCACCTAGTGCAACTGAAGTGGATGGGACAAGCGGTAAACCACCTCTTCTACACAACTGAGGACCTAGAAAGGTCCGTTGAACCTCGGAGATAACTTGCCTCCCAGGCCACATCTCCATAAACCTTGTCGAGGTGAGACCTGTAAGAAGACGTGGTCGTCATCCTCGAACTCCAGAGGTCTCCATTTCTGTTAGAACTGAAACTCAAAACGACTGCTGCTATGAGGGTAAGGTTGACCGAATCAAGAGTGATAGGTCTCACCCTCATGTGCAAGAGTTACCCTGCACTGCCTGGGGTTTCCTTTTCCGCTGACCAAGGAAAACCCATCCCAACATTTTCCTAAAACCGTCAATTTGAGTATGAACAGTTATTTCCCATTCCATACTCAAACTAACGTCGTAAGGCCTCGACGCTGCCACCAAGAGATTCCAACCAGAACTCTCGCCTCGAGGGTCTGACCACACCGTCGACGTAAGTGTGATTATCGAGTCTCCTCCCAAGGTATCTCCAGATGCAAGGGTCAAGTCCACGACTTACCGGAAACTCTAGGTCTGGAACAAGATTTGTGGAAGCGAGGAATGATTCATATCGACGTCTGTTACTACAGCAGCTAGTAGTGCACATAGACTGTCCCTTGAATCATTTCTAGATCCATTGGGTCACACTCCTTGACCGCATGCAGCCACACTCTTCCTCCGCCCTCCAGCTCCCTGATCCAGGCGGGAATAACTAAGGCGGGTGGTTGTAGCATGTTAAGATGTACACCACCTCATGCTGCTCTCCTAGCTTTGCCTCCACGTCTGCCGCTTCGCAGACTCATCTCTATTTAAAGCTACCTCTTCTTGAAACATTTATCATGCCCGAGTCTCTAAGACTGGCACCGGTTCCTTGTTTCTTACTGCACTGTGCAGTCTTCATCCTCTCCTGGATGAACTGCACCTCCTTTAGCCTCACAAGAGCTGCTATGATTTCTTCTTTGCCGATAAGAGAAATCTGGTCTCATCCCCTAGATGAACCACATTCGTTGCCTAATACAGTCAATCCTGACATAAATGATGCATTCATGCCATGGATGACGTCGTAAGGCCTCGACGCAACTACTAATAGATCCAACTGTCACTCTCGCCTCCAAGGGTCGAGTCACACTGTCGGCATCAGTGTGAGGTCATTGGGTCTCCTCTAGTAAGAATTTCGAAAGTGAGGGTCAAGTCAACAGTCTTAACCAGGACCACTTAGTAACATCACAAAAGAGGACAGGAAGGCAAACATCACAAGATAAGTGTCTTTATTTTATTACAGCTCATGGTACAAAGACACAAAAACAACATCAACATGGAACTAGAAGTACAAGAGACGTATCCACTAGTTCCACTCCTGTCCACCTACTCCAGGAGCTCTACTGCCTTGTCCACTGCTCTACTGTTGCTCAAGCATTCGTCGCTGCCTCTGCCTCGGTGGCTCCTCAAAAGCCTATGGATCAACTGTACGAGGAGTCGCACAGTCACGTGCCAGGTGCCCCTTTCCACCGTACGAGTAACACAGTCTGCTTCTGGCACGCCTGGCTCTGACCCCACCCCGGGTGCCCCGCACCACCGGTCCTAAAACCCGAGATCACCCAACTGCTGGTCTGGTCCTCCTGGACCTCTGCATCATCTGTCTACTGCCCACAGATGACTCGGATTCTGATCGAAAAACACGCGGCAAAGGAAGCAGCTCCTGAACACGCTCGGGGTGTAGAGCTAATGGCACAAACTCCACCCTGAAGAAGGTCTCGAAGTCTTCCCATGTGAAAGCCATCCCATCGCAAAACTGGAGCAAGTGGATCCACCACCTGCCTGCTGCTGCCTGAAGAAGGCTGGCAGCAAAGGTCACCATGAAGTCCGATGGCGTCCCCACTAGCCTGAAGACTCCCACCATAGCCTCCAGCCAATCCTCAACCGCCTGTGGGTCCGTCTCTCCTTCGAACCTGGGTGGCCTCTGGCACTGGAACTCATACAGTGCGCTCAAGTAGCGGGCATCACCTACTGCTAGGGCTGGTGGCATCGGTGGCCCAACGTATGGTAGTACCGTTGGCGCCTCCGCGGGTGCCTCAACTGCAAGAGGGCCCTGTACCGAAGCCTCGTCACTCGACAGGCTGTCAGCACGCACATCCCTCTGGGCTCTAGTTGGTCGTCCGAGAAAAGGCTTACTGAAAGAAACAACGTAACACGGTCAAACGATTATACTTGGTGAGCTGACCTGGTTTGAGCTGTTTTAAGGGGGGAAACCTTTGAAAACACACACGCAATCAGTGTTTTCGTGCACAAAGTCGGAAATCAGTTGCCAGGGTCCTGGTGTATGGATACGTCGGCCGCCCGCACCAACACTGGTCTCCCTGAACTGAAAACCACATTCGGTACCCTTAACACTATTTCTTCACAGAAAGAAAGATCAGAGTCTGCGGTAGAACCGACCACCTCTGATACCAATTTTTTACGAACTGTCCTCGGGGCCCGTGCCGTGACTACCCCAAGCCCGCCTTCCATAGGCCAGGGGCTGGCGACTAGCACCAAAGGCGTAAATACCGATAACTGGGAAGGAATTGCCTTTATAAAAGTAACAAAACACCACAGAGTACAAGCAGAAGTAAAACACTAAGTACAAAAAGAAGTGCTGAAAAGTAAATGGGGCAGAATACAAACCCAAAAGAAAGTACAACAGAAAAAGACAACAGCTGGAGGGATGGAAGCGGCTCCTGGGTCGTCCTCCTCGGATCCTACCTGAAGGGTAGGTACAGATGGCGCAGCTCCTGGATCGTCCACCACGAATCCTACCTGAAGGGTAGGTACAGATAGCCTCCACAGTGCTCTCGTCCGTCAACCTCCTCCGAGTGTCGTCTCGCCGTGAAGTCCACCTCCGGACACTGACTTGTCGTGTAGTCCACCTCCGAGTACCGTCCAGTCCTCGAACACTCGGCCTCCGTCAGCACTGCCTGTCGTCTGCAACCAACACAACGAGGTGCGGGCATAGCCCGTGCAGGGGTGAGTATAATGTTACTCAGTAGGGACCCCGAGACCCTCAAGGTCTCACTAAATCCAACAAGGATAACCACAAGAAGATCTCAACAGATAAACTCTACTTAGGTATATACCCATACATATACCTAAGTTATCAAGTAACCCATCTCAATCATGAGGAAACACAAGGATCATGAGATCAACGGATAACCACTACCCAGGTATATGCCCATACATATACCAAAGTTATCAAGTAACCCATCTCAATCATGAGGAAACACAAAGGTCAAAATTCTCAGCTCAAACCAGGATTTTCATTATCGAAACCGTAACTGCTGAAGAGCTCCGTCTCTAGAGTGTACAGTGGTCCTGTCACGACTCCGGGGTACTGCTCACTAACCTAAGACTGCTGAGGTACTCCTCCTGTCGAGTACCGCGGGCTAGCCACCCAAACACAGTAGTGCTTCCCGCCGAGGTATGTCACCCAAACACAGTAGTGCACACCCCCTAGTAGCCTGCAGAGGTACTCTCCGGACGAGTACCGCGGGTCTGCACTATCACACAGGTAGTGCTCCGTCCGCCATGGGTCTGAACCCAAACAAAGTAGTGCTCCGTCCACTGGGCTAGTCGACTCACTCCAAGTCAAGTCGGTCAAGCAGTCGTCAGGTCTCAGTCGGCTACATGGTCTCCATACTCCGCACGCTCATCTCTGGGAGGGTCCGCTCCACGAGCTGCAAGTCGATACTCCAAGTATCTCAAGGTCCCACGAAGAAGTATCTCAAAGGACCACCTCGTCACAGGGGTCTCAACGCAACAGACGGCGCGTCGATCGGACACCCGGTCTGTGAGTTATTAGCCTTTTCGTCCCAGAGGCCCGGTTGGTTTCATGAGCGAACCAAACCCAGTCGTATCTCAACTGTACCCCGATCTCTCATAGGGTATACTCATAGGGACAGTTTCTCAACGTGATCGTCAACGCCGCTGACGGTTCGTCAAATGGACATCCTGTCTGAAAGTTATCAGCTTTTCCGTTCCAGGGGCCCGGTTGGATTTCGGGTGCGATCGAAC
Source organism: Viscum album (assembly GCA_963277665.1). NCBI lineage: Eukaryota > Viridiplantae > Streptophyta > Magnoliopsida > Santalales > Viscaceae > Viscum > Viscum album. The sequence continues at coordinate 965,819,834 of OY728136.1, forward strand.
CCGGCCACTACCAACTGTATCCAAAACTCGGGCGAAGGATGCCAAAAGTTCTGTATCGTCAATAGGAACTCAACGCAACAGACGGTGCGTCAATCGGACGCCCGGTCTGAGAGTTATTGGCTTTTTCGTCCCAGGGGCCCGGTTGGTTTTTAAGGCAAAATCAACCCGACCGTACTCCACCTGCGCCCAAACCCCGGGCGGAGTGAGCCAAAAGATCCGTCTCACTAAGAGAAAACTAACAAAGCTGACGGTACGTCAATCGGACGTCCGTAGCTCAAGATATGAGCGTTTCCGCTTCGAGGGCCCGGTTGGTTTCGTGTACGAACCAACCCGGCCGAACCCAAAGTATTCCGAAACTTTGAGTGCGATAAACCGAAACGTCCGACTCGCTCCAAGGATTGTGTTGCCATTGACGACGAGTCGTTTGGAGGCCCGTAGCTCAAGTTACGGGCGTTTGAACGAAAGTCATCCGAAGACGGGGGGTCCGTGCCCGGGCTGACCCGGCCCGACCCCCCCTGGTTGGCCCGAACCGGGTCGAGTCCGACCCGGTTGGCCCGGCCCGGCTAGGGCCGGTCCGGCTCAGCTCGGCCGAGCGGCCGAGCGGCCGACGCGGGGGAAAGCCGCCGCCACGCGTGACACCCCCGCGGCACCCGCGGGGTGTCGGCCAGATAGCCGGACGTGCCGCGTGACAACCCCGCGACACCCGCGGGGTGCCGCCATGGACACCCGCGGGGTGCCGCGCGACAACCCCGCGGCACCCGCGGGGTGTTGCCCTGCACACCCGCTGGACACCCGCGGGGTGCCGCGTGACAACCCCGCGGCACCCGCGGGGTGTCGCGCTGGACACCCGCGGCACCCGCGGGGTGCCGCGCTGGACACCCGCGGGGTGCCGCCTGACAACCCCGCGGCACCCGCGGAGTGTCGCGCTGGACACCCGCGGGGTGCCGCCTTCAGCCGCTGGCGCCGCCGCGCCGGCGACCCGCACCGCCACCGGCTTCCACGGGCCGCCGGAGTCGCCCCGGTGGCCCATTTTCCTTCCCGTCTGCGCCGTTGTTCCTCCCGGGTTCCGTTCTTTACTGCGGGATCATCAAACATCCGTTGCGGCATGTTCCGTCGTTGCCCGTCAAATCCGCACAAGAACGAAGAACGGCGGAGGGTTGTCGGGCCGTGTTCGTTTGGCCCTCACCCTCCGCGTTAGATATAAACAACGGGAGAAATTAAAGTTCAACACATGAATGCATATCCGAAACAATTTTTAATGAAATAAAATTGTTTCATAAAAATGGGTTCCTTATTTGAACGGAAACAACAATTTTAATAATTTTAAAATTGTTCACAAATCCAGTTCTTTAACTTTTTAAAGAAACAAATACGGGAATATAAAAAGAAAAGGGGGGTAATTCCCAAAAATAAATTCCTACCTCGCCGTCGCTGTCGGATGCGAGGTCGTCGCAGAATTGACCGTCGCGGAAGGAGGTGATCGTCACACCGCGGAAGGGCGTCGCGTCGACGATCTCCGAGGACCAAGAACATACTGATTTAATAAATAATAATTAAATCCATGTTGTTGTTGAAATCCAAAAATAAAATAAAAAGAAGCGCAACCCCCTACCTTGGTTGTTGTCGATTCAAGGCTGTCGCGGGGTTGGATCGTCGCGGAAGAAGCATCGCGAAGGGAGATCCGTTGGCGTCGTGGTACAAGGCTTCGCGTCATCGATATCCGCAGGTTTGGCGTTCTTCGCGTTCTTCGCCGAAGAAGAACGCTTTCCTCCAAATCCTCTCCACGCCACAAGTTTCAACCCAAAATAAAGTAAGATTAAGCCTTATTTTATTTACACAACTAAACATTTGAATTTCAAAAGATAAGAAATGAACCATTAATTCGTAGAATTAATTAAACGAAAGAAACAGCTCATTTAATTTACGAAATAAACCGCCCAATTAAATGGTCTTTTAAGAATTTAAGAAAACGCTTCAGTTGACTTTCATAAAGACGGGTTTTCACGGGTGCGTTACTTAGCGGAAAGAAACAGCGGGGCTCGTGCGGGCATCACCTCAAAAATATCCTACCAAGAGGGTAAGATATTTCCGGATAGTACCCTATTCGGTTCAAATCAGTTTAAGCCGCTTTTAAGTGGATTCAAGTGGCTTCCAAGTGGCTTAATTGAAATAAAATAAAGTTGTCGTAAAATTATTTTATTTCTTAACTTTAAGCCCGAAAATTAAAAACCACACCCGAGAAAACGCAACTCCGGAAGAGGCGTTTCTAAGCAAATACCGGCACTGCGATTCCATCGGTGCCCTCAGAATTCGATTCTGAGCACCGGTTCAAAAGTAAGAAAAACCCGCTCGTCCGTTCACTGAACGTACCCGAGCCAAACTTCGGAAATTGATTCCGGGCACACCGGGCCTCAGAATTAGGCGCCGTCAGAAACTGCGTTCTTGTAAAATTCCAAAGAAAATTAAGAAAAAAAAATTTCCTTGGAATTTACGGGTCTTTACATTAAAACTCTAAAAATTGATCATGGCCGTGAGTTTGAAAATCAAGAGTTTGAATCTTATTTCTCACACAATAGCTATAGTCACAACTTTTCTGCTCCTAGGACACCTCAGTAGAATGGTGTAGTTGAAAGAAGGAATAGAACCCTTCAAGAAATATCTAGAACCATGCTTAATGAATATGACCTGCCTATTTACTTTTGGGATGAAGCTGTTAATACAACCTGCTATATTATTAATAGAGTCTTAATTAGACCAGATATCAAGAAGACCCCATATGAGTTATGGAACAATAGAAAACCTAATGTTAGTTACTTTCGAGTCTTTGGATGCAATGTTTTTATTCTTAATACAAAGTATAACCTGGACAAGTTGTCTTCTAAAAGTGATGAGGGAATTTTTCTTGGTAATTATTTAACTAGGAAATCATATAGAGTCTTTAACATGAAAACCAAATTTGTGGAACAATATGTTCACATCACGTTTGATGATATAGATCCACATGAGCCTAATACATCTCTCAAAAATCATGAAGATGATTTGAGTGTTCTGGACCTTAATGACAAATCTAAAGAACCTGCTATAAAAACCACTAGTTCTAGACATATTCCAGAGTCTGCTTCTATTGAACCCGAACCTATAGATGAACCTGAAATTTCTAGACCTACCTTTACTAGATCAACAAGAATTCTAAAGAATCATCCTTTGGATGCTGTTGTTGGTATTTTTGATAGAGGGATAGAGACTGGAGCTTCTCTAGGAAACCAGGTTGAACATCCTCTTTTCTATCACAGCTAAAACTTAAAAATGTAAATGATGCAATCAAGGATGAATTTTGGGTAATGACTATGCAAGAAGAGTTAAATGAATTTGAATGAAAAAAAATTCTGGGAATTAGTTGACAGAACTGAGGACACTTTGACAATAGGCACTAAATGGGTTTTTAGAAACAAAGTTGATGAGTCTGGAAACATAGTTAGAAACAAAGATAGATTAGTTGCAGTAGGATATAGTCAAGAGGAAGGTATAGACAATGAGGAAACCTTTGCACCTGTAGCTTGATTAGAATCCATTAGGATCTTACTTGCCTATGCTGCTCATCTGAATTTCAAGTTATATCAAATGGTTGTCAAAAGTGATTTTTTAAATGGTCTTATAATTGAAGATGTTTTTATTGAACAACCACCTAGATTTAGTAATCTTCATTTTCCAAATAGAGTTTTCAAACATTCTAAAGCTTTATATGGATTAAAACAAGCTCCAAGATCTTGGTATGATAGACATAGTAATTTTATTAATTGAAATAGTTTTACTAAAGGGATTCCTGACCCAACCCTTTTTATCAAATGAATTTCTAAAGATGTTTTGATAGTAAAAATCTATGTTGATGATATTATTTTTGGATCTTTTAAACATTCTTTATGTACTGATTTTTCAAAGTGTATGCAAAATAAATTTGAAATGATTTTAAGGGGAGAACATAAATATTTTCATGGATTTCATGTTTTTTAAATTGAAAATGGTACTATTTTGAATCAAAGTAAATATACAAAGGATATTTTAAAATGTTTTGGAAGCTTACTTTACCTTACTGCTAGTTGACCAGATATTATGTTTAGTGTGTGTATGTGTCCAAGATTTCAAGCTAACCCGAAATAATCTCATTTACTTACTGTTAAAAGAATTTTTAAGTACCTTAAGCATACTGTAAACATAGGTTTATTTCACCCAAAAGGAGAGTCCTTTGAGTTAATGAGTTATTCAGATGATGACTTTGCTGGTTGCAAGTTGGCTACAAAAAGCACATCAGGAAATGTCATTTATTGGGAAAAATTTTAGATCTTGGTGTAGTATGAAGAAGAATTATGTTGAATTATCCACTACCGAGGTTGAGTACATAGCTACTGGTAGTTTCTATACACAAATTCCATGGAAGAAACACACTCTTTTGGACTATAGATATGACTTTAAGCACGTTTCAATCAACTGTGACAAGACTAGTGCAATAAATATCTCGAAGAACCCTATGTCTCACTCTAGGACCAAACACATTGATGTAAGGCACCATTTCTTGAGAGATGATTATCAAAAGGGTGATATCACTATTGAGTTTATTGGTACTGAACATAAGTAACCTGAAATCATCAATAAACCTTTGTGTTCAGATTGGTTAAGTTACATTAGACATAAGTTAGGAATGTTTAACTTCAATTAGTAGCTATTCTCACCGATGTGAAATCCTCACCGATGTAAAATTCTCACCGATGTAAAATTCTCACCGATGTAAAATTCTAAGCGATGTGAAACTCTCACTGATGTAAATCCTCACCGATGTAACCTCACTGATAGGAATTCTCACTGATAGACCCTACTCATAAGTGCATTGTTTTAAACTTTTTTCTGCTGCCAGAATCTGAATCGTTTTTAATTTATTTCATTTTATTTATTTATTTTATGATTCCTAAATGATAAAACTAATGTACAAGCTATTTCTAAATCCACCGAGCCTCAAACCTTCACCCTCAAACCTTATCTCCTGAATCCTTAGAGAACCATAAATCTCTCCAATCCAATATGGAAAAAACAAAACTCCCTTTTGTTATAGATGTTGTCGATGAGCCGAAAACAATGAAGCAGAAGTCAGAGTAGGAAGCAAGTCGTAGTGTTGCTAGAACTAGGTCGGGAAGACGACCAACGAATCCCCATCTGTAGAATAGAGTCATTATGATTGAAAAGGAGCTGTGCATAGAATGGTTGCTACCTAGCATGTCCTTAGTGCTCGATGTTCTTGAAGATCAAAAATGGGTGGAGTGTTTTTCAAACAACAATGGTCCCTACATTCCAAAATTAGTGAAACAGTTTGACGAGTTTGTAACCTTTGAGAAATATGAGAATGAAGATCGAGTAACTTCTTTTGTGAATGGGAAGTAGATTTCATTTTCATCTGTTGAATGGGATGAGTGCTTAAAAGTCATGCATGAAGGTGTATCTGGATATGTCTCGAGATCCATGCGACCTACCAGTGATATTTTCGATTATGAGACTGCTTTGGAAGAGATAATAGGTGATGGATGTCAAAGACAAGTAGTTGCTGCTGAAATGGATGGAGAGAACAGATTTCTATTCAAATTTGTTCAACTTGCCTTGATACCGAGTAGAGGAGACTTTACCAATTTGAGATATCATGATATCTATCTCTTGAACCTATTAAGACATTGTGTAAAGATGAATTTGTGCAGATTTATGATGATCCAAATGGAAGATATGACAACACTGAAATCAAAGACAAATGCCCTATTCTTTGCTAAGTTAATTTCTGTGATGATCAAGCTAAAAGGTGTTTATGAGTCTCAACATGAGACAGTAGTAGTCTAAAATAAATTTTGTATTACATCCAAAGTCTGCAAATACATGAGGATAAATTGGAACCCTTCAATAGGAGAATGGTTCAATGATGACCAGAAGGTATATGACAAATTCAATCATGTGGATCATTCTTCAAGACCAAAGTATGTGAGGGATCCAGGTCTAGGACCTGATGATGTGGAGCTAGAATACAGTGATGATTCCGAAGAGGAAGAGTTCTCTACTGATGAAGGAGGAGACCCTGACTTACCTCCTAGCCCAACACCTGAAAATCAAGATCAATATAAATCTGATAAGGAATAAGATGCTTTAGAGGCTCTTGAAGAGGCTGTTGAAGAGAATGAAGAAGATGTTTTTAAGAGTGAAGCATGTATGTCAGCTAATTTGAGTCTTAGTCTAGTGATTGGACAAAATTTAGTGCCTACTGTGGATGCAAATGAAATTGACATACACTTGCCTGTTTTGGAAGAACCTCCTCCTGCTGCAGAGATGGAAATGATAGTAGATGATTTTCCTCCGGATGAAAGACCTTCTAGGAATGCTGCTGAAAATGTTGTTGTTTTACTTGAGGATGCACCCATTTATGGGGATCATCAAACCAATGTTGGAAGTATTACAGTGGTTGCTGGAATTGATGATTGGACAGAAGATCTACGTTTTTTAGTCTGTGGTTTAGACTATACAGATACAGATAATGAGGCATCTCACAATAGACCAAAGATTGTTTATGATATTGAATCTGAGTTGTTACATGATGATGTGGTCAGAATGCATGACCTGGATACTTTAATGGAAAATCCTAAGGATAGTTTTGTGGAAGAGGTAAAGAGGATGGAAATTTATTGGGTATCTTCAATTCAATCTGTCATGACTGACTCAGTGGTCATTTTAGCATCTAAAAGAGTACCCACTATAGTTGCACCTACTGATACGATCACCAAGGCTGATCTAGAATCCTTGAAGGATGAGCTAAAAAATTCTTTTAATGCATCAGTTTCTGAGATGAAGGACAGTTTTGCTGAAGAGATGAGTATGTTGGAAAGATCATTTGAACTCTCTCTAGGTTGTAATTTTTCATCCTTCATGACAGAAATAGTGGAAGGAGTTAAAGACTACCAGGCTCAAATTTCTAGACTTGAAGCAGATCTTGAAACTCTAAAGGAATCTGTTGTTTTTGTAGACTCTTACATGAGCTCAAAATAAAAAGTAGATAAGGACTCATCCTATGTCAAGAGTGTGTTAAGCCAGATGGTTTTAGTTTTTGATGGTTTCAAAACTTCTATAAAAGATCATATTAAAACCCAGGATTCCCTTGTTCAAAATCTTATCCGTGGTTTGACCAAATGCTTCAAAGAGACTACATCTTTCTCTATTGGTTCTCTTTCTTCTAAACCCTCAGTAGATTTGAATCAAATTAGTTCTATGATGAAGGAGGAGCTTGGTTCAACTTCAACCACTGGCTCCGTAGACTCTGTCGAGATGAGCAGAGTTGTGCTTTCTTCTAGAGATTCAGCTAGAGAGATAATGAAGATAGTCCAAGACTATATGAGAGAAGCTTCTGCCTCTCAAAAAGAAGTGAAAGATAAAGTGGATTCGTATTTCCAAAATATTCACACAAAGTCCCAAATGACCAGTCACATCAAGCTTCTGATAGAAAATATGAAACTGCCTCCTGTCAATCAAGCCTTCAGAGAGAAAGTTAGAAAGCTAAGATAATTGACTCCAGGGTTGGAAAAATTTATAGAGAACAAGGATGACTTCATACTTTCTATGGAGAGAGGAGGTGGAATAATTATGGACTTCATAAATCTTTTGCTACCTTTTCTGCATGTTGATGATAGGCCAGTTATTGTCCCTCTTGCTTTGCCTGCCTCTGCCTCTACTGCTTCTCCAGTTCTGATGACTCCTGCCCAAGAAATTCGAAGCCTCACTCCTATGATCACACAAAGGACTCCTCAGTACATACCAGGATTAGTTTCTGTGGCTCAGCCTCCATTGATCATTTCTGGAATTCCTAAGCCTTCACCAGCATCCTCACCTCCTGATTCCTCTTCTGATCTAAAATAAAAATCTCACATTGAGGATATGGATTGATCAAGTGTCTATGATGTTTGATATTAGTCCTTGTATTTTGTTTTCTCTTTGTGTATTCTTTGTTGTACTATTTAATACAAGTGACTCCCTTTGTTATTTCCCACTTTTTTTTATTATCACCAAGGGGGAGAAATGTTTTACATGGATATTAATAGGGGGAAATATTCACCCAGGGAGAGAAGTCTTAAAGGAAGAATAAATAATGGGGAGAAAGTATCAAAGTGGGAGAAATTTTTTTAAGAGCTATCATTCTGTGCCCCTCTAATACTAGTGCTTGTACTTTTATCCTCTGATACCATTTCTTTTAATTCTCTGATACCACTAAATTTTACCTCTGATATCATTTCATTTTCTTTTATCTCAGATACTATCACATTTTCTTCCATATCTGATACACTATGTTCTATAACATACTGTTTCTCTGAGATAATTGCATTTAATTATATATCCTCTGATACAACTGCTCACTATTTTAAAATAATAATATCATAAGTTGTAAATATCAAAAGGGGTACATTGTTGACCTCACCTATTTTGATAATCCCAATCATGCTTTCATATACTTTAATAATCCCAATTAATGCTTATTTACATATTAATTCTTTCAAATGTATGAGATTTTATGATCAAGATGATAATAAAATAAAAATATTCTCGGAAATATGTTAATCATTGTTTATTCTTGTTTATATGAGTTCTGAAGTAATTATAACCCAATCGACTATGTTTTTCATAAAAACAAAGAAGTGTAAGTCACTGATCTATGTATAGCTACTGATAAAGAGCTATCAGTACTTAGTCTACTGATAGACTTAGTCTACCGATAGACAGAGTCACCGATACATAAAGGTCACTGATATGTATAGAGCTACCGACGTGCATGTATACCAGTAGTTACCGATAGAGTAATCTTGCTGATATGAGTACTGACAATCACAAACCAGAGCTACCAATATAAGGAAGTATACTGATAGAACCAGTCTACCGAGCTACCGACAGACAAACAGAAAATAGCTACGGATAGACATAAATCTACCGATAGAACCAGTTCACATATAGTTATCGATAGAGTAAGTATACCGATACAAGTACAGTCACCGATACATCGATCTACCAATAGCTCAAGAGCTACTGATGGAGCAAGAGCTACCGATGGAGAGAAACTGGTATATAGAGCTACCGATGCAAGAGCAAGAGCAACCGATGGAAGGGAACCATACCTAGTACCCACGCAAAAGGCGATCATTATTTTTTGCCGAAGCTAAATGCTATAAAGGGAAGGAAAAATATCAAGCATCATACACTTTATGAAAGAGAGAGAATCGAGGCACTAAGAAGATACACGAAGGGTGAAAGAGACAAGAGCTGAATTTCATTCAAACGTAGATCTTTTTTCACTAGTATACATCCATACTCCAAGAATCCTGGACATACACAAAGAAACTTTTTCTAGAGGAGAACAGAAGTTGAATATTGAGTGAAGGACTACAACAAACACTTCATGCACTCAAGCTGATAAGCTGAAGCTGGACCTAGAACCAAGGAATAAAATGACACCCTATTTTTTGAACAAGAAACAAAAGGAGGACTCAGAAGGTTTTCTGACCAACCAAATGAGTCCAAAGCTGCACAACTAATCACTAAATCATTTCTAAGCTCCATCACACTTATTTTAGTGATTCTTTCCTTTAAATTTTGAGCAGTTTGTGTACCTTTTTTATCTTACACAAATTGTCTCCTATGCTAAGCTGGAGGATTCTCAAATTCTCATTCAAATGCTATAACTATTTTTTTCCTACTATGGACAGTGGTAGATGTCGAGTAAGACCTGGACAGCTGTGAGTTGTTGTTTGTTTCCCATGAAGAACTATGGTAGAGGTCTTTGTACCTGGACAGTGGGTTCTTTGTTGTCAACCCCGATCTAGGGTGTGGATCAATTTATATAAATTGTTGAGAGGACTAAGCCTCGATGTGAGACTTATGCTCTTGGTTAACTATTCTGTGCATTTTTATTTAAGTATATAAATATACTATATATTTATTTCACACTCTGCTGCTATTACATTGAAATACAAAACTATTTTAATGCTACTTTTATAGTTAAATTAGCATGTTCTTATACTTATTGTAAACCAGTAAGTTATTTTTAAAAGTTAATTTAATATTTAGATTAAGTCAACTGAGACCTAATCAATCTTGGAGAAAATGATTGAACATTTACACTCTGTAAAGATTCAATACACTTTAACATTTTAAATTTGGGGATTTTAAGTGAAATATTTTTGAATAGAAATTTTAATTGGAACTCAATTCACCCCCCATATTGAGTATTCACTATGACCAAAAATTATAATGTTAAAATAATTTGTGTTTAATGGTAATTATGGTATATTATTGACAACTATTGTTTCCCAGGAGTGAGAGGAGTTTTTATTAACCATATTTTCATAAACTACGTAAAAGTGAATAATGAAAAATTGATGATTTTTTATTTCTTAAAATATATTGTTTTTTAGGGTAAAATGGTAATTAAACAAATTATGATAACTTGGATAATTTTTCTAACCACTATAATTTTATTGTAATATAGTGTATTTCCTTGAATCAGGTTTTAGTGGAATACTAATCTTTTATAAATCTGATGAACTATTTAAGATTTATTTAGCAATTCTTATGAATTCACATTCCTTCTCATATTGGTATCTTCTATATACAGTTATAGATCATAATTATAACCCTAGATATGTGTAAAAAATGGGAGGTGTTTCTTGATCATGGAATAACCATATGTCAAGCATTAGGGATGTGTCTGGCCCCATTTTTCTACTCTTTTAAAATTTTCCATTTCATTTTCTATTCATTTTTTTTCAATTCCCTCTATTTCATTCATCATACCAAATTTTCACAGAATCCACTCCCCAATATGGGTCTTCATTAGGTACAGTGTTGATGGATATAGAGAGTTGTGTGAGTAGGTGATATGGATAAGAATAAATAATCTTTATGTTTAGGGGATGTCATTTTAGCATGCGGTAGTCATGGATCATAAATTAGGTCAACAGTTTAGCAGTTTAGTCTATTAGATAGTCCCATTTTAATATGTTTAGTATAAATTCTAATAGTTTTTATGAGTTTTAGTCATGATTTAGTGTTATTGGAGACCCCTAGAGGGTTTATCTAGTTTATTTATGCACTAATCATGTATTTAGAGATATTAAAATAGAGTTACCATTTTGAAATTTCAATCACATGGTGAATAACTTTATGAACACAAGTCATGTGTTCTTTTTGTTTATTCAATATGACCTTTATGGAGTACACTCTTTGTACAATGACTATATATATTATAATAACGTCTGTCCATGTACTCTTCCAGGTGGACATGTACTTAGAAGGCTCATGTTTTGGGAGGTATAAAACTTGTACCCTTGTAACATTTTATGTAGTGGAATATAGAATGGTTGATATGTGGTCAAGAAGATATCCCATGTGAGGTGTACATTGTCATTTAGTAGTTCAGGTTCTGACAGAATGTATGCCTTGTACATGTACTAGTATAGAACTAGACGTCATTTTTTCTCTAGTTCTGAAGAAGTACATGTCTTGGTGTAGCATTTAGAGGACATGTCATGTACATTGAGTTACACATCATGTACTTTACTATAATGGAATTTTGGTTGACATTATACACAAGAGAATGAAATGGGCTTATGAGAAGTACATTGATTTAATTTTCCCTTTTAAATGTTAATGTTGTAATCCTTTTGACATTTAGCACTCATCCATATTATGCTTCCTAATGAGAGATATTTCCATGAGGATCCTCATGAAGTTGTGGTTATAGTATCATCCATGGGATAGGTTGTTACATGTGATGTTCAATTAGGGGATTTTATATTATTGATCAACATGTCCTAAGGATACTACATGATATTTCATTAGGATTTTTGGAAAAATAAAATATAGGAGTTGGGATTTGGGGTTTTTTTTGAATGGATTCCCCGATTAGTATCTTGAGTGTTTGTTATTGTCTGTTAATTTCTATAATTATAGGATCCATGGTGTTGGGATGCCGTCAAAGAATTTTTGATGCCACATGGTACTATTGAGAAATGTCTAATATCATTTAGAGGGACATATTCCGATAAATCCACATATTGGGATGATGTTTCTTGAGGATTCCCTTTACAAAAGGGTTTTCTTAAGGACACCCTTCTAGGTGATGTGTTTCTTGTTTTTTCCATTATAGGTGTGGTGCGGTTTAAGGATTTGTTTCTTGGTGGTGTCACTTGATGCATCCCTTTGGGGAAGGTGTAAATTTAGTTGTGACTTGTGAGTCTGAATGCATTTTATGACAATATTTCCGGCCTTGGTTTTCTTTTATTAGAAAAAAAACATTTTTTGGTGTCATTTTGATATGAGGATTTGAGATCATGGAGGGTTATGTGGGATTGTTTTTCTTGTCATATTGTTGTTGATAGTCTCAAAAGTTCTATTTGGTGGGTTGAGGCATAATTGACAACAGATTAAGAGTTAGTGGGATTGATTGTATGAGGTTTCTATTTTTTAGGATTGGATGAGAGAGGAAATCATTGGGATATTAATGGAAAAATCTTTATACATAAGATTGACTATATTTGAATCTTCTTTTGGTGGGTTGTTCTGTAATAGGGAACATGATATTATTGATGATCTTGATGATTTCAGTCCCGATAGTTTATAATTTTACCATATATATGTTTAGTGGATTATAGAGGCAATTATGCTCATGGGTACTATATTTTTATGTTTTTGGACTACTCTAGTAGCATAAATATACACTAAAAATTCATATCATCTAGTATGTTCTGAATGATATCTAGGACATGGTAGCAAACAATAATGGTCAATAAGTATTCCCTACGATTAGTTTAGATTTTTATACTGTAGGCCTAGTTCCTGTTAGATGAGATTAAATATTTTAGATTTATATGATGAGATCATGGGGACCAAATGACATTCTTATACCTATATTGGACATTGCAACAACCTTTTATTTTGGAAGACATGCTTGATATTTGGCTATGTAACCAATGTTTTGTAACTCCTCCTCCTAGTGCTAGATCATTGGTATATATAACTCGAACTTAAAGATATAACATGTGGTTATTTTTTAATTTTTTCTATTACTTATTAATTTTAAACAATAGTTTGTTTATTCCAGTATTCTCATTAGACTAGGCTGGTGCTATGAGGTTTTATATTGACATGTTATGATAGCAGTTTCTAGGTCCACAATTGGGGTTTCCCATCATTTATATATTAATCTAACCATGAATCTTGGCCTCGAAGAACATGTGGAATGTATTTGTTTCATTTTATTTTCTTATTGTTTATTGGATATTGTGAGAACCAATGTTGTATGTTTTGGAATATATGATCATGAGGAGACTCGGTCAATGGTGGAGCTCCTCAGTTGTTATAGAAACTGCTTATATGGTTGATCTTAGTGTAGAGTAGAGAATCATTTATTTCATTGCATTTGTTTTGTTTTCCTTGTTTTAAGACTAGTGGGAAACCAATGTATTTAAGAATATCCTTGATTATATATTCCTCAGTCAAATTTTTATTGCACTTTGTATTGTTTATTTATTTATTCATGCTCTGATGTTCATGGAAGTGTATGTGTTTGGTTTATTTATCTGGATACTACACTCTCGTCAATGATATAGGATATACATTGTACTCTTTTAGGACATAACTAATATTCATAGGCCACTAGTATATGGGGATTTATGATTGAGGTATTTTTTTAGAAAATATTAGGTGACACGTTTGGTTTACTTGGTGTATTTCATTACATTTTACACTCTGTTGGATATACTTTGTTTATTTCACATTTTTTAGAAACCATCATAAAATATTAAAATTGATGAAAATCATGGATGGCCTATGTTAAAAATACGATTTCAAATTTTGAATGGTAGGAATAAAGATTTAGAATAATTTTAAACTTATTTTCAATATTATTATTTATTTTTCTCAAACAATGAATGTTGGTATGCATTTTTTATTGGAACTAGGAATTATTCTAAAAACATTGAATATTCTAAACACTATACTGATTATGAGAAACCTAAAGGAATGATGGATTAAATAAAAGGTATTACGATAATAGATAATATTTTCTCAGGTTATATTATTTTTAACACACTATAATTTTATTAATATTTCATTTGATAGTTTATGCAACATGAAACACCCATAAAAATGATATACATTTTATGAAATTTTATTTCATTGATAGCTTACAGAAAACATTACTCTGAGTCGTTGTGAACCTTAAAATGGTAAAAAATATTTTTTGTTAGATTGAATGAAAAATATGAACAAAATTATGACAAATGTGTTTTTATATCGATTACAAATAAACTAAGAATCTCTAGATATAAAAATAAATATTTTCTTGAAAATTATAAATTTCTAATGGATAGTTTACTTATTAAATGCGTTGAAAATATAATATTAATTATTAACAGTTTCAAAAAATATATTTTAAAATATAGCAGTAATTTTTGAAATCAGAATATCAAAGTTATCATAGGGTCTAATTTTTGGATTTTTGGAATTGTTACTTTTTTATGAATAGTGAAAATACTAAATTTTATATGAAAAAAATCAATTTCATTTAAATTATTTAAAAAGATAAATAAAATTTAAATTAGTTATTATGTACAACTAAAATAATAATATATCATTTAAGACATGTTTGATCATATATATCATTTTATACATGAATTTTGATATAAAAACATTTTAATATTTTGATCATTTTCACTTGAAAAACTTGCTTCTTCATTCTGTCTAAGGGATTGGGTTTTAATTAATTCTTGAAACTAATATCAATGGAATTTAGAAATATTATATATATGTCATTAATAATCATATTATAAATTATCTAATATCTGCGATTTAATTTTTTTACCAATATTGATAGTGATAATATTCAAAATTTATTCCCAATGTTATTATAAGAATCGATTTTTCTGGGGTTACAATAGAAATATATTTGGAATATTATTCTACCAACATGTATGAAATACATTAAATGGATATATATTGACCCAATAATGACTAGGTATCTATAATACACTATTTTTGACTCTTATGGAATATGAAAAATAGGGTAAAACTAATGATTTCAATAAATTAAAAGTTTCCCCTCACCTCTCTTATAGAAGGCCACCCCCCATTAACTATTTTCCTATCCATAAAAACCTATTGGTTTAGAAAATAATTAAATAAATAAATTCCAAAATTTAATCCCATAATTCTTAAAACAAATTTTGGGTTGAAATATATCCTTATATGGTAATCATCAAAACATATGGAAAATACCAAATATAGAGGTAACGTTATTGAATGAGAGTTTTAATTTTTGTTATTCCTCTACATCTGTAAATTATATTTAAACCATTATTAAGTAATAACCTAAAATATTATATATAATAAGTTATTTTTTTATTATGTTAATTATCTGGAACCATCCCCACATCCATTAAATTGTTAATGAAATCATAATTTCTGTATAAATAAGACCATAACCTGACGAACCGAGGTCATTTGTTTTTCCATTACCACATCTCACATTTGTGTGTAGTGATGGATATAAATTAAATATATGATATCTATAATATTATATTTTATTGGTTAATTATATCATATATAGAATTTTACATTTCAATCTATATTGGATATAATAATGTTGATCGTGTGTACAGAGGAGCGCCGCCTCGTGAGGGGACGTGATAGGTCTTTAACTAAATCTTTACACGGAAAGCCATAATGAAAATTTTAGTGATTATATGTGATTTAAAGTAAATTTTTACTATATTAATTAAATTTTTTTATTATAGTGTGATAGTATATATTTTTTACTCTTACCCTTTCACTCACATAATGATGATAACATTGCACATGTCTTAGTGGACTACCGCCCTCACAAATATATGCGACTCCCTTTAAATAACCACATCACAATGATAATATATATAAGAATATATATTGTTATAATATGTAATTTTATATATCATTACCATTATTTTATGATAATTTATTACTAACCTTTTTCCCCCTAATTTCTCTTTAAAAATGAAAACATTACTCTAGTGTATGTACACTCAATCGTCGCTATGATTGTAAAATAGACAATTTTTCATAAAAATCATCAATTATTAGTTTACTAGAATAGATGATTCAAAAACAAGATAGTCATGTCATCATTATAATTATAGATATTATATAAATAAATAAAATACAGAAGAAGCTAAAAATTCCACGATATGCATGAATGAAAAAATACAGTAACAAGCCCCCAAAATACTGAAAATAATTAATTATTATTAATTAAATGGTGACAAGACATTATAAAATTATTATATATGAAATTATAAAAATTAATATGGTTATTGGATATATAAAAAACATTTTTAATACCTCTATAATGGAGGATAAAATATGTTCATCCAAAAGGAAGGGAGTGGTAAAGGACATCATTACTCAATTTCCACTAATTATGATAAACATATACATTATTGATTTTTCCATAAAAAATATTATTTTTGTAATGACAATCGATTAATTTTTTCTCTATTTAAATTTTTTAATGTACTTCATTTTATAAATATAATATATTTATTGATTAATCATCTCATTATTGATATGATATTTTTATGTGATTCTGTATCAATTTCCATTCATTGAGGAAAATTTGTATATTATGATGTAATTTATTTTATACAGTGTGTTTACAATAAAAATAAAAATTTAATATCATTATCCCTTAATAATTCATTAAATATTATGTATTCATTTAAATTTTTTCACCATATGGTATTTTAGTAGAATATTACCACGGCATAAATGTTTTTATACATTCCCATATTATTTTTTGATTAACAACATTCTCTAGAAAAAACCAATCCCCTGTAATTATTTTTCATTCTAAATTACATTTTTATAAACTCTATATATTTTTGTAAAACTGATATAATTATTACCTAAACATTATTTCATTTTAACATGATATTTCGATCTTGATAATTGTTTGACTAACGATGGATTTATTAATTAAAATTTAGTTTTTTAATCAATATGAATATTTGATGATATGAAAAATAATTCAATAATTAAATATATGATTAGATTTATGTGTAATGATTTTGGAATGATGAAATGAGGCATTCATAGTTATAGATATTCCTTTTATGAATTGGTATTCTCATTATGTGAATCGTTAAATAGAATAAAATTAATTTTCCATACCAGAAGGTTTTGTGTCCCATAGTTTTAAACTACCTTTATGATATATCTAGAGGATATAGTTAAAATTTTCCTAAGGAAAGACATATAATAATAAAAAATTTAATTCATTATTAATTAATTTATTAATATCCATGATATTCTCACAGTCATGTTCTTTATGAATTCATTTCATTATGAGTTTATTGATTAAATGGTAGGGTTTTCAGTTATTTACCATGTCATGTTGATTATTTTTTACACAGTTATTGTAGTCATGTTATTGAATAAATAGAAATTTATTTAAGTTATTTACCTATTCATGTTGATTATTACGTATCTTTTTATACACGAGGTTTTATCCATGATATTATCTATAGATTCATTTCATGTAGAACCTATTCATTTAATGGAATGTGTGTTTAATTTTTTATTATGAAATAATGATTAGACATATTAATTCAGGATTTATTTTTATATACTTATTCATTCCTTAGAATTTGATATCACACTTATTTTTTAATTTCATCATCATTCCATAAAGATTACTATGATTCATATTCTAGGATATTATTTTGGGAATAATGTTATATTCTATAAAACATTTTTCATGTAATTTGTTTTTTCAAATCTAACTAAAGAATCAAATATGTATCAAGTGTTCTAATAGTACTAAAATATATGGTTATTATTTATTTTATTTGTTGTATCATTTGACATTATAATAAAAAATACATTAGCTTCATGTAACTGTTGTCTAGTTCACTGTAGTTGGTATCAGATGATGTTTAATTGAAACTAGGTGTGGATGTTGTTCTAGAACTGTTGTACCTATGGGTAATAAATGTTAAAAGGTAACTCGTTATTTAGTATATCAACACATGTTTCATGAAAGTGCTGCGTAATTCACAACTACTTTGACAATTACATGTCATATTCTAATGATATTTTACCTTTTTATTATAGAACATTTTGATGTATTTCAATAGACGCTGAAAATGAATAATCTTGGATAAACCAAATGATTCATACGTTGAAATTAATGTGCCTCAATGGAAATGAGGAAATCTTATATGAATGGAAAATATGGTTATATAGAAGTGAATTTACTTGGAAAATAATGAATTTAATGGAAGGAAATGAATATCATCCTAGGTATCGATTGGCTTTTCATTATCTTAAAGGAAGGGAACTTGGGCATCATTAGAGTCAATGTCCTATGTTAAAGGATAACCCCAAAAAATAGAAGCAACTATGTATCATTAAAATAGATGATTTATTTATTAATTTGGAATCAAGAATTTAATTTTATATGATTTCAATATTGAAGGTTTGGTTATAACATTCATGAAACATCTGGGTATTTTGTTAAATTTTAGAATCTTATATGTATTTATTATCATTAGTGTTATGGATACTATCATTGGTGTGAGATTTAATAATTTATCATAAGGTTAATGTATTATGAATCACTTTATTGGGGTTAATGTTATTGGATTTTACCCCAATTAATGATATTTTCTGATAAATATTGTCAATGTATATATTGTAATAGCTAGCTTATTTAGGGAATAATTTTGTTACATATAACATACATAAGTTTAAAGGAATTCATAACCTTTAGGGATAATATAATCATTAATAATATTATAACAGTAGTCAAATAAGACTATTGTACTTCATGAAAAATATTATTGCACTGAAAAACAAAGTAAATGGGTTATTTAAGGATTAATTTTATTAACATGATGTCTATCAGAATTTTTGGGGTTCATTATAGGAATTATATTAATTTAGATTTTGAAAAAGGAAAACATACATTCATGGTTACAACCCATCATGTATAGAAGGGGCACATCTCATAACACCTTGATAGAAGGAGGACTAGGGTTTATCACCTACTAATTTCCTAGGCGATGTTGTAGAAAATGCATAATTTTTTTAGTTATATGATTTAAAAAATAAATATTAATGATGATAAAATGGTTTTTTGAGGATTATAGATTGATTTATTATGTATAATAACTTATGACATCCATATTTGTTTAGAAATATCGTCATAGAAAGAAAGAAATGCTCATCACCTTATTATGGATCTTATGATCCATTAAATCCGAATTATAGTTCCTCAAGGATAAAAAACTCATTTATGGATACTGATTTCATAGAGTATGTGCTATAACATAAATTAGTCGATGGGAAACAAAATATTGAAATTATACCTATGAAATAGAAATATATCAGGTATTTATATTTCATTATATCCATACATAGTAAAATAATTCATAAACATTAGTATACCAGATATTTAAATAAAATTTTTTCTTATTAACATATGTTTTGATGGAATCAATGACATTTTTCACACTTATTTTATTCATGGTTTTGTTTTCCTTAATATTCCACTGATTATTTACATTATTATAATCAATAGCCTTTATTATTTTCTAAAATTAGTTATAATTATCATTAATTTACACACATTAACTTTCAAATATAATATATTTCTTAGAAACCTTGTTATATTTTACTCAATATGTGTTTTTTAATTCCATTTTCTCACATATTAAGAGGTAATTGTATTTACCTTTTAAGAATGTGGTTATTTATAAAATGTTATTTTCAAATATCAAACAATTGATTATAATTTTTTTTTTAAATATATACGATTTTATTTATTTTATTTGGGGATATTTTAATTCCCTAAAATTTTAAGAATATTTTATTCGATAGCGTATGTGACACAAAACACCATGCATAAACAACACATGAAATATATTTTTAAAAATTTATCCACTTCTATTTATTTTGGAACCCTTAATCTCATGTTTATGTGAACCATAATACAATTACCCAGATCTTATATTGTAAGGTATTAATAGTACTAAACAATTATGAAAATTATTGTAACATATTGAATATAATTAAAATAATATGATTTTTAAAGATAATGAAATATTTTATTAAACAATGTATTTAAGTAAAGGATTGTTGAGTAGTGATTTGAAAAAATCATTTGAAATTAATTTTTAAAAAATTTAGAATATTTATTTTATAATTTAAAAAATATTATTGAAATAAGAATATATAAATTATCAACGAGTTAATTTTTTGGATTTTTCTAAAATGTATCATTTTTTAGAATAGTTAAAATATAGTCATTTAATTGAAACATCATTTTATTTAAATTATTTTTTAATTTAAAATAAGATATAAATATGATTTGACATAAAATTTGGTGACTTTTATATATATTATTATAAATTAATTCATTGTAGTCGTTTTTATCTATAATTTTTATAGAAAACGTTTGTAATCTCTATCGAATTTTATCCTTGACAATAATCTTCCTTATCACTTATACAAGATTAATTTTTTTTAATATATGAATTTAATTAGAATAAATGGATTTTTTATGTGTAATAATCATAATTTATATTATATAATAAGGTAATATTAATTTTTGACTACATTTTAGAGTGAAATTAATAAAAAAATATTTTCAACGGTTAAAGAAAAAATGTACTTACGAGGACTTATGCTATAATGATTAGTGTTTAATAGACCTAAAAAGTATAAAATATATTTTATGGGAACATTTAGATCCTATAATTTACAAGACTCTATATTAATCTATTTTTGACCTTTTTTACCTTGTCACAAACTAGGTTACATCTTTTTCATTCAAAATAATACAAGTATGGCACACATCTCACTTATGAAAGGCCACCCCATATCCAGTATTCTACACACAGTCAAACTATTTTGGATCTCCAAATAACATTCCAAATAACATCAAAAAAATAATCACCTCATCCTAGAAGAATTGTTTTAGGAATTTATCTGACCTAGGATATTTTATGGAAACCCTAAGGATGATATGAAAATAATATGTAACATTTTTCAACGAGCATTTTTATTTTACTTCTACACCACCTCATTCAATTATTATTATATCATCATGATATAATAATAGAATTATAATTAATTTTATTGGAAGATGTTTAGTTAGTGTCAAGACCGACATCCATCATTTCCAACATAATATCAGTTATTAAAACCAAATTTGTGTTTGTGGTGGATAATCTACTCACGTAGAGATGTCCTTCCTATTCAATTTAAATCTATCACGATTGTGTGTGATGATGGATATTAAATATTTAGAATATATTTATAAAAATATTAAACAATTTATGTCATTATAATTTATGTCACTTTTTAAAATCTATTCTATAGTGGATACAATAATGTCGGTCATGTGTATGACAGACTACAACCTTGAAAGGCGATGTGATTCATCTTTCAATAGATAATTACATGTATGGTGATAAGGATTGATTTAATGATTATATTTCTTATACATAAATTATTTAGAAAATTCATGAAACATTTATCAATTTTAAATGATTTTTTATGATCTTAGATGATACCTTTTCGCTAACATAAAAGATAATAACATTGTTAATGTACATGTGGACTACCGACTTCATGATACGATGGTAATATCTTTTTATTACCACACCACATGAATGATTTATATAAGCTTATTTAATTAATGATATTTATTTATTAAATTATTAAAAATAATTATTGATGAAATATTACATATCTCATTTCAATAGTTATCATTAATAAAGGGAAATGTTTCTCATGTTCACATACATCATACTATCTCCATGATTGTGACATAAAATATTATTCATAATAACATATAATAATATGTATTAAAGGTGTAAATGATTTAAAAAGAACATAATTTTTTAATGATCATAATTCTGGAGATGATTGAACTATATAATATGCATACAAATTAGACCATTCATAACACATCAAGAGCGAGAAAACAATGAAATTAACACTCGAAATAGTATAAATAATGAATGATTAGTAAATAAATGGTGATAATATGTTAAAAATGGATAATATAAGATTCTAGAAATGTTAATATTTTTTAATAAGTCAATAACATGATTAAAACCACTATACTGGATGGTAAATTACATTCAACCAAAAGGGAGAAAGATGTAAGGTATTTATTAAATCAATTTCTATTAAATGGGTCAATCGTATAATTCATTGATTAAACAATGATAATATTATGTTTTTAATTACCTCTAAATATTTTATGTTTAGTTTAGAAACATTTAATTTTGATTTATATTGGATACAAATAGACTATTCATTGATTAATCCCCAATTAAATGATATGTTATTTGTAATGGATTATGAATAAATTTATTTTCATTGAGGAACATTTGAATATTATTCACCTATTCGATTTAAATGTTTTATATAATACCAATTTTCTAGGTAATATCCTTGTTACTTAATATTTCATGGTATTCATTGTTTCAATTTTAATTATTTAAACTGAGAGGATATGAGATAAAAATTATAATGTTTTAGAAGTTACTCCACAATCACAATTTTTTTTTCTAATTGTCAGATTTATCATAAAACATTCTATTTAATATAATAATTTTTCATAAAAAAATTAATTTATCCTAAAATTAATTATTTTGTTTATAATTGTTTTGGTTCTTTTATAAATTGTATAACATATTTACATATGGTTTTCTACTATGATAGTCATTTTTTTACTGGAAATATATTGTTAAATTGGTATTTTTTAGATAATATTTATATTTGATGAAAATCTAATGTTTCCCACTATTAATTATTTATTTGATATATTTCATACCCCATGGATATGTAGACATGTGTGGGGCCTAGATATATATAGAATCTCAATACACTGATAGCCTATTAAGGTGAATTAGTTATATATCATAATATATATTTTCCAAACTAGATTGGGTTGTAAAAAATATTATTAAACTATCTTGAGGGGAGATAATAATGGTATATGTATCATGTCAAATATAAATTGAGTAAAATAATTAATATTTTTATTAATTAAAAATTCTTCTATTATTATTTGTGATATTTTTAAAATGTAACTCTCTCGTTATTAATTTAAGTCTTATTTTATTGATTATGTGGAATGTGTTTTCAGTTATTCATCTTTCCATGTTGATTATAACTTATCCAATTATGATTTGATTTTTATTTATTAAAATTAATGTGTTTTTAGTTATTTAAAATTCATTATAGCTTATCATTTATCATATAACTCATTAGTTTTGTGAAAGGATATTACCTCCATATCTATTTCATTATCATCCTATTAATTTAATTGTTTTTTATTTAACATTCCATAATGGTTATGATTATGTATTAATTAAATAATATTTTTTGCATCTCCCTTAATGACAATTTTTTCATGACCTGTCCCATTGGGCTCATGTCGTGACAACCCCAAGCCTACCTCCCCTACGCCAGGGGCTGGTGACTAGCACTGAAGGCGACAACCTCCAATTAGAAGGAATTTTACTATGTACCTGTATACACATACCCGCCAACTACATCCCAACACACTGGAGGGGGAAAACAAAGTAAATTAAAAAAAACAAGATACAATGTATATATAAAAGTAAGTGGTCCATAATACAAATAAAAAAAAGAACTGGAACATCAAAGTACAAAAAGGAGCACTGACGACCATCCATGAAAAACATCATCTCACCACAAGAGTAGAGGAACTACTGGAAAATGATTTTGTATGTCATTCCCACCTGGTCCTACAAGCCCCCACATGGTCCAAGGCCACGATGTCCACTATCACAATGTCCATCAGCCTCATCCCGCTGAGTACCTCTTTCAAATCATTGATCGTTTTTACTAGACACAACACGTGTGGTAGAAGATCGTGCAGGGGTGAGTATAACAATAATTATTAGGGACCCTGAGACCCCCTAAGGTATCTTATTAATCCATGAAGTAAACCTTAACAAAGAAAAATATCAAATAGGTAATGCCACCAAGAAAGACCTCAAACACATAGACCGATGTAAAAGACATTGATCATACCAGGTATATTCTAGGTCAGTGATAGTATCATCATCTGTCATGTCATCGAAAACCTCAGCTGCTGGAGAACTCCAATTCCATCAAGTACACCCTACCAAGACACATAGAGTTGATTCCCACAATCCTTGGACTGTTTTGGTACTCATCCGTAATGAGTACTCTTGGTATGCTAGGTCACACAGAGCTGCTTCCCACTGTGGGACTACCGGGTCACACAGAGTCAATTCCAACCTTGGCTGAACTAAGGTACTCATCCTATCATCTACCATGGGTCTAGGGGGACACATCTAAATTGGACACACCATGGGAATGTCGGGTCACACAGATATTCTTCCAACTAGGCCGACAAAGAGCAGTCTTTGTGTCTCAGACAACCGAATGGTTTTATACGTAGCGGGCTTTGGAGAACCACTCCTGACTCCATTCATCAAAACTCTATATCACTGAAATTCTCCAAAAATCATTACAAAATCTCTGCCTCATCAAAACGGACTCAAAAATTCAGATGGATCATAAATTGGATTCACGGTTTTCATGATATGATCATTTTAGTAAACAGGGGTCCAGTGGCGACAGAGCCTTATCAGACTCAGACGGACCAACCCGAGCATAACTGCCCAGGGGTCCACATACCCTGGTTTTATTAGAAAATCATGACCTGACCTAGACCAGGTCGTGGTTGGTCTAGTCTAACCTAGCCAATGGGCTATACCCAATAAGCATCATGAGACCCAGTCCAGTTTGGCCAAGGGTTTAGCCCATCGGGTCGCCCGACGACCTGTTCTAGTCTGTCCCAGCCCGAAGGGAACTAGAACGGCCTGTCGGAATGGGTCCAACATGCTGGGTGTGGGTCCATCCCACTGGCACATTTCCAGGCATGCGAGACCATTTGACCAGTCTATTGGCATGTGTCTGACCTTCTGGGATGGGGGCACTTCTGGCCGCCCACTACCCAGTCCTCCAAGGGGCAGATTAGTGGCGCACTACTCAGCCAAGACCGGGAATCTAGCCTTTTCTGGTCTCCTCTACTATAAAGGATGCCTCTTGGTCCTCTTATCCAGTCGTGGTTGATGAAATTTTGCTCATCCCACCGATATGGGTGGCTTGGACACGGGCCCCACACTTCACGCTACGCCAACCTACCGTCGTGGAACACTTCCATCCTCCAAAATGGTTGGAAACTGTCAGTCACCTCCAAATCTAATACAATGCTAGTTGGAACCACCCCATTCACATGACCGTCATGTGCTGGTCGCTGCCTCTTGTCTTTGATGATGTTGCACCATCGACACCATCTGTGGGCCACCATTGTTTCTCTTATGGTCCATTTTTTGATCTGTTTATGCCTACTGGCCTCTCAAGACGCCATCATCACTGCTAATGACCCATAATCAAATTTACACCACTTCAAGAGTGAAACCATTAAGAACACATGAGTGGAGGTGCCCAGGCCTTATTCATGTCGGCATGGGCCCCCAATATTTAAGTATTAAATCAAGTGTGTGGTTCAGGGATTGATGTACATTTTTTTCAGGCTTGGTTTGAATCCCGAATAAAATATCTCCAAGAAAAGTCACCCTCCTGCATAATGCATGAATCTTGGATAAACATGTTAATGGTTTGATTATGGTTTTTCATTTATAGAAAAATTATAGCAGAGAATAAATTTGAAATAAAAATGAAACCCCTGCCTTTTTGACATTCTATGCTGAAGAATTCATCCTCAAGAGTTCAAGTGGTCGATGTCATCATTTCTGACTCTGTTCTTCGAGGTGCCTTGAAGGCGAAGAAGATCCATAGGTGTTTAGTGAAGATACCCATAGCTTTACATACATTAAAATTACTTTATTTTTGTGGAATACTTAATACATAAAAAAAACAGTCACCCAAGGACCGTAATAGTTTAGTGTATTTGGAAACTTGGAACATAATCATATAATCATGGTGAAAGATCTTCAACATCTACCCTAAATATATTTTCCTTTGGTTTTCTTACATAAACCATTCTTTATATCCTAGGGAAAAGAAAAAAAATAAAGCTTGATCTCAAATTCTCAGTAAGAGTAAGCATACAAAAAATAAAACAACCCATATACATTTGAAATTAATAACCTGAACATAATGTTTAAACATCAAAATCATGAGGTGTGAAATAAATCATGGAAGTACGTAAGGCATAGCTCATAAAGGAGAATCAATCATGATAAAATATCATAAGAATAAATCATGTAATTGTGGAAAACCATTAAGCACATCATATGATTTCCATAGTAGCCAAAGCATTGTTGCCAAGACCATTATAGTGGACAAAGTCCATTACCGAACCCGGTGAACATATCGTTCCAGCACTGTATTATTGAAATGGATTTTTCTTTTTGTTCCAACCATGTCTATATAATGAGATATAAGTCATTACCCAATGCATTGGAGTCAGATATAGGTCCCACCCATCTTATATTTAATACATTCTTACATGTGCCACAAAACAATCATAAATCATTCTTCATAACCTAAAGAATAAAATGGGTTTCATAAACATCATCCAATCGTGACAAAATCCATATAAAACAAATGGATATCATTTCATAATTATAAAAATCAAACCATGTAAATAATAGAGACAATATGATTCAAGCATAAACATGCTAAATAATGTCATCTTAGATGGAAATATTTTTGATAAAACACTTGAAATAAATTCATGAGTAAAATATCCTTTCTTATTCAAAATCATTTTCTTTTCACAAAATGCCACACAATTTTAAAAGAAAAATATTTTATTGAATATAATCATGAAATCGTATAGAGGAAGCTTCACGAAGAAAAGGTGATATGTAACCGTAAAAACCCATTCATGCCATATAATTTAAAATAAAACATTATTCTCATATTTTGTTGGAAAAGTCAAAAAGTACCTCGTATAGTAAAAAAAGAAAGATTCCTTCCATACATTTTGGTAAAAGTCAAAAAGGGTAAAAATAACATTAAAAATACTTGGAATAATAGTAAAAATTTTATAAAATCATTTTGATAAAACACTGACATGGATGATAAACATTACCCTAGTAAATATTTAGGTATATGCAATCTCAGATAAAAATGAGATTGCAAAATTATCCCTTACATTATGTCCAATTTCATCCATATGTGTCTGAGAATTCTGTATAGTGGGTTTAAACATATTATTAACATGTATCAAAACCAAAATAATATTTATTATATCATATATGATCTACTTACGACTTTATATTACCCGATAATTTGTCAATTACATGTTAAAGAAGCATTTTGGG
Source organism: Viscum album (assembly GCA_963277665.1). Taxonomy (NCBI): domain Eukaryota; kingdom Viridiplantae; phylum Streptophyta; class Magnoliopsida; order Santalales; family Viscaceae; genus Viscum; species Viscum album. The sequence continues at coordinate 965,847,295 of OY728136.1, forward strand.
TAAAATTATTTCATTTATCATACATATTTTGGCTAGTAATTATTCATATGATTACTTATATTATGTTTAAATATTTCCAGAACGTAAAAAAAGATTTATATATAATATATAGTCATCATATTAATATATATAATAGATCGATAAATGGAAGGAAATACACCGTTCATGGAGACGATAGGTCGTATATATGCATGGACACTGTTCTCATTTTCTTATTAAATTGAATGGAAGTAAATGAAATATATATATAGACATAAATCCATTAGAATTATTATGTCATATATTTCATGATTACTTACTTTATATTCTTTAGAATAATTTTGGAATGGTTAACATGGAGAATGAAATTCATCGCATCCTAGAGTGGGTAATCCGTACGCACGCATGAGTGATGATATCGTTCCCATAATTATTGAATGGAATTGGAGTGGATGATATAATATATAATAATTAGAATAATTTTATAGTATGAATTGATAGTTATTATTTCCACCATTATACCCATCCAAGTAAGGTGGTGGTCGAAAAACAGATTACACCACAGCATGGAGACGTTATTCCGTAGGTACGCACGTGTAGTGATTTCATTTTTCGTAGGATGGATAGAAGGTGAAATAGGATTGTTTCATATTTATAATTACATATAAGTATATGAGTGATACTGATGTTATTAATTTATTATGAAACAACAAAAATAGTAGAATGAATAATAAGAAATGAACTTGAAAGAATCAGAAAAGGATATTACCTCTTCTTCGATGCGCCTCTTCTAAACCTCCTCTTATGGAACTAAAGTTGGTCATTAAAGAAGACCAGGAATTATAGAATGCTTAAAGGGAAGTGTAAAAGATAAATGTGAATGGTTTTTCCATGCTTAAAGGCTCAAATGGTATGAGGAGATGTAGGAGGTTCTCTTTTATAAGAGAGGAGAGGGGCACTTTTGGAATCCTCTAAAATATTAATTTATATTTAACTAAAACCCCACCTAAAAGCCTCCAAAGTGACTAAAATCCGAAGATGATATGAGCTAGGGTTTTAATCTCATCATCCAATAAAATTTAGTCATGTTGGGAATTTATATTAAACTTATAAACTTCATTTATACTTGTTTAATCTATTTAATTTTATTTGTGGTAATAATATTCTAAATATTAAATTGTTATAAATAATTACATATGTGTTATTAATTGCCCATAAATTGATTCTTTATGACATTTTCGAGCTTATAAATTTCAATTTATAATTTTAAAATATTTTGGGATTTTTAAACAATTTAATAATATGTTATTTTTATAAAATAACAATAGTGTCAATTTTGACACTATTCATTTATTTGAATTTAAATAAAACCAAAACAGAGGATATATTCAAAAAATAATATTTAATATATTCCTAACATGTCATAGTCATCTAAAAAATTCGTGGAGCACATTAAATGGTTCATATAATATTTATTTTAATATTTTCAAAACCATTTATTTGATTTTTCAATCAATAAATTAATTTCAACATCACTATTGTGTCATGATTAATGATAACTATTTCAACCCTAAAAACACTAAATAAATTCTCATTATGTAGATAATTTTATTAGATTCATGGTGAATATTTAGTTTCTATGTTTTATGAAGTTTATCACTAATTTAAAATTATTACAGTTATAATATATAAGAGAGTGACATGTTGTCATTTTCTATCGATTTAATAAAAATTACATCATTTTTAGGGTCAAAAGTTCATTAAATGAATATATTACAACCCTTAGGTGATATTGGAAGAATTATATTCATCAAATAGAATTTTTTCAGGTGTTAGGGTATGTTTATAATCTTATTTTTACCCTTAATAACCAGATTTATCTAAAACTTTAGTAAATAAAAATTACCGTAGTTACTATTCAAAATGTATAAAAATAAAAAGTAGCCTATTAACATAATTTGGACCCACTGATTCCAAATATGGTATCCATTTTTTCAAATTAAAATCACAGAAGTTTTAGTATTTAATTTAAAATTTATCTCGATGTTGAGAAAATGAGTTTTAAAAGTTAAAACATTTCCAAAGATTGAAATGTCTCTACCTATGATTTCAATGTAAAATTAATGATAATTACTTAAATTATATTATAGGGTAAAAATATATTTTATTTATACTTTAAATACATTAAATTTTATCATTTAACAATATAAATTATCTTGATGAAAAATGTTTTCTTAAGAAAATGTTGGCATATTTTTACTATTCATCAAAATATGAAAGTTATCGGAAAAGTATCAAAAATTTGTCAAATGTAAATTTTTATATCCTGATTCAATGGAAGAATGTTTTTTATGATTAAACTTATAAACATTTCAGAAACTAAATTTAATGTGGGTGTGCCAGCAAAAGGCGAAAAAACTTCATTTTTTGAAAAATAATTATTTTACCCGAAACAATTATTCCGTTTACATACCATGTTATTCAATATGTTTAAGATGAATTATTATGTAATAAATTTCAGAATGTTTTTAATACTATTTGTAATGGCTAGTTCATAACAATATATCGTTGTTTAGTGAAATTCGGTATTGCGTACAACATACGCTACCGAGGAAGGTCTCTCTTTCATGCAACACAACCCAAGAATAGTTTTTGTGTATACTACAAGACAATACGATATTGCATATAGTGCAAGCTAATCTTGGTGTTGCGTACAACACAAGACATCAATGTAATTAAAATGAATATTGCGCATAAAATCATGGGTTGTTAAATTTAGCATCCATCATTGAAGAGAATATTATCATCTGTTTCATCAATGAATCTTCAATGCTTAATTATCCGTCCACCAATGTGTTATACAATAAAAAAGAAATAACATAGAAGCATTTCAGTTATGATATGACATTGCATGGTTATGCTATTTTATTTATGAAATACCTTCGCTATTATGCTTCATTTACGGCCCCCTTACACTACGTGATATGGGCCATTAATGAGATCTATTAATGCACCATATCACCACCTCATCACCGCAACACATCGTCATCATGCCACCACTTGTTAGATGAAGAAAGAAAATAATATAACTTTTTAATTTTATTTTATAATCTTCCAAAAAATTGAAAACAAATTTTTTTTTTGCAGTTGATGGCGGATGTTATGTCTATTATAGCTGAATCTCACAGTTCTGGGTTTAACGATGTCCTCATACGCTTGATTAGAGTGACAGTTCAAAAGTTAGAAAAACTAGCACCCGCATTTACTCAACGTACCTTAAAAAAATTTAAAATTTTCATTTTGGGATCTCTGGTACTCGGAATGATGTGCTATAAGAGTGCACAGTCTCATAATATTTCACGACCTGACCCATACCGGGGCTCGAGTAGCAACTACCCCAAGCCCGCCTCCATAGGCCAGGGGCTGGTGACTAGCGCCGAAGGCACAACAAACTAGGGGAGGCCTTTCCTAAGAAATTGTACAGACACACGCAGCCAACTCAATGAAAAAGTGAAGATAAATGAAAGCAAGATACCAAAATGCTACAAAAGGGAAACCAATATACCTGCATCGACCTCTAACCAGTACAAGTAATGTGCAGAACAGTACTGACAAGTAAAATGAATAGTAAAAGGGTCAAAACACGTGCCCAACCAAAAAATATCCACAACCTGGAAGTAGGTAAAATGAATGTAAAACGCTAATGAGTCTCACGCCCAGAAATCCTGTTATGACCACTGAACGTAGCACAAGCTCACGTGTCCTCTATGCTCATTTGTAGTCTCAACCGACCTGTCCATCATCTACAAGGGCACACCAAGTGTGGGAAAATCCCAAGCAGGTTTGATTATAATGATACTTAGTAGGATGCCCTGAAATCTGAAGGGAGAAAAATGGGAGGTACTAAAATGGTGATAAGTAGATAGAACAAAGAGTAGTGAAAGATTACAATATTGAGAGTACATATCAACCCAAAAAAATAAAGGAAGTGGACTCGTCCAATCCAAGATAAGCTAGACATGGAAATCATGTGCGAAACCCCCCACGTCTTCACCCCTCCTAGTAGGAGAATAACTAAACCCATCGGGTGGAATCAATAGTAGGGTGCATATTCATGCTTAACAAGAAACCCAAACAAGAGTGTAAGGGGATATATATCTCCAAGATCAGCCCAAGAAGAGTCACTAAAAGTTCAAAGGATATCCATCACTGATGCCCAATAGTCCTTCACGCCAAAGATGCCTCATTGCTAAACTGAACAACCAAGGGTACTGCTCAGGTAATCACAGAGAAATGTAAATGAATAGCCTCATAGAAAGGGTTGAGTCTGAAAGAAGTCATCAGGTAACCCACTGCCCAGCCCCGTTGGGGGGTAAACCACAATAGGTTGTCAGGTAACCCACTGCCCAGCCCCACTAGAGGCTAAACCACATGAGTTTGTCGGGTAACCCACTGCCCAGCCCGACTGGAGGGTAAACCACAAGAGGTCATCGGGTAACCCACTACCCAGCCCCACTAGAGTGTAAAACACAAGAGGTCGTCGGGTATCCCACTGTCCATCCCTTCTGGAAGGTAAACCACAAGAGGTCGTCGGGTAACCCACTACACAGTCCCGTGGGAGGGTAAACCACATATGGTCCTCGAGTATCCAACTGTGCAACCCCACTGGAGGGTTAACCACAAGAGTTCATCGAGTAACCCACTTCTGATCCCCGCTAGAGTGTAAACCACAAGAGTTTGCAGGGTAACCCAATGCTCATCCCCACTAGAGGGAAAACAACAAGTGGTCGTCAGGTAACCCATTGCTTGGCCATCATTAGGTGTCACCAACACTAATTCTGTGTGTAGGTTTGGAATACATCAAATGAAAATCCAACCATTATCCTTTCATTTTTCCACATTTAATGAGATCTCGAAAGTGGCTCTGCCCTCTCAAACAGATTACACAGTTGTAATCCTCATGAAAAAACACATGAGATAGACTATTTACTCGCTGGAAACAGGCTCCCAATGGAAATGTAATTCAACATCGCTTTATGCCCATACGACATCTCGCGGGGCCCGCACCTTAGTCCCGAAAGTGGTCCGGTGAACTGCGTCATCACAATGCTCTAGAAAAAACACACCGAAATGACTATTCGTATTCCCCAGACATGAGCCTAATGAAAAAGTCGCAATATGCTGCACACATCCCAAAAGACGGCCCATGGGGGCCATGCCTCAAGTCTGACCTCAATGCCTAAAACAACCCTGGTCAACTTCATCTCGATGCAAGGGTCATAACACCACTGACGGTGCCTAAAATGGACTCCGGATGGAGAATCTGTAAATCCACGTGTTATATGCAAATGGGGCCCTGCAGGGCCAACACCTCGACCCCAAAACACGTTACGCAGATCGTACTATTACGTCCCTTGTAGACAACCATGCAGAATAGGATATTCATTTTCCCTGAACGAACTTTTGAAGCATAAGTCGCAAAAACCCAGTAGACGTATGGATGCCGCCTCATGGGGCCCATGCCATAGGCCCTAATTTAGGCAGGCAGATTGTGCCATTGCAATACCCTTAGAAAAAACACTCAGAAACGAGTACTCAAGCACCCCAAACGTATGACGGGTGAAAAAGTGGTGTTTCACCATAAATCATGCGATGTACACCCTGTGGAACCTTCACCTTGTATCTAATTCGGACACTTCATAAATCATCTCAAAAATTCCACAAGAGGACTTGGGTCACACTTCCGCTGACGTCTCGTCAATCAGAAATCCCAAGCAGGAGTTAGGTCTGACGCAAGAATAATTAATTAATTTAAACAATTAATTAATTGTTCAATTAAGCATTTCATCCCACCGACCAACGAAACCAAGCTGCAAAGGTTCCTAAAAAACTTTGGAATAATCGACTCAACACCAGGGCCACAGTGCCTCTAACGGCGTGTCAAATGGACATCCGGCTCATGAGTTTGTCCCTTGTAAACATTAATAATAATTTATTATTTTTAAGTTAGAGCGTTCCGGGTTACCCACCTTCGAGCGCAGAACCCAAAATCCCTAGAACCCACTTCAAATAGTCCGTCTCACTGACAGGGACCTGCAGCTGTAGATGGCGCATCAAACGGATGCTCCGTTTATATGTTACAGCCCCCAAACGCAAGGGGCCCAACCAGGCTGGTTTACCCAGTCTGGCCTGGTCTAAACCGCCAGACCATGGACCAGCAGCGGGTCTGGACCAAACTACCATGACTCGCTACCCTCAGCCTGCTCCAGCCTCACTGGACCCCTTGGGTCCGGTTCTCCCCAGCTGACTGGCATTTTGGCCGGTCTTCACATCGTCGTGCATGACATGCTATTTGCGGGTCCTGGTCTCCACCGCACACCCGAGGCGGTCAGCGCCTCGGGATCCCCCTGTCATCCGCGATAGTCGGTGCCCTTGGAACCTCCACCTCCAGCGGGACACCTTTGTGCTGCTCCGGCATGCAACACACCTCCTCACGCCACACACCACCTGCTCGATGCCACTATCTCCCCAGATCCACCGCTCCACTACCAACTCCGCTTGGTCCGTCCCGTCTGTCCACCGTCCTGCAAGGCGCCCCGCCACGGCAGCTCCACCCGACGATCCCTCCACCTTGGCTCAGCTCCTCCTGATGCTTCGCCACACCCTGCTCGGGTCCTCTGTCCGGCGCCACCCCTTGTCAGAGCCGATCCTTCGGCCAGTCCCCCGACTATTCCGGTGGTCGGAAAAATTATCTGACACCGGTTTTGGGATCCTCAGGGCTAGAGCATCACAACGCCGCCCCTCGCTTGTCGATCCGTAATGGTTTTGGCGTGTCCAAAAATTGGGACGAAGAACACCCAATAACGATAAGTAAAAATGAGGATCAGACGATGGTCATGTTCGTTCGACCATCTTCCCAATTCCAAAATTATAGAAATTAAACGAAAAATTGAGAAAGGTGCCGAAATCAACATGAATCCTACCTCGATCTGCCTATTTCCCGCTAGAGACATGTCAACAATGCCCCCGCTCTGATCCACCAAAGTTCCGGTGGTGGTCGATCCTTGATCCAACGATGGATGGTGATGAACAACTAGAGAGAGAGAGATCCTGGGTGTTAGAGAGAGAGAGACAGAGAGTGAATTAGGGGTTTTCCTTAACCCGAAACACTTACCTCTATTTATATGGATTCCAGTTAGCGCAGAATCTGAATTCACCATGCCTTCTGAATTTATGTCATTCCTAGGAAAAACGCCTCATTTCAAACACAATGAAAGTCTCGAATTTCCATTCTGTGGCTTCATTTGAATGGTATTTGAAATGAACTCCAGTGATAAAAATCACTAAGTCATTATTTCAAAATGATGATTTTTCCACTAGGTGACATCTCTCATAGCAGGCATGTGCACATGACCTTTACTCACTACCTAGTTTAAATGACAGGCTTCGGATGCAACCATGACATAGGATTTCCCATCCGAGCTACCATTTAGGAGAAAAAAAAAACCACGCCATGTGCATAGTATAAAAACACTAATTTTTTTTACAAAATTTATTCTTGGCACACCAGTCCTCGAAATCGGATTTCGTCTTCGCGCCTAACTCAGAAATTATATGTAGAAATATTCTTTAGTCTTATATGGAAAAACCTGGCTCTCTACAACATTCCCTCCTTCATGCTTTTCATCACTGAAAAGAAAAACTAGCAAAATTGCCTCGAGATTCAGAGCTCATACCTATCTCTCCCACTCCTAAGAGAACATGCACAACACCATGCTGGCACAACATGAGATCCAATGGGATGGTTCATACTTATAATATTTTCTACTCTTGAAGGTTTGCATAGGAATACGTATGAACCTCATAAGTGGCGACTTGTGGAAGACGTCGTGCGCCAACTCATACTGTTGGAAGGGTAGAGAAAGAAGATAGGAAACCTCTCAACCGCTTGCATGATTCCCAAATGGCCCAAAGAAACTCGAGGGACATCCGCGGACAAACCACTACATTCCACATCTCAATCTAAATCTTGATTTTTTCCTGGAACATGGTCTCGTGATTCCCTCATTCAGAATAACCAGCTGGTGAAACACCCAAGGATATCTGGTCACACAAGATTTCATAGTCGGTGCATCATAACTGAGGTTCTTAGCTAAGGGAACATACTACAACATTTCCATCTTCCAAAACATAGACCACCTCGACATCACAACCCTGCAGAAATTTCAACCATCACCATCATCTCAGGTTCATATCTCACTGGGTGAGGATGCACCTGAGAAACTGGTGGTCTGAGAAACCCAAAAAGCGTTCCCCCAAAAGATATCATCTCCACACTCTCAGGGCAAGGACCACCACCACCACCACCACATAGTGAAACACATAGTTATGTTTATGGGGTTTCCATCACCTCAATCTATACATGATTATGATATCAAGATTGACGTTGAGCACACAAGGTACCAACGAACATGGCATGCGATAAAAATCATCCAACTTCCAGAGGCTAGACATGGAAAGCACATGGCATAACCCACTTGTCATTACCCCTCTTGGAAGGAGAGTAATCCAAAAAATAAGAACTCTTCCAAACCCACTAGTTTCAACTCAAAAAAGGGAGGTCAAGCAGAGAAGCCCCACTGCCAAAAATAGAACCTACTATAACACTCCACCGCACAACCCCACCATGAATGAACCTGTCCGAGAGACTTGTCCACCGCACCTCAATATTTTCCTCTTTACGTGGTACTGAATCTCCATCATGGTTTTGATCGCATAAAAAAAATGCATATTAGTGGGGGAAGAACCCCTTTCCCATGCATTCAAATCTAGGACCGACAAAACCAACATAGGGTTACAATAACGCCCTGCGTCACCCTCGGTAACCCCTCGAATAATAAGTTAGATGAAAAGAGTACCTCACGCAGTTTCTAACATGTTGTACAGATAAAAGTAGAAAAAGACATAGAGCATACCTCTTATCATAACATGTGTTGTAGGATTGTAGACATCCATAGCACACAATCGCCCAAGGCACTGTCCTTCATCTCCATGAGCTTGACATGGGCTGCCTAGTGGTGCTGGAAGGACATCCAAACTCCGTCTACCAACAAAAGTTCTTTATGGTTTTCAGCCAACACCACCTCCCTGGGGACCACCCTGTCCTCACCTGGGAGTTTTTTGATAAAGACACTACCTCTGTCGTGGCAACACATCTACCAACTATCTAGAAAACTCAACACATTTGGTCGAGTAGTCTCACTCTACGTGACCTCACACATCATAATCATATCACTAGTCCTCCCTGGGCTGTCTCGGTAATCTACAATATCCCCAAACATGTTCCTAGGTCTAATAAAGGGGAGACCTCTGGTGTCAAGGCCCTTCTAATCGATGTCCCTTTGACAGAAATCTCTCTGTCACCAGTGCCTGCTCCAACACCCCAAGATGGGTGAGGATGCACAAGGGCACTATGCTGGCACGAATATCCTCTACAGAGATCTCACTCAAACTTCTGCGCTCGGATGTTTCCATCATGAACCACATTCAAAGATTATCGACTTATCCTGAATCTGAGTAACCCTGGCTCTACCATGCCAAACTGATTGGTGGAAAAACACTGGCTGTAAAAGACACCATCTAACATGTTAGTGTCTGAACAAGCCTGATGATGCAGACCACTGACTCTAGAAAACCATTCACTGTCTGTGGGTATGGATCACCATGGATCCTCAAGAGTCTCTAATGAAGGAACTCATGTTGCACGCCCAACCTGTGCTCATCATCGGCCTTTGCTGCCGGAAATATCTGCTACTCCACAGGTGGAGGTGCTACTGCCTGTACTGCAGGAGAAAGGGTAATCGTTTGATGGATTTTGACCTAAGGCCTTGTCAATCATGGCGTCATCATCACAAACTAGAGCTAGTAACCTGGCTAGATATCATCAAAGAGAAATCCTGAATCCAATCAATGAGTACAGCGGTCAAATGTGCATATATACACAAACAACGATGGGGAGATTACTCAGGAAGGACAGTCAAAGACTCAATCCTATATGATGCATGAACCAAATTCCCTACAACAAGTTTCTCAGTGTTCAAAGTTTACAACAAGTTTAATAGGATTCTCGTGAATGGATATGACAGTCGCCACACCATCACTGACTCCCGGGTCTGAGAACCACTCTCGAGATGCGTTGACACTATTGCCCCAAAACTCAACCAATTCATTTTTAGGGACATCTGAACAACACCCCAAGGAATAGACCACATTTTATACCACTTTTCCATGACCTGAACTGTATTGGGGCTTAAGACGCAAGTACCGCAAGCCCACCTCCATAGGCCAGGGGCAGGCCACTAGCGCCGAAGGAACCAAAAACTAGGGGAGGCCTTTGACTAAGAAAAGTTTCACTCACACACACAACCTACTCAATGAAAATGTGCAGAGAAAAGAAATCATGATACAACACTGCTATAAATGGAAAACCAACATACATGCATAGACCTCTAACTAGAAAAAGTAATGTGCTAAAAATTACTGATAGGTATACTGAACATTAAAAGGGAAAAAACATGCCAACCAAAAGGTGCCACAACCCAACAACATCTAAAATGAATGTAAACCACCGATGAGTCTCGCACCCAGAAATACTCCTATGACCACTGAAGGATGTCCAAGCTCATGTGTCCTCTACGCTCATCTGTAGTCTCGATTGAACTGTCCGTCGTCTACAAGGGCACACCATGTGCGGGCAAAGCCCGAGCAGGGGTGAGTATAAAGATACTTAGTAAGATGCCCTGAATGCTCGGGGGAGCAACAAAGGAGATACTAGAACATTGATCAGTAGACAGAACAAAGAGAAGTGCAAGAGTATAATAGTGAGAGTATAGCTCAACCAACCAAAAGAAAGGAATTGGACACATCCAATCCAAGAGGAGCTAGACACGGAAAGCATGTGGCATACCCTGCACGTCTTCTCTTCTTCTAGAAAGATAGTAACTAATCCCAAAGGGTGGGAACAAATGTAGTGTGTATATAAAGGCTCAACAAGAAAGCCAAACGAGTGTTTTAGGGGATACCTATCTCCAATCTCAGCCCAAGAAGAGTCGCCAACAGTTCAAAGGATATCAATCACTGTTGCCCAACAGTCTCTCACGCCAAAGCTACATCATCGCTAAACCGAACAAACAAGGGCCCCGCTTTGGTAATCATAGTGAAAAGTCACTAACTAGCCTCATAGAAAGTTCTGAGTCTGAAAGAAGTCTTCAGGTAACCCTCTGCCCAGCCCCTCGGGAGGGTAAACCACAAGAGGTCGTCAGGTAACCCACTATCAAGCCCCGCTGGAGGGTAAACCACAAGAGTTCGTCAGGTAACCCACTGCCCAGCCCCGCTGGAGGGTAAACTAGAAGAGGTTGTCAGGTAACCCATTTCCCTAGCCCCACTAGAGGGTAAACCATGAGAGGTTGTTGGGTAACCCACTACCCATCACCGCTGGAATGTAAACCCCAAGAGGTCCTCGGGTAACACAATACCCAGCCCCACTGGAGGGTAAACCATAAGAGGTTGTCTAGTAATCCACTTCCCAGCCCTACTTGAGGGTAAAGAATAAGAGGTCATCGGGTAACCCACTACCGAGCCCCATTAGAGGGTAAACAACAAGAGGTCATTGGGTAATCCAATGCCCAGCCCCCTTGGAGGGTAAACCACAATAGGTCATCAGGTAACCAACTTATGAGCCCTTCTAGGGGAAAAACCACAAGAGGTCGTCGGGTAACCCACGGACCAGCCCTGCTAAATGGTAAACCACAATAGGTCATTGGGTAACCCAGTGCTCAGCCCCGCTGGACGGTAAACCACAAGAGGTCGTCGGGTAACCCACTACCCAGCCATCACTGGGTGTCACCAACACCGCAACCATGTGTATGTCTGTAGTGCATAAAAGGAACCTCCGACCAATTCCATTTCATGTTTCCTCATTTAATAAGATCTTGAAAGAGGATACACTCTCCCAAACAGATTACACCGTTGTAATCCTTGTAGAAAAACAGGCGTGATAGAATACATACTCACTGAAAAAGGGCTCCCACTGGAAAAGTTATACAACATCACTTTATTCCCATACATCGTCTCGTGGGGCCCGAACGTCGGTCCCAAAAGAGGTCTGGAAAACATTTCTATCATGATGCTATCGAAAAAACACAGTGAAATGAATATTCATATGCCCCAGAAAGATGCCTAATGAAAAAGTTGCAGTACGGTGCAGACAGCTCAAAAGACAGCTTGTGGGGCCCACGCCTCATGTCTAACTTCAATGCCGGAAACCACCATGATCAACATTGTCTCGATTCTAGGGTCACAATGCCACTGACAGTGCCTAAAACGGACTCTGGAGGTAGAAGCTGCAAATCCACAAGTTATATGCAAACGAGGCCCTTTGGGGCCCACACCTCAACCCTAAAACACGTCACATAGATCATACCATTATGTTCCTTCCAGATAACCATGCGGCATAGGCTATTCATTTTCCCTGAACGGCCTTATGAACAATAACATGTAAAAATTCTGCATACGTCCGAAGGTCGCCTCGTGGGGCCATTATACTGGACCCGAATTTAGGCGGGCGGATTGCGCCATTGCAATCCCCTTTGAAAAACACTCAGAAACAAGTACTCAAACACCCCAAATGGATGATGGGTGAGGAAGTGGTGTTTAATCGTAAAGCATGCAAACTAGTCCCTATGGGGCCCACATCATGTCTCCAACCTGAACTCTTTGGAATGCATCGAAAAAAGTCTGCACGAGGACTGGGGTCATGCTGCCGCTGACGGCACATAAATAAGATATCCCCAGCAAAAGTTAAGTCTGACGCAAGAATAATTAATTAATTTAAATAATTAATTAATATTTCACATTAAGCGTTTCATGCCACCGAGCAACGAAACCGTGCCACCATGGTTCCAAACCAAATTTGGAAGCATCGGCTCAACAGCAGGGCCACATCACCTCGGACGGTCCATCAAATAGACATCTGGCTCGCGAGTACGTCTGTTGTAAACATAATAATAATTTATTATTATTATGTTAGAGTGTTTCAGGTTACCCGTCTTCAGGTGAAGAACCCATAATCCCCAGAACCCACTTCAAATAGTCTGTCTCGCAGACACGGACATTCCACCATAGACGGTGCATCAAACATACATGCCGTTTAGATATTACGGCACCCGAATGCAACGAGGCCCAACTGGGCCGGTTCACCGCAGTCGGCCTGGCCCAAACCGTTGGCCCACGTCCAAGCCGTGGGTCAGGCCCGAACCGTCGTGGCCTGCTCCACCCACACCGGACCCCTCACGTCCATTTCTCCCCAGTGGACTAGCCATTTGGCCAGTCTATGCTGCGTCGCACATTACCCACTGTTTTTGGGTCCTTGTCTACTCCGCACACCTGAGGCGGTCAGCGCCTCGAGTTCCCCCTACTGACCGCAATAGCCGGTGCCCTCGGTGTCTCTGCCTCCCACTGTGCGCCACCGTACTGCCCCGTCCTACACCATGTTGTCTCACGCCGCGCACCGCCCGCTCGACACCACTATCACCCAGGGTCCCCTACTACACTGTCGACACCCCCTAGTCCACGCCACCTCTCCGACTTCTTGCGAGGCACATGTCCAAGACAGCTCCACCTGATTTCTTCGTCGCCTCAGATCGTCTCCTTCCAAATCTATGCCTCGCCCTACTTGGGTCCTTCACCGGACGCCACCAATCGTAGGATCCAAAACATTGGCTGGTCCCCCCAACCACTCCGGTGGTCGGAAAAATTAACCGACACCAGTTTCGGGATCCTTGGGGACAGATCATCACAACATCGCCCCTCGCTCGTCGATCCGTCATCATTTCGGCGCATCCAAAAATTGGGACGAAGAATGCCCAAGAACGTGATGTAAAAACAGGGAATAGACGATGGCTGTTTCTGTTTGGACATCATCCCAATTACAAAATTATAGAAATTAAATGATAGAAATTGACAATGGTGTGGAAATCAACAATAATCCTACCTATATCCTCCCGTTTGCTGCTAACGACACATCCACGATGCCCCCACATCGATATGAAAATGTTCCAGCGCTGGTTGCTCCTTGATTCGATGAGGGACGGTGAAGAAAATATGGAGAAAGATAGAGCATGTGTGTTAGAGAGAGAGATTGTGTGTGTGTGTGAATTTGGGTTTTTTCTTAACCCTAAAAACTTAACTCTATTTATAGGGATTCCACTTAGCGCAGAATCTGAATTCACCGCACCCTCTCATTTTATGTTGCACCTATGAAAAAAGCCATGATTTGAACTCGACAGAAGTCTTGGATTTCCATTCTGAGGCTTCATTCGAACGTTATTCGAAATGAAAGCCAGTGATAAAAATCACTAAGTCATTACTTCAAAATGATAATTTTTCCCCTAGGTGACATCTGTCACTACAGGCCCGCACCCGAAACCTTTGAAACTTTCCTAGGGTAAACAACATGCTCTGGATGCAACCGTGCCCTCATATTTTTTATATGTGCTACCGTTTTGGAGAAAACACAACCCCTCCACATGCATAGTATAAAACCCTTAACTATTTTATAAAATTTATTCTGAGCACACTAAGCCTCGGAATCGCACGACGTCATCACCCCTAGCTCTAGAATTATATGTACAAATATTCCAATGTATTATAGGGTAAAAAATAGGTCCCTATATAATAATTATATATAATTAAAAACATTATACAGAAATTCTAAATCATTATATTCTACCAAGCTTGCAACTTTACGTCCCCGAAATCCAGAACAAAGACTAGTCAAATAGATGGGGTTACAGTGCATGAATATGAGCCTCCCACTCCCATGTTCTCTCTTGGATATTCTTGTGCTTCCATCTATCTCACAGTAGAGGAATCGACCATCAACATAAGACCCACTCATGTTGTTCCACTATCCCCACCGGTAACTCTGCAAACATTGCCCCATCATCAATGTAAATCTTTCCCCTATTGATGACATGGGAAGGGCCATGCACATACAAAATCATCTGTTACACATGGAAAAAATCATGCAGCCAGTGCATATGTGGGGGATGTTCATGTCCATACAACACCTATCCAAATATACTCAGTATCTGAAAGGATCTGATGAACCACAAATAAATATTTTCAGCAAGCCCAAATATCTGTAACCATCATCGGGGTAAGACCTGAAATAAAACATGGTCACCATCCTCAAAATACTAGGGTCTCTGTCTCCTGTAGGCATTAGACTTATTCTTTCTCTGTGTTGTCCTCATCCACTCCATGATGATCTTCACCTTCTTAGGGGTATCCCGTACCAACTCTAGACCCATAATTTTATATTCGCCTAGGTATGTCCAACACATGGGTGATCTACATGGTCACCCATACATGACAACAAATGGTGCCATGACAATGGTGGAGTGATATATGTTGTTTTATGAAAACTCCAAAAGTGGTATGTGGTCCTCCCAACTATGATCAAGGACTAGGATGTAATAATGTAGCATGTCATCCTAGGTCTGTATGGTCCACTCCGTATGACCATCCATCTGTGGATGAAATGTTGCGCACTTGCATAGCTGAGTGCTGAACACATCTTCTAATCCCTTCCATAGACGGGATATAATGTTTTTATACAAGCCTGATATTACCATCGAAGGCACCCCATGGAGCCACATTATCTCCCTAAAATAGAGGCATCCCAAGCCCTATCCTAGTCCCTTCTCCCAGATGTGTATGAAGTGAGCTGAAATGATGAGTCGGTCAAGGATCACCAAAATAGAATAATGGCCTCTACATGTACCTGATATCCCCATCCTAAAGGCCATCGACAAACCATACCATTTTTACTATGGTCCCTTGAGTGGGTAGGCCATGCATGGTAGAACACGATGATCGACCTTCATTTGTTGACGAGTTTGGAATCGTGAAACAAACTCGGTCATCACTTTCTAATCCACGGCTACCATTACTGATGTCATAGGTCCTGATACATCATCCCCACTTGAGGGAGTACCAACAAAGGGGGTGTATTGAACTCCCTCAACTCATCCCCCTACAATGTAATGGGTAAAATGGTGCACCCTCTGAAAGGGTTGAAATGATCCCGACCTATCGAAGATCCCTTAGGGAAATGTCCTCAGAATATCTGAGCACGTCGGACATCACAGTCAACATCCACTAGCGGTGCCTGCCTAAATCGTTTTAGGAGTGGTGGAGTGATAGTCAAAGGTTGGAGGTATGCTTCTCCATCACAATCCACTAAGGATATCTGTTTTGCGGGTAGCTGCTACGTTGCCTCACACATAAGATGGATACTGGACCTCATATTTAGATCATCTATCACCACATTCCCATTCCCAATAGTATATACTATCGCAAAGCCACAGTCTTGGAGGAACTCCATCCATCGTAGATATCTCAAGTTCAGAACCATTTGTGAGATGATATACATTTGAATCATGTGGTTGGGATAGATGGATAAACATTCATCCATCAAGTAGTGTCACTACATCTTCGGTGAAAAGACTACTCCTGGTAACTCTAGTTCATGGGTGTTGTTGTTTTTCTCATGCTGCCTCAACTGTCATGATCCAAACGTGATCACCACTATCTCTTACATCAGGACACAACCTAGTACGATCATTGATGCATCATAGTAAACTACATACCAAACTCCCTCATCTGGTAGTCTCTAGATGAGTTCACTAGTCAGTATCTAAAATTAAACCTGAAACACTTCTATAACATTCTATCCACATAAATGTTTTTCCCTTCCATATCAATGCTGATAATGGTGATGCTACTCACTCTAAGTTAGGTATGAAACTACGATCATATCTAGCAAACCCCAAGAAGCTTTGAAACTTATTCATGCTCCTAGGTGGTTCCAAAGAAAACACTACCTCTATCAATGCCAGATATACCTCATATACAACCTTTGAGATTATGTGTACCAAAATGTGGACCTCCTGAATCCATAACCAGCACTTCGAGATCATACCATACATATGGGTCTCTAGGAATGATCCATGACTATCTGTATGTTTTTATTGTGCTCCTACTATGTCGATGAGTACAATTAGATGTCATTAATGAAGACATAGAGAAAATGGTCAATGTTTTTCAAGAATATCATGTTCCTGAGGCCCATTAACACTAAATCAGAATTGGTAACCCATAAATGCTTTACTAGGAACTATTAGTGGCCTTTCCGATGCCTAAAGGATACCATCGGTACATCCGAATCTCATACCCAAAGCTGGGGTTAGGCTGATATGATGTCTATCTTTGATAATCAATTCTCTCCCTTCATCTGGTTGAAGAAGTCATCATTTATGGAATGTGGATAATTTTTCATGACAATCACCCAGTTTAGGTCCCGAAAGTCCACAAACACCATAAAAATACCATCTTCCTTCTTGAAAAAAATGCAATGGGTCTGCTCAGGGTGAAATGTTGGGCCTTAAAAACCCCTTCTACTACAAGTCTAATAGCTACACCATCAGCTCCCAAATCTCTATAGGAGCCATCAGATATACCAATGTAGATATCAAGGTCATCCCACGGTATAAGTTGATGAAAACGTATACCTATCTATGAGGAGGTAGTCCTAGAATAACCTCAGGAAGAACATCATTGTACTCATCCACCAATATAAGAAATATTTTACTTCTCTCATCCACTGCACTGAGGGTGTGGCTAGATGACCGATGAGTGATCGGTTGCACCATCCTCATGGAGAATCTGTCTGGAATTTTAAGGGTGTTTTTATCATTGGTGAAGGAAAAACTGGTCCCATTATTTGGACACACCACATTGTATGCCTAAAATAGTTCATCGGGGCATGTAATATGGATTACCAGTCCATACCCATGATGAAATCATATGGCCTCGACCCTGATATTAGGAGATCCCAGCCAAATATCTCGCCTCCTAGAGTGATCTCACACTACCGGAACTAGTGTGAAATTGTCGAGTTGTCCACCGTAGTAGTATCTAGCTATAAGGATCGAGCCAACTGCTCCACCAAAATCTTCGAGATCCTAAAAAGATCCTTGGAATAGAAGGAGGGACTATCACCTCTGACTATATGTACCACAAATATGGTGGAGAAGACATAGTTTGTACCTCATATCATATATGGAGAACCATGGTTATATGAATCTACTACTTGGAGCTGAGCTCTCCCCTATATGCCACCTCCATGTGGTCAGATTGGACAACCTGAGGGTGGTGGTGGTAATACCTCAATCTATTTCCCACAACCTGTCGCATGAACAGTGACCCTTCCACGTCAGCCTCCCAACAAACCTCCTCACATGAACTGCTGCTTCTACATTAGAGGCCCCTCGGCTATCTGTTGGTAGACTTTATGATAGGAAGAACATTCATGTTCTATATGTCCCTACCTGCTGCATGTGCAGTACTTCCTGACTCACTAATGAATCCCACTGGACTTGGTGCCACACACTACCGAAGAATTTTCCATCTGGGAGCTATTGGAAGCTCTATTTGTCTGTGCTTTCTCATCCAAGAAGCTCTCCGTAGAAAGGGATCACTCTATCACCCTGTCATAGTGAGTAATGCTGAGAGACAACAGTGATCATATGATCTCCTACATATATACCTTTTTAAATTCATTATCCCTGAAGAAAGGGTCACAAACCATTTCTATGGAGTAGCGAGAATGTTCGTTTAACCTTATTGAGTAATCATCCTCAATAATTCTGCCCTTTTTTAGGTGAAGCATCTAATGAATGTGCATAGAGAAAAAGGTAGTGGGAAAAAAATCTTCCTGGAAAAGTTTCTTGATGTTTTTTCTAGTAAGGGTGACCTCATTATACATCTTGGTGGTCACGCTCCACCATCTCCCTACCGAGCCCTGCTGAAGGCTCACTGACAAGATCTCCTTCTAGTGAGGTGGTGTCCTCACTAACTAAAATACACACATCACAGCTTCCATCCAGTCCTCAAAGACCTATGTATCCATCAATCTCAAGAACGAGGGAGGTCTCCGTCTCTGAAACTCATGAACTAAACTAATCATATGAACATAATCTTCCAGAACCACCGGCAGTAGATGCTGACCATCGAGGGGTGGTAGCACTTGTACATCACCCAGTGTGGCCATCTCAATCACCGGTCCTTAAACAGATACCTCATCACTAGGAGAGTTGTCTCCATGACCTTATATTGAGAACCAAATTGGTCATCCATGTAGAGGAGTCCTAAAATAGATCATGATATAACACGGTCAGAAGGATATACCCGGAGTGCATACATTTATTCCAAAGAACATAAGGAGACAATTATGATACCAATATTTTCATTTATTGAGCTGAAAAAAATAATTCATGGTCTTGGTGTATCGATACGTTGGTTGTTGAACCAACACTGGACTCCCCGAATCTGAATGCCCGACTCGCAACACATAACACTATTTCCCTAAAACAAATAATAGAATCCCTGTCTTTGTAGTAGGTTCTCCATCCACTGATAAAACATTTTCACAACCCATCACCTAGGGGTGATTCCATTACTACACAAATCCCACCTCCCATAGGATAGGGGTCGAAGACTAGCACCGAAAGTGTTAACCTTTAAGTTGGAGGCATTTTCATGAGTACCTATATGCACACACACACCCAACCACGTTCCAACACACTGAAATGGGAAAAAAGTACACTAAAACAAATTGAGTACAAATTATAGGTGAAATAAATTGGGAAAGAAAATATAACAAACCAAATAACTGGAACAAAAGAGTACAATAAGGGGCTCTGATTGACATCTAGGAAAAAAACCCACCTGATCGTAAGAGTAGTGAAGCTACTGGATGTCGAAGTAGTATGTACTGTCCACCATTTCCGACTCGTACCCATGTGATTCTAGGCCAGTAATTAGTTTATTATAGAGTCCTTCAGTCTAATCCCCCTTATCATCTATGTCGAAATGTCTATTGTTTTCACCACACCCAACATGTCTGAGTGAATCCAGTATAGGGGGGAGTATAAAAATAACTCAGTGGGGAAAAAACCCCCGATAGTATCTAAAAAATCCACGATGGAAAACACCATAATTGAAAATACCACAGAGGTAATTCCACCAAGATATATCTCAAAAGCATGGCACAAAGTAAAAGAAGTAGCTCACACCGGGTATATTCAAGGGTAGTGATAGTAGAATCATAAGTCCTATCATCAAACACCTCGACTACTAGAGATCTCCCCTTCTATTGAGTACAGTGGGCCTCCGGGTCACACAAAGCTTCTTACCCCAAACCTTGGACCGCTTTGGTTCTATCACTGATGAGTATCAAGGGAATATTGGGCCACACATCGCCTCTCCCCACTATGGGCATGTTGGGTCACACAATTCCACTTCTCACCTAGTCCGAATTGATGTCCTCTTCATGTTGAGTATCATGGGTATTCCTTGTCCAAAATATCCTCTCCCCACTATGGGTCTTCCGGGTCACCCAGAGGCACCTCCCACTGGGTCGTCGTTGAGCACTCTTCGGGTCTCAGCCAACCAAAGGGTTCCGTACGTAGCACACTTGGGAGAATCACTACTCAAGCCAATAATTTCACATCAATGTCCAATAAACACCCTAAATATCATTCTCATATATATCCCTCACTAATATGGTCTCAAATTCACAAACGTCTCATCAATCAGATGCACGGTTTGCAAGATACATGTGTTTTAGTAAACATTGGACTTGTTGCAACGAGCCCTAGTCCGAACCAATCAGACCGACCCGACCAACCCAAACCGGGGGTTCCACATACCCTGGTTTAATTTATGGACTCGACCTGAATTAGTTCAGGTTGGGGTTGGGCTGGTCCGACATGGAATGTGGGCCAGGCCAAATAAGCCTCACGAGACCTGACTCGGTTAGCCAAAGGTTTTGGCCCGCCGAGTGCGAGTCCGGCCTTCAGACGCATGTCCAGCCTGTTGGGATGCGTGACCATCCCTTCATAATGGATTCGACCAACTAGGCTAGGGGTGAGGCCCAGCAGCCCTAGCTCAGTCTATTAGGGGGTGGACCGGCAGTGCCCTACTCTGTCGGGACGGGGAAACCGGCCATTTCGTGTCTCCACTACCTCGTGGGACACTTCATGGTCCCCACCTCTAGTCGTGATTGACAGACCACAACTCATCTAGCTGATCTAGTTGTCCCCGATGCCAGTCACCCCTTCACGCAGTGCCCGTTTGGTGTCGTGGTGCTATGACGGCGCACCGCCTTCCTCCAGAGCAGCCGACGAGGGTCGGCCGTCTCTGCTACTGTCACGGCGCCGGTTGGGGTCACATCCTTCACGTGGCCAGTGTTGAATGGCTACATCCCCAGTGGTACCGCTCTGGTGGGGCCACGCTGAAGACACCTTTCGCGGACCACCTAAGTTGCTCGGGTATTTTTTTTCCAATATGTCTTCAGTTACAAGTCTCTTGGGTCATCGCTATACCTACCCAGTTACCAAAATCAATTTTCCACCAATTTCGGAATGAGTAAATCCAGAACACATGAGCGGAGGTGCTCATCCCTCCTTTTTGTTGGCCCGGGCCCTCTCTGTAAGAGGTTTAAATCAAGAGGGAGGATCGGGGATTGATGTTCAGTAATTTCATGAAATGTTTGAATCATTAAAAATAAATCCCCAAGAAAAGACACCCTCTCGCATAAACACACGAATTTCAGATCAACATGTTCATTGGTTCATCCATGTTTTTCGTTTATAGAAAATGAAAAGTGGTGAACAACATGGAAATAAAAATCAAAACCCTTCCTATTTGACGTTCAATGCCAAAGAATTTATCCTTGAGAGTTAAATCTATTGATGTCGTCACTTTTATCTCTTTTATTCAAGATGCATCAAAGATGATGAATATCCGTTGGAGTTCATCTTTCTTCATAGGAGACGCGATTCTTTAGTGTTACTTCATATAATCCTCTACGACTAATAATCCAAACATTAACATGTTAGTCAATAAAAATGAAATCACGTCATAATGTTTCAGTTATGCTGCAACGTCGCGTCGTTAAACTGTTTAATTTATAAAATAGCATCATTGTTATTCTTCCACTATTTCATCGTTACGTTGTGTGATACATGCCATTAATGAGCATCCTTAATGTGCACTTTTGATGCATCTTCTCCACACAAAAGCCTCTCCATGTCATCGATCATCCGATGACAAAATAAGATAAAATAACTATTTAATGGTATTTTATTATTTTCCAAAATTTCTGAAAATAATCATTTCCATTCGGCCCTTGCCGACCGATGTTATGTTCATTCTAGGAAAATCCCAGTTTTTCAGGTTCGATGTTATCCTCAGATATTTGATATGAGAAACTGTTCAAAAGTTAGAAAAACCCACACACACGTTTATTGAACAAACATTAAAATATGTTCAAAATTCCATTTAGGGCTATTCGGGCCTTAGAATCACATGTTGTCAGAGCACGCGGTCTCAAGATAACTACATATAATAAAACATTATATAGAAATTATGAGTCTTTACAATTTTATCTCAACCATATTTTGTATCTATTACCTATGATTTCACAAAGTGTACTATGATTGAATTTAATGTATATTTTGGATGGAATAATGTTAGATTATCGAATAAATTTTAAATTCATTTTCTATTATCAAATGTAATTTAATACTTGAGTGTTTATTTTGTTGACCAAGATCATTAAACAATTTTGTCATTAAATATGTGAATCGTGGTATATTTTTCCTATGTAATGAAGAGTCCAAAAAGTCCATTCTACTGTCATAAGGGCCACTACATGATAAACAACATATTCATTCACTTACTCTCGAAATCACTATAGAAGATAAATTTGGATTCATAAAAAATAATCGATTCAGAAATCTATAGAAGAAATGAATCATCAATTTTCTTATTTTTTGTGAGATGTGGGGAGATACACCATATAAAATGTTTCTAATAAAAATAAAATAAAATATTTGTATAATATAATATCATAGGGCTACAAGATTCTTTGGAAAATTGAGGAGTTCAATAGAGATAAAATAATTTCATCATATAGATCCATTTATTAATTTTTTCTCAAATTTGAGTAACAAAAGATTTATCTATGATAATGAACACTTTAAATAGATTAAACCAAGGAAAATTAATGGACAATATTATACCAATAATTTAGTTAAATGTATTTCTATAATGTAAATGATGAATTATGTTGTAGAAGTATATTTCTAAATAGTTTTTTTGTAAGAGGAATAATTAAACATAAATATTTTCTGATATTTATATTTGATGAATATGATTTTTTTCTAATTCAACATGTTAATTCATGTTATTTATAAAACTGATTATCATATGTGATTGGGGAATATACATTTTGGTGTGATATTTTCAATGTAAATGATTTTATTTGGAGATTAATGTTAAATTATAATGAGATAAAAATAGGATAAAATAATTCAAATACTTGTGTTTTATCCTTTTTGAATAATATTTTTAATAATTGAATTTTTATTTAGTTATAAAATGTTCTATATTGAATGTTTATTAGTATTTTTTTCTCTATGGATAAATATTTTATTTCTTTTCATTATGTGGTTTTCCTTTTTGGAATCATCATATATTCAACTAAATATTTTAGTTTTTTAATTAAAATTGATAGTATAATTTTCTTGTTATATGATTTTTGGAATATAAGGCTCGTTAGAAAAATATTTTTGTTCATCAAGAATAAAAAAGTCATCTTGAAAACCCACTATTTTGGAAAAAATATGAGATTTTTTTGGAAAATTATTATATGATAAAATATTAATATCAAATAAGTTTATTTATTTTAGTTCATAATCTATATGGAATATAAATTCCTCACCATATGTATAAGGATATTTAAAAAAACATTTCATATTAGTTTTATTTATGATTATTAAATGGATTTTTTCACACCTCATGGGTTTTTGGTTTTCTGGTCGTTAATATACTTTTTATAATTCTATTTCATGTGAATAAGGATCTTTATCAATATAAAGAATTTTTTCACTAAATATTTTATTTATGTCAATATTGTTCACTTTGAAAATATTATATTATATTTGGAAACCTTGTTATATGATTTTCATCTTATTTTTTTTAACTCTTTTCAAGAAGAAACTTTTTAAAACTTTTTAGAATGTGGAATTTCTAAAATTGTTTTATCAAATATCAAAACATGGGTTACTGAGTTCAAGATAAAATATTGAGGGATAAATTTTTAAATTTGGGTATAATTTAATGCCATATTGTTTGAAAAATTAAACAATTTTTTGTATCATATACAAAATGGATCACTAAACACAAACAAACTGTAAAATATTATTTTTTATATACAAATGTCATAGCCTAGGAATTATGTTTGTGGGTTTTAATTTTATTAAATACCTTATCAAATTAATATAAATGTCATAATAAATATAAATGTGTTGAAAAATTCTTAGTATGTATCGACTTAATTATTAATGAACATATTTCCATATTTAGAAAGTAAATTCTTTTTTAAAAAATATATTTTTCGAGAGAATTTTATAAAATAATTCCTGAAAATTAATATTTTTTTAATACATTTTATAACATTTATTTATGTAATGTATAGAAATAAACTCATGGTGAAATGTTTGTATTTTTCAGATATTATTTCATTTTAAGAGAATAGATAATCTAATTATTTTTTTCTAATACTATCCTTTCAACTCCATTAAATTAATAAAATTAAAAGTTCCAATTTTATTATAATGTGTTTTTAATGTTACAAGAATACAATTATTTATCATAATCAAATTAATTTACTTTTAATTTTTTTTCATATGTTTACATTCATTCTTAGAAACATATTTTTTTCAAATTGTTTTAAGTGAAAAATGAGTAACCATTTTAATTAACAAAAATATAAATAGTAATAAAATAAATAAATTATATTTATTGATTAAATAATAATTAATATGAATTTAAATTTATATAATGATTATTTCTAGTGAAATAGTTAATATAAGATAATTTAATTCTAAAAAAATGCATTTTCCTAAAAAACTCTTTTCGATTAATTTGGTTGGATTAATTATAAATTAGAAATTTCTAATTATAGGAATTGAATTTTATGAAATAGATATAATAGTTGGAATCATAAAAATAAATATTAGGAAGTAAGATATTCTTTTTTTTCATATTTAATAAATAATCAATCGAAATTTAATACCACTATTATGGCCAAATGAAGGTTTTTTCCAATTTTATGTACTTTTTTAAAAATTTATATTCCACATACGTAGAAATATTATATGTAAAATTGGATTTCATATTTATATACAATGTTTCAAAAATATAGAATACATCTAATTTTTAAGGATGTAATGAAAAATAGAATACGTAATAAAACTAGTTACTTTGGTGAAAACTCTAATAGTAAAGGTGAGTAACCATAAAGTTAACATGAATTTATTTGATTAATCAAACTCCATTTAAGTTAATTGAATTGTACCAAACTTATAATACCTAAAATACATTCATTATCAATTTTTAATCACTTATATTGAGATTGAAATCACATTATTGAAATGTTTTTGGTATTTACAATAAATGTCACTCATCAATTATTAAGGGGAACCATATGTCATGTTTTCATCACACATAATTTGTTTTAAAACCTTCTATATTAACTTCTTTAATTCACATTAAAAACCTAGATGAATAATTAGTAGTATATCCCCTTATAAGATCAAATTTTGTGTATTCGTGAAGAGGTTTTCATAACAATAAATATCCTTCTTAAACAGATATTTTATGTTATTTCTTCTCCAACATACATAAAATATTAATAAAACATAAATATATCATAATAATCAGTATATAGAATTTACTAATATTTTATTATGTTAATTTCATATTGTAATTCCATATCAAATTACTTTAAAAAACAGAACCATTATTCATCTGTACAACAGACTACCACCTCACAAACTGATATAATTCATTTTACATCATCTCCAAAAATATATATTAATATCCAATGATTTAATGAATATATATAATATTGATGGAATATTTATTATTATTTTAATTTCATATTTGATATATTTTATTATATTTTAATCCACAAAAAATGAAAATGCCGTTCATGTGTAAGTGTGGACTACAACCTCCCTGAAGCGATCAGATTTGATTTTTGTCACAACGTCACATTGATGGTATATATTAGAATGTATAAAAAACTAAAATGGTATTTATTATTACTTTAAAAACGTATGAGGTTAAAATAATATATACCATTGTTCAATCATTGTAGTTGAATATATATATGTTACTCATTTATATGTAAGATCTACTATCTCCATGAATAAAAAAAGTTCATTAATTAAAAAATTCCTTCATTTTTAGTATTAAAAATATAATTTATATTGAAAAAAATAATTATGTCATAATTTTTATTCTATAGACGTTTTAATAATAAATAATTTTTCTATCGTCATCTTATGAAAGTCACACCGAACATATGAATCAAATATCATCAAAACATACCACTTGAACTTAATTGATTATATAAATAAATATTACATGATAATAAAGAAATAAAATTAATTTTACACAATAAACATGTTATTAAGTAGATAAATAATTAAAATATGTTTAATATTTTATATGATAATTTCAATTTTGTGACGAGTCAAACACCATATAATGGATTAATTCCAATTTCCCTTCATTTTTAATATTTTAATTTTATGTGACTAATATCATTAATATCGAATATGTGGTTCCCATTTTACATATTAAATCTCTAACCCTTAATAATTCATGAAATTTTACGATTAAATTTATTTTTATTCCTCTAAGAGGATTTGACATCATTGTATCTAAAGCAATAAAATATTTCTATAACAAGAACCAATATACTCAAGTTACTTTATGTCTATTTTTACATTAGGGGAATTCCGATAAAAAAAATTCATAGAACACTTATCATTAATTATACCTTATTAATGAATATGGTTTTGAATTTTGGCTTCCATTTCGACTCTTATAGAATAACGAGACATCAAGAATGTTTTGTATTTATGAATAATCATGAATCTTTTTTTGTATGAGAATCAAAATATTAAATGTATATATAATATGTAAAATATTTTGAAGAATATTTTTAGTATTATCTATAGATTTATTATAGAAATTCTTACCCATGATTAATTTTTTTACATATTTTATAATGTAATGTTACCTTTTAATAGATATAGAAAAATAGATAATCCCACTATCATTATTTCTCAATACAATGAAGCTTCATATAAATTTATCCATGAATTAACTCAATGAAAATGTTTTATATAAAATGTTTGTAAAAATAAATTTAATATGTAGATTATCATTGAAAATTATTCGTTTGGTATGAATTATACCATGTGTTATTTAAATGATGTTTCCTTGGGGGATGAAAAAATATGGGGTTTTAGATTTCATCTAAATTTTATATTTATGTATTTTACATTAATAACAATATCATTATTCTTTCTTTTAATAGTGTAATAAATTCTTTAATTTCACATATCAAATTATTCTTCATGAAATATCTTTGGATTACGTCACACATAGGTATAACGCAACACATGTATTCCCATGGGAAGTATTTTTGTTTATACCTAATAATAGATTTACTTTTTTGGAAAACATAATAATGTATATTTTTATGTGCATGTTGAAATAGTGATGAAATTCATTGGGTAATGTTTCTGACAAATGAGATGTTATGTACAAGTTTTTGTAGTAAACCAATTCCATTATGGACAAATTTCCACTATATAAAATTGAATAAAATGTTATCCCTAATTCATATTCATATCATGTTATATGGTACTCTTGTAGGAACCTAGAACACCTTGATATGGAAGGGTTGATTTATGGATTTTAATTTTTCTTTTAAAATGACATATCATAATCCCACATTGGTAATAACTTGAAATTTATTTAAGAAGTAATCATTTAATAATCAATCATTCACATGAAAAAAATACTATAATGTATTTTTACTTGGTTTACCACAATGGTTTTATTCATGTATCATATATCAATAGTGCATCATTTTTTCAAAAATATATTACTCATTTGTGGTAATAGAATATCAAATTTAATAGAATATAAATATATTATTGGAAAACTACATTTACTTGATTTAAGAAATGGAACCCTACCTCCCATATGGAACATCCAATAACTCCCCATATCCTGATGTCATGGTATAATTGTTAATCGGTTTAATGAATTGATGGAATATTAATTTGATTTTCATTTATGTATTTGTACATAACTAGGATTAGACTCCTATTACATCGTATTCATGAGTAGATTCTCTTGAATTCCCTTTTAACATAAAATATATGTTCAAAATATATTTTCCATGATGCTCCATTATTAATATCACATTCTTCATAAAGAAAAATACCTTCTCGGAACATTATGTCATCATGGTATATCAAATAATAATGAAAGTCCTATTTCTGAGATACCTACGAATTGGTCAGGATAAGGAATATATTTTATTGATGTTGATGATCACAATGAATAATTTATTCATGAAACTATTTCCCATAAAAAATTAGAGAAATTTACCTTTTCTCTTACTATTTTCTTGTAAAATTTTTTCGGGGTATCCATCTATTAATTGGTGTAGAATTTCATGAATTCCTTATTCTCTAAATGGATTTTTCATGAAACTAAAAAATAATATACACAAATATCACATATTTAGAATGTTGTTGGGAAATTTAACCAGTTTTCTAATATTCTCAAATTGATTGAGAAATGTGGTCTTTCATCACATGTTCACAATGCTCTACTTCTCATAGTTGTTAAGATGTTCTCTTTTTTTCATCATGTATTCATAATGATACCCACCTTCAAAAAACTGAACACTATAAAAATAATTATCACAAAATTCATCCATCATAAAACTTATGACTTACGCCTATTGGAAACGTCTTAATTCTAGAAAACAACTCTTTATGTTCCTTACTCCAAGCTCAATAATTTATGACAAAAAATTTCGAAAACTATATAAAAATGACTTCACCATCCACAATTTAGTAATCATTTACTATAACACTAGTTTCTTTGAAAAATCAATTTCCAACTCACTTATGATTGAATAAAAACACAAAACAAACACCATTCATAATGAAGATTTTTTTTTTCAAATACTCTATCCAGTTGGGTTTTTTGGAAATCTATACAAACATTCAATAATGAACCCAAAAATATGAAAACCTTATATGCATGAAACAAATAATCCCACATTCTATTTATACATGATCAAAAAATTCTGTAGAAAATATAAAGGGAATCCTGAATTGGGATCACATGTTTTGAAAATCATAAGGATTTCCAACCTAGACCCGGATTTTTTCCTCACAACAGTAAATTCTCATTCAATCATAGAAGCATTTCATAGTTAAAAAACCTGTTCCAGTAAACCATTTATGATATTTAATTTCTCCAAACTCACCCTTTATAAATAATCCAAAGTACATGTATTTTAATTTTTATAGCATAGAAATGTCTGCCCCTTGATCATATCTCCCCCCAAATAATGCATCTCTTCTACAAAATAATTAAAATATTTGACATAAATGGGGATATAGGAATAAAAAAAAACTTCATCAAGTATAGGTTGGTTGTTTTCCAAAAACCATTCTAACTGTGTTTCATGAGAACATGTGCTACGAGTAAATTATTCATAATATCTCCCACTTTTTCATTAGTTATAACGTGGTCCATTTTAATCACAACTTGTTAAACCATTTCCCTGATGAAGTGTTATTTGATCTCAATATGTTTTTATGAGATTATTAAACCATGTTATTTTTTATATCTATTTCCATATTTTTTCAAATTGAATAACTATGTGCTATTTAACCTCATCACCAATATCATTTAATTGTCTCTTCATCCACAATTGATGAGTTCACACCCTTGTAATAAAGATATACTCTACTTTTTCCATACTGAAAGATGTTCTTTATTTTTTCTTACCCAACTGGCCTAAAAATATATTTCCAATATATAATTCCCTACCACATTTAGACTATCTACTAACCACATCTATATCCCAAGAGGCAACAAAAAAATACCTAAAATTCATTATCTCTTCTTGTATCAATGTATAAACCCAAAATGGGAGTCCCTTGAATATATATCATGATTATTTAAACAAAATTTTAATTATACACCCTTAGATAAGATTTATATATGGATAATAAACATATTCCATATAAGAAATATATTCAGGTCAAAATCAAGTATAATAATCTTGTAATTATTATCCTGTCTGTAGTGGCATCCACAAAAGTCTCATCCTCATAATTTTATGTTTTTCACCAACTCGATTCATAGTAGACCTTACATTGGATTCATGGATGTTTAATTTCATCATAACATCTATTTTTTATTTATTATATGAAATTAATCTATAATCGTCAATTTGAATCACCTGAATCCCCAATAGGTGAGTTCCCCAATCAGAAAAATTTATAATTACAATTTAAAAAGATTAGAAAATTTATCCACTAATCTCTGCCATCATCCACCCGAAATGATATCATAAACATACAACATCCTTAAATTTTTTTATAATTATTCCCCCAAATAATATGCCCAACAGATCCTCTTTAAAATACCAGATTCCTCATATAAAAATTGATTCTAGGAAAAGATCAATGTGGTGCCTTCTCTAGATTATATAGAGCCTTATTTATTCAATAAAACATTAATTCATCATTAAAGACAATGAATCACACTATTTTTTCAATGTAAAATAAATCCTCATGAACTTATTTTAATAATGTTGGTTTACGTCAATATGATATAGTTTGAGTCTACTTTTAATATTCATTGAATGGAAAATCTTCATCGACTCTAGTATAGAAATTGGAGGAATTATTTCTTTCACATCAATGCCTAAAAATTGTGTGTGTATATTACACACCCTAGTTACTTATTTCCTACAACATTTCGATGTATATAGAAACAATTTAAAAAAATCAACTATTATCTAATGGAACTGTTATTTTTGAATATGTTAACAAGATCCCATTTTTGGTTCTTGTTAATATTATCCAATTTAGTATTTAGGTATTTATCTCATGACTCAACTATCTCTTATTATTTAATAATGGTTGTTTTTAAACTAACTATAAGGTAGAATTTGATTAATTACCCATTTTTCTAATTTGTGTGGGTGTTGGACAATACCTAATGATACTGTATTGATATGTTTTTTCTCTTCGATTTTACTTCTGAGTTTCTTATGATGGTTCTTGATCTATGGTTTCATCTTTTTATTCATATTGTAATTCATTATTTTAAAATCCATCCCCACATCATTTGATTTATAAGATTTTAATATGGTACGTTTCCTTACACAATATCCCCAAGATGCCAAAGGATAGAAAAAATTCTAATGGCTTCATTAATAAACGGGGGATGATTTTCCCTTTAAAAATATAACAATGAATATAAATATATCATAAGAAGTCCACTACAAGAATCATGATAACAATTTAAATCATGATAATATATAACCATTGATATCAACAAACAAATCATACAATGTTCCACATAGGAAGACTACAATGTCAATGTATGTAGTGGATGCAAACACCAACAAAGCCAAAAGGATTAGAAGTGAAAATCACTACTCCCAAAAATATCCATGTTCTAACTCCACCAAAACGTCCTAACTATAACTATATACCTTTAATGATTTTTGTCTCATTACCTTTTCATGTCCCTCAATAAATGATATCATCAACATCACATAATTTTCAAGGCATGGGTGAGTAATGAAACTTAGTAGGTTCTCCCCAAATGACTTCCCTACCCACACCAAATTGATAAAACATGTTAGAAAATTTATATCAAACAGTTTATATTAAAATATAAACTTGTCCATAGAAAAATAATTTCTCAAAATAATAACCAGCTTTATAGAATGAAACCAAACAATGTTCTGAATCCATTTCATAAATTCTATTTTGAATATCCCATTCTAATGCACAAATAAAAACATCCAACCATGAATTCATCATAATGACAATTCCATACTCAACAGTGGTTTCACATCAATATACAATTTTTTCACAAGTTAATCAAATCCCTTGTTTCATTAAACATATATAACTGATTAAGAAGTTATATTTCATCCAGACCTCTTAGATTCAATATAAACACACACCAACTAATTATACCAGACCACAAAAAACTATCATTCCAAGACCATTATGAAAAACAATCATTCTATAATTGAAATTTGTTAAATAGAACCTATTTACACAAATAAAAACCATCAACAATTTTTGAAATATATATTTTAAAAACCAATTGACAAATCATTAAGCACAATAATTCCATTAGTCCCCCAAATCCCGAACTGATCACCAATGAAGGTCTCTACAAGTCTTTGAAAGTAATTTCATATCTAATTTCGATAAAATTTTAAAAATAGAATATAATTATTCATTTTATAAATATAAGAGTAAATATTGAATAATCCTACCTTAGAAATCTCAAAAAAATATTAATGGGAATAAAAAAATCAAGGAATCACGGTCGAATATCAGAAAACCATCCTTAGGTCTCCTCCTCTATTTACATAAATTATAAATCTAATCATATTTCACTTCAACTGCATTATAACTATCCATAAGAACATATAACATAGAATATAATATGGAGAGGGAGGAGTATATAAAATGAAAACCGTCATGAACAACCATAATCGACGTATTATCAAAGGAATCCAACTTCAATTAACCATGATAGACATTGGATCACCTTTGGATCAATGGGAGATGCTAATACTACCTTTGGGAAGAGAAAATGTCATGTTAAAGTTGTTTTGAGGAAAAAGAGAGGGGTTAAAACAGTAAACCAACCTAGATATCTTTTTGTGGAGCTAGTATTTTTTTGTCTACTATTAGTCACATAGTTTGAAAAATGGTGAGGTAACTGTGTACCAAATTTCCTCTTAAGTGGGAGCCTCACATTGTTGGCTTGCACGGTTTCTAAATAGTGTAATGACTATGAAAAAAACAATAATCTTAGGTTGAATTGTGTCTCCTAGGTATCAACAATATTTGTCCCAATTGGGAACCTACACTTTTTCCGCAAACACAGCCTATGTATTATTGTGCGTAGTTCTATAAATGTTTTTCATGGTTCCGTATACAATTCACCACATATGGAATGTTAGAAAAGAATGGAAAAAAATCCATGATTCTTCCAAACCCTCTATAAATTCTCCCAAACACATTATATAGAAAAACATAATGAATTAATGGTTACATTCATGATAATGTGGTTACTAAATTATCCCCACCATTAGAATTTCCATCCCCAGAATATAGAAAAAAAATTATGTCCCAAAAGAGTTTGGGATATTTCTCAACCATTTCATTATCCCATTCCCATTTAAAAAGGTCCTATGTATTGATGAGATGAAATTCCATAATCCCCAAAATCTATATGTTTAGGCCTTGGACAGATCATCGTGAAGAAATGATCAGTCACTACGAATCAAATGACCATTGATGATGATCGACATACAATTTATGATGACAATGTGCTATATCCATCTGTTTTATGATCAATTGAATCATCTTCATTGTTTCATGGATGAGGATCAGCCAAACAATTGATGTCTCACCAACATCAACCTAAAAAATCGGTTAATTAAAAGGAACCTCATACAATGCTTCAAAGGGTGGAATATGTATCATTTCCTGAAAACACTTTTTAAATGAGAACAAGGATAACAGAATATACTCTACCCATGAGAAAAAAATTCTATTACACAAGCCCAAAAAATGACATCCAACATTTGTATCATCCCCTCATATAGTTCATATGTATGTGGATGATACTCCGTACTCATAAAAAATTGAGTCTCGTGTGATTTCTATAAGGATTTAGAGAAACAAGATTTAATCCTCAGATCTCTATTTGATTCTATCAGCATTGGTACACCATGCCACTTTACCAATTAACATATATATGTTTATTACAATCACTCTAACGAATAAGATTCATGAATATGGATAAAATGAGCTTACATTGTGATCCAATCAAATATAACCCATTTGGAATGGTGTTTCTGAACCATTCTTGGGAGACATGATACAAAATATATAGATATCTACTCCAATTTCAATAGAGGAATAGATAAAGTGTGAAACATAACTACTGGTCTATTATGCTATACCTTAACTAGAAGAAATGATTAGAATTTTGAATCAAACTCATCCATTTTTTATACAATTCCACGAGGAATGTAATTCAAGGCCTTATAAATTTCATGTATTCCTATATGAAGAACCCATCTTGAATGGTTTAAATCTTGAATACATTATTCTTGAGAATCCATATATAGGACCATTCGATTTTTTAACCAAAAAATTGAACACTAATTCAGCCTCTATGTCTTAATGGTCTCCCCACCATTGAGTTTTCAACTCATTTCCATGCATCCTATATTAGATGTTTATTCCACTTTAACCATCTCTACCAAATCCAGAAAAACGACACTATAAAGAAAGACACAACTTCACCTTGGTCTTCACAATGTTGATGTGAGTCAAAAATGACATACCTCAACTACCACTCATCTAATGTTTATTTTTAAAACAAGTTTATATTAATTTCTACTTAATGAATCTACCAATGAATTTCCCTTTATCATGGTATACATGAAGTCAATGTTGAACATATAGAGATACTACATCCAACTTATCCGTATTAGATTCAAATATCATTTTGATAAATTATGTTTGATGCATTCATAGTCCGTGAACATAGTGATTTTATCACTAATTAGATAATGAAATCAATTCTTCAAAGCATGGACTGTGAAAGATAACTCAAAATCATGTGTCAGAATGTTCATCTCATGCAGCCTCAAATTCCGTATGCTATAAAAAACAATGTTATCTCTATGAATGATAACACATCCCAACTTGGATCCTAAAGCATTATAATAAACCACATTACCTTTTTCTAATTCTGGATAAAAACATGATTGTTTAATATATAAGGTGATGATATTCTCTTTGAAAGAATTTTTAAATTATTTATTCCATTGGAATTAAAAATTATTATTTTTCAATGTAGTCATAGGTAAATCTAGACATTAAAATCATGAAAAAAGCATTAATAATAAACAGATAGGCCAAAGAAACTCTTTATATCAAATAAATTATATGTATATTTTCTGGAGATAAGAAATTATATCTTTTTTGTATAAAAAACACATTTTCTATGATTACACGTAGAAACAAAAAACATCCTGTGTTGAAAAAATCACACTTCGACCATTTAGAATACATACAATGATCACTCAAAATTCCTAACATTGCTTCCATATGTAGATAGTGACAATACCTTGTCCTTGAATACATCAATATGTCATCCACAATAACCACCACAAAAAATATAGAGATCGCTAAAATTTCCAATTCTTCAATTCCATAAATATGGTTGGCTCATTCAGAAGACCAAAATGCATGAACAAAAATTTATAATGGAAATATCTACTTTTGAATATAATAATTGGTATATTTTCCATCTGAACCCACAATTAGTGATATCCAAATCATAGTTCATTCTTAATGAACCATCGATATCCCCTTAATTGATCAAACTAATCAATAATTCAGAGATGTGTATACATATTATTTATAATAAAATGGTTAATCCTGTGATAATACACATAAAACTGAATATTTTCATTCATGTTTAGGATATACAAGACCAGAGTTTCCCACATATAACTGCTTGGACGAATGAACCATTTTCATTCCAAATAATAGAATTTAACTTTCAAGTCCCATTTTTCTATTGGTTCCATCTGATATGATGGAAGGGAAATAGGAATGGTCCCCAGCAGGAGATCAATTGTAATATCCCCTTCTTTCATAGGTGTCCACCCAGAGAAATTATCATGAAACACCTCTAGAAACTGATCAACCACTACTGTAAAACTAATATTCTAGATCAAATTAATCAATGAACAATACAATACAACTATCTTGTATAATATCATCCCATGTAATGCTGCCAAAAATCCCATTTCACATTCATTTTCAGTCCTGTATTCTTTGAATAGATTCTCAATGCCATCCTCATTTTTAAAAATAACTCTTCATGTATGAAAAAATATTTTAGCCTTGATTGTAGTCAATAAATCCATACCTAGGAATATATTTTATAAAACCTTATCATTCATAGTAAAATCCCTTATCATCTTATCTCTATATAAAGATATAGAGCATGCTCTATACACAAATAGTTTACATTATCTTTGTCCAATAAGATTTTGATGTTTTAACATAGAAGGCATCTTCTAAAATTATAAAATTATAAAATCAACAACATGAGAAGAATTAATGGATCAGGATGTACCCATATCAAAAAAAGTATTTAAAAGTATATAATTTAAAATAATATTACATCATTCCATGTGTGGTCCATACTATCCATCCACAATAACCATTTCATCTCCAAATAGTTTATTTCTCATGGAACTTATTCCTTTTCTTCTCTATTGAGATTACCTTTACAAAGGATTCATGGTATTACTTGAATAACCATGTATATCTCTATTATACTAATAATATTGTTTCATTTTCCCTCACCTTGTCATGTCGTATTATGAAAGGGACACCTAAGAAGTGACTCAAACACCCTTCCTTGGAGGAATATGACAATAGCATTAATGGTCCCCCATTTATTGTAATTATGGAATTATATTTGTGGATCCGTACAATATCAATTCATTTTGTTGAACCATCCACTTTGAAAATATCAATCTTTTTCTCTAGGGTCATAGAACATTATTTACTAATCCAATTTTCTGATTCTCATTTATCCTCATACCTGGGAAATAAGTTTACCTATTTCTCTTACTCCTAACAATGTAGTTCCCACTGTTTCATATAGGTATAAACATACATATTCTTGTTTCATCTCTTGATATGTCCTTATATGCTATCATATCTATACTTACCGTATATTTGTAATACATAATACAACAAGTGATTATATTAAAGATAATCTCCTCCCTCATCCGTGATTTAATGATATATTCCTTCAAGGAAATATTAAAAACAACTTCGGGTATAGAATGGACTAAATTCATGAATTTAGCTGTATAATCCGTCACTTTGAGTCATTCTTTATTCATGTTGAAGAAGTATGTTGTTCAATAAATATTAAATTAATGAGTATAGAATTTTTTGTTGACCAATTCTTTAGAATCCACTCATTCATAGTTGTGGTCTATTTTATCCTAAATATATATACCCCACTACAAGAATGAAATATCATCCAATATATATATCACTAGATTGTCCTTCAAATCTGCTGCTGTGTCAAGGAAATAAAATGTATGATTCATCATATTCAGACACCCATATAGCTTTTTTGGTCCTGAATTACCCTAAAGGATGGGTGGATTTAATTTTTAGAATAAGAAAAAATGATCCTGTTTTCTTAGTTCATCCCTCATGGTTCTGTTGACCATATCCAAAATCACTTAGAAAAAACTTTAAAATATTTTTTGATTACCTATGGCTCAGGTGAAAACACATTCTTAGCAACTTCATCTAGTTTGTTTCCATGTGTCCTACATGGTTCCATTTTCAAAGAATACAACAAATTCTATAATTCTCACTCTTTATTGACTAATGGACTAACATTTTTGTCTCTACCACAAAAATATATAATAAATATTTATTCCAAAATTTAACTTTTCCACATTCAATAATTTTACAAATATAAGTACCTATTTTTTTTTGAAATAAATCCATTTTGAGTATACTAGAACCATGCACTTTTCAAAATCATCCAATTGAAAACATGTTCAATTTTTTTCCAAAATTCACACATTTTATAAAATCATTACTCTAGATGAAAAATTAAATCTTATTAGGATTCACCTTATATAATTAATATCATTCTTATATCATGGGTTAAACCCATAATAATGAGATTCCATATATTAGAAGTACATCCAAAACACTTATGAACCCAAATCCCATGTGTCTTGATGTCAATCATAAAAATGATAACTACATCATTTTATGCTCTACATTTCTATTCCTAATTACACTACACCATTATTTGATCCCATTTAATGAATTTAATAGAATTTATTTCAACTCTGAGACCAAAAAAACTAATTACCACTTATCCTACATATATTTTTGGGAGGATCTAATCTAATACAACATGTAACATCCCTCCCTTACACAATGGAATGAGAATGAAAGAGGTTGTTACTCGGCCTTAAGAAACATACCCATTGTGAGAATGGCTGGAATAAATGACAGGGGCTTCATTAATAGATGCAGGATGATTTTCCATTTGAATATAAAATAACAAAAAAAATTCCATAACAAAATACCACTAAATAATTTATGATAACAATGTAAAAAAACTCCATTTAAAACCATTGATATCAAAAATCAACTCGAACAATGTACCCCAATGAAATACTATAATATCAAAGTAAATAGTGGAATAAATAACCCTCAAAACCAAAAGATTCTTAAGAAAAAATCCATGCTCCCAACATGATCGATACTCCATGTCCACCAAAATAGCCTATGTATCACATAGTACACAAAAATATGTGTGCAAATATTCATTGTTTATGCCTATATAAATGACATCTACAAAATCAAAAATGTTCTAATGAAGGGGTGAGTACTGAAACTCAACAGGTTTTCCAAAAACGATATCCCTACTCATACCACTATGATTAAATATATTAGAATATTTATGAAAATTATTTTGTATAGTAAAATTTAGTAAACACATTATATCAAAATATAAAATAGCTCCACCAAAAAATAGTATTCTAAAAACTATAACATATTCTAAGGAATGAACCCAAAAATGTTGTTAAATTATTTCAATATTTCCATTTTGAATATCCAATTAAAACCTAGAAATCCACATATCAAACCATGGATGCTTCATTGTGATAGTTCCATATGCATTAGAACTGACCACCATATCATATATCATCTAGGCCTCATAAATGAAATATGAACACACAACCACTCATTATGCCTCACCATTTAAAAATAATTATGCCAAAAAAATATAAATAAATAAAACATTCATTAACTAAAAACCATTCCAAAAAACCATTTTCTTCAAATAAATCTAATAAACTAGTTTTAAAATCACCATTATTAAAAACATTAATAAACTTTTTTTCACAACAATTAAATAACTCCCAAAAATCCACAACCCATTACTAAATTAGGTTCCCGCATAGATTTGAAAAGAAATTCCGAAATCAATTGGAATCAATTTAAGAAGTTTAAAATGAAGACTAAATCTTCTAAAAATAGGAGTTTAAATTGAGTCCACCTACATCATAAATTTTTTCAAAAAAATAAATAGGATGAAAAAAATCCATGAAACTAGGTCGAATATCTAAATAACCACCTTATATATCATATAATATAAAAAAATAGCAAAATTTATTCATATATAGAGTCAAAAACCATAGATAGATCTACAACGGACTTATATATTAATAAAATTCTGAGCATGGGAGAATTCAATATAAAGAAAACGATTAGGAAAAAACCTAAATGAGGACTTGCAACAAGAATCCATCTTCAACGCAACAAGACATGCCTTTATTTCAAATATATATCAACTGGAGAATCCTCCACAACCATTAGGAGGAGAAAATATTGATCTAGGGATGTCTTGGAAAAAATGAAGGGTTAAAACCAAAACATGAACTAGATCTAATTTTTTATGAAATATTTTTTAAACCATCAAAATTTAGTTGCATGTTTAGGAAAACAATGCGCTAAATATGTTGTAGATATTTCTTCATGGGGAGCATCGAATGGTTAATCGACACAGTTTCCAAACCAAATGTCAACTATGAAAAATTTATATTTATCTATTTTCATGGTTTCTCCAAGGTGGGCACACCATTTTGACAAACTATGGCCCTGAACCTTTTCCTTCCCCTTAGCCTCTATACTACTATCCATAGTTTTCCATACATGTTTCTTTTTATTTTTAAACCATACACCACTTCTACACCATTATAAAAGAAAAAATAATACCAATATTCTTCCAAACCCTCCAAAAAATCACCAAAACAATTTATATACTAAAAAATAATTAATTATGTGTTACTTACATGGAACGAGGGTGCTGCAATTATTTTTTTGTTAGCCCTATATTTTTTTCCAATCCATAAACTATTTATAAATTGGAATATATCTAATTTAGATATTATTCATAATCTGATAAAATGTAATCATATGAAATCATATGAATTCCTCAACATATTTATGGTTCTATCATAAATAATCATTGAATCACTGCTTTCCACAATTCATCCAAGACATTTATTGTAACGTTTGTATGATTTACACTAAATTTAATATCCATGGAATATTCCATCATTTACCATATCACAATAATTTTTTAATTTCCTTCTTTGTTTTGGATGAATCATTTACAATGAAAATAATGAAAAGATGTTATATAGGGTTTTTTCCATACTATATCGCACATGGTGTCTTGGATTCTCCCATTAAAAAAATGTTCTATTTTGACAATACAGTACTTATTGAACATCATATTTCAATTAATGATTGGAGAAATGACTTTCAATTAGCATAGTTATAGCTGTATAGTTCAGTTATTTTTTCAGTTCAAAATATTTATTTTTTATGTGTAGTTCTCTCTATAGAAACATTTTTTTTGTATTCCATGTTTTTATAGGTAATTTATAAATTCAATTTATGTTTAGTGTTTTATATTATCAGTATATAGAACATTGATTGGGGGGCCAGTATCATTCAAATCTATTTGAATATAACTTTTCATGCATACATGAACTATTATTTTTCTATGTATGATTTCTAAAAAACAATTATACTATATAAATCATATAAAATAATGAATTATATCTCTCTATATGTCATGGAATAATTTTTTGTTCTATATACATCTATATCGAAAAGATCAAGAAGATTTGATGCCTTTTTGTTCTATCTTCTATATGAAGTCTTGGATGTCCTCCCATGCATAATATCATCCCAAGTATTTTTCATTTTCATTATTCAGATTTTGAATATCAATGTATATCATAAACATAGATATATTTTCAATGTTCCTTTGGTTATTGTGAAACAACCTCCAGTTCCACATGTTGATTTCTTCTTTAAATACCACGTAATATATGATTTCATTATAATTATCCTTGTATAAAATTACATATATTGTGTATACCATCATGAGTCCATTAGATTTTGTTCCATTGATAGTGTACCTATTTGATTAAATTTCATAATCATTAATGATTCATTGAGTTGACTAAAACTTATGATATTACGATGTAATCCTTCTTCAAAGAGAACATTAATATTCAGAAGGTCGTCATTTACCTGTTTTGTACATCCACTACCATTGATTATTTATGAACCATCATTATTAAACCAAACTATTCCATTTTCCCATTTAATAACACTATTTAATAAATATGAATTTCTAGACATATAGGATGAGCATCCGCTATCAAGAATCTAGGTTTCACTGTTCTTTGAAGAAATGAAAACATGGTATGCAAGTTGGATTTCATGAATTTCACTTTTCCCTTCCATGAGATATTTTATTGATCAGGGGATAAAGGCATAATTTATAATATATTTACATTATTAATTGGTTCCACATAATCTTTCTGTTCATAATGTAGAGAATAATAATTTTATAGAACAAATCCACTTGGTTTATGTGTATTGACCTATATCTAAGTTATATAGGTAATTTTCTTACTTTTCCTATTCCTGTAATGAATAACAATAGAGGAAGAGTTAGAACCGGGAAAATAATATTCAATGAAACTATTTATTCTATATAACGAATCATATATTCTTATTCTTCTTCTTTTTGGACTTGCAAGTGGTTCTCTATTCAAATAGCTCCTTAACTCTACCTAATATGACCTTGTATGTCCTAGAAAGCCTCATAACTGAAATGTTATAAGATGATTTATATTCTCACTTCCATTCATCCACATATTCATTATTTCCTAAAATTACATTACAGGATATAATATTTGGATTCCTAATGGTAATTTTCATATTATATTTTATTTTACTACATGTTTTATTTTTTGGGATATCAAGTACAAATTATGAAATGATCAAGTTTGTGATTCTCTTTATTTTTTCTCATATTGTTTTCAGAATTTGATATTTTAGCATCAAACCCAATTATGATTTTCCAATTCAGGTGGATATCAATTCATTCAATCCCTTATCTACTCTTTCAAAGCCCTATTCATCTCTTTCTTATTGCTCTGAATATGAGAATCATCTAGAGTGTAACTTTTTCTTTCATTCCATTTATGTTGGTTTAGTTACCAGTTTTATCCTAAGAGTAACAATATCTTCTTAAAGTCTCTCAAATGTCAAAGAATTCTTATCCAATCTAGATTAGTGTTCATTGATTACATTTTAATGTTCTTAAATAATGAAAATACCTTCTAAAACATCATTGATTCATTGTTGATTTATGGAATGTTCTAATACTCATATATCTAGTAGTTCAATTTATACATCATGTTGATGAATAAACTCTGGTCACTCCTCCAGAATAAATCTTGTTTTTCTATTTCTCAATTATTCATTATGACTATTTTCAAGAGCATCATCCAATTCTAACTCTATTTCCAAAACACCAATAAAATTGATACATTCCTCATTTTTCGAGTCCTCTATTTCATCCGTAGAAATGATGAATGCTTGGGTTTTAGATTTATAATCTAGTTCCCCATCCTCCAAAAAATAATTATCAACTAGTTCATTTTTATAAACAAAAGATATCTATTCAATTTAATTTATGAATTTATGTATCCCATTTGGGTAAATATTTTCTATGGATTGAGTACATTAAAAACTTCATTTAATTCTGTATTGAACTTTATTGACCACTGAGAGAAAAATTCCCAACTATACCACATTGAACATTTTTCAGATGATTCTTTCCCAAAAATATCCCCTTCCCACTCTTTTATTTCTTATTAGAAATAGAAATATTTTCATCTTCCACACTATCTTGATCAATAATATATATTGAGAACTCATTTTCCCATGTAATTTAATAAAAGTACATTACCTACTCAGGTTGTTGCATCTTCTTCTTTAACTGTCATTCCATTAGCCATGAAAATGATTAGTAGATCGTCAAGATAATGATTATAAATATATATTTTATCAATAAACGAATTTTTTTTATTGTATTGTTTTGGATTCCTTATTATTATTTTCTATAAAATTTCCATATCATTGATTTCTTCACCTTGTCTACAAATTTCTCCATCAATACCAGTAATCTGATTAAAAAGGTGTCTTTATTTTAATTATGATACATTTTTAGATCATCAAACCAAATATAAAAAATGTGGAGTTTTTAAACATTCACATTTCAATTTT
The DNA here is from genome assembly GCA_963277665.1 of Viscum album. Classification (NCBI taxonomy): domain Eukaryota; kingdom Viridiplantae; phylum Streptophyta; class Magnoliopsida; order Santalales; family Viscaceae; genus Viscum; species Viscum album. Next base: position 965,890,860 of record OY728136.1, read on the forward strand.
GTTAAAATATATTTTCTAGTTTCCCATATATAGACTTCGCTAAATTGAAACTCATCACCTTCGTATGGATTTCATTACGGGTAACATGTTCTTTGGCATCAACAAAAATAATTGTCCTAATAGTTTCAATCATAGATTTTCAATTTTCATGAGTAACATAAATTCTAGATTAATTAGTTAAAATTAATCTAATACATGGGATCATATATGATATCTCATCATGCTCTTAAAAGTCTAGAAGTTTCCTATATAAAAGAGGGGTCTCCCTTAAGATTTAATGAATTAGACCTGAAAAAAATAGATGACGTATATAAATCCACCTAAATTAATACTCTGGTGACAATTATATTACCATGAAACCTTATGAGATGAGAGGGATGAATCAAAGAGTTAAAATTTTCATTTTAAATGATATATCATGTTCCCATGATTGTAGGATCTTGATAAACATGCCTAATGGAATCATACTATAATCAAACATTCATACGAAAAAGGAAACATAATAGATGTATATGGTTCACCAAAAATGGATAATCCATAGAGCCTATACTGAAATTTTTTGAGTCATACAAAATTACTATAATATTCAATATAAATGGAATATAAAATTTTACACCACATCACACTATTATAGGAACACTGTCTTAATAAGATTCTAGGAATAGAAAACTGCCACGTTTGGAACACTTCTTTTGAATCCCCCATCCAACTTCTTAGTGTGATTATTTACTCAGTTTTACAAAATGAAGGTAAATTAAGTGTTTTTAAATTTATTATATTATACCTAACCAAAATGAGACTCTAATTTGACCATATTCTTGAGTTGATTTAGTTGAATGAGCTGTTCACTTAAACAAGATTTAAAAAAACTGTTGTTTATGAAGCTGCTTCATGAAGATCAACACATTCACAATGAAGACTACCTTCATGGAACAATTTTTCATCATAAAATAAAAAATAATTATAAAACCACATTTTATAAGTTACCTAATAATTGTTCAAGACTATGAAATTCTTTTTGAGATGTTATTTTGACAATGAATATTTGATTCTTGAAACTCTTATCTTTTTGGAATTTAGGTTAATTCAAGATTTTATAAAACAAATTCTATGTAAAATGAATTGGGTATATGGGCCTATTTTTATGAAGATAGTTATAATGAATAACTCATACACTATGTGGATATTCCATGAATATCAAAAATCTTGTTTTTAAATCACTATATTCATGAAACGCTAGAGAAATTTACCCATTTTTTGAAGCTTCTTGTCATTTCATAGATATACCATTTTAATTTCATGATTGAGACTCTCTACTTCTCAGAGTCGTGATGATGTTCTGTTTTTTCACCATGAAATTTGCAATGACCAGCACCTTAAAAAAACTAATCCATTTTCAAAAATCTAGTCTTCATGAAATTTAGTCATCATGAAGCTTAATCCATATCTATATTATAGAAGAGTTGATTCCTGGAAAAAATTATTCTGAGTAGCCTAATCTATCATCTTTCTTCTGACCTCACAAATTTGGAAAATAGTAGACGGAATCCACCTTAAAAATTGTATTCATCTTGTACAGTAAGATCAGTTTTCTTGAAAACAACATGATCAACCTAGTTTGTAATAATGACAAACACAAATGAGACTTCTTTTCTAGAAATAAATACCCCAAGTTCCAACATCTACCATACTTCCAATGACACTATTTCCTTATTAAAACATGTTATTTATGTGTTCAATCAATGTGATTACTCAGGATCCTACCCATTAATTATATCATGCAATATTATTAACACATATGTTATTTGATCTTTATCATGTTTTTTCCATTACAATGATTTTTATCTCATTAATGATTTTTATATATTCCCTTGGAAATTAATGTTGGTAATAGGATCTTAATGATGTTTTATAGAACACTATTGAGAGTAAAAAAAATATTTCATGTTTTTTTTATTTTGATCATTCATGTTCCAAGTCATCAAAGTAAACTAGTAATAATGATATTTGGGTTACACTCATTGGATATCTATGTACAAAAATCTTGTAATTATATGATCAAATGGATTGGGACACTATAGTAGAGCTTGGAACATAAATGCTCTTATAATTCATTATTTATAACATGTCAATATCATATGAGGATCATATTCCACATGGGGTTGTGGAGAAATTAAAATGGATTTATATAAAAATAAAATATATAAAAACACCAAAGAAATTAATTAAAATTCTATTATATGATTTTAGATTGGATTGAGATAAATGTTGTAGGGAATTTTTAACACATCTCAGCATTTGATTACTAGTCCTCAAAAAATTTCAATGAAAACTATATTAAGAATATTTTTCAAGAAAATTTCAATGTATAGAACTCTCTTAAATTGAATATCCTTTTTCTAGGAGAGAGAATAGTGATGGAGTATATTGATTTTTTTAGTAATAATGTTCTTATCTCAAGAGCTATAAACTACATACATTATAAATTAACATTTCATTTAGTGTGGTCCTCATCTATTTCATAAAGTAGATATTTTCATTATGTCATTGTGTTTCATAAGGAAGTGATTATGTGGGAGTCTTGGAAAATTTTGCGACTTATTTAATCTGTTTTTATTTATGATTTATTAATGTAGAAACATTTGTATTTTTAGAATAATTTATTCTTAATGTATTATGTGTTAATCAATTATATTCTTGTTTTCTAATGTTGTTACTTATTTTTTCTCATGAATCATTGATTTTTAATTCTCATTTAGGTTGTACTAAATGGTTAGTCATTTGATAAGACTATATATCTATTAGATGATCTTGGGAAACCATGATTACATTTTAATTTTTCTAGGACAAGATCATAACCAGATTATTTTATTCTCTTGATTGTGCTCTTTTTGGTTTTTGATATTTTCATAATGGGTCATTGTTTTTTGAATATGGTCCCTGGTTACATTAAATTATTCTGCATTTGGGTATTTGATCACTTTTTGTTCATTTTTAGTAGTTTTTCTATTTATATGTACAGTAATTTGTTTTGGATATTTAATGATTGAATAACCCAAATTATCAACTTATGGTTATCCTTTGTGGTTTTTTATTCGATCTAGGAGTTTTGAGAAATAATCTTTGATGGTTTTATTTTTTTTATGGTGGACTATTATCCCATTTGTTCATTTTTAAAGATATTTTTATACTTTTTGTAATGTATCTTAAAAGAGTGTTTTTTTATTTCTATGAAAATTTTGGATGATTTATATGTTATGGGGAACAATATTTTATGTCACTATATTTATTAAACAATGTTTTCATTGGCTATGCTTTGGGTTATTCATACATATTTTTATCATGTTATGGTTCAGTTAAATTTATTTTGTGGATTTTTTTATGGTACCCATATCTACATTAAAAATCAATAGTTTTTCCATGACCATAAAAAATATTATATTTTTTATGTTTTGGTTTTGAGATGTTATTTCTTCATATTTTTTTATCATATTTAGTTGAAAACAGTGACATGGTGGGGAGAATTGTGACACCCCTTTATTATTATTCTTTAAATTTTTATATAAATAATAATTAATTTATATTTATATCTGTTTTTTATTCTTAAATAGTTAATTAGTGTTTATTTATTGGGGGTAATTTTATATCAAAATGGCATTATGAAATGATGACTCCTATATAGAATGGTTTGACATTGTTCTTTTTAATGGATTCATCATGAATGAGGGTAACCAAAGTTTGGTGGGTCATTATTTTAGTTTGGGTAATGATTCCCTTTTGTGAATTTTGGGATTTAAACTCATCGCCAAGGGAATCCTGTGGGTTTTTATATAGGGGTTTATAAAATCATTTTTTACTTTTATATAGGAGGTGATAATTTATATCCCAAATGTATATTCTTACTCTATGTGTGCATGTTACATTTATATTGGTGATTCTTTTTGATAATTTATTGAGTATTTAAGTCATTCGAATACTTTTATGGTCATGTTATAATGATGAAACATAAATAATGGGTCCCATATTATGCCTTTTACATGATTTTTTCCTAAGGATGAGGTCATCCCATGGAAAAAGTAATCATGGAAATTCTTTTTTTAAGATGGTTAGGATATTGGATATGTCTCATATATAAGAGTGAAAAAGATCCTTTCAAATTTTATGACCTCATATGTATGGTCAAATTATTTATTATAATGATGTAAAATAGTTATCATTCTAGGATAGATTGTTTTTATATAATGAAATGGGTTTCATGGTTGAGGCCACACTATGGAGAAGTTATCCAACATTTTGGTTTCATAGGTCTTGGTATCCCTAGTTATTACTAGAAAATATGTACAATATTAGGATTAAAAGGGACGCGACATTGTGGATGTTTGATGAGGGGATCCAATATATTTCAATAAATTCTATTACATGGGGTCTTTAGACTTTATTTATTTTTATTGATTTCAATTTATACCTATATCAACTTGAAGACTCATTTACATTAAATTTACCATTTTTAATTTCTTCTAATCTATAGTGTTTTAGGGGGGGGGGGGGGTTCCCTCCTTTATCTAAGGTTTTTTCTCCAGATTTATATTTAGTGTTTTTATTCATGGTTATATCTTAATTCACATAATATCTTCCCCCTTTTATTTAATAATTATTTTCAAGTCTTCCATGAAGCCCAATAGCAATGAATTATGAAATTAATATTTTGGATTACAAAATCACAAGGATTAATTTTTTTTATGTATTATAGATTCATTTACAAATAATTTTCTACATCCTATATTAATAGTGTGTAATTTATAATAAATTTATGTTTTTTTATACTTATATTTTTTTATTACAAATTCATAAAATGTGTGAGTTTTTAATTATTTTCATATCAAAATAATCCCTTATATATGTCTTAAAATGGAATTCTAATTTATATGGAAAAATTTCAATATATTCCATTTGATATTTTTGAGGTATTTGTAGTATTATTTTTTAACTAATTTTTTTTGAGATCATTAAATATAGAAAATTAATAATATGTCTTCTTCAAAATTAATATTATGAAAAAATATTGTGATCTTAACTATTTTGGTTTCCATAATATAATTTTATTTTGTAAGGGAATGATTTTTTTTAAAATATATTATGCTATTCGATTTTCTCCTTAATTATTAAAAAAATTATTTATATCCAAATTTTGTTTAAGTGGGATAATGTAATTTCATTTCCCAACATTGTCTTAAATACATAATAATAAAATTATTAAATTAGCATTTAATTATAATTATAATCCCAATTTTTATATCTGATTAGGTTGAATCAGGCATATAAATTTTTTACATTATGAGGTTTGAATAGATTGTTATTATTTGATTGTTTTGTTGTAATCATAAAGGAGTTACATATTTGTAGGGTATTAAATGAGAGATAATTTTGATTTATTATTTTATGAATAGAAAATACTATGATGATTATATGTCTCAATTTTTGAGTAATATAGATTGATTTCATTAGAACATAATAAAAATAAAATAGATATCCACTTTATAAACTTCTTATATTGTTTTATTCTACTTGAATCTATTGATGGTTGTTCGCCTATTACAATATAGACACAGACATGATTATGAGATACAATTCATTGTTGATATTATTTTGGTATAGAATATTATCTGATAGTGTATTCAATTAATATATACCCCAGACCATCTTATTTTAGGATATACAATTCTTCTCATGGATTAAAACAAACTTTTATATAATTATATTTAACGAGTTACCGCTAAATAATTTTTCATAATCTACAATTCCAATCTATGATTTATGAAAGTGTTAAATATATTTTGGTTAATTTTATTATATATTATTTATATTATGGTTTCCATTTTTTCATAGACCTGTTTTCATATTCTCTGATAGAATTTTCACAATTTTTGATATGGTAGTTGAATAAAATTTTATGAAATTAGGTATGTAGATTTGGTGTTGATTCAGTAAAAAAGAATTTCTACTTTTGTAATGTTACAAATAATATTATATTTTATGTGGTGGATTTGACAAATTAATTAGAAAAAAAAAGTGAATCGAAATAATAAGTTCAAATGAACTAAATTTGTTTATATGTTTGAAATAACTATTTTAATTGAATTTTGTGTTTTTTTTTCAAAAATGGTATTACAATATTTTTAGAAAATTTATTATAATATTATATATGTTTTTTATATTATTTTTATTTAGAAAACAAAATTTTATTTATAATGGTTAATCTATAAGTTATAGCTTTTTTTAATATATAAAATTATTGCATATATATTGAAATCTTATTTTTATTTCTTAGTTCACATCATATATATACACCTATGTGTATTTCTTGTTCTTCATATATTTCATACTCTTCTGATGTCTATGATATCTAGTTATATATTATCATCTATGTCTTATTAAAGTCAACATTATCAATATGATTGGGGACTATGTGTCCGAATGTGATATCACATGGTGTCTTAGTTAATTTACTTTCTTGGACATTTATGTATCTTCCAATTCAACAGGTGAATATTTAAATTTGACATATTTTTGAATTGTTATGCATTAATTTTCTAGAATATCTATACTAGTTTCTTTTAGGTATATTATTGATCATATATATATATAATGAAGGGGTTCTTAGGATCTTCTTAATATGAATCTTCCATGTTTAGATTTTTTTATTTATTTTATAATTTCTAATTATTGGGATTGATCTTCCAATGTGTGCGAGTAACATGCTATAACATTATGGGTTTCAGTATATTAATATTTTTATATTATGATGAAAAATTTCCAACCATTTATAGTGTGATTCTCTATTAAGATTATCCATCACTTTTCAACTGGAAATGTGCATAAATTTTTATATAGGATTGGTCTGGGTGATTATTCTGGTAAATTCGGGTTGGTCCATTAAAAAATGATACAAATGAATATAAAAATTATAGAGATAAATACCAAGTTACGAATAATTTGTACAGTACTATATCTATATCCCTAACTAGTTAATTATGGCTCATATATATATATATATATATATATATATATACTAAGTCCATCACATGACATGCACAGTAATGTAGAGTCTACTGGTCCAGTAGAGTGCATGCTCTGAGTGTTAGTACACAACATAATATTAAACGAATAATAATTTTTCAAATAGTGTCTAGTGTGTATGTGTGTCATAGTAAATTAAATGTACAATTTCTAAAATGATAAACAATAAATCCATAAAATACCCATAATTTCATATTGTTATAAAAATAATCACATCAATGGGAATATTTGTACTTCCCTTTCACGATAATAGACCAAAAATTGAAATTTTTAAATTTCACACTATACTTTGTCAAAACTATTGGGAAACTAACCTATTAAGTGGATGGTCAAATCATATTAATAATTTAAAATAAGCAGTAAACTTCATATGTATACAAAAAAAATTGGAAATTATACTAATTACATATAATCATTATTTTCATCAATATATATCATTTAGATAATATGAATAATATTAAAATGAAGAAAAAAACTATAACTCCCCCTCCTAAGGGAAAAAATGTACTGGCCACATCTATCCTTATGAGAACCCATCATTATAAAATACATAATAATTTTAATATCATTCTCCAATTTCATCCCATTTGACTAAAAATATAATTTATGTCACATATAGATTAATTATCAACCCCCTTGATTGTAGGTGTAATAGAAATATATTCTTAAATTAGTGTCTCAACTTCTAATAATATGAGTCTTTTTGGTCACATTGTTCCCCAATATCCCCCTATAATGACGCTATTTTTTATTATACATTAGTCCATTATTTATTACACAAATGTAAACATAACATAAAATAAAATATTAATGATATTTTATTTTCAAATTAGGTGCCATATATTAAAATTTTTAAAAAGAAAACATATCATCTTAACTAAAAAAATAGGTAACATGCTCTCATTAAAAATTGCAAGGGATAACTATTGAGTGAAATGACTTATTTTTTCATTTCTATTCATTTATTTTTGAAATCCCAAAATCACATTATAAAAAAATCATATTTTTACCATTTCTTTTAAATTTTATCATTAATAATACGATCATGTATTTATCATAATTTTCATACTCATGAGTCTTTATAGAAATTATTCATTTGATGATTATTATAACAAGGCTAGATATGATATTTATCACACTCACAAAATACAATTTTTATTGTACACACTGGAAACTATATTCATCATACACGTTATACTTTATTATTCCATCATTTAAATCATACTCACCTTCGCCATGAGAATAATCAAAATAAACTCATTTTATCATAACCAGAAAAATGTGTCATAATTAATTGGAAACTATTATTTTAGGATGATTTCATTTATTTTGTATGAATATGCATTACAAAATAATTTTGTTGTATCAGTTATAAGATGACAGTTGGATTTCATGTTTTCCAAGACCATTAACATTTTCTGGATAAAATACAACCATTGGAATATGAGATTATCATTGGGACATTGGCTAATAAATAACAGGTCATTTGAAAGAGTTTAAAACATTTTTATGAGTTAGAGAAACCATGAAAGGTCTCTATAAATTTCATTCTTCTCATAAAAGGCTCTAATTTCATGTTGAGAATTTCTTATTATATATACATGTTACATAGAATATTTCTTATTTTTATTTTGTGACACTGATCATTGGGGATTAATATCAAGGTCTTCTGGGGATAAGAAGCCAGTTGATCCGATCATTTTTGGATAGAGTGATTCTGATCCTAAGATGAAAGAGGCACTGATCAACTTCCTAATCTAGATGTTTTGAAGATAGAAAGCATGATGTTGATTAGCATATAGAGTTATTACCCTATTATGGGTAAGATATACTTTTTTGAATGTTTTAATCAAGGGTCTAGTAACCATGGTTATTAGATACCCTTCTCTTTAGGTTAAAAGAATTTTATTCTTTTAATTGTTTACATATCCACTTCTTTGTTATAATATGTGAGTAATTTTATATATTAATATTTATTTTAATTATTAGTGATTATAGACCTTTTAATTATGATTCCAGTGATTGTGATCAATCAATTTACCCAATATGATTTTTCACGCTTTATAGTTGAGTCATTGTTCTAGTTTACTCTAATTTTTGCAACCACATTGATAAAAATTCATTACAAGATTACATTAATTAAATCATTTATGTATTAGGAATATGATTCAATTCAACATTGAATTGCGGAATTATCATTATAACCTACTGATTACAATAAATTTTCCATTAAAACCTGGGTCCCATAAAAATATAGTTTAAATACAAAAGAGATTTGTGAAGATGATTTGTTAAATTTTATTAAACAATATATTATCTAAGTGAAGAAATGATTATTTTTAAACTAGTAATTCTTCCTCATCTTGAATTGTGTCATCTACATATACATCATGAACAATCCAAGGTATTAGAGGAGGTTTTCACTACTCTTATATTTTCATACATTACTTTTTCAGGTTGGTTATATTTCTGTTAAAAAAATTGATTAAAAAAAGTTGACAAATAACTTTTACTTTGGAAAAATAAATTTTCTATTGTTTCTATGTTGGTAGGACTTAATGTCTGTTCAATTGGAAATCTCAGTCATATGAGAGCACCATCTTTTTATGGTAATGAATTTCAAAACCTGAGAGGCAAAATGAAGACCATTATAATCAACACTGGAGTTGACAACATTATTATTCTTACTTGGGACTATAAATTTCCAATCAATGATGTAAAATATTTTAAAAATCTATAAAATAATAAGTATCAAATAATTTAAAACAGATGAAATACTTTACTTTGATCCATAATAATGAATATATATAGTCGGATTTCATATTTTTAAGCAGCCAAATGTATTTGGAAAAATATGGAGATTACTTATTTTGGCACTTCAAATGTGGTTGATACATGAAGAGATTTGATAAGAGAATATTATTAAGCTTTTGAACTACCTTACTAAGAATATTTTGTATGGATTAATAAAGGTTCATGAATATTGTGAACAATTTAAAATCTTTGGGAGAAATTTACTAGATGATGAGATCATAGTTGAAAACATCATAGATATTATGCTAGATGAATGGGAATTAAAAAGGATAACTATTGATGAGTAAAGAAAAATTACAATTATTACTCTTGATGTGTTATTTGGAAATACATTTCAATATGAGAATGGACTAAAAATATATGCAAAAAGGTAAAGAAAACGAATGGAGGAGTTATTTTTTAATTCTACCTCCAATAATAATACAACCAAGACTTTGGAGAAAGTCGTTACATGTGTAACACCCCAAGCTTCTACGGTACGCTTCTCTTTGAATAATGTGATAGCGTGTGTTGTACGCAACACCGAGTTCTAACACACCATAACCAATAAAACTAGCCATTATGAATAGTAATACCTACTTTTGGAAATTATATATATTTTATATTTAAAAATTGACTTTGTTTTTTTGCTTTGAAATATTGAAATTATCCTAAGATGAACTTTTGGTATTTTTCTGAGTACTTCCAATTTTTATGAATAGTGAAAAATACTAAAAAACAACTTTTTTAATCAAAATAATTTATAGTGATAAATTATATTATTTAGTGGTTTTAAAGTATAAGTAGAATATATTTTTACCATTTTATCCAATGGTGTTCATTAGAATTAATTTCACTTTAAAATTGGACCTAAACAATTGTCAATCTTTTGGTATATATTGTTTCTAAAAAACACGCTATTTGTTGTGACAGAGGGAATTATTTATAAAATTAATTAATGCAACTTATTTGTCTGGATTTTGTAAAATAGGAATTATTTTTTAATTCGGAATATAAATTATAGCTTAGGATGAAATTTTGTCATTGTTCTGAAAAACTTCAATTTTTGATGAATAGGGAAACTACTAAGTGGTAGTTAAAAAACTGAATTTTTCATAAAACATAATTTTACCGCTTTTGTGAATGAAATCTCGAAAATCCGAGAGACACGGTTAATATCAAGAAGTAAAATGTGGTTCAATGAGATGAAAATAATTTTTGGTGAATAGTATCTTTTTACTTTTATTTACCACGGTTAAAAGTAAATAGAGTAATTAAGGGTAAAAATGATATTAATATTACCCTAAACATGTCCTAATTCTATTGGACAAGTGTATATCGAACAAAAACAACCTTAGGAATAAAATATTATCATTTAGGTCCACTTGGATTAGATTAGGACATTTATTATTATTTAATTTAAAGAAGAGTTAAAAGAGTTAAAATCAATGTTTATTTACTAAAACATATTTAATATAGGGTTATACATAAGATAAATTCGATTGTAAATATTCATTAGAAATAAAAAAGATTTAATACATAATTATATTTTATCTATAATTTTTAGACATAAAATAATTTAATTTATTTATGACACAATGATGATGCAATAATTACCATAATTGTGAAAAATTAAAATAATTGATATTATAAATACCCAAATAAATATAATTTGAGACTTTTAATGAATTAAAATAAATTTATAGGATAATATGTCATATTATTATTGATTTAATTAGCATTGTTTGAAGTAATCATTCTGTTATGAGTTTCACAAAAAGCAACTATTGAATAGTGCCAAAATTGACATAAAAGAGTTTTTAAAACAAATATTATATTATTAATTGATATTAAATTCATAAAAATCTAAGGTTCGGCCAAGAGACTTATATCATGATATTTGTATCATTAATGGACCACTTGAGGGTATATTGGATATATATGGTAAGTTTATTAACCGTATAATATAAAAATACAAAGAGACATTGTAAAAGTGAAACTAATTAACTAAGAGTTAATACTTAAAGATAAGGATAATATAATGAGCCAAACCTATATAAATTCTATTGGTTGAGTGGTTTTCAACCCATCCCAACCTTAAAATTTTAAGAATCAACTTTGGAGCCATTAGAAACTGAAAATGAATTTATTATAAATTAATACTTCTAGCTTTTCCAAAGGTACCTCTCACACCTCTTATAAAAGGGAAATCCTCCTTCTCATTTCATCACACCTTCAAAGCCTTTTGGTTCGGCCAAACTCTGCCCAAATACTCTCCAAAATTCCCTCACTACAACCTAGAGGCCTTAGTTTGATCAGAATGCCAGACTAAGGAGCCCTTTTGATCAAATCAAAAGGAAAAACCCAAAGAAGAGGTAATGATTTCACCACCCTTTTCCAAGTTCCTTTCTTCTTCCACTTCTTCTTCCTTTGTTTTTACCATTCTAAAATAATAACTCCAGTATCATATATATATTGTGATGTTATTATAAATATGGTACAACCATATTCAGTATTCTATCCACCCTTTGAATAACATGTCACCATATGTGCATACGTACGGCTTACCGTCTCCACATCGTGGTGTAATTAATATTCAATATATTATTATTTGGATGGGTATAATAATGATTTGTAACTCATGTAAATAATAAATATATCATGTTAATGATTCATTATATATGATATACCATTCATTTATATATTATTTTATTATCAAAAGAATGATATTGTCACTCGTGCGTACGTACGGACTACCGTCTCCACGAACGCGATGAGATTCATTCTCCATCGTATCAATTCAAGTATAATTATCATTTTATGATTTAAAAATAATGTGTAAGGAATTGATATCATTCTGTATATGAATAATATACAACCTATCCATGAAAAACATGGCTTATGTAACAAAACATATAAAAGAAAACAAGTAAGTTAACACCCGAAACGAAGATAATACTAAGATATTATTAACAAAGAAATGTTAAAAGATCATATATGATATCATATGATTCTTTTATAATTTAATAACAATTATTTTACTATTATACTGGATGTTAACCTACTCCAACCAAGGAAAAGTACAAGGTAAGGGTTATTTCGCAATCTCCTCATTATCCGAGGTTGTTTATACGTAATAATCTACTAGGATCTCTTTATCATCCACATCCTTGTTTCTTAAAAATGTATTTCAAAATTTTTTTAATATTTAAAAGAATATGGGTTAAGGTCATTTATACCCTTTTTTTACTTTTTATAAGAGTTTTATAAAGGAATATTTCCATCATTTTCCAAACAAGGTGCTTTTTAACCTTTTCGACAGAATTAAGGTAAGAATGTTTTTTAACTTATACGGCGGGTGTGGTTATTTTCCGCCGTTATAAAATCGTCGATGAATCCCTTACAAGATTTTAAGAATATTTTCAAAGAAAATTTTTTATTTTATAAATATATTACTCTTAAATTATTTCAAAATAGAAATAGATATTTCACTAAAAAGAGTTTTGATTTCATCTATGTCAACATCCTTTGATGGATTTTACGCTTATTTGAAGTTGATTTATTATGATACAAAACTTCTATATTGTATTGAAGGTTTTGTGATATGTTTGACTGTGGATGTGCTATTTTTATACCATTCATAGATTATGGTGAAAGTATTGACATTTCATATGCTAGTTTTAATACGAATGTTTATGTTATGTTTAATCCTTTTAATATGGGAATGCATTGGACTTAATATGTGACAGGTGGAGCCCGCTATAGCTCCTCAATGCATCGGTAGGTCTCATGAGACAAACTAGTGTCTTAACACAAGGCCTTGGGGAAATCTTATTTGTAGTTTTGGCATGAGGCCTTGGCTATGTGGTTATGATAGTCTGGAATTATGCATTCCATCATTATGAAAGTGGTTATTGATATTGAATGTGATTATTCGATTAGTAGAATATCCATTTGAATAAGTAAATGGAATTTTTTCATTTTACTTTTGCCATACTATGTTGAAGTTCATGTTTAAAAGGCTTTTGTTTTAGTTATACATTACCTTAAATGTTTATTCTTATTTATGAAAGTTTCCGCTATATTGTTATCCTTACTGGGAATTTGAGCTCACCACTTTTCTATGTTTTATTTTTCCCAGGAAGTGAAGAAGTAAATTATTAATGACCTGCAGGGTTATTAAGTGGGGATATAAGTGTGTGGAATATGGAGACAATATGTTGTTGTTGTAGTTTTTCACTTTATGATGTAATGTAAGACTTATGAATATATCAAGTGTTTCCAAGGCTACTAAACCAATCGGTCTTTCATGATTTGATCATTCTTGTGATCATGCCAATGTTATGTAATAATGCACCGACTCTTGGTAACTGGGGTCGGGGTGTTATAGTTAGTATCAGAGGAAGTTTAGTACAAACCTTGGAAGCTAGATTTAGATAATATCTGATTAGAGAACGTAGACCTAAGATGAACTTTGAGGATTAGTATAGTAGAACTTCCTAGAATTTTGGTATTGTAGAGATTTTGTGAGTTTTCCGAGCAATAAATCCCTGTCTGGATACGAGCAGGTAGAGGTGGCTATGGCACAGATGTACCTAGGGTTAAAGCCCGAAAACACCGCTTTGAGCTAGACTCGAACGGGAACTGGTGCACGACAACAGGCCTTGCTGTACTCTTGGTTACTAAACTCCCGGGGGATATGCTTTGGATAACTTTCATTTTTATTACAAATCATTATGAAGGGTTTATGATTATATAATTCCTCAAAGAAAACATTCTTATGATTATGGATTATATCCATAAATAGTACAATTTATGTTAAGTATTTTATAAGTATGGGATTATGTATTTTTATTCATAAACGGATCTAGTTTTTTCCATTGTTTAGAAATGGTGCCTAGTGGAATAAATGGAAACTGTATCAATGCATGCACTCAATGTAGGGATTGTCCTCCTGCTCAAGATAATTATAGTGGAGCTGGTGATGCAACTGGTGCTGATCAGCTAATCACCATATTGGGACAAGTCACTAAGGTTATGAATAATAACCTTACCCATATGGAGCACCCTGATCTGCAGTGTGGAGGATCAATGTTAGATCGATTCATGAGGAAAAAACCACCAACATTTAATGGGAGTACAAATCCTTTAGTAGCTGAGCAATGGATAAATTCCCTAGAGAAAATATTTCAGGCTTTGGGGAGTAGTGAAAGGGAAAAAGTTATCATGGCAATTTACCACCTCACTGGAGATGCTGAACAATGGTGGTCATTACTTAAAAACACAAAGGAAGATGATGAAGTATCAAATATGGAATGGAGGGAGTTCAAAGATCTGTTTTTAGAAAAGTACATTCCTTGCGACCATCAAGCAGATATGGAATGGAAATTTCTGAGTCTGAGACAAAAGGAGGATGAGAACGTCACAAAGTATGAGGCTAACTTTACAAGGCTATAAAGGTATGCTGGAGATTATATACGTAACCCAAGAAGTAAGATTGATCATTTCTTTGATGGGTTAAAACCATTTCTTCATCGATCATTAGTCTCACAATCCTTCTCGTTGTACAAAGACATTGTCTCATGTGCTATCAAGACCGAAATGGAATTCTCTAAGTCTTATGACTTTAAAGCAAAGTAAGAGAAGAAGAGACCTGCTGATCAATCTTGGAATGGAAATAAGGGGAAGAAGGGAAAGGTTGAATATCCATCCTGTTGTAAATGTGGGAAGAAACACCCCGGTACTTGCTTGAAGGGAACAAGAGTCTGTTACAAGTGTGGTGAAAAAGGCCACCAAGCTCGTGATTGCAAGGGGAATAAGGAAGATACCAATGTTCAGTGCTACAATTTCAGGGAGATGGGGCATTATGCAAATGAATTTCCTAAGCATCAGGATAACTTACCTCAGAAAAGGCCAAGGGATCAAGGCCAAGCTTATGCTATCACTACTTTTGAGGTAGAAGCTCCAAAAGACGTGGTGGCAGGTAATTTAATGGTTTGCTCAAGTTTAGGAAATGAATTATTTGATTCTGGTTCATCACATTGTTTCATATCTTCCCAGTTTTCTATGAAAATTAGATATTTCCAATTTGATTTAACAAGGGAGTTTTCAGTTAAAACTCCTAAGGGAAGTATCATTGCAACAATGTTTTTTGAGTCAGCCCCATTAGAGCACATTAATGTTCTTTATCCGCTGATCTCATCGTCATACCTATGATTGAGTTTGATATAATCCTCGGTATGGACTGGCTTACGGACTATTATGCAAAGATTTATTGTAAGAAGAATGAGGTTACGATTCTTGATGATGATGATAAGGAACACCTTCTCTTTAGAGCAGAATCATCACCACCTAATTCTTATCTAGATCCACCCCCAATAGCTCAACTAAATTCAATTATTGAGGAGGAAGAGATTGAAATAACTGTGGGTGAGGAAAGGAATGATCAAATAGAGGATGTACATGTTGTGAAATAATTTATAGACGTATTTCCAGAAGATTTACCTGGACATCCTCCAGAACGAGAAGTTGAGTTTTCCATTGATTTAATTCCTGGATCAAGGCCTATATCGAAGAACCCTTATAGAATGGCCACTGTAGAATTAGTTGAACAAAAGAAACAACTAGAGGAATTGAGTAATAAGGGATTTATTCGCCCTAGTGTTTCTCCATGGGGAGCCCCTGTACATTTTGTCAAAAAGAAAGATGGATCTATGAGGTTATGTATCGACTACAGGGAGATCAATGCTATAACAATAACGAACAAGTATCCCCTACCTCGCATTGATGATTTATTTGACCAACAACATTGAGCTCAATAATTTTCAAAGATTGAACTTCGATCTGGATACCATCAGTTGTGTGTGAAGAAGGAAGACATTCCAAAGACAGCATTTCGAACCAGGTACGGGCATTACGAGTTTACTGTAATGCCTTTTGGATGACTAATGCACCCTCTGTATTCATGGATCTGATGAATAGAGTTTTCATGGAGTATCTCTATGAATTTGTGGTGGTATTTAATGATGATTTATTGGTATACTCCAAAAGCTACGAAGATCATGAAAATCACATGCGCATTATCTTGAAGACTCTGAGAAGACATGAATTATATGGGAATTTTAGCAAGATTGAATTCTGGCATCAGGAGGTTTCTTTTCTTGGCCATATTGTCTCTATAGATGGAATCTCTGTTGATCCTTCTAAGACCAAGGAAATCCATGAATGGGCAGCACCGACGAGTATAACTGAGGTACGTTGTTTTATTGGTTTAGCAGGTTATTATCGACGTTTCGTCCAGAATTTTTCCCGATTGGCTGACCCATTAACGAAGCTCACAGGTAAAGGGGTTAAATTTGTTTGGAAAAAAGAGTGTGAAGAATGTTTTGATGAACTGAAGAGAATATTAGTAAATGTTCCGATATTGACTCTACCTTTAGGGAATGATGGGTTCGTTATTTATAGTGATGCATCGAAGAAAGTACTTGGTTGTGTCCTTATGAAAAATGATAGGGTTATTGCCTATGCATCACGACAGTTGAAAAATCATGAGAAAAACTATCCTATTCATGATCTTGAGTTAGTAGTTGTGATCTTTTCTTTGAAGATATGGAGGCACTACCACTATGGTGAAAAATGTGAGATTTATACTGATCACAAGAGTTTGAAGTATATTCTCTCACAAAAAGAACTCAACATGAGACAATGGAGATGACTTGAATTACTCAAGGATTATGATTGCACGATACACTACCACCCGGGGATGGTAAACAGGGTGGCAGATGCTTTGAGAAGAAAAGACCATGGAGTTTTGAACAATATGAGAATTGAAAGGGATCTAATCTTCATGGATCTAGTGAAGATGGACATGGGAATAACCAGGGAAGGCGAAACATCAATACTTTTTCAAATGGTTGTCAAACCATATTTACTAGAAAGGATTAAGAGTTCTCAGACCGATGATGAAGAATTTCAAAAGAAGATTAAAGCTATGAATGATGGGAGATTGAGAGACTTTGTGTATGAAGATGGAATTTTGAAATTTGGGAAGAGACTTTGTGTTCCTAATATACCTGATCTAAAAAGGGAATTGTTGGATGATGCTCATAGTTACAATTTCTCTATACATCCTGGGAGCACCAAAGTGTATAGAGATTTGTAGGAACATTTTTGGTGGGACAACATGAAGAGGGAGATTGCTGATTTTGTGTCAAGATGTATGGTTTGTCAACAAGTGAAAGCTGGAAGGCAACATCCTGGAGGAGTCATGAAACCTCTTCCCATACTGGAGTGGAAATGGGAAATATTACGAGGGACTTTGTCATGGGACTACGAAAGACTCCTAGAAGGAACGATGCAATATGGGTAATTGTTGATCGTCTTACCAAGTCATCACATTTTCTTGCTATAAGAGAAGATCTACCACTAGAACGTCTAGTAAGACTATATATTAATGAAGTTGTGAGACTTCATGGAGTACCCCTATCGATTGTTTCTGATCTTGATCCCTGTTTTACATCAAGATTCTGGAAGAGTCTTCAGAAATCCCTGGATACTGAACTTTATTTGAGCACTGGCTACCACCCTCAGACAAACGGACAATCAGACGGACTATTAAAACCTTAGAATACATGTTGAGATCCTGCTCACTTGACTTTCAGGGTATGTGGGAACAATATTTACCTCTAGTTGAACTTTCCTATAACAATAGCTTCCATTCGAGTATTCAGATGGCACCATATGAAGCGTTATATGGAAAGAGATGTCGCACACCAACCTGTTGGGATGACGTTGGTGAAAGAAAACTTGTAGGTCCAGAACTGATGGAGGAAACGATGGAAAAGGTGAAGGTAATCCAAAATCACATCAAAGCAGCTCAAAGTAGGCAAAAGAGCTATGTCGATAATCGAAGGAAGGATTTTGAATTTCAAGTCAGTGATCATGTTGTAACACCCCGAGCTTCCACGATACACTTCTCATTCAATAATGCAATGGCTTGCATTGTACACAACTTCGAGTTCTAAAACACTACGACTAATCAAAGTAACCGTTATGAATAGTAATAACCACTTTTTAAAATTATAGAAATTTTATATTTCAAAATGGACTTCATTTTTGGATTCGGAATATCGAAATTAGCCTATGTTGAATTTTTGGTATTTTTCTAAGAACTTCTAATTTTTTATGAATAGTGAAAAATACTTAAAAACAACATTTTTAATAAAAATAATTTATAGTGATAAATTATACTATTTAGTGGTTTTAAAGTATAATTAGAATATATTTTTACCATTTTATCCAATGGTGGTCATTAGAATTAATTTAACATTGAAATTGGACATAAACAATTGCCAATCTTTTGATATAAATTATTTCTTAAAAACACGCTATTTGTTGTGACAGCGGGAATTAATTATAAAATTAATTAATTCAACTAATATGTTTGGAATTTTTTAAAATAGACATCATTTTTGAATTCGGAATATCAATTATAGATTAGGGTAAAATTTTGGCCTTATTCTAAAAAACTTCAATTTTTGATGAATAGTGAAACCACTAAGTGGTTGTTAAAAACTGATTTTTCGTTAAAATGAAATATTACCACTTCTGTGATTTGATTTTCAAAAATCCGACATACATGGTTGTCATTAAGATGAAAAATGTGGTTCAATGAGATTAAAATAATTTTTTGGTGAATAGTAAATTTTAAGTTCTTAATCGCGATTAGAGGTAATTAGTGTAGTTTAAGGTAAAAATAATGTTTTAATAATATGAGATGAGCTTGAAACTTGTCTTACTCCTATTGGATGAGTCATGGCCGACCAAGAAAACACATGGGTCAACTTGGGGACCCCATGGAGCCACTTTGGTTGGAAAATGACATTAATATATATTTATTTAATGTTAAAATTAAATTAATACAAACATGAGTTGTTTTACTAAAATAGTTTTTAAATGGGGTTACACAAGTCCAAATTTTGACTATAAATATTCATTAGAAAGCTAAAAAGATTTCCGACATCATAGTATTTTTTTATAATTTTTAGACATTAAATAAATTAAATTATTTATAACATCATTATGATGCAGCGATGACCTCATTATTTAACGATTTTAATAAAATGAAAAGATATTGTAAAATCCAAGGCTTACACTTGTCCAAAGACTATTGGATGGGTAGATTTCGAACCCTTATCACCTTATCCACGAATTATATAAGTGTGGGACCTTTAGAATCCGAAAAGCATTGTATAATAATGTAACATTTCAATCTTTCCAAAAGAGCCCCTCCTCTCCACTTATAAAAGGCCCCCACCTCTCCCACCTCATTTACACTTTCAAGCCATTTGGCTCGGCCAACATCTACCCAAATACTCTCCCAACTTACCCCTATTACTCCTAGAAGCCTCACTTTGGGCAGAACTCTTCCCAAGGAAGCCTTTGGCTCAAATCAAAAAGAGTTACCTGATTTTGAGGTAATGTCTTCTCTAATGTTGTTTTGTTTTATTTTTCTTCTCCAACCCCCTAAACTCTTTTTATTCATTTCTTTTGTAACAACACAAGTATCCTCAAAATAATAGGATGTTGTTATAATAAGTATTCGAGATACACTTACACACACCTACATCTAATGGTTAAAGGACATACGGTTTCTGTGGATGGCGAATTTCTGCCTCACGAAACGATGATTGTTCAACACTCATATAACACCTTAAAAGGTGGCCATTAAGATGTAACTATATTTATATATGATATATAATATGTTTATGTTTTACTTATTCTTCTGTATTTCTCATTTATGTCATACTTTATGATTTCCATTATGGGTAAAACGCGATAATTTCATTTTAGGAAGTGCGGACTACCACCCCCTCAAAGTGATTTGAATCGTTAATGCCATAGGTGGGATGTATAAAGGATGGAGTAAATGGTATTATACACTATATCATACTTGAATTATATTATACATTTATATCATTATGATTTCATTCCATTAAATACGAAATAGAAATGAAAGTAGCGTTCATGCGTACGTACGGCTTACCGTCTCCATGAACGATGCATTTCATTTCTTACCTCTAAATGTTACGTAATATTATAAATGAATGTATATACTGGATATATATGATATATATGACATCTAAATCATGAATATAATTATGGAGATAATGGATATTCTACCACATAAACAACTTGTAATTATAAGAATTTTATTGTTGACTCAAGTACCAAAGATCGACAAAACGACCGTTATTAACTTAAATAATTTAATAATGTTCATAACATGGTAATAAGTGATATAAATGGAATAATGAACATGAGAAAGGTTCTTAAGTAAATAGAAATTAACTCTAGTTTATTATTCAGGAGGTTAAATAACGGTCGAGTCAGGACAAGACGCAAGGTAAGGGAATTTCTTAACCCAACTCCCATTCTTTGGGTTAATCTCTTACTTTCAAATTATGTCATGATATTATTATGTCCTATTTTGTATTTTTACTTTCTTTATGTGTACCTATAGTGAATACCCATAATAGATCTATTTTATTTTAAAAATGATCTTTTAAGGACTTCGTCTCAATCTCCTTTCATTGAGGCATATTTGGTTTTATACACAACATTCTTTTATACAGTGTATAAACCCCTTTGACTTTTACGTTTATTCAAAAGGAATCTTTTTTATACGAATTGTTTTACTAAACGAAAAAAGGGAATGTTTTTCTTTCCGTACATATGTGGCGACAACGACTTCTCCGCCGCCGTGACCATTATTTGAGTTTCGGCTTCCTCTACAAGCCATCACTTTTTTTTAATGAAAAATAAATACAATGTTTTATCTTTCTTTTATTTTGGTATTGAAAATGGTTTTGAAAGCGTTTTTATTATATCAATGTGTTGTATTGATATCTTGTGATTGAAATGTGGAAATTTTATGTTTCCTTTATTCATGTTTTATGTGATACGATTATGTTATGGTTTATGATATGTTTAAACCTATTCATATGAGGAATGTATTGGACTTAATAAGTGACGGGTGGAGCCCGCTATAGCTCCTCGATGCATCGGTAGGTCTCATGAGACAACTAGACGTGGAATTGGCTGAGGCCCTTTCCCAATTTGATTTATGGTTTTGGCCGAGGCCTTAATCATTTTAGACGTCTTGGCCGAGGCCTTGACAAAATGTTTCAGAATGTCTGGCATTATACATTCCCTCATTATGAAAGTGGTTATTGATATTGCATGTGATTATTCGACCAGTAGAATATCCATGTGAAGAAGTGAATGGAATTATCTCATTTTACTTTTGCCATATTATGTTGATGTTCAAGTTTAAAAGGCTTTTGTTTTAGTTATACATTGCCTTAAATGTTTATGTTTATTTATGAAAGCTTCCGCAATATTGATATCCTTACTGAGCATCTGAGCTCACCCCTTTCAATGTTTTAATATTTTCTAGGATGTGAAGAAGTATTTTAGGAATGACCTGCAGGGATAGTCAGAAGAGGATATGAGTGTGGACTATGAAGACTTTGTTATTAGTTTTTCACTTTATGATGTAATGTAATACTTATGAAGGTATCTTGTGTTTCCAAGGCTACTAAACTAATCGGTCTTTCGAGACTTGATCTTTTGTGATCATGCCAATGTTACGAAGTAATGCACCGGCTCTGGGTAGCTAGGGTCGGGGCGTTACACATGTTTTCCAGAAGGTATCTCCATGGAAGGGAGTCATAAGTTTTGGTAAGAAAGGTAAATTGAGTCCTTGGTACATCAGACCTTTTGAAATTCTAGAATGAATTGGGGATGTAGCTTACCGATTGGCAATGTCGTCAAGTCTATCCAAAGTTCACGATGTGTTCCACGTATCTTTATTGAGGAAATACATGCCAGACCCAACGCATGTACTCACCTTTGAGGAGTTAGAACTGGAACCCGATCTGTCTAATTGTGAAGAGCCTGTCAGGATTCTTGATACGAGAGAACAAGTACTGAGAAACCGGACGACGCATCTGGGAAAAGTTTTGTGGAGAAACCATAAGATGGAAGAGGAAACGTGGGAACCCGAGGAACTTATGATGGAGAACCACCTGAGTCTTTTCATGTGATAAGTATTCTAGAAATTTCGAGGATGAAATTATTTGAAGGAGGGGAGAATGTAACACCCCAAACTTCTACGGTATGCTTCTCTTTGAATAATGTGATAGCGTGTGTTGTACGTAAAACCGAGTTCTAACACACCATAACCAATCAAACTAGCCGTTATGAATAGTAATACCTAATTTTTGAAATTATATATATTTTGTATTTCAAAATGGACTTCATTTTTGGCTTCGAAATATTGAAATTATCCTCAGATGAACTTTTTGTATTTTTCTGAGAACTTCCAATTTTTATGAATTGTGAAAAATACTTAAAAACAACTTTTTTAATCAAAATAATTTATAGTGATAAATTATATTATTTAGAGGTTTTAAAGTATAATTAGAATATATTTTTACCATTTTATCCAATGGTGTTCATTAGAATTAATTTCACTTTGAAATTGGACCTAAACAATTGTCAATCTTTTGGTATATATTGTTTCTTAAAAACACGCTATTTGTTGTGACAGCGGGAATTAATTATAAAATTAATTAATTCAAAAAATTTGTTTTGAATTTTGTAAAATAGGCATCATTTTTTAATTTGGAATATTAATTATAGCATAGGGTGAAATTTTGGCATTGTTCTGAAAAACATCAATTATTGATGAATAGTGAAACTACTAAGTGGTAGTAAAAAAACTGAATTTTTCATAAAACATAATTTTACCGCTTCTGTGAATGGAATTTCGAAAATCCAAGAGACACGGTTAATATCTAGAAGTAAAATGTGGTTCAATGAGATGAAAATAATTTTTGGTGAATATTAACTTTTTGCTTTTATTTACCACGGTTAAAAGTAAATAGGGTAATTAAGGGTAAAAATGATATTAATATTACCCTAACACATGTCCTAATTCTATTGGACAAGTGTATCTCGACCAAAAACAACCATAGGAATAAAATATTATCATTTAGGTCCACTTGGATTAGATTAGGACATTTATTATTATTTAATTTAAAGAAGAGTTAAAAGAGTTAAAATCAATGTTTATTTACTAAAACATTTTTAATATAGGGTTATACATAAGATAAATTCTATTTCAAATATTAATTATAAAGATAAAAAAATTTCCTACATAATGATATTTTATTTATAAATTTTAGACATTAAATAATTTAATTTATTTATGACACAATGATGATGCAGTAATTACCATAATAGTGAAAAATTAAAATAATTGATATTATAAATACCCAAATAAATATAATTTGAGAATTTTAATGAATTAAAATAATTTTCTAGGATAATATGACATATTAGAATTTATTTAATTAACTTTTTTCGAAGTAATCATTCTGTTATGAGTTTCCAAAAAATCAACTATTGAATAGTGTCAGAATTGACATAAAAGAGTTTTTAAAACAAATATTATATTATTAATTGATATTAAATTCCTAAAAATCTACGGTTTGGACAAGAGACTTATATCATAATATTTGTATCATTAATGGACCACTTGGGGGTCGTTTGTATGTATATGGTAACTTTATTAACCATATAATATAAAAATACAAAGAGACATTGTAAAAGTGAAACTAATTAACAAAGAGTTAATACTTAAAGATAAGGTTAATATAATAACCCAAACCTGTCTAAATTCTATTGGTTGAGTGGTATTCGACCCATCCCCACCTTAAAATTTAAATAATCAACTTTGGAGACATTAGAAACCGAATATGAATTTTTTATAAATTAATATTTCTAGCTTTTTCAAAGGTGCCCCTCACCCCTCTTATAAAAGGGCACTCCTCCTTCTCATTTCTTCACACCTTAAAAGCCTTTTGGATCGGCCAAACTATGCCCAAATACTCTCCCAACTTCGCTCAATACAACCTAGAGGCCTTAGTTTGATCAGAAAGCCTACATAAGGATCCCTTTTGATCAAATCAAAAGGAAGAACCCGAAGAAGAGGTAATGATTTCACCACCCTTTTCCAAGTTCCTTTCTTCTTCCACTTCTTCTTCCTCTGTTTTTAACATTCAAAAATAATAACTCCAGTATCATAGATATAATGTGATGTTATAATAAATATGGTATAACCATATTCAGTATTCTATCCACCCTTTGAATAACATGTCACCATACGTGCGTACGTACGGCTTACCGTCTCCACGTCGTGGTGTAATTGTTATTCAATATTTTATAATTTGGATGGGTATAATAATGATGTGTAACTCATGTAAATAATAAATATAACATGTTAATGATTCTTTATATATGATATACCATATATTTATATATTATTTTAATATCAAAAGAATGATATTTTCGCTCGTGTGTACGTACGGACTACCGTCTCCACGGACGCGATGCGATTCATTCTCCATCGTATCCATTCAAGTATAATTATAATTTGATGATTTAAAAATAATGTTTAAGGACTTGATATCATTCTGTATATTAATAATATACAACCTATCCATGACAAAAATTGCTTATGTAACAAAACATATAAAAGAAAACGAGTAAGTTAACACCCAAAACGACGATAATACTAAGATATTATTAACAAAGAAATGTTAAAAGATCATATATGATATCATATGATTATTGTATAATTTAATAACAATTATTTCACTATTATACAAGATTTTAAACCTACTCCAACCAAGGAAAAGTACAAGTTAAAGGTTATTTCACAGTCTCTTCATTATCTAAGGTTGTTTATACGTAATAATCTACTGGGATCTCTTTATCATCCACATCCTTGTTTCTTATAAATGTATTTCAAAACATTTTTACTATTTAAAAGAAGATGGTTTACGGTCATTTATACCCTTTTTGGACTTTTTATAATAGTTTTATAAAGTAATATTTTTTTCATTTTCCAAACAAGGTGCTTTTTAACCCTTTCGACAGAATTAAGGTAAGAATGTTTTTTTAACTTATACGGCGGGTGTAGTTATTTTCCGCCGTTAGAAAATCGTCAAAGCTTCCCTGACAAGCTTATAAGAATATTTTCAAAGAAAATGTTTTATTTTATAAATATATGACTCTTAAATTATTTCAAAATGGAAAGAGATATTTCTCTAAAAAAAGTTTTGATTTTATCTATGTCAACATCCTTTGATGGATTTTATGCTTATTTGAAGTTGATTTATTATGATACAAAACTTCTATATTGTATTGAATGTTTTGTGATATGTTTGACTGTGTTTGTTCTATTTTTATACCATTCATAGTTCATAGTGAAAGTATTGACATTTTGTATGCTAGATTTAATATGAATGTTTATGTTATGTTTAAAACTTTTCATATGAAAATGCATTGGACTTAATATGTGAAGGGTGGAGCCCGCTATAGCTCCTCGATGCATTGGTAGGTCTCATGAGACAAAATAGTGTCTTGGCACAAGTCCTTGGCAAATCTTATTTGTAGTCCTGGCACGAGGCCTTGGCTATGTGGTTATGATAGTCTGGCATTATTAATTCCATCATTATGAAAGTGGTTATTGATATTGCATGTGATTATTCGATTAGTAGAATATGCATGTGAATAAGTAAATGGAATTATTTCATTTTACTTTTTCCATTCTATGTTGAAGTTCACGTTTAAAAGGCTTTTCTTTTAGTTATACATTGCCTTAAATGTTTGTTCTTATTTATGAAAGTTTCCGTTGTATTGTAATCCTTACTGGGCATTTGAGCTCACCCCTTTTCTATGTTTTATTTTTCCCAGGAAATGAAGAAGTAAATTATGAATGACCTACAGGGTTATTATGTGGGGATATGAGTGTATGGAATATGGATACAATATGTTGTTGTTGTAGTTTTTCACTTTATGATGTAATGTAAGACTTATGAATATATCTAGTGTTTCCAAGGCTACTAAACCAATCGGTCTTTCGAGATTTGATCTTTCTTGTGATCATGCCAATGTTATGTAATAATGCACCGACTCTGGGTAACTGGGGTTGGGGCGTTACAACATGTAAAAAATTAAAATAATTATTTTCATCAATTGGAATCATGTGAATCATAACATTCATTAAACGAGTTAGCCAATATTGGTCAAAGATTTCACATGGTATTTGAAATGAATGAATATCAGTACCAATATAAGAAAAATAACAAGGATGTGTAATACAAAACAGATTTTAATGTAACGTGTTATAAATGTAAGAAAGCTAGAAACATTAGACATGATTACCCAAAGATGAAAAGGAATGATATAATGGAAATAAATTCTCAAAGTAATTTGAAAAATCACAATATACCAAAAAGAAAGAAATTCCTAATGTAAAATGGCTTATAGAGTTCTAGTTGTATAGATTATCCAAATTAATCCTCTTGTAATGAAAACTCAGGGAAAAAAATATTGGACTTATTACTAGAATACCTATAAAAAATCAATGTTTTCAGGGAAATGTACACACTATAAAATCATTTTTAATTATGTCTTTAAGTGAAAATTATCTAAATGAGAATGGTTATATTTCATCTGATGAAGAAAAATCCTTAGAAAAATATAATTATTTTCCTTCATATGAAGAAGTTTCAAGATTTGAAAATTATCATGAAAATGATAACTATAAAGACAGTTATAAAATTGAGTAGGAAAACACTAGAATAATTTTGTTTTGAAAAAATAAGTATTTGATCTTTCAGAAAATATTTAAAAATAGAAATAGAAATAGATTATATTTATAAAAACAATTAGGAAGAAAATTATATAATGAAAATGACTTAAAAATATTTTTTCAAGAAATTAACATTAAAGAAATATGTTTTAGAAAAATGAAATATTATAAAACAGATACAATAGTTCATAATAAATTAGTAATAAAACTATAGTTTTATTTTACTATTTAATGAAACTTCTGACAATATTTACCACTGGTAATAAATGGTTTGAAAAAATGTTTAAACAATATCATTCACAAGTTAATAGTTGAATAATAAGATATACTCATTGAAAATAGTTTTTAGTAATAATTGTTATGTTCCCAAAAATGCCCCCTTTTGTAAAAAATGGAAATGTGGGGGTCATTAGAATAAATTTTTTCCTTTAAATAAAATGAAATATTTGGGATTCCACAAAGCAAATTTTTGAAAATAAATGTGGGTTCCCAAAATTTCTATTTAAACATCTATCGATTAAAAAATGTTGGATTCTGATAACCTAATTATTTTATTCTGAGTGAAAAAAGATTTAGAAAAAAATAGTACATGGATAAAGGATGTTCCTGAAATATGACAAGTAACAATGATTTCTGTGAAATTATTATTGAAACTAATTGTGGAAGAGTTACCTTCAAAGAAAATTCTTATGGAATGATTTTTAGTATTTTAAATATTGTTTCTCAAAAAAACGTTGATTTAAAAATTTTATTTTTTAGGGCCTTAAACACAACATTATAAGAATATTTCAATTATATGATGAAGGTTCCGTTGTGAATTTTATGAATGATAAATATATATTAAATAATTACAATGATAAATTACATATTTCTTCCTATTTGAATGATAATTTTTATACACTCAAAATAGAAGACATTATGATCCAAGACATACCATGACTTGTGCAATGGAATATCAATATTTTTCAGTGAATAGAAGGTTGGGACTCTTTAAACAAACAAATGAATATAAATTTTCTATAAAAATAATTTTTATGGATATACAAGAACATAGATTGGATTCTAAAAAAGTCTTTGAGCTCTAGTAATATTGAAAAGATAATACGTAAATCTTTAAATTAATTATTGTTGTTTCAATATCTGATGATTTACAGTTAGTGCACATAGACTGATTTGGTCCTCTACAAACTATAAGTATTGTAATGACCCAAACATTTACTAATGAAAAATCATCTTGATTTGATTAAATGTATTATTATTTAAAATTTTTATATAAAACATATGTACATAATTGGTTTTATGATTTTGGATTAAAAAATACCGTTATGAATTTTTACCGTTTCTAATGTAGCAGTTTAATAGTGATCATAAAATTAGTATAAATACAGGGCTTTAATAAATCCAATTTACTCTAAAAAAGGAAGAGATGTCCTCATCCATTATAATTTCTCTATATGAATCCAATTTGTTGATACTCATAAAAAGGTAGTGTCATTGGGCTTCACACTTCACCAACCCCATGCTGAGATTCAACACATTAATCTTGAAGGGATCCACCTACTATAGAATTGGAAGTTGATAGAGATTACCAACCGAGTGATGTTATCCGAGCCACACAAGATTAATTCACCATCTCACACCTTACCCTTAGGTGATACCCAGGTGATATAAGGGCTTATGTAAAAATCCCTTATCTCTATGATTATGGGAATTATTTTTTATATAGAATAAATAATATAGATTCATATAATTATTATTACTTCGTAAATTATTCATAAAGAAAAAATTGTATTTCTTGTAACTATTAAATTAAAAAATATATTTTGATGAATTAATGGATTTGTAAATTAAAAAATATTTTAGAAAAATATTATTACTAAATTTATTTTATTAAATATAATTGATAATATAATAATTATGAATACAATAGAATTTTATTTAAGGTTTGAATGTTATTTTTGTCAAAACCTAGGAATTTGAAATAAATGTAGTTTTTTATTTTAATTGTAAAAATTAACATATTTAGAATATTATTTATATTAAATGAATATTTTTTTGGAATTAGGACATCCAAATTTTCTAATAGTGAATTTCTAATAATTTTCTAAGACAATTGATTTTTTGGTAAATATTATATACATTTTAAATATATAATGTGTTTTATGAAATCATAATTACTCAATAGTGATGTAATATAATAATATAAAATTAATTTTCTACCATTATATGTATTACGTTTAATGTAGTTTGATTTTATGTTTTTTTGATTTATTTTACAAAGCTTTAATGGACGCTCCAAGACTTGTAAAACATTACATCATTTTAAATTGATTTCCATGAGAGCATGACTCGCATCCACATTATCACGCAAAATATTTTAATAAGATTGGCTATTAGACATATAAAATAATTTTTTCCACTCACATTGGAAGATAACCTATGATTTTTTGTAGTATTGAATAGTTTAAAGGGTTGTATCCAAAACCTAAATAATAAATAATTCTTTATCATTTCGTATATAAACCCACTCAATATCCAATTCATCTTCACTAAAACCATTTGGTGCTCAACCAACCCCTGACCTTCTATCTCTAAAGACATCCTGAGTTTCCCCCGGCTCCCCAGAAGCCCCTCTTAATCCCCCACAAGCCTTTGGGATCACACATCCATGTAAAGGATTTCATTATTTATCATTTTTTTTAAGTTTCATTATGTTGTCATACACTTTTATTTTCAATTTTAAATGGTGGGGTTTGCTTTAGAACTTATCCTATACTTCCTAACTTATTTTTTAATGATAATATACCCCTTTCACCCTTATTTATTCCTTCCACGTACACATGTTACCATTTTGAAATTCTATAAGGGTTTTCTTCCTTTCTCATTTTTGTCCAAATTTCATTATATTGTTATAACATTTTCATTGAAATTAAAAACATTATGGTATGATTTTGAACCTCACCAATACTTCACTAAAAATGTTTGAATTATGATAGACCCCTTTCTCTTTCATTAATTACTCACATGTACACCTTTTACCATGCCAAAATTTATAAAGGGATTTCACTCTAATCATTTACATTCAAGAAATTTCATTATATTATGCATCTAAATTCCATTAAATATGTTGGTAAAAGTATCAATATAGCCCGCTTATAGTCCATGTCAAGTACATATTATGAGATAATGCTTAATCTCTCATCAACAGTTTTTATGAACACTTATGTCACACCATTATACTAGTGAAATTGCACCCCGATTTTCCAAGCTGAAATGATTGCGTAGTTAATACCATGACCATTTCTCTATCAAGGGAATTCACCTTTATTCATATTTACATATAAATTATATACCTATCATGTAAAGTTAAAATCTATGCTTTTAACAATTTATTAAAATAAAATAAAATGTACACAAGAGACGGGTGGGGTCAAAACAAAGGGATTTTCTCCCTCATATGTCTAAAAAGTTGAAGATCATAATAAGACATGCCATTCCTATAATCAGAGTCATCAGCAGTTTCCCATTTTGAATACCGATTATATATTTTCATGTATGCATTACACAATCCTTTCTCATTGAATAAATGATTATTTGGAATGATTCCATATTTTATGATCCATGTGGAATACTAATGCATGAAATGAAATGAGTAAGAAGGGTGCACCCTGAAAGTGCTGCAATGCATTGGGTAAATATTAGTATCATGATATGTCAAGTTCAATGAGGGTTTCCTAAAGCTAATTCAAGTGAAATAACTATTTAATAATCCTCCATGTTCCATGATACATGTCTCATTCTAATATCAAATTAAATGTTGTTACTAAATTACCATGTTATTATAACCATTCTATATCATGTCTTTTTTTTCATGTTTCTTTTGGACATTGTTGATATGCCTATTTTTTGAACATGTACTATATTTTTCATGTTCTTCCTTGTTTAATACCTTATTGGGATTTATATCTCACCATTTTGTTATGAATGTCCTCGAGTTATCCCATGCAATTCTATGTACGATTGAATTTTTTAATGTAAATGTTGTTTTCAATAAATATGTTGGGTTTTATATTCTAAGATGTTATGTAATGTTATTAATTTTTCAAGACACTAGACTTTTCAATCCTTAGATTTGTCTTGAGTGCAATGTTTTCTTAATAAATCATGTTTTAGTGTGTTATAAAGGGCAGGGTTTCTATATTTGGTATTACATGATAGGTTCAGTTATTTTTTGGATTAGGATTAGAAATGACTAGTGAAATACATAGAGATAAGACTATGTATAATTAAAACATCCCTATTTTTTGGTGAGTATTGATTAACTGGTTTAACAAGAAAATACATCCCGGTCAGGATACGAATAGTTAGAGGCATCTCTGGCCCATTTGTATCTAGGTGTTAAACCTAAAAACAACGCTTTGAGATCAACTGGAATGGGAAAAGGTGCACGAAAATAGTCCTTGATAAACTATTAGTTATTCCACTCCCATGGGATATTCATTGTAAATTCATAAGCTTTGTATGAACCATTATTAAGTGAATTAAAAAAAATCTCTAAGATTATAAGTTGGGAAGTAGATCATGGATAACATAGATAAGTTATAGAAATAAATTTAATTTATAAGTAATATTTTTTTCATTATATGAACATTTTTGTTTTACCTATAACATTAATTTTATTCCATCTAATGGCTGCTAATAGTAGGACTCGGGCTAACAACCGATGTGAAGACCAGTGTGACGAGTATTCTAAAGAGATTCCCAATCTGATGGGGGGAATCACCAATTTGTTTTGATACTCTCTTAGTTAACTCATGTTTTTAATAGAAACAAGTGTCAAGAGGAATGTTCTGCCCCCCCCAATGAACATGCTGCAATCAAGTGCTTCATGAGACAAAGGCCTCATACTTTTAATAGTTCATCTGATCCCTCAATCACTAAAAATTGGATCAGCTCCGTTGAGAAGTTCTTATCCATCCTTCAATGTTCTCAACTAGATAAGGTACTTATGGATGATTATAACATGGAGGGTGAAGCTGATTAATGGTGGACATTGATAAAAAATATGATGCCTGAGGAGGAGATCTAGGCATTGGAATAGAATGATTTCCGTAAAATTTATTTGAATAAATATTTTTCTCGCACCATATGACATAAGAGGGAAAGGTACTTCCTTGCCCTCCTGAAAAAATACAATGAATCCATTGGAGGGTACAAGTAAAACATCACTAATGATTCATGATATGCCTTTAGCTTTTTCGTTACCTTCGAATGCAAGGTTGACCACTTCTTTGGTGGGAAAAAAACTACCCAACGGAAGGCCCTTGTAATATGTGACTTTGAGAGCAATGAAGAAAATGTCTATTGTTTCCTCAAATTTGAAATGATGAAATTTGAATCTGAAGGGTGTCATGAGGATAAGATGAGTAAAGTGGAATTTAATTCTGGAGGTATAATGGATAAATCCAATGGTGTTATGAAACTACATTACCCCACTTTCCAAAGGTGTAGAAAATAGCACCCCATAAATTACCGTAAGGTGACGAGGAAATGATTTATGTGTGGAAGATAAAGGCACATGGCTATTAACTACTGGAAAGAAAAATACACTTCTACGAAATATGAGTGGAATGCCCCATTCTACCCTCAACACATTTTTTATTATGTCAACTACAAAGAAATAGGGCACTTTGCAAACTAGTTCCATAATCCATGGGTTTTTTTGAGGCAACCCACAACCTCCAAGGAAGAAAGGTTATATTTTTCCAATACTACATCCAATGTCGACCCCAAAAATATGTGGTGATAGATATGATAGTTATTCATTCATTAATATAGAACATATTTTTTTTATTTTTGTCTATGCATTAATTTATATCCAAAAAGGATTATAAAAACAATCCTAACACCACCATAAATAATTGAAGTAATGATGTCAGTGAGAAAGAACAATGGGGAAATCATTTCATCCCATGAATATAACTCATTAACTTTCACAATATGTGGTTTGATGTTCTCGAAGAACCTTGTCAAACTCCCTCTAGAGTAATTAGATGAAATTCTTAGCATGGATTGGCTTTCCGTATATAGAGCCATTATAAATTGTCGTGAGGGGTAAATCACTATCCCAATAGAGAATCAACCCCTAATTTTTTACAAGTTCAAGGTGGTGGCTGAATCTACAATAGAATCATCATCTCAATAATAGATATTATTTCCCTATGAGAATGTATATCTTGCTCATATTATTGAGTCTAAGGAAGAAACCCTCATTGAAGGTGTTCCTATTGTGAGGGAATTCGCTGAAGTGTTTCCCTAGGAATTGTCCAGTCTATCTCCTAAAAGATATGTTTTATTCTCTATTGATCATATACCTGGGGAATTTTGAATATCCACAAATCCATAGAGAATGGTTATTGTGTAACTTGAGGAGCTGAAGAAACCACTATAGGATAATATGGATAAAGGTTTTCTATGCCCAAGTTCATAGCCATGTGGTGCACCAGTTTATTTTGTCAAGAAGAGGGATGGGTCAATTTACCTTCTCATTGATTAACATGAGGTCAAAAAAACGATGATAATGAAAAAGTATCTTCTACCCTGAAAAAATGACTTTTTTGATTTGATACGTAGAGAAATATATGTCTCCTAGAGGGAATTTCAGTCAGGATATTACCTGGTAACGGTGAAGAAAGTGGATACCCCCAAAAAACATTTTGTACAATGTACATGCATTGTGAATCAATTTTCATCTCTTTCAAACTCAATAATTCTCCAGTAATCTTCATGGACTTGATTAATATAGTCTTTAGCTATTACCAAACCAAATTTTTAGTAGACTTTATATATGATTTTCTAATTTACTATAATATAAGGAGGAGCATGAGGAACATATAAGCACTATTCTAGAGTCCTTGAGAAAGGATAAGATCTTTGAA
Organism: Viscum album; assembly: GCA_963277665.1. Lineage (NCBI taxonomy): Eukaryota > Viridiplantae > Streptophyta > Magnoliopsida > Santalales > Viscaceae > Viscum > Viscum album. Next base: position 965,925,393 of record OY728136.1, read on the forward strand.
AATTAATGAAAGTGTGTGTTCTTCTTGAGGAATGTCTCATTATTAGGTCATATCATCACAGTAAAGGGGATATATATGGATCCCTCCAGGATAGCTACAATAGAGGGATGGTCGAGGCCAATATCAGGGATGGATATCCATGGCATCATTGGGTTAGCTGGATATTATCCCTGATTTGTGAGAAATTTACAATGACTGTCAAACCAACTTACCAAGATAACTCAGATGGTAGTGAAGATTTTTTAGAGTGGTGATTTTTAAGAGAGATTGAAGGAGATGAAAAGGATGCTTATCACTATTCTCATTCTCGCACTACCCATATGTGGAAAACTTTTTTTGGTATTTAGTGAATTTCAAAAAAGATTATGGGCTCTATGTTGATTAAAAATGATAAATTCATTACCAAATCTTCATAGAAATTTATATTTCATAAGAAAAACTATCCAACACATGATCTAGAGTTTGTTTTAGAAATCTTTGCATTCATACTTTGGAAACATTACCTATATGGGGAGAAGTGTGACATATACACAGATAACAAAAGCATCAAGTATATATTCTATTTGTAAGAGATGAGCATGCATGATAGAAGATGGTTAGATATTATCAAAGACTACGACAGCTCAATCCTTTACCTCCTTATGAAAGCTAACAAGGTGGTGAATTCTCTATATAGAAAGGACCCATCGATTCGATTATTTATGATAATTGAAAAGGATCCAATATTTTTAGATTTTATGAAGATAGAAATGGGAATCCTAAATAAGGGAACATATTATATCCATCCACAAAGGATTACTCAAGCATCACTTTTGTAAAGGTTAAAGGATGCTCAAAAGGACGAGGTCAGAATTTAAGAAGAAAATGGAAACTATCATAAAATGGAAATCCTCAGTGTTCAATGTTAATGAAGAAGGAATTGTGTGATTTGGGTCACAAATATGTGTTCCTTAAAATTTGGAGTTAAAGAAATATGTTCTGGTTGTTGCGCATAGTTTGAATTTCACCATTCACCTAGGAAACACAATCATGTATCCAGACCACTGAGAGAATTATTGGTTGGATAACATGTAGAAGGAGATTGCTGAGTATACCTCGAATTTAATTATATGTCAGCAAGTGAAGTCTAAGAGGCACAAGTCTAAAGGGATGAGGCCACTATTACCCATACCAACAAGGAAATTGGAGAAAATCACCACAGACATTGTAATAATAATTCCAAAGGCATCCTATGGAAGTAGTGATTTCTGGGTTGTTGTGGACCTTCTTACATATACATCACACTTAATTTAAATTCATGTGGATATAAAATTTGTTCATATAGAACATACATACATCATGGAAGTGGTAAGGAAGCCTAGGTTACCACTATTGACTATATCTAATCAAGATCCACGATTCAAATCTTTTTCCTAGAAGAGCCTCCAACACAATCTGTATATTGAAATGAACTTCAGTACGTCTTATCATCCTCAAAATGATGGCTATTCTTAGAAGCCTATACAAACACTTAAGAAAGTGTTGAGATCATTTTAATTAGACTTCAAAGAAGGATAAGATCAATATATTCTTCTTGTTGAGTTCTCTTATAAATATAGTATCTACACAATCATCTAGATTGATATTTATAAAGAACTTTATGGGAAGAGGTTCAGAACATAGACATGTTGGGATGATGTTGTGGAGTGAAAACTCCTAGGTTCAGAAATTATTGAAGAAATGGTGGAGAATGTAAAGACCATCCATTAACACATTAATGCTACTCAGAGTCGACAAAAGTGCTATGCTGATAATCATTGATGAGACATAGATATTGATGTTAGAGACATGTTATTCCTCCACATATCATTGTGGAAGATAGTTATAGGATTTGTAAATAATGGAAAACTTAGTCCAAGGTATATGGATCCTTTTAAGATCATTGATCGCATTAGAGCTGGGCCCTATCGACTATCACTCCCACCAAACCAATATCAATTATATGATATATTCCAGTTATCACACTTCGGGAAGTACATAACTGACCTATCGCATGTACTCAATCCAGAAGTGGTACAATTGGAGAATGAAATCTCCTATGAAGAGAATCCAGTGACGATCTTAGATCATATAGAAAAGGATTTATGAAATAATTGAATGCCCCACATCAAGGTGCTGTGGAGAAACTAAAAGTTTCAAAAAGTAACATGGGATTCAGAAGAAGTGATGAAGAAGAGTTACCCTAATCTTTTTTAGTGCGGGAAAAGAAAATAACAATGGTAAAATTTCATAAGGGGGGATGATTGTAATGAACCAAACATTTATTAATGATAATTCCCATTTTTATGATTAAATGTATGTTTATATAAAATGGTTAATAAAACATATGCACTTATTTGGATTTATCTTTTTGGATTTTTAAAAATTATTATGAATTGTTATCGTTTCTAATATAGTCGTTGAACAACGATAACATGATTAGTATAAATATATAGTGTTAACAAGTACAATTTACTCAGAAAAAGGAAGTGATGGCCTTATGTAGTTTAATTTCCCCAAACGAATCCCATTTGTCAGAGCTCAGAAAGGATGTTTTTCTGATAGGCTTCTCTCTTAACCAAGCCCAAGAAAATCCTCAACACATTATGCTTGAAAAGAACTGCCTATGGGACAAGTGGTAGTTGATAGAGATTACCACCGGAGAAATGTTATCTGAGCCACCCAAGAGTCTTTTGAAATCACATATCTTACCCTTATGTCATATGTGGGTATTATAAGTTGTTATGTAACAAGACCCTATCACTATAACTATCTGAATTAATTTTTAATGAATAAAGAATATACATTCATTTAATTATTGTTACTTTGTAAATAGATTTTAATGCAGAGATAATATTTTTATTTAATATTCAATTACAAAATCTAATTTGATGGATTAATGAATTTTTAAATAAAATATTATTTTAATAAATATTATAAATAAATTAATTTTTATAAAATATAAATTATTTAATAATTTTGATGAATACAATTGTAATTTTTATTAGGGTTAGAAAGATATTTTTTTCAAAACCCTTGAATTTTAAATAAAATGCTTGTTTTTATTTTAAAAGTAAAAACTCACATATTTAGAAATTTATTTAGATAAAATGAAATAAATATTCACTCAGGAGGTCAAAAATATCCAACAATGAATTTTTCATTATTTTCTGATACAATCATATATTTATGTTAGAATTAAATGTCATTTAGAAATATATTTTGTTCTATAACATAATAAATATCTAATTGTGATTTATTAAAATTATATAATTGGGATTTTCAGCCAATATATGTTTTAACTTTAAAATAATGTGATTTTAAGTTTGTTTGATCTAATTTACCAATACTTAGTGGACCCTCTAAGACAAATAAATCATTTTATCATTTTAAAATGATAACCTTCAGAGTGTGACTCACCTCTATATAAGAAATAATAATATTGTAATAATTTTTTCCATTGTCCATATATAATAATTTTTTTCACTCCTCTTTGGAAAATAACAAGGGATGTTTTATGGTTTTGATATGATTAATGTGTGGTGTACAAAACCAAACAATTAATTAATTCCCTCCCATTTCCTATATAAACCCACTCAATCTCCCATTACAATTCACTAAAACAATTTGAAGCTCAACCAAACCATTCCCTCCTCTCTATATAGTACTTATTAGGCACCCCAAGCTCCTCTGAATCCACTCTCATGCCTCTCTCATGCCTTTGGATTCACACTTCCAAATAAAGGATTTCTTTTTTTCAAATTTTTTTCTAGGATTCTTTATAAGGGTATACCCTTTTATTTTAATATTACAAATTTTGGGGTATGATTTTTCACCCCCCTTATAATTATATAATTATATTTTAATGATTATAGACCCCTTTCTCTCTCATTGATATCTTCTATGTACACCCATTACCATGCCGGAATTTTGTAAGGGTTTTATTATATTCTAATTTTGTTTAGGTTTTTTATATTGTTATACAAATTTGATTTCAATTAAAAATGTTGGGGTATGATTTAGAACCTCCCATATACATCCCTTATTATGTTTTAATGATGACAGACTCATTTCTCTCTCATTAATGCCTCCCATGTACACATGTTACAATGATGTAATTCCCTAAGGGATTTCTCTTCTCTCATTTACATTAAAGGAATTATATTATATTATGCATCAAAATCCGATAACATTAGTTGGGACATGTATCTATATGACCACCTTACATTACATTTACTTTAAATATAATGAGATAACCTTTTCTCTTTCATCAAATATTTTAACGAAGTCCTATTTCAAGTCATTATGCTATCGAATTTGCATTTTGATTTTACAATCCAAAGTAATTGTATAGTGAATACCACACTCATTTCTCAATCAATAGAGTTAACCATTATGTACAATTAGTAATTGATTATATAGATTCATGTATGTATTTTATATTCATTTATCATGGAATAAATTATGACGATTAAAGATTCCATATCGTATGATTAATGTGGGACACTTATGCATGAAATGAAATGATTAATAAGGATGTGCCCAGATAGAATTCCAATGATTTGGGAAAAGAATAATATCATGTTACCTCATGTGACATGAGGGTTTACTAATGATAATTCATCTAAAATGACGGTTTACTCATGATCCATGTGCAATGAGCCTTGGCTAATGCTAATTTCATGTTAAATGCTGTTTCCACATTTCCATGTTTTGATAACCATTCTATATCATGCCTTTATGTTCATGTTTCTCTTGTAATACATTGATATTCTGATTTCCAAACATGTACTATATTTATCAAGTTATCACTTGTTTATTCCCTTACTGGACTGTGGAGCTCACCATTGTCTTAAGCATGTCCTTATATTAGCCCATGAGATGTTATGTATGAAAGAATGTTGTCATGTAAAATAAGATTTCAATAATGATGTTGGGTTTTATGTTCTATGTGGTTATGTAATGTTCATATTTCCCCAAGACACTACACTTCTTGATCCTCAAATTGTCTTATGTTCATGTTTATGTAATAAATCATGTTTAACTGTGTAATAAATAGATGAGTTGTTACATTTATTAGAGGCAAGAATATTATATTTTATTTACTTGATTATTACATTTGATATAAATATATCTATTTTTTAGAAAATAAATATAAATCATATTATTATTTTAAAACATTTATTTCATATGTTATATATTAGAAAAATAGCCTTTGATAACAATTTTTAGTGATCATGATAGATAATTTGTAACTTTTGATTTGGAATCATTTTCTTGATAGAATGAAATTATAGCTAACAAATTAGCTCCCATAACTACTCAACAAAAATGGTTATATTGAATGAATGAATCATATTCATCAAGATATATAGTGTTACATTTTGATTTAATATTATGTTTCAAAATATTTGGGCAATGAAACTCTATGTACTTCTTGTTTTAATATAAATCAGATTTTAATTTAAGAATTTCTTAATTAAACACATAATGTGTTATGGATAGGATGAGACCCAAAAAATTCATAATTCAAATTATTTGGAAGAAAAGTATCAATGGAAAAAAATATTTTAAAAAAATACATGCCCAAATTGCATGAAGGTATTTTCTTAGGCTATTCTAATGCTTCTGTGGATTATAGAATTTTTACTAAAACTTCATGCACTGTTCAGGAAATGGAACTTGTAAAATTTGAAGAAACTTGTTTTTTTGTTTTTAAATAGTCCCAGTCTACATATTCTAATTTTTTTTGACAAAATTATTTTGAATATGTTAATAGGGGGATCGTCTAATAAGAAAAATAATCCAGAAATAATTCTTGGTTGTATTCACTCCTGATGAATTTCTATCTTATATTGATAAACAAGTTTAAAACACCCCATTTCAGATGATTATTATGAATCAACCCAATGATTGTATCTAGGATGGTTTAAGTCATCATATAAGAACTACAATTTCATTGATAAATGAAGTATAATATCTATCTTTTCATTCGGAATTATTAAATAAAAGTTTTTATGTGTCTTTACATTATGAGGATTGGATTAAAGGAACTAAAGATAAACTAAACTATTTCAAAATGAATAAAGTCTGGACCTTGGTTGAGAGACGTAATGAAACCTCTATAATTAGTGTAAAATGGGCCATCAAAATCAAATTTTAGGAAAATGGTATAATCATTATAAATAAATAAATACTAGTTTCTAAAGCATATAATCAATAACATGGAATAGATTATAAACAAACCTATGTTTTTGTTGATAGATTCCAATATATTGTTCTTCTATTAGCCATTGTATCATTATTTAATTTCAAACTTTTTTAAATGGATGTGAATTTTTATTTTCCTAACATATATGTGCATGATGATTTCATATTTATCATCCTCATAGTTTTGAAGATACAAAACATCCTAAATATGTTTTCAAAAGTACTGAAGAATTATATGGAATTAATGAATACCATAGAACCTAGTATGATATATTAACATGATTTTTTTACAAATTAGTTCTGTTGAGGGAACTGATTTTCCAACACATTTCATAAACAAAGAAAACATAAAAAATTAATCACAAAAATTGGAGGTTGAAATGAGTATGATGGGTGAGTTAAAATTCTTCATGGTTTTTAAAATAATCAGAAACTCGAGTGGACTTATATATCCACCCATAATTATATTAAAAATATTTTATATAATAAGATATGAAAATATTAATGTATTAGTACTACAATTGCTACCTTAAATACTCTTTAAATTGATGAAGTAGTATAATTAGTTATTATAACTATTTTATAGTGATGAATGGAATAATTCTATACATAACCACTAAGAGTCCGAAATAATGTACTCAGTATGATTATGTGAAAGGTATAAATAAAATCCAAACGATTTCCATTTAAAATAATTAATGAATATTTTTTATTATTTAAAGGGAACTAGGGATTTGATACCTTTCTAATCCTTTAGAAGTGATTTTGAATCGAAAGTATTTTCAGAAGATGAATATGGTGTTTGTAGAATGGATAGATAAAAGTACACCTATAAATTTTAATTTCATTGGTGATTCTTTAGTTTCATATCCCTATATAAAAAAATACTCATTTGGTTTTTCCAATAATGAGGTTGTATATTTTACAGTTAGAAGTAGTTATGCTCATGTTTTTTGGGTGAAACACACACTCACTAACTATGACATAATTTTTTTTGAAGTCAAAAACCATGTGATAACAATCATTCCATAGTATTAGTAAAAAAACCTGCACATCAATCAAGTGAAAAACTCATAGATATTATGTATCACATCCTTAGGTTTCACACATTAAAATGAGATATAATTTTCAAATTTATTGGAACTCAAGAATAGCTTTTTGATATATTTACCCAACCATTACCTTTCAATATATTTTAATATATTGAACAGAATCTAGAAATGATCACTATAATGTAATCATCAATATATATTTCTTATTTAAATCTTCTCCTTACATTATGATACTCTTTTTCATAGGGGGGATATATCTGTATGGTAAAAAAAGATGTTAGAACCCAATAATATTTTTTACCTTAATTATTTTGGTGCCAAAAGATTTTCATACCAAAATTTTTCATACCCAAACATTTTATCATACCCAAAATATTTTCTTACTAAAAATTATATGTACTCATATTTTCTATTCATGTATAATTCTTATCATACTTTTAAAATTCTATTCATACTCAAAATTTTACATACTATTATTTACTATTAACATAATGTTTTTATCAAACACATAAAATTATTTTCAAACTCAATATTTATAATATTAATATTTAATGTTCCCATAAAATTATTATATCCCTTATAAAATTATTTTCATACTAAAAATTTTGTACACGTAATTTTTATACACATAATTATCAATCTCAAATTGTTTTCACTCAAAATTCTATAGTTCTTTATTTTTATTTTAAAAAACATTTCATTTTTGTTTGATGAAAAGTCTAGTTATACCAATAAATATATCCTTATATTCCAAATGTTACAAATTCTTAACTTACTCTATTTAAATTCATTTTTCTATGTTGATATTTCATTTTCATTTAAACCCATTATGAGATTCATCTTGAATATGATAAATTAGTTTTAATTATTAAAAAACTCAAATGTTCATTTATTTCAATTGTTAGATCACCATTATCTAATCTAGGTTGTAGAATCTCAAAAATGTTATTTTCATCAACTATATAAAGGGAACCCTCCCTATCCCACATCGTTTGTCTTCTTATTCAAGTTAAATCTGTACTTCTCTAAAAATATCAAAGTTTGATATTTTTCTTACTCAGTGGTTCTCATTGTACTCATGAGAAAATAAATATTATTTTCTCCAAATACAATTCCTCTAAAGGATTCTAAATATATATTGGTTTTGAACTAATTGTTATGAAAAATAGATTTTATGATAACTATGATTACTCACTCAAAATAATATTTCAATTCCAAGGATTAGAGTCAATCATTTTAGATGAACTCAATTATTTTAATGATTTTATTATTTTTGATGAAGTATGTATGTTTTATAAAACATTTCATTTTTATGATGAAAATTTAAAATAATCGTTTTCTCTCTATCATAGTGAAATATGTTTGTCTAAAAAACAAGAGGTTATCTTCATAAATGTTCCTTATGAGGGTGATTCCTTGTTCACCTCTCATATGTTTCCAAAACACAAGGGCTATTTCATATAAAGTAGATTCAAAAAAACATTTTTAATGTTCATGAGACCGAAGAAAAACCACTCATCTATTAGAAGACAATCATCAAACATCACTCTGGAATCATGATTTTTTAATTCACAGGAGAGGGTATAGATAAATTATCAATGTCTAAGATGTGTTATTTATTGATTATTTTTTGAACACGAGGAAAATAAATTTAATGGGTTGTATCTTCATACCCATCAGTAATTTAATGTATGGTGCAATTAAATTGATGTTTATCATGTTTCAAAAAATCAACATAAATTTCATTTTATGATGTTTGAATTTATATATTACCCCCCTCTAGCCAGTGTCGATAAATATAAATGTTCCCGGGATATGTGATGATACAATTAAGTGATTTAAATTTACATTTGATCCCGATTCAAATAAGTTTATTAGAGATCCTAATGCCTAAATCTCAAAAAGTAATTTGTGGAAGCCTGGTAATCCCAAAACAATCAGTGATGATTGTTTCAGAAAAAGAAATTAAATCCAATTCTAAATCAACCATAAATAAGAAAATTAAAAGAAATAAAATAGATGGAATTTAATTTACATGATGAAATGATTATTTTGAACAGAATGATGGAGATCCACAATTCAGTCTTAACCCAATAGATGCCTTAGCTGAAAAGATTTAAACTGATTACTCTTTGAAAGGAGATCAAAAGTAAAATTATCTAATGATGATAAAAGGATAATATGTTCGATATCAAAAATATGAAAAATGGAGTTGAAAATGATAGTGCTGGAATTTTTTTCAATGAAACGGTTTAGAAATAATAATTCACTCCCTCTGTCTAAGACTTGGAAATGAAGAAACAAAATGTTGGAGAAGAATCAAAACCACTAGAAATATCTAATGAAAAGTTTCAAGATATCAAGGGGACACTAAATTGCATCATCTAAAAGAATATATCAATGAATATAAAGATATTAGTAAGGGAAAATTAGAGAAAAAGAAGAAAAGAAGGAAGGATAAATAGAGAAAGGTGAAAATGAATCTGGTCAAGATCAAATGTCTCAGTCTGATACTATTCTAGTATGATCATCCCAATCCACATGGATATATTTTTAATCCCATAATGTATATCATTTTAGGAAAGTTTATTAGAAATTCCTTGCTGAAAAATTCATTCCTATCCAAGAAAAATAAGAAGAAACAATATCTAATGTCAATCGGAATCAGAACGATGATGATGATAATGATTCAACTATACGTCATTCTTCTGAGCATATTAATTATGAGGAAGAAAATGATTCAAATAAAACTATCATGTTAAAAATAGATCTGTATATTATTCATGAACTAATTATAATTGAAAATGTAATTCCATATTTTCTAAGAATTAAAGGGAATATTTATTTTATTATAGAAAATGCAAAAAAAATATTCCTCACTTTCGAGATTAAAAGAAAATTATTGATGAAGCTCAAAGATGACTTCAAATTATTTGAATAAATCACCAAGGAATACATAAAGGCTTGCAATAATGTCATAAAATGGTTGCATAATTTAGCTGAATCTATAAACCTTCATGATGGAAAAATATAATATATCATAAATTATGTCATTAAAGTCTAATATGCATTTAACAAGTTGGAAAGTTATACTAATCATATATTGAAAGTTTTCAGATGCCCAGATGAATTCTAATATAAATATTTTAATTTGATCGAAAGGGAGAAGAATAACATTTAATGTGAGGATACAAAGAAGGTGTTATATAAGGATGATATTATTTTACAGAAAAAAAAATCTGACCGATAAAATTGATGTTCATGAACAAGTCAATAAGTCCCTGGAAGAAACAAATTACCCTAGAAGAGAAGCGTAAATCCTAGGAAAAAGTGATTTGTATCATAGACCAAATATTTGAACATCAAGAATAATAATTCATGTCTTAATAATAATATATTTATAAACATATATAACAAATTATAGATTTGAAAAAATGAATACATCCTTATTAGACCACTTGAATAAAGATATCGAGAAGAAAAATTAAAATAAATGAGTTTCTTGAACACTTATTATATTTTTGTTTTGAAAATAATAATGATATACTTTGATATCTATATATATATTGAAGGAATGTTTTCAGTTTTTGGATGAATTTCCATTCACTTGTGTTGGGAATTAAGATTATTTATTAATTTGAATTGTTTGTTTCACTAACAATTATTTTAGATATTGGAATACCATTCCAATTACATTCGGAAAATGGCCAAGGGGGAGAATGTTTTATATTGGGGGAGAATGTATTTGATATGGGATAAATTCTCGGAAAAGGTAGAATTAGAGAATAATAATTAAAAAGGAGAAGATATTTAGTAAAAGGGATAATTTCTTATAGAATACACTCTATATGTATTTTTTTATTCTAAGGGGAAGGTTATTCGAATTAAAATAATATTCCAAAGTGTTTAAAACAAACAAGAAGATAAGTATAAGTGTCTACTGTCACCATGTTTATTTTGCGCTTGTTTTTTTCAAGCCGTGCACAACCCCATGTCTCCCAAATTCATTAAAACCTTCACCAAAACACACCATAACTCATACCCCAAAACAAAGGTACATAATAACAACAAAAATGATCTTGAAAACATGCTCAATATTTCTCTATAAAAGGTTAGGATATTACAAAAATAAATTTCATGTTTAGATTTTGGTGCTAAAGAATATTTGTCATTATCCTTACACTTAAATAGAATCAGGGGATGATTCATGATACATAGTGTTATTTAATTCTCATAGGAAATAATTATGAGTTTATATAAGAAAAGATAGTACCTACAAATAATTCTATAAAATAACACCCAATTGTGTATGAAAAGGTTTTCAAGGATTTTCAACCCATAATTTATTGTAGGGTTGGTGTTATTTACTTGGGATGAAATATTGAACCATTTTTCATTTTCACCAACAGCTCTACATAGATCAATTTTGGTGGTGTTTGAATAGGTATAATAAACATTCATGGAGTTAAGGAATGCATATTAATAGGGTGGTTCTTCCCACACAGTTGACGTGTGAGCTGTTGAAATTTCATTTCACCATTGGATTTAACCATCAGAATGCCCAAAATCAAATCCATTTTTCTCTTATTATCACTTTCAAGATGTTGAGTTTCATGGATCTCAATTTCCACATTGATTTCAAATCATATAATTTACTCACAGATATCAATGTCTAGGATCTCCAAGGATTTTGATAAAAGTGTATTTATTCCACCAAAGAAATAGTCAACCATATATTTTGGGTAATGATATAGATAGAGGTGTATCATGAATGTCTTGTGATGTTTTTCTCACATTCCACAATAGATTCAACATCTTTTTTCTTTAGGTATTGAAAATAACATCACATTTTAATATGTAGAGTTCAAGGAAAATATTTATCATATTTATTTCCAAGAATTCAATCCACCCCATTACTTCAATCCCTTATACAGGATTCACAATCATGATCAATGTCCACTAATGATCGGCATATCCCTCTATAAGGAAAAAATCAATTAGAGACTCATCTTGTTCGGAACATGAAATGATGGATAAGATATTCTCAGTGAATTTGATCCATATATTTGAGATTATGTGATCATATTATCCACAAAATGTTGGATGTCATTGTCACATTATGTTTTAAATTACAGTTTCTAATTTCGTAGGGGGAATTGGGTTCCCCACATTTCCTATTAGATTTATTTTTTACCCAAATCCAACTATTTATAATCATTTGGTAGAATATAGACTAAATTATGGAATATTATTTTTAAACTAATAAAAAAATATACATTAATTTAATCACATTAAATTGAGACATATAACTTATGTTTCCTTAACATGTGATTTTATTGGGTTCTATATATGATACCCTTGATATATTTCCTAAATTATATTATTATGTGATTTTTTGTTCCCTTAATAATTTTTCATAATGTGATTGTTATTTTTCTAAAGCATATCCCCTAGGAATGTTAGAACATGTGTGTAGTAAGGTCAATTATCATGTAACAGGTTGCACTACACCAGGCTCGACACACATTATATGATTTTTACCGAAATGAACATATATTCCCAAATAATGTCCACTTATATTTTTAAATCATGAATGTATTTTTATTTTAACATAATTATTCTATAATTTATAAAATTAAGGGATGATTCCTTGTACTTGTTATTATCCATTTTTCATTCCTTAGAATATTCTAATCATTATCCCACCAAACCTACTCTTTTCCTCACATACCAACTATGACAACCGTGAACATTATTACAAATAAATTCATGATTTATGACATATTTTATCACATAAAACAACCTGGATGATTGATAAGTCTCGTGTCTTTGTGAATTAGGTACATTACATTACAATTTAAACCATGATAAAAAACCATCTTTAATTAAATGTTTTATAACATTACAGAATTTAAAACTACATAGGATAACATAGGGATATATATAAAAATGGGGGGATCTATAAAGCCCTATAAGGGAATAAAATGGACAAACATAAATAATTTAATACATATTTCACAATAAGTATATTATCGGTGCATGAAATGGGTAAGAATAAAAAAGACGAACTGAAATACTTGATATTTCATGAGAATCCTAAAGGAAACATATGAAAGGATGAAACTAACTAAAACACTACATCATAAACATAGATCAAGGATAAAATTAAATACATCATAATGGAAAAGGCCCCACAAAGGAATCAGGTTTATTCCCTATCCAAACATTACAACCCATCAGACCGAATACTACCCTGTGCATTTGTGCACTATATAATTCCAGACGCACCCATCATGATTATTTTATTATCATGCTTAGGTGTTCCATATATATCATAAAGCATGGATTCCATTATTATCATATTTTATAAAATGAAAAAAGATGGTGAAATACAAACATTTATATCTCTATTCAATGAAATATACTAGTATAAATCTTAATACCCTTAATAGTAAAAGGGTATGGTATTCACTGCACAAGTTTATTGGAATAGAAATATCACAATGAAATTTAATCCTCATAACAATATACCATAAATATTAATAATATTTTTAGATGAGAGTGAGTGGGGGATTTCATAATTTTCAACTGAAATTGGTAGTAATAGTGATAATAAAATACAAACCACATCATTTGGTGCCAGAAATAGAAGGAATTTGATAATAATGAAACAATAATAATTTAAAGAAGGTTAGGATCCCAAACTTATGGGGTTACTATAAATGCTTTGGGGGAGCCTCTTGTGAGATTGGTGGCACCTTGAGAGGACATTAGAGAGGGGAGGGAAGAGTAATAACATGATATATGTTTTTTTAGTGAAGATAAATGGGATATTGGGTGGGATTATATATGAAATAAGGGGATTTTTAAAATATTCCATAAACCTAGGTTTTAGAATATATGTCATAAAATAATCAAAACCAAAAACATTATCTGCTTTTCCCTTGGATTCTTCTAAATGGGAGTGGATTTAAATATTTTTTAGGTCCAAGGGATGAAATAAAAAAACAAAACAATTTCTATGGTGGAAGTGATTCATAATTATAAAGAAACGATCTTAAATTCATAAAATTTATGAATAGTTTAGGTGGATTCATAATGACCTTAAAAAACTAATCGTATAAATGATAAATCACTTTAAATTATTGAAACAAATAAGCTTGTTCATTTATATATTTTCATATATTTATTTCATCACTTTTGGGTCATTATTATTTCTTAATACACACTATATATTTATACGGTATTTAGTTTTTATATTATAATTTGGTTGTCTTGGAAAACTATGAAAAAATAAACATTGGATAATTTTTACATTCTGATTCCAAAAATAATATTATTTTATCAAAATAATTTACAAAATATTGATAATTATAATTTTTGACTGATAATAATTATTTATTGAAAAATGCTTGGTTTTTTGACAATAATAGTTTTTAAAAAATTATAATATTTACATTTAACATTATAAATATTATTAATTCATTTATATTAGATTAAAATTATATAATAATAATATTTTCTTAACATATTATTTATTAAAAAAAAATTATTCATCAACATAATTGTATTAATTGAAATATAATAGAAATGAAAATTAACATTTGTTTTCTTATTATATTAAAATAAAAATCATTTATAATTTAATTATAATAAGAAAATAAAATTTACATATTCATATTATTATGGTCATGATTCATGTCCATATAATGCACACAAACCCCCCTGAATAGTATGTTTCAAAAATGTTGAAATTTTCTCTGGGTGGTTCATTCTGTGTGGGTTGGGTCATGATCTCGATGATATTAAACGTCTACAGTAAACAATATTTCTCATAATTATGTTGTAGGATATCAAAATTAGTTTGTTTAGGGAAAATCCAAATGATTCTATCTCCCCTAGAAGATCTGATAAATGGGATTTGTAAGGTACAATCATACCAGTTGGGGCCATTACCTCCTTTATCTATGTCAATTAGATTTGTAAAACCCATATATCTATACTAATCATATGATATCCTTTCAGGAACTATATTATAATTATTATAATCGTTGATAATTATTTTAAATATGATAGGATATGGATAAAATAATGAATTTCATATGATTTCAATATCCATAATACAAAATAATTATTTTAAATTTATACAATGGGGGAATTTTATTTATAACATTGTCAGTCATTACACTCCCTCCAAATACCAATTATAATAATACACCAATATAGAAAATAGATATCCAAAACTAAGAGTATAAATAATTTTTGTACAACTATCATAAGAGATTTCCTCCTAATATAAGTTATAATATTGGATACATATATACCCACGATAACCCCATATCTAAAATCTCAAATAATATTTTCAATGTAGTAATAAAACAAAAAAAATGACAATCTTATAGATATTTATTTAAAGTAATAATACCTTATAAGATATTTCAATATATTTTCTAAAGACTCTATGTTATTCCATCCCATTATTAGCTTTTAGATATATCTATTTATCTCATATATGACCATATAACATAATACATGACTTGCTAATCCGAAAATTATATTTCCACTCTAATTATCTACCATTCACTAAGTATATGACCTCTTTGACCTAAATGGTTGTATTAATTACTATAAATTGACATGTTTATCCATTCAATCATAGGTATAACCGTTATGTATCATCAGATATCCCATATAATACCCCATCCCTTTTGGATGAACCCTTAATGGTATCTATGAAATCACCCTTGATATATTAATCTTGAGTTAAAAAAGTTAAAATTGTTTTTTATTAATAATCTATCAAAAGCACAAGTGTCCAATATCACATGAAATCAATAAAATCATGAACACTTACACCCAAATTGACGTATTTCTCACAACGATCCAATATAAATTAACCATAATTTTATCAGATAATATTTATGTGTTGTATGCAAAATTATGGTAAACCCCATAATGATGAAATAATAGAAATTATATATTAATAAAAATACACACTATTGGTTACATTATCTGAATCGACAGAGTGAATGTCATGGAATCTCTTTCAGAAACCCATTCCTAATTGTTCATGTATCATTAAAATTTTACCCATACAACATTTCTCATTGTTATAAATTGCATTAAATCATTTATAAGTTTATTGGAGACACTATGCTCCACCAACATAATTTTCACCGAAGTTAACTGTTTCATTATACTATGCATATTCAAAAAAATTATTTGAGAATATGAATTCATATAAAAATACACATTTAGTGGAATTAGTCCTTATAATCCCTCAATATTAGGAAATAATTTAGTAAAATTAAAAATGAACGTAGAATTAACAATTATATTATAATGAGAAAAAAACTTTTATTGTAAAAATTGAGGATTATTGACCCAAAATAATTTTTAGAAAAGAGGGATACTTGTTTCGGGTTCATATGGGACTGGTGCGATAACAAAATTAAGTAAAAAAGGATAATTGGGTAATAGACGAATCTAGTGGTACTTCAAAATTAGGGGTATGGTAGCACAGAAACATAAATCGACCACATTATACATCCATTTGGATATAAGGGTCATGGTTCATAATAATAGGGCCCTAATGGGAGGGGAAGGTCCCACTACTTGTCCTTGAGAATATCAAATTGCCCCCAATTAAGCTTTTGGATGTTTTTTCTCCTTATGGAAAATTCTACCACCACACTATTTTACATTATTTGTAATAAAAATTATCAAAAACTAAAATACATTAATATAATATAATATTATATATTTAATAAGATTTAAAATTAATATAGAAAAAATTCTATTCATGATTCAATAAAAACATTAACTATTCTGAATTTTATCCATGAGTTATATCATAAGAACCACCTTCTACACACAATCATCAATACCAAAATTGTCTTTATTAATGAAGTTTAATAAAAAGAACTTGTATTTCGTTCAAAAATTTATATGACTCTAAAATAAAATCATGAAGGGAAACATTTATAAGTAGCAATAATTGAGTTCCAATTACCCCTCCAAAATATCACTGGTCTACGACACACTACATCTCACTTAAAATAATATAATATCATCCTCTATACATAAGAAACATGTATTTTAAATATCTAAACCAATAATATATACATTACAAATGATAAATGATTATTTAATTTTCATAACTACCACTGATGTTTCATAGAGATTATCTAACAAGATAACTTAATATATTGATATTCGAACACACACCATGTTAGTTACCATTTGTACTGAATTATATTGAGCAATTTAAATCAGTATTCCATCATGAATAAATACATAAAGACCCAGACATAAACCATTACATTAACTAGAATTAAATGAATAATTCACAATGAGGATCATTTCAAGTTTATAGTTTTATAGAGTTAGTCCATAACTATTAAATTGCAAAATTATTAAAAAGTAGACACTTCTACCTAGTTTCCATTTTTTTAGAAAATAAAAACTCTTTGAAAAAAGTGTCACGTCTATTTCCATGTATTAGATGGAATAAAATTTCCTTTTTCCCATCCTTGACCATATTCCACTTTATGTCTTGTAAAAAACATTTCAAAAATGTGGGATGAGCATAAAATGGTCATTAAGGGATACACAATGAAAGAAACTAATATTTTTTCAAAACAACATGTAAACCATTAATACTTAATCATAAGTAATACATTTAACCTTTTTGAAGTAGTAAATACTCTTCACTAAATAAAAGATCATTTATTACCCTTTTTTTACCAAAATAATACCATAAAACCCATATAATGAACACATAACATATAAAGGTAACTTGGGACATAAACATACTTAAATGGAATAACCATACGGTCGACTTCCTCACATATCACTAAATGGAATAGACAGTCATCCAACTTCCATACTCAATTCATTGGAGGTTATAACGTAACCACCTGTCCTGGTATTCACGGCACCACCCATCATTTGGTTTATCACGTAACCACCCGTCAAAAGTCTAAGTACCATTATAAAATCATAATACATAAAAAAATATAATGTAAAGAAAACATTTCCACACTTCAATCAAAATATATCAGTTAAATATATTGACATAACATATCTATTATCAAAACTATTTTCAATTACAAAACAACTAAAATATTATATGGAATTTATTTTCTTTTAAAAACATTACTACTTGTTGAGGAAGCCAAAGATCAAATAATACTCACGGTGATGGAAAAGGTCGTTGTAACCGCTTATTTTAAAATAAACATTCCTTTTTTTATTTTCGAAAAATTCTTCGTAGACAAATATTCCCATTGAAAATTCATGGGTGTTTATATAGCATATAAAAGAAAGTTTTTTATTAAAAAAAATATGCCTCAATGAAAGGAGATTGAGACGAAGTCCCTTACACCATGTCCGACTTGATTCAATAGTTCTTTAATCTCCTTTAATTTGGGTAACTCAATTTGCTTTAAATCAAATGGCATATTGAAGTGACTTCTGCCTATGTTATGGCATCTAGGAGGAGGAGAGGGATGTAGGGAGCTTCCTTGGGCAGATGTTGGATGAGCCAAAAGTATTGACAGGTGTAAGGAATTCGTTAGAAGTGGTCTCCTATTATGAGGGAGAGGAGGTGCTCATTATGAAAGGGTAATAATATTATATTATTATATAATAAATTTCGTTTTGTAAAGGTAAACAAATCATTAAAGTCAATGATAAGATGAATCGTATTTGAAATAAAATCATCCAATTAGAATTGGACATGTTTTGGATAATATTTTTATCATTATAATCTTATTTATTTGAATCATTTATTAATGGGGTAAATACTGCATCATTATTGTGTAATAAATAAATTAAATTATATGATGTCTAAAAATTATAAAAAAATTACCATGATGTAGGAATTATTTTTACCTTTCCAATGAATATTTATATTCGAAAATACAACTTATATATCACCATGTAAAAATAAATTTACAAAGATATATTAGTTTATGTCATATTTCCCATTAAATTAATTAATCTATAGTGTCATTATCTTCCATAAGTGGCTCAATGGGGTCCCAAAATAGACCCAAAGATGACCATGGTCGGCCATTACTCATCCATTAAGGTTTGGACATGTGATAAGGTATTTTTTAATTGTTATGATATTCTTTTTACCTTGAATTACCTTACTTACCTTTAATCGCAGTAAATAAAAGTCAAATGTTACTATTCACTAAAATAATTTTCATCTTATTGAACCACATTTTACTTCCTGATAACAAACATCTATGTCAGATTTTCGAAATTCAATTCACAGAAGTTGTAGAATTTCATTTAAATGAAAAAGTGGATTTTTAACTACTACTAAGTGGTTTCACTATTCATAAAAAATTGATGTTTTTCAGAAAAATACCAAAAATTCTGACTAATATAAATTTGATATTCCAAATTCAAAAATGATTTCTATTTTTTGAAATTCAAAACATAGTGGTGGAATCAATTAATTAAAAAATTAATTCCAGTTATCAAAACAAATAGCGTGTTTTTAAGAAACAATAACTATTAAATGATTGATACTTGTTTATGTCGAATTTCAAAGTGAAATTAATTCTAATGAAAAAAATTATATTAAATGGTAAAAATATATTTTTATTATACATTAAAAACAATTAAAAATATAATCTAACTATATAAATAAATTAGCTCAAAACGTAGTTTTGATTTAACATAAAATATTTTCACTATTCATAAAAAATGAACTTTAACCGAAATATTCCCGAAATTTACACAAATTAAATTTTGATATCACCATTCCAAAGAAATATTATATTTGGTCAATTAGAATGTATTAAAGTGAAAAAACTATATTTAATGATGGTTCTCTATTAAAAGGCGGTAAAACTACCTTGTAATGTAAAATATGCTTAAAATTAGATTCATTCACATTTCAAGCCTCTAAATTTTATTGGATAAATATAAATACATTTAACATACATGTAAAATAATATTGTTGTTAGTTTTGTTCATTCCCACTAATAAAATTTCTAGGATTTGGCTACCATTTAAAATAATAATATTATATTTTTAGTGTGTAAAGTAAGATTTCAATGAAAACCCGTTGTTGCGTATCAAGTACGCTATCAAACATAGAAACCCTTTAATGTAAAATTAATATTTAATTAACAGTTATTAATAAATATGAAATAAGTATTATTATTTATTTACCAAGGAGGGTACATCCTTCCCCCCTATTGGGAATTGCATCCTCGCTATTTTACTTATCAAAATAAGTGGGGGTATTTATCCCTCATAGCATTTTCATATTCCCACGTTGCCTCTTCAACCATAGGGTTTTTCCACAAAACATTAACCTGGTGAATTTTCCTATTCTGAAACACTTTCTCTCTACTATTAAGAATCTAAACTGGTTGTTCTTCATAGTAGATATTCTCTTCCAACTAAACTACCTCTGGGCTTTTAACATGATATGGATCTGGCATATACCTTCTCAACATCGAAACATGAAAAACATTGTGTACTTGGGACAAAATTGGAGGTAAATCCACTATATACGCAACTAATCCAACATTCTATTGAATTTCATTTGGTCCAATGAACATTTTACTAAACATTAACTTCATACCAAAACAAATCACACTTTTCCATGGAAAATATTTGAGAAAGACATGATCACCTACCTAAAATTAAAGATCATTCCCCCGGTTATCTGCATAACATTTCTGTTTTCTCTGAGCAGTTCTCATTTGCTTCTGAATCAACTGAACTTTCTCAGCCATCTCCTCTACCAATTCTGGTCCCATCAGCTTCCTTTCACCTACTTCATTCCAAAAATAAGGAGCTTGAAAGCACATTCCATATAATGCCTCAAATTGAGCCACTTGTATACTAGAAGGAAAATTCTTATTATAAGAAAATTCAACCAAGGAAATATGTTGGTCCAAACTTCCCTAGTAATCCAGTGAACAAGCAAGAAACATATCCTCCAAGGTCTGAATTTTTTGTTCTTACTGCATATCTGATTGTGGATGAAATGTTGTACTAAAATTTAATTAAGTTCCCATCAACTTCTGAAGTCCTTTCCAAAAGATAGAAGTAATCTTTGAATCATGATTAGATACAATGGAGCGGGGAAAACCATGAAACCTGACTATCTCTTTATCATAAAAATGGAGAAAGTTGATCTAGATACAATATATCCCGAATAGGAAGAAAATTTTTAGATTTAGTCAATCGATGAACAATATCCCAGATTGAATTATTACCTCAAGATGTCTTTGGTAATCCCACAATGAAGTCCATGGATATATTTTCCCGTTTCCACTCTAGCAGCGGTAAAGACTGAAGCATCCCTTTCGGTAACATATGCTCTTATTTATCCTACTGACAAGTCAAACACCTCACAGTAAAATCAGTAATATCTCGTTTCAATTAATCACACCAGTAATACTTCTAATGATCATTGTACAGTTTAGCAATACAAGGATGAACTGAAAACAGAGAACTATAAGCTTCACATAATAACTCATTCTTCAACTAGGAATCACAGGGGACACAAAATATCATTCCAAAACTCAAAACACAATCATTATTAATGTTAAATTCATGAAACTTATCCTTCTAAACCAACTCTACATTTTTCTGTCACTCACTATCTTGTTTCTGTTCTTTCATTATTATATTTGATAGATATTATCTCACTGACACCTGATACAAAACAAGATAATTTCATGCACCAAAAAATTCTATGGAAAAGTTCATAAAATCAAAAACCAAAGTATCTTTTTTCAAATGTAACATAGTTAATAAAGAATTACTTTTTCAACTCAAAGCATGATCCACATTATTTGATTTTCCCAGATGGTAATGGATCGTGAAATCATAATCCCTGATTAATTCCACAAATCTCCTCTATCTAATGTTCAATTATTTTTGAGTGAATATATAATTAAAACTTTTGTGATTGGTATATATTTTCACACTTTAAACCATAAAAATTATGCCTCAAAATTTTAAAAGCCAAAAAAAATAGTAGCTAATTCCAAATCATGTGTGGGGTAATTTAACCAATGGGGTTTCAACTGACGTTAAGAATAAGCAATTACCAGATTATTCTACAAAAGGACACAACCAACTACTTTCAATGATGCAACACTATAGATAACAAACTCAAAATTTCTCGAAGGAAGTGATGAAACCGGAGCATTCACCAATCCTCTTTTAAATTCCTAAAAACAATCATCACATTCTTTTGTCCAAATGAACATTACTCCTTTTCGATTTAACATAGTCATTGGACTAGATAACTATGAAAAACATTCAAAAAACCACCGGTAATAACCTTACAAACCAATAAAACTACTTATATTGGTTATATTTGTGGGTCTTGGTCATTCATCAATAACTTTTGTTTTTGTATGATCAATAGTTATGCCATTTTTTTAAACAATGTGACTATGGAAAGAAATTTGCTGTAACAAAAACTCGAACACTCAGAATTTCCCAAACAATTTATTTTATTTTATGGTTTTCAAGACATCCCTTAAATTAATTTCATGTTCCTCCTTAATTTTGGAATAAACCAAAATATCATCAATGAAAACAACCACAAACTTATCCAAAAACTCATGGAAAATTCTATTCTTAAGATCCATGAATACAAAAGGTTCATTGGTTAAACCAAAAGGTATAACATAAAATTTATAATGGCCATATCTATTATTAAACACAGTCTTCGGAACGTCTGCTTCCTTTACTATCAACTGATGGTACCCCGACCTCAAATTAATCTTCGAAAAATTCTAATCTCCCTGGAGATGATCGAACAAATTATTAATATGAGGAAAATGAAACTTTTTCTTAATAGTGATTTTATTCAATGCTCTATAATAAATGCAAAGTCTCATTGAACCATTTATATTTTTAACAAACAATATAGGATCACACAATGGTGATGTGCTAGGTCGAATGAATGCTTTATCTAATAAATCCTTGAATTTCTTCTTTAACACTAAAATTTCAATTTGATCCATTCGATATGGATGTTTTAAAATTGTCTTAGAATCAGGAACTATGTCAACTATAAATTCAACTTCCTTATCGAGTATTATATTAGGCAACACATCAATAAAAACATCAAGGTAGTCATTTACAACTGGAACATCATTAATTTGAACATTTCATTTATTTTCAACAATATGTGAACTGTAAAATTCATTTCCATCTTTTACTAGTTTCTCAGCTTCCTGATATATAATCAAAAGAAATATTTCTTTCTTGTACACAAACTGTAAATCTTTCTGAAAAGAAACCTCTTTTTCTCTGCAATCAATAATAGCATGATAAACAGAAAGGCAATCTATTCACAAAATAACTACAAACTCTACTAGAGGCAAAACAATAAGGTTTGCAGGTAGGTTATTCCCGCACACAAGGACAGAAAGGTTCTTAAATTTTCTTTTTGTCTCAACATTTCCTCCAGGTCGATTTTACCATAAGTTCAATATTCATATCATGAGATGGAATTCCCAATTTACTAGAAAACTTATCAGAAAAGAAAAAGTGGGTAGACCATAAATCAAAAAACACATTTGCATAATCTGAAGAAACAAAAAGTATACATGATACTACATCATTTGATGGCCCAACATATTTTGAAGTAGTTGCAAAGGATTTCACCACCCCTTTCTACTTTTAGTCTGGCTTCTTTCCCTTAGTTGAGTTCTTCTCTAGACACTCATTTTCATAATGACTCATTTCACTACACCAAAAAAATCTTACAGATGGCTTTTCATTGCCTTCTTGATCATATTCCTTATAGTTATGAGCAATATGACCAGACTTACCACACTGGAAGCACTTTTCATTCTTTGATTAACATTCTTTGGGATTACATTTACCACACTTCTAACAAGTTGAATATTTATTTTTCTAACATCCAGGCTTCTTTAATGAATTATTCCCCTTTTCCTTCCCACTGGACCTCTTATTCTATTCTTCATCAATGAACACCTGATCATCTACAAACTCCATTTCCACTATCTCTGCACATCGAACAAGTTTTTCATAACTTTTGATCTCACTATAGGCTAACGCTCTTCGATATCATGGCTTCAATCCTGAGTAAAATCTATTTATCTTACTATCAAGATCTCAAATGAAATTTGTTACATACCTTGCCAGTAGAGTGAAATTTTCATCATAAGGAGCCACTGAGTCATCCTCCTACATCAATTATAGGAATTTTTTTTCATCCTAAGACAAACCACCTTCGGAAAATATTTCTCAAGAAACATACCTTTGATTTCATCCCAATCAAGAGCATCAATCTCCTCACTATCCAGGATATATTTCACGATCGACCACCACTAATCTAATTCACCTTTAAAATGGTAAACAACGAGACTACCCTTTTGATATTATGAACAACCCATGACATAGAAAATCTTCTCCAGTGCTTTAATCCACCCTTCTACTAGCACCGGGTCAGATGATCCTCTGAAAAATGGGCAATGTTGCCTCATGAAATGTTCCATTAGTGACATGTACCTCTACGGATGATCTGGCTAATCTCGTGCATAGATATCACCATCATTTATAGCCTAAGTCAACTATACCATCACTACAACAAACTATTCTGTTCCGATTCCAACCATCTCAGGTTCCTGATTTGGTAGGTTGTCTTCCACCTGATGTCGTCCCAACATAGCTGCCCTGTTTCCTCTACATAAAACCATTCTGAACACAGAAATATCTTAGGCAAAGAAACATGGTAATCTATAAATACTATATAATCTCAATATTAACGTAAATTACCTTATGGGTATTAATTATAACAATATCCTAACTCTTAAAGTTATCTAAACTGACCATTGATACCAACTATACGGACAAGACCCTAAAATATTACCTAATACTGAATTAAATGAATAATTAAAATTGAAGATCTTTTCAGGTTTAATGTTTTAGAGAGTTGGGCCATAACTATTACATTGATAAATATTATAAAGTATACACTTCTACTCAGTTTCAATTTTTTTAATAAAATAAAAACTCTTTGAAAAACAGTGTCATGTCTAGTTCCATGTTTTAGATGGTATGACTATTACTTAATCTCATACTTGACCTTATTCTACTTTATGTCCTGTGAAAAACATTTCAAAAACATGGTATGATCAAAAAAATCTCATTAAAGGATACATAAAGAAGGAAACTATTAGTTTTTTAAAATAATAAGTAAACCATGAATACATAATCATAAGTAATACTTTTAACCCTTATGAAGTAGTAAATACTCTTCACTGAATAAAAGATCTTTTCATACCAATTTTTAACCAAAATATTTCCATAAAACCTATATAAAGAACACATAACATATAAAGGTAACATGAGACTTAAACATACTTAAATGGAATAACCATACGGTCGACTTCCACACATATCACTAATTGGAATAGCCATACGGCCGACTTTCATACCCAATGCATTGGAGGTTATAACGTAACCACCCGTCCTAGTATTCACAGCACCACCCATCATTTGGTTTATCATGTAACCACCTATCAAATGACAAAGTACCATTTTAAAATCCTAATACATAAAACAAATATAAAGGAAAGAAAACATTTCCCCATTTAAATCATAATATATCACTTAAATATATTAAAAAACAATTCTATTATCAATACCATTTTAAATACCAAAATACATAAAAGATTATATGGTATTTATTTTCTTTTAAAAACATTACGACTTGCTGAGGAGGCCAAAGATCAAATAATTCTCGCTGCAGCCGAAAAGGTCGTTGTCACCGCTTATGTTGAAAGAAACATTCCTTTTTCTCTTTTAGTAAAATGTTTGTAGAAAAAGACTCCCTTTGAAAAGTCAAGTGTGTTTATAAAAAATATATAATAAATTCATGTATGAAAACAAAATATGCCTTAATGAAAAGAGATTGGGAAAAAAGTCTCTTACATCTTGTCTGACTTGACTCAATAGTTCTTTAATCTCTTTTAATTTGAGTAACTCCCTTTGGTTTGAAACAAAAGACTTCTTAAAGTGGCTTATGACAAAGGTAAGGCCTCTAGGAGGAGGAGTGGGATGTAGGGAGCTTAATTGGGCTGAGGTTGGATGATCCAAAAGGATAGATAAGTGTGAGGAATTGGATATAAGTTCTATCCTTTTATAAGGGAGATGGGGGGCTCTTTAGGAAAGTGTGAGAATATTATTTTATTATATAATGATATTAGGTTTATAAAGGTCAAAAAATAATTATTGTCGATGATATGTTTACTCATATTCTAAATAAAATCATCCAATTAGAATTGGACATGTTTTGGATAATATTTTGATCATTATAATCTTATTTATTTAAATAATTTATTAATTAGGTAAATACTACATCATTATTGTGTCATAAATAATTTATTTTATTTGATGTCTAAAAATTATAAACAAAATACCATGATGTAGGAAATCATTTTAAATTTCAAATTAATATTTATAATTGAAAATATAACTTATATAACACCATGTAGAAATTAATTTACAATGAGATATTAGTTTTTGTCATTTTTGTCTTTACTTTAAATTAATTAATCGAATGTGTCATTATCTACCATAAGTTGATCAATGGGGTCCCAAAATAGACCCAAAGATGTCCATGGTTGGCCATTACTCATCCAATAATGTTTGGACAAGTGTTAAGGTATTTTTTAATTGTTATAATATACTTTTTACCTTGATTTACCTTATTTGCCTTTAACCGCAGTAAATAAAAGTCAAAAGTTACTGTTCACCAAAATTTATTTTCATCTTATAGAACCACATTTTACATCTTGATAACAACCATGTATGTCAGATTTTCGAAATTCAATTCAAAGAAGCGGTAAATTCTCATTTAAATGAAAATGTCAGTTTTTTAAATACTATTAAGTGGTTTCACTATTCATCAAAACTTGAAGTTTTTCAGAGAAATGCCAAAAACTAAGCCTAAGATATATTTGATATTCCGAATTCAAAAATGATGTCATTTTTTCAAAATAAAAAGCATAGAAGAGGAATTAATAAATTTTAAAATTAATTCCCATTATCAAAACAAATAGCATGTTTTTAAGAAATAATAACTATCAAAAGATTAATACTTGTTTATGTCCAATTTCAATGTAAAATTAATTTCAATGACCAAAATTGTATTAAATGTTAAAAATTTATTTTTATTATACATTAATACGAAATAAAAAGTTAATCTAACTATATAAGTAAATTAGATTAAAATGCAGTTTTGAATTAAAATACAATATTTTCACTATTAAATATAAAATGATCTTTATCGGAAAAATATCAAAAATTTACACAAAGTAAATTTTGATGTCCCCATTCTGAAGAAGGATTTTTTTTCAATTAGAATGTATTCAAGTGAAAAAAACTATATTTAAAGAGTTTTTTCCATTAAAAGGTGGTAAATATATCTTTTAATGAAAATTATGCATAAAATTAGATTCATTCACATTTTGAGGATATTACTTTTATTGGATAAATGTAAATACATTTAAGATACATGTATAATAATATTATAGTTTGTTTTGTTCATTCCCTCCAAATAAATTGCTAGGAGTTAACTACCATTTAAATTAATAATATTATATTATTAGTGTGCAACGTAAGATTTCATAAAAACCCATTGTTGCGTATCAGGTACTCTATCAAAAATATCAACCACGTTAAAGTAAAATTAATATTTAATTCACAAATATTAATAAATATGAAGAATGTCTTGTTCTTTATTTACCTTGGATGTTACAATATATCCACCGATTGGATATATTCAATTAGAGTAATATATATCCCAACATATTATACCTTTGATACAACACAGAACCATAAAAACTATTACATATTATACCAATACATCATTCTTAATATCCACTATACACATATCACAAAAAAGGGTATTATATGGAAATATAATTTCATTTCTAACCCATTTGGTTATAATTATTAATTATTTTTAAATATTTACCCAAAAATCATCCTTTATGTTTCATGATATACATGAAACGATACCACATTAAATAAGTATTTCACAGGGTCAAAAAAATTATAGAACATTATAGAATTATAACTCAATTTCAATTAAAAATGTAACAATAACTTCAAATAACTAGTGAATATGAAATAAATTTTTCATGTAACAATTTTATATTATATTTAAAAAATTATTATTTTATAAATATTTGTGGGTTTTAAATATATCTTAAGAAATTAATTAACTATTGAAAACTTCACACAATATCATGTTAATGTTTTAGAAAACATAAAAATCTATTCCTAAAACATCTAAATATATCAAAGTATTAAATACCCATATTTATTTTTATTTATACTCAGTGAGATCACACAAATGTTTTGTTGTCCTAGGAAAAGAGAAATCTATATTTCACTTCTCCATAGATCAATAATGTTCAATATCACTAAATATAGCTTCGAAAATATTATATTATAGTGTACACATATTTTTTTTATCACATCATAATGTAAAATATCAATAGAAAGGATACAAATTCTAACACTATAAATACCAGACAACTAAAATTAATATCAGTTTCTAGGGACAATGATATAATTCCCTCACTAAATAGGTAATCATGAAAATTCTAAAAATGAAAAACCAACTTTAATTCATTTAATATTAGTGCGTATAAAATGACATAAAGTCATTTGATCATAATATTATAAAAATTAATGTATTACCATATTCATAATCCCAACCTATCTAAACATTTTATCCTACAAGATCTATGAATGAAATATATAAATGATATTAGATTAGAAGGAAAATTGAGATAATTTTCCACAAATCCTTTTCCTCTCCAAATCTCTCAACTATTTATGAGCCTCAACCTTAAATTTTGAGAATTCAATTATGATATGGTCATATATATATATATATAGTTATCTAGACATGTAAAGTGTATATATTTTTAATAAATTTAAATTTTTTCATGGGATCCTAATCTACCAAAAATGGTTTAGTATGTTTCATTTCAGTTCCCTTAAATAAATTGAATTCTATATATTCACCACTTATCAATGTAATTTAACATACATAAACAGAACTACTATAAAAAAACAAATGAAATAATTTATAATGAAAAATATCACTCACAGATAACTCCACTATCTTTGATATAGGATCTATAAAGGATTTTCACTCTTTAAAATTCATTTAAAAAACGTTCACCACTTATATAACCCTTTTGCACATTACAGTTATCATTTAAAATATATTTTATCATTTTAAGATAAATAAGTAACCTCCTTGAATACAATATAAAGAATATAATTATATAAACACAATTATACATGTGTCTCTCGAATATCTCATTACCTCTTGGGTAAAGATAAATTTAAATTTTTTATCAATAAATTTATAGGTGAATAAGAACTAGTATTATAACATATGTGGTTGTATCATAATTGAGCTTATACTGACCTCATTTTTTCATCATTAAAAAAACCTTGTTCAAGAGATTATTTCACATAGAGTACCAAAACAAAAAAAAATATAGACCATTAAATGGTATAAAATTAATATAATGTTGAAAAAAATTATAATATTGTTAAGAAACACAAAGACAGATATATATATATATATATAGAAACTAAATAAAGTTTATTCAAACAATACTATCAATTAGTGAAAATAAGAAACTAGTTAAATTATTTTTATAAAATTTAGTTCCTCATAAAAATAATATATATTGACTTTATCAAATGATTAAAAGATATTAATTAAAATTTTATAAGGAAAATAGTTAATATACAAAAAATTCGTCTTCCAATAAAAAACATTTTCACTATAAATATTTTTGTAAAAAAATAATATTTTTTAGAATGTAACTTTTAATGAATTAAAATCAATTTGGGATTCCTCTCATTGAAGTATTAGATATTGGTGGTTTTTGGATGTTTCTAAATGTAATGACTTTTAAGAGAGTACGGAATAATTCCATTTTTTAAATAAGATGTCATTTGATAAATTATAAATATATATGAATTAATTTTAAATTATTGAAATATTTTTCCTATTCAAAATATATATTTAAAAATTTATTTATTTAATTGAAAATGATCATTTGGTCTTTTTATAAACCCATATTTTACTTTTGATATCTTCTGTAATATTTTTAAAGATCTACAAATTTTATAAATTATTTATTTTCTATTGAAGTTAATTTTTATGAAAAATAATAAAATAATATATAATAGATTTCAAATTTTGAATCATTAGGATAAAATTATTTAATAATGGAATATTTAGTTTCTTTTTAAATTATAATTTACCTAATAAAAAACTAGTTAATGTGCTTCACAAAATGGTAAAAAGAAGTTACAAAATATGTAAAGGCCAAAACCTATAAAAAACATATTTTAAATATGTGTTTCAGTTTTTTACCAAAAATATATTTTCACATGTATATTTATTTTATATTTTGAAATAATTTTCCTAAGAGTGATATTCCATTATTGTAATTTTTTGGGTCTTCCCTAAAATGCCTTTCTTTATCACATATAAAAGGGGAAATCCTTTCCTCGTATACTCTCACACCAAAACCCCCTATGATTACAAAACACACTACCCAAACATCTCCTACACACTACTATGTCTTTTTATGTTTTAGGATTTCTCAAAATATCATCTCTCAATGATATAATTTCCCTTTTAAAACGAGATAATTGAAGTATCTTGGTATTGATTAATTACCATTTCTACGTTTTAATTTTCCCCTATATGATTTCCTTCATTCCCAAATTCTTTTCACCATCTAAAAAATGATAATATCAATATAATTATTATATTTATATGTTAATATACTTATTGTATAAATGGTTTCTACGTTTCCAATTTATTTAGTAAAAAATGTGAATAGTGTATTCTATTGGACTACCACCTCCATAAAAATTCATGTTTCATTTGTCACTATTCTAATCATGTATGGGTTTAGTAAATATTTTATTAATATAATATATATTTAATTGAAAAATATCATTTATATATTTATTTTAGGATAATAAAACATTTAATGATTGTTATATAGAAATCAATCAATATTGGTAAAAACCCTAAACTTGTTCTCCATCATTTTATTCAACATAAAATGGGATTAAAACATATGAATTATGAAATTATAAAGTTATAGGACAATTTAAAAGATAAAATATAGTGTAATGTTTTTTTTGAAATGATTATAATTGGGAGATAATGGGTGTTTGACGCTGAAATTACAAAAGTAGTTCAAAATGTTAAGAAAATTAACACCAAATGTTGAAAATATATTATAATAGTCCAAATATAATATGAATTATAATTAGTTAATATAATTAATTTTATTATAATTTAATAAGTGTTCTAAATATTTTATTATTTTGTTTGTCTTTTTGATGTTGGTGTTTAGGTCACATATCTATAAATGAAATAAATGTAATGGGGTTTTTAATATCAAAACTATTTTATCGAGTTATAAAAATTCATATTTATATTATATTTTATTTGAATTAATAATTTTAAGGAAGTTATATATTTGAAAAGGTTTAATTATTATTTGACTAGTGAGTGTTTCATGAACTAATTTTCTATATTTATTAATAAAATGAATCCCTCTAAAATGATACTTCTAACTATGAATTTTATAATTTATAGTGTAAAATGATTTTGAAAATAACATATCATGACTTGGTAATTATTATTTTAAAATGATAAATCTATAAAATAGTTTTCTTTCAAAATTAAACTATATAATTTTTTATTATGTAATAATTTTAGCTGACAAGATTTACAATATCAAATATTTAAAATCATCATGTTATTTTACACCATTTGGATGCTTTATGGTACCCATTTTATATCCAAAGATTTTTTATGAAAAGAATATGATTGCATGTGGGATTTATTTTTAATACCTTTATTATTTACATAGTTTCATTACTAAAATATAATTATTCCCATAGTGATGTTTTATATAATTCATTTTTGATATATGTGAGCTTTTTAGGAAAGGAAAAGGGTTTTATTCATTGTTTTTATGAATCCCAAATTATTTTCATTGGTTGGTATGATTTGAAATTTTTATGATTTTAAATTATCACACATAAGTATATATAATTTAATAGTGTAGTTTTATATCTCACTCCAATGAAAATGTTGTGATTTTTTATCTCATGATATCGGTATTCACATGTAAATTTTAGTTTCACAAAATCATGAACCTTGATAGTGTAGATCTTGAAAGTAATGCTCCATGTACTATAATATGGTCCATATTTGAAATATATTTTTTCTTAATAAATTATCTCATTGTGTGAGTAATGAATCAAATGGTTTTCAATGCTAATTATTATTTAAAAATTAGATTATATTATTTATTATGATACCATTATCTCATGATTCATGGTTTATGTCAAATGCTTTTAAGCTATGTTAGAGCTATAGTGTTTCGATTATTACAATATTATGATTTCCATTCCTATAGAAAGTACATTTATTATCAAATATTTTTGTATTCACTATGAATATTATTATATTAATCTTATACTCCTGTTTTTAGTAATTCTAATGAACTCATAATTGATAATTTGACCTCAAAACATTCATATGTTTTCAATCACAAGGTTATGATGATGAAAATTAACAATAAAATGTATAATGTATTCTCTAGTATGGTATCATTATTGATAAATCATCTAATGTGTTATCTATTATAATGATTGTGATTCTTTCTTGTAATAACCTCTTAAAAATCGGTTTTTCAGATATTACTAATTTTGAAATTTAATTGTTTAAATAATCTAATGTTTAAAAAATAATGGTATTTTTAACTGGAATAATTTTAGTTAGTATAATTGGAATGGTTTTATTAATTTATTATCTTAGTGAAGTTATTTTTATAAAAATTCTTAATGATAGTTAGTGAAATCCATGATTTATGATACTATGTATAGGATAATATCTCAAAATATTTATACATTCTTGAGTAGGTGGTCGGGCTACCAAATACTTCCATATTTAGATTCTATAATGAGGATACAAGCTATAATTATTATACCCAGTGGTTATAATTTTCAAAAGTATGTATTTCATGTTAACTAAATCATAACCTGGCCCACAAAATTTTTTTAACTTCAATATTTTCTAAAAACACTCTAGGGGAATGAATTTGTGATTTTCAAAAAAATTATTAAGTATAGTAAATGAATTTTTTCTATGATACATAGTGGCATTTGGTTGAAAAAAATCATAAAAACCAAACTACTAATAAAACAGGACATGTATTTGTTATACTATACAATTATAGAAAAAATCGATAAGCTCTATGAATAATAATTTTTATGGTGGAATTAAATTAATGTAATTTTACTATAATGATATTAATGATTATCCATTCATAGTAAGACTTATCTGTTTTTAGTGGTTACTATACCCTAAAAAATGTGGTCCAAAATGTGTGTGGTGGACAATTTGATATATTCTCCACATGAAATACATGTTGAGTTTAGAGATATAAGTTATGAACATTTAACAACTCCCACTAGAATATCTCAGCTATGAATTATAATTTCAATCATGTCAAGATATTGAATATACCAAGGATGGGAGTATTATATATTGTGTCATTTATTATTAAACAACCCCCCCCCCCACCACTATGAATTAATATTCCTATGCACATATCACTGAGTAGTAGATAAATTTGATGGAACTTTTATTTTCCATTCTCCAATGATCATAAAATGTGAGAGTAATTCTCGTTGGATTCAATTTTGAAGTTGAGGCTGATCAATGTTGGAATATTATTATCAACACAATGATGAATATAGATGTAGAATCAATTTATAGGTAGTAATTCATGATATATTATTCATCTAATAATTTTTCTCTAAATATACACACAAATTTGCAGACAAAATTCTAATAGATGAATCAAGTAGTGGTTTAATCTATTGGGACACATGAAGTATCCAATATAATTATTCACTTTTGTCTCTGATTCAGAATGTAAAATTGGTCTTTTCCTTTTTTTATTAAAACATTATATTTAAATGGATTTTTCCATTAAATTCATTTGATGATAGGGAATGATTAATTCATTATGAGATAAATTTGGAGGTAGAATATGTGGTCACTCATTACTCGGTATTGGGAAGAGAGAAGTTGGATTACTAGGTTAACCACAATGATATGCCATTAATTGTAATTTCCTACACCTCCCTTTGTGAAAAAAGATTGCAAGGTGGGAGACGAGTAATTTACATACTGGATTTGGGATTTTTTTAGTTTTGGTAAGGTAGAAAACTAGGTCCTCAACTTTGTAAGTATTGTAAATAAGTTACATAATAAAACTGAGGATAAGAGGGTCCATGCTAATTTATTCCTCCACTACAATGCTTCATATCAATTCAGTTTAATTAATATGTGAATCAATTCCACAATCTCAAGGATACTGATGAATGTATGCCACAATAGACTCCCATATAGAAGGAATATTTAAGGAATTCATGATCATTACCTATTAGATAAATCTTAATAATATGGTGATTTGTGGAACACATACCCCTTATTTAAGATCCCCAAATTTCGTTTTGTATTCTGGTATGTCTCATTTTTTCAATCACACTTTTTTTATGAATGGAGAATCACCACATAAAGATATTTCTATCAAACTACTTGTTAAAATTCAAAGTGAAAAAATTATTGTGTATTTGAAATATAAATATTATATAATTTTTAATTCTATGGGGCGGGGCTCATATATATATATATATATCCTATATTCTAGGTTGAATTCGATATGATTTTGGGAATGGATTGGATATCCCCACATAAATAATATATCAATTTGTATGACAAATAAAACACATATTAATTCTAAATCAT
Source organism: Viscum album (assembly GCA_963277665.1). Classification (NCBI taxonomy): domain Eukaryota; kingdom Viridiplantae; phylum Streptophyta; class Magnoliopsida; order Santalales; family Viscaceae; genus Viscum; species Viscum album. Next base: position 965,960,592 of record OY728136.1, read on the forward strand.
CCTAATCTATTATATCAAAATACGGATGATCACCCCTACGAATAATATTAAATAATACAGGTTCTAACACAAACCAGTTAGTGAATATTGACTATAATTATTAATGAGGTAGTCAATATTTATCTTTGTGTCTATTATATTATAGTATAATAATGTATTTTGAGTTAAAGTGTCTTGTGTTCCTCTATAGTGTGAAGTTGATTTCTTGACTAAACCTATAAATGTATCTATGTGTTTATTGAGGAGCCTATATAAAATAAATAATTTTGAATTATGTAAATTCATTAATCCACTAATGTAGAATTATAGAACCGGTTGTATCCACCGTAGTGCTTCACAATTGGGAGAACATGTCCAATTTATTATGTATAAATATAGATTAATAAGAATTAATTTTTATTTTCATGTTCTGAGTAATATCACAAGTAATTATAAATATCATATACCCCTTACTAATGACATCATGAATTGACTTATATAAGCTTTTTACTTCTCAATAAATGACCCTTTACCTAGATATCATAAATTAATGGTCCAATTTGAGAATATTTCATTAATAACATTCCTAATGTTATATAAATACCATGATATTAAATTGATATCCATCATATTGACTAATACATTAAATAAATTCATGGATCCAATGAATTATATTTGAAACTCTATATGGATCAAATAATGTTTTCATTATCGATTATATTCATATACACTCAGGGAAAAGAAAAGAACATAAAGATCATTTGAGGAATCAAATAATAAACACCAGAAATGAATTTTTTTGTTCTAAATTTTTAAAATTAGAATTTTTGATACAAAAGGTTTCACAGTTATGTAATATAATCACAATCAATGTCATATCTATAGATCACTAAAAAAATATTTTAATCAATGATTCAAAAGAACCATAATAACTAAGATCCTTATTATTCTGGATTTAATTAGATTTATTTCATTACTTTTCATAAATTTTTTAGTACAATAAAATATATAAATAATTTTTTAAAAATTGAGGTGAGTTTCATATATAGAATAATATGATGAGTTTATTATTTAAATAAGGTAGATATTGGTCAGAGAACCTGTGATTAAATTACCCTACATTGGGGAAGGATTCTTAATATATAGTGTTTCTTTAAATAAGGTCCTGTGATGAATTTCCATTAAAATTTAATTGTTAATTGTTTATGCAACATTAAAATTAATAAGTGATGAAAAAAATTACTGAATGCATGATTATGAGAATGTTATTATGATCATTTCACAAAACATTGGCTGCATTATTTTCATAATGGTTGGACTGATAATTTTTAACCACCATATTAATTTGACATATATATTAATAGATAAATAGTTAAATATGAAATATTGGATATGGATTTTACTTATCAAATATAATACATTCTTAATAAATTTCTTCATAGGTAAGGTGAACAAGATGGATGATGCTTTAAGTAGGAATGATCATGAAACCATAACTATGTTGAGTGCTGAAACATACTAAAAATTCATGTATTTGAAAAGGGTGAATTTTGATTTTATATGGTATGGTGAGAAATAATTTATAGATTCATGGACAACTCTACCATTAGAACACGTGATTATCCATGAATCTTATAATTTTGATACAAAACTGAAAATATAGTTGATAATGTTCCAATGATTTAATTTAATAAAGATTGAGTTATAATTTTTAGATATAATATATGGTTCATATTAGGACCAAAAAATTGAATCATTAGGTTATTACTCATAGATAAACCCTCTTTATTCATTATGTAAGTAAAACTATGTTTTAATATATAATAAAAATATATACTTATTAGATATTATTAGTATTGATATTATAGGAAGTATATTGATTATTTATATTCTGGTATCTTATGGGTGAATAAAGAAATTATAAAATAATAATGTTATTATATATCATTCTTGAAATTAATGGAAAAAATGAACCATGTATTTCATTATTGGACAAAAAAAAAGTCTTATGTTCACATTTATATTTTGGTTGTAGTGGATAACATTACAATGTGTGTTATTTTTTTCAATCCATGAATATTTTAATCTTTTTAAACTCACCATGATATAAATATGGTATTTGAAGAGGCTCTATGTATTACTATTTTACATATAATTTGATTGGGATCCATAGTTTTCCTCATGATTACATAGATGTCTTTAGAAATAAATATATTTGGAGTTGAGTTTTTTAATTGTTTATTTTTCTCATGTATACGATGAGTATGAGGGGAAATTAAAAATCTGAAGGATTTGTTGATATTTTGTTTGATGGATTTCTATATTTTATTTCTCGATACCTCCCCTTATAGAGTTATTGAAAATAATATTTTCTTATTTAGTATTCACATTGAACCATATGAGGCTCTATTTTGGATGATATGTAAGACTAAAACATTTGGGGTTCTTGTGGGAGAGAGAAAGTTGGTAGTTCCTATCATATTTTGAAAAAAATTATTTATGTGTTTTAAACCATTATGTAATATAAAAAATTGGAGAAATGGATCCAAAGTGTTTTGTAGATAATCAATAATAAAGTATTGAGAAAGTTTTTTTTCACAAGGTGTTCCATTGAATATATATATATTTATTTGGAAAGAAATGGAGGGTGAGCCTTAGATACATTGGTCCTTTTGATGTCCTCTGTTGCTCTGAGTTTATAGTCCATCATATATCACATCATCCAAACCTATTTTATGTTCATGAGGTGTTCCATGAATATAATGTGATAAAATGCATACCATATCAATTTAATTTATTTATATTTTAATTTATAAAACAAAAATGTTATCATTCATATAAAAAACCCCCAGAATTATTATATAAAATGGTCGAGGTTCTCAGAAACTAGACCAACAAACTTGTAACTTTTTTGTAGGAACATAATGTGCTTCAAGAGGGTATATGGGATCCTTAGGATGTTATGTAAAAAAACTGACTTTTTTTTCATAGTATTAATATTTATAGGATGAAAATATTTTTACGAAGGGTAGAATACAACGATCTGTTTTTCTCTTCCATAAATTAAAAGTATTATAATTTTATTTCATCACATAAAATATTAAAACAAATGTATTATTAGTCATTGTATTGTTATCAATGAATTGGAAGGAATAAATTCATAAAACTAAATTATGATATATATATATATAATTTATAATACAAATACATGTTAACATTAAATAATGAAACAATTAGTATAGCTATGAAATTAATATTTTCTTCAAAAAAACACACTTGGTTCATTGTATATTTATTTTTAATATGAATAAAGGAATATCATTAAATTAAAAATCATTTCATTTCCAATAGAATATTCAATATACTTAAATTTATTTTCTAATAAATTTTTTTTTCATGTATATTATTTTATTAGATAAAAATGCAGAAAATAGATAATAAAATTAAAAAATTTAACATCATTTTTAAATTGTAAAAGTAATTATTACATGAAGATGAATTTATAGTATATTTCTAAAAAAAATTGTATTTATCTGAATAGTTAAAATAATAAATTAAAAAAAAATAAAATGTTTTTTATGAAATTATTATTATATATTAATGAATTTATATTTCATTAAAACCGTTGTAAAGAAAAATATATTAATTCATTAATTGAATATATAATACAAAAAATATAGGATTAATTTATAAACAAATTTTTACATTTTTGATCTGAAGTTATTTTTTTATGAAATGTTTTTTAATACAGTATAAATTTAATATATTTATATATTTTTCATAAATTAAAAAAATTATTTCTAATATAATTACTTAAAATTTTAAATCATTGGGTAAAAATTATATAATAAGGACCACTTTATTATTTTTCACAACCAAAATTTCCTATGCAAAAAATAGTTATCTTGTTGAAAAGAAAAAATATAAAAATTATAATATTAAGAGGATGGGAAAAATCATGTTAAAAATTGTTAATTATGTGGATGTGGTTTTGATAGATTTTTTTTCTAATCTACTCTTATTTCTCTTTTTTCGATACATTGTCCTTCATAGTGACATAAAATTGTTTAAATATATTTCGTACATACATATTAATCCAATATGATTCACATAAAAATTAGCACTCATTTCATCACATAAAATCACAGAAACCCCTCAATGTTCTAAAAAACACTACCAAAGAATCTTTTAATTTTTATTAAATAACATAACTAGTATCCAATTTTCTCAATATATGATTAAATATGTTTCAATCACTTTCTAATGTAGATAACCCAAGTATTGTGTTTTAGAATTCTAATTATTTCTACCTATTTTATTTATTTATAATATAATATTCTTCAGTTAAATTTTTTTTTCAATATATCAAAATAGTGACATTAGTTTCCATAAATTAAATTTATCTTATTATTATGTTGGTAGATGATTTTATCTTCATTCACTATTCCAGTAACAAAAAAATAAAAAATAGGAATGTTCACTTACTACCTTCTCCATGAATAAAAATATTTTATTTATCACTACTGACATAATGGATGGTGTTTTTAATAGGAATATAAATTATATGATTAATATATATCATTAATATGTTTTGTGCTGGATAACACCAAAATTCATAAGAATTTAATAATTATCCATGGCTTTTGGTATATAACGCAAGACAAGTCCATCACCATTTTCATCTTTAGGAAACATGTCTAAATTTTTTTTTTGGGAATTATTAAACTACATTTATATATAATAAATAATCAAAAGTACAATTATGTTTATGGAAAATATAATATCTTGGAGAAATGGGTAGATTTACACTTCTTTTATGAACCCAGTTCTGAACAATCAATACAATTAACTCTCAATGATTAACAAAGAATATAGAATTTTAATACATAAGTTAAACTATCACTAATCAGGATAATAAATGTTATTTTATATGAATAAGTTTCTCAAATTGGTAATTTAAATTTTAATAATTATTATATATGACGTTAATGTACATCAGTGGAAATCAATGTTAATGTTAAAGGTCACTGAAAAGAAAATTCACTTTATAAACTAGTAAAACTTATTTCTAATATTTTCTTATAGATTAAATATTTTTTTTGAATGATTCCTCATATTTATTTACGTGGATCAATATTTTTTAAAATATAAATTTTCATTATTATTTATTATCTTCATTCATAATTTTTTTTTCTTCTTCAAATAAACTTGTAATTTTTTTTCATTAATTATTATTAAAAATGTTTTCAAAAAATTTATTCCAAGAATATTTTTTAACCATGTTCAAATCACATATCCCCAATATATATATTTTTCAAGGTTAACAATAAAATTTATTTTTATATGTGATTTTTTGCGGTCAATGTTATAGGTATGAAATTATTTAATTCATTACTGGTATTTTATACCATTTATATTTTCTTGTGAAACCCATTTTTATATATATGGTTTCAATTTGAAAACATAACTATTTACATTTGGATATTTTAGAGACCACATATTTATTCCCTTGGGTTCATTATTAAAAATGAATAATTTTCATTTGGTTATTTTTTGAATCTCATTTAATATCCATATATTATTTATGACCTGAAATTGATTTGTTTTTATGTGTCACATGAAAATTTTGATCTATTACGTGAAAGGTCCAACATAACCCTAAAATGAATTGGTTAAGTGTTTAGATCTCATGATATATTAACTCAAAATTACATTTTAGTCTCTTATAAAAAATGAAATAGATAATGTACTCTAGTCTAATATATGTACCATATTTATTATAATATTCATATTCATATATTATGATACAAATGTATGAATTAGAAAATTAATGGTTCCCTATTATAATGTCATTTATATAGTAAATATAATTTATTCATTATGATCATATGATTTATTATACATTGTTCTGGTAACATGTGTCTCAGTCCTGTTATATTTGTTATATATCTATGTTAATGTTTTTAGTCTTTATTACCTTATGACATGTACATTCAGCCTTAATTATGTTATATTATTATAACTCATGATTTAGTGAAATATCTATTTTCATAGTGTTTTTACTTATTATTATGAATCTATCCTTGATGAAATGTTTAGTCACACCTTATTGACATTTGTATCTCAAAAATTTCATTTGTTTTAATGGAATGGGGTTTGAGGATGATAATTATTAATAATAAATATATAGGATGGTCTAATGTGGTTACTTTTATGGGGATTGATCTCATGTATTATAAAACATGATAATTATGTGGCTAGTATCCTAACACAGTGAACATAAATTCCTTGTGATTTTATTATATATGAAATGCAATATTTTAAATTGTTTAAAGGAAGAAAAATAAAGAAATGTTCATCTAGATTCAAGATAGAGTAAGGCATAATTTTATAGTCAACCAAGATACGAATAACATCCTCTTACATTAAAATATCTATATGGTTCATGAGTTGATAAATCCTGATCCTAATGAAATTTATTAAAAATAAAGACACTGAGTGGAATTAAAAACATGCCTTAGAAATTTGGGTATGAGAACCACCACATTCATCTTCTTCAACTAGGGATAAGTAGTAATCTGGAATCACAAAATACAACATGTAGCAAGATTCCATGACAGATATCTTGGAGAGAGCATCTTCAACCATATTTTCTTACCTACATGCATTTGTGACATCAAGATCAATACCCTCCACCTGTCTATAAAAATCAATATAACATGCCTACATTCTCCAAGGGACATTCCAAGAGCGAGTTTGGAGAAGATCCACTGCCAAGGTGGCGTCATATTCAACCCACAATGACTATCAGCCATAATTTAAAACATAAATGAACACAAATATAATAGCTTATAATTAAGCCTAAATAGCATAACCAATTCCAATGTGATGTTAAAAACATCCATTAATAGGGCCTTGAGGATTACAGAAGATGCCACCACAACCCAAAGGTCCCTGTGCACCTGAATCATCTCCAAAAAAATTAATATTCATATATTTAGCGATATGGGGGGATCTATAGAATTTATTTAGCCACCAAAGGCTTCTTCATACTCAATGTAAAACCATGTGATTACAGAAATGAAAATTCATATAGATCATTATTCATTAAAGCATTCTGGATCATGGATGCAGTACTAATTTCTCTATGTGTTCCATGAATACTAAGTTGTAAAGAAGAGATTATATCCCCTAATCCACAAAATTTTTGACTTAAAAATGTAGATGACCATGACAGAAGTCATAATAAATATGATAGACTATACATGATGTAGCCTGCATGCAGAATACATTTCATAAGCTGTTCAAAACAGCTAAATTAAAATTGATAGTTAAACATATTATAAAAATAGAACCATAGGTACCACAAAATATAAAATCAAACATATATGTGATTTTAATTTTCATCAGCGTGAATGCATAGATAGCACACAGAGTCAAGAGATATCCCTTCTCTTATATAAAAGTGCAATAAGTGGTAATCTATTCTTCCAATTTAACCATATCATTATAAAGCCAGCACGAGGAATAAAATATATCCTAAAATTAATTACATGTGACTGTGTGGAGGATGAACCTTGTCCTTCATTCCAACATTAAAATACATCAAACCACATTGTAAGAACAACTAAAACATAAAAACAATGCCATCGTAAGGCTTTCTATATTCCTAAACTCCAATAAATAATATAAAAATTAATACTAAACAAATAAATATGAACCAAATATATAAATTCTCTACCAATATTTCTTTTATAAGATCTCATGATTGATTAATCATTAAAAAATGATATAATAGAACAAAATAAATAATTAAACCACTACCAAACACAATGGAATTATAGAAGTGTTTGTTCAATTCCCCATATAACTAAATCCATCTCATCAACCTATAATATAACCATTATTAGGCATTCTATACCAACACACTGTCATCACACCAATAAGAGTTCACATGTTTTTCTAACTATATAAATTAGTAAACACACAACCTACCATGTAACTAATATATTTGACAATATATAAGATTGAATGTATATAATAATAATGATTATGGTTAGTACTTTTTAAATAAATAAATTTACATTTCCTCATGTGTAAAACAATTTGGCTATATGAGTAAACTTATATTCTATTCTAGTCCTAAAAATATAAAAGGACTTCTACAGTCTACCAATATGATATAACTAGGATAATATAATTTTCAACATATAAAATATAATAATGATAAAGGTATTAATCGAAGAAATTAAAACCAAAATTTTATTGTTAATATCTTATAAATATTGAATGGAGTATGTGTAAAACTGACTCATAGAACTAATGTGGATTATAATCTCTCATATCTATCCCGAATAGATCAGCTTGTGATAATTTATTAGAATAAAAAACATATATACCAATGGAGTTACCCTGTAGTTTGATGAAAAAGGGCACATATTTACCAAGGTTCACTCCTTCTAAGAGAATGTATTGTATTCCTCAAGAAACCCCTAAGAGACACATGATTATAGTCGGAATATGTCAATTCATATTCAACCCATGGACCTCCCCTCCTAAAAGAAATAATAATATTTTTAATATATATCACACAAATCTCCTATGTAGATATAAAGATTATACTTGTCACGTCTGAAAATATGAGATACCATGTTGATATAGTCCATGATATATGTCACAAATAGTACTATTCTCTTATCATAAAATTATCTAACAGAATAAAATTTGAGTAATAACAATATTAAAAAACATTACACTTATGAATCTATCCATAAGACATTGATACCCATGACAATTATTTTCATTCAATAACCTTAAAAGTATAGTATATACATACAATGACAGGGTCATAAATATTGATATTATTTTCTCACTAAGGATTCATGAAATAAATATATTATTGTTTACCCAAATTTCAATTCCATCTTATAAAAAAAATTTCAAATGATATGTAGTCTCTTAACATAATTTAATTACAAACAAAACATGATATAACATAGTTATTCAAATCAAATATAAAACAGTTTAATTTGTATTCACTGTCCAAATAATATAATTAATGAAAAAAATTCCTTATACGCGTATAATTACATAATATTTTACATAAATATATAATATATACCAAAAAGTGACCAAAAATCATAGTGTATATAGAGGATTAGGTAGTTGAAACATCAAATTGAAACAAAAATTAAAAATTTCATATTAATATTTATAATGTGTTAATAATTCCTAATTTAAATCAAAAAAACAACATTGGATAACCATGGGGGAAAATAAAATAATGGTATGATGTATAATGTCATGACCCCCTCCCACCAAAGATGCCCCTCCTGAGCTGGAAAATGGTGAAAGGGAGATAATGTCCCCCGAGTCCCGCCTCTAGTAGGCCCCGGGGTGGCGACTAGCACCAAGGGTATGAGTTTTCACAAAAATGGGAGGCATTAACCTTTTTATTTATTTAGGATCGGGAAATAGGACAAGTCAACCACCAAAAATGAAAAGAAAAAGTGTATAGAAATAAACCCAAATCAATCCCACAAGCATGTTTAAACAATTTAATAACAAGGTATAAGTACAAGAAAGCTCAAATTACAATACGAAAAGAAAAAGTACACCAATAGCAACAAATCCAATTGTCCGACTAGTAGGGTTCTGCACAGCCCTAGTAGTCCTCCTGGAAACCTGAAAGTAAATGTAGGGTGAGCATACAAGTATACTCAATAGGGAAACATAAATCTCTTGTGCACAAGTGGGGAGGCATCCTAATGTCCCATGAGAACAACAGAAGAAACCTAGCAAGGAATTATATCCACCCAACCACACCAGCCACACTCACCAAAACACAATCACAATAGGTAGTAGTATATACGAAACCAGAGTATTGGGTAGCCCAAACCATTTTCCTTTAATTAGCTGCCCTTCCTAACGACGAACGTCCAGAAACTGCTACACTCTCCACGCCTGCACACACCTGGGCCTCACAACCACGTATCTCGCCAGCACACACCTGGGCCTCACAACCACGCATCCTGCCTGCACGAACCTGTGCCTCACCCCGGAGATTCTTGGGAAACAGTAGAACCTGCTCGAAGAGACTTGGGCTAAAGCCACCCAATCTAATCCTACCCGAAGTGTCTTAGGTGTAAGGTCACCTCAAGCCATCACAACCTAGTGAAGAAGGAGTAGGAAGGATCTAGTAACTAAGGGAAAACACCCTCTCCCATGAAATGGGAGTGTTCGACACAAAGTGATCTACATGGGTGGGGTGCGATAAAACACAAAAGATACAGATATATATATGTATAACAAACACACACCCCAACCTATGGCTTCTAAAAAGAGAAACTAAGCACATGCCTCGACAATGCTACTACGAAGCATCCATACAACAAAAAAACCCAACCCCATTTATGTTTTCACCTTACAGTAGAATTAGTTTATTTTGTTCCATAACTACTGGGCAACTATCCACAACCAACCACATCGATCGTTCGTAAAACATATCCATGCCATCCACAAATCAAGTTAGGAAAACACAAGCAACACAACCAAGTCCCTTCTTATTAACCAACCAACCCATTGATTATTAATCCCAATTCATTACCACGCCCCACCATTCATTAACTCTTCCACTTTTATTTATTATTCACAACCCATAGTCCGTTCACATTCCAACCCATCCCTGCAGCCCCGTAGCCATCCACCATAACCACAACCGCACCGTACATAATTATTCATTTAATACCATTTATCATAGCCCCACTGCCCGTTACCAACACAACATTCACCCCAACCCACAACCAAGTCAACCGCATCCTTGCTGCTCACCCAAACCACAAAAACCCACAAAACACCCCCATCACATGCCATGTAACCAAGCCAACACCCACATGTTCATTATTCCATTTTGTTCAACCGGGGTGATCACACAAGGGCTCCATATTTTTAAACAGCCAACTTTACATGATTAACTAATTTCCACATTGCACAAAGTTCCATCCACAAAAACGGTCTAGAATGATAGGACAAGAATTAATTGTGCAAGCAAAGTCCCCCAATGACTGTGATTTTCAATAGGCATAAGCCTATTCAAATCGCAACATATCAATAGGATAAACAAGGATAAACATAACAACTCTCCCATCCCTGTTCTTCAACCAGTTATTATCTTTATTTAATGGTTCAATATTTTCTCATGAAAACAAGAGGATACCCACCCCGCATTATGAACAAATTAGAGAGATGAAGGTAAGATCCCTACCTCAATAGGTTTCGATCACAACGCTCACCCGGATCAACCTTAGAAGATGTCTGTTGGCGTCCGTAAAATCCTTCGAGTCCTGGAAAAACCTCCTCAGGTGGAAGTTGTAAAGGAAATGCCGAAGGAAAGACAATAGATCCAAGCATGGAAGTTCTGCCTCATCGTTACGATCCCCTGGCCACTGACGGATCGTAAATCGGAGCTCGGACGAAGAAGTTATGGAAGAAAAAGCCTGCGAGTCTCTTGGAAGAACTCTGCTCAGAGGAAAGGGGTGGAGAGGGGTGAGTTGAAAGGAAGAGGGGACCCCTCCTTTTATAGGAGGGAAAAACAAAATTACACGGCGTGTACTTTATGTAACACGGCATGTACTCGGTTATTTTACACGGTCGCCACGCGACTTCCAACACGGCTCCGCGGTCGTTGACTGGTCAACACATGGTTTGAGGGTAACGCATACACGGGGAGGGACTACACGGCATGTAGTTTGGAGACACGACGTGTAATCATTTATTGCACACGGCAAGGGCACGACCTTTAACACAGTACACGACCGTTGACTAGTAACACGTATGCGGGGAAGGACTACCCGGCGTGTAGAACTGGACACATGGCGTGCACCCATTATTCCAAACAGCAAGGACATGGGGTATACCTGGAAAGGAGGTACATGGCGGGGACATGACCTGTGACACAGGGTATACCCGGAAAGGGGATGCACGACGTGTACTCAAACTACACGGCGTGTAGTTTCAAAATTCTGGAAAGTGTGGGAGAAGTCCATTTTACCCTCAAGAACACTTCTTGACCTTCTTTTGACAAAGGAATGGGTCGGAGAGGTCTGGGCCATTACATCAGATACCTCTTAAAACATTCTCATACCTGAGAATTCAAAATCCAACTCAGAGGAAACCCAACAAGATACCTCTAAGGGTTCTTGTTATAATAGGATCCCAACCAACAACCCTAATCATATGTGTTAGGAATTCCTTCTCCTATATCGAGATATTATACACTTTAGGAGGCACTGACTCGCCTGCATGGGTTTAATCGCATCCTCATTAATGCATCTCGATTAAGAAATCGGTCTTCCCACTTTCATACATTAGTATTTTTCAACTCGTACTACCCCCAACACCACACAACCAACACACTGCCCGAACACATTGTTTTGGGAAATTTATTCTCCTATGTCGAGATATTATCCACTTTAGGCGGCACTGACTCGCCTTCACAGGTTCAATCACATCCTCATTAATGCGTCTCGATTAAGGGTCAGGTTTTTACTTTTCCCACACATCCGGACATGTTACACATTACCAGGGAACAAGGATACAAATGTTCTCACAACTGACAAGCCAAGAATTCCATATATCAAAGGTACAGAGTCCAAAAACAAATCTCAGAAGAACAAGGAAAAACACAAGTCAAAAAAACTCTGGGTATTGAGCGTACATCTGGGTCTCCCGCTCCCAAGTGCTCTCCTTGAGGCTACTATGCCTCCACAACACACAAACCAAGGGAATGGTTCATCCACGGAGTACCTTCTCTTTACAATCCTCGATTCTGACTGGTCTTTCCTCTAAGGTCGCGTCACCTCCCATATCGAACTCTCCCCAGTCGATAACGTGAGAGTCATCGTGCAAGTACCGACGAAGCTGGAAGACGTGGAAGACATCATGATCCTTCTCCAACTGAGGTGGAAGGGCCAGCTGATATGTCACCTCGCCGACTCACCTCAGCACCTCAAAAGGTCCAACGAACCTATGTGGGAGATTTCCCCCTTTCCCAAACCTCTGCTGCCCCCGTCGAGGGGAAATCTTGAAGAACACATGATCTCCCACCTCGAACTCCAAGGGACTCCTTTGAGCCACTTTCATCCTCTCACGTACAAGCTGGACTTTCTCTGGGGTGCTCTGCACTACCTATGGCCAAAGAGCACCTGTATCACCAACCTATGCCCAGAAAATGGATGAACGACATGGTCTTCCAAATAAATCCTCAAACGGTGCCACGGAAATAGTAGAGTGGAAGCTGTTATTGTAGGAAAACTCTACTAAAGGCAAGTGGTGTACCCATGATCCTATGAAATCCAGAACGCATGCTCGCAGCATGTCCTCCAACGTCTGGATAGTCCACTCTGTCTTCCCGTCATTCTGTGGGTGGAAAGATATGCTAAGGCATAACTGGGTGCCAAAAGCATGATGTAACCCCCTCAAGACTCGTGAGGTAAACCGAGTATCCCAATCTGAAACAATAGTCTTTGGGACTCCATGCAACTACACAAATTCATCTACATACCTATGTGCTAAGGTACTCAACGGACCTGACTCCTTAATTGCTAAGAAGTGAGCTGTTTTCGTCAGTTAATCCACCACCACCCGAATAACATCATAACCACCCTGAGCTCTGGGTAGTCCCGTGACAAAGTCCATTGAGATTTCATCCCACTTCCACTCAGGGACATCTAAAGGGTGAAACAAACCACTGGGATCACGATGTTCAGCCTTCACTTGCGGAGACACTAGGCATTTGGCCACAAACTCCGCCACTACCCGTTTCACCCCGGGCCACCGAAACTATTCCCTCAGGCCTGGGTACATTTTCAAAACTCCTGGATGTATCGCCAAGGCTGAGCTATGAAACTCACAGAAAACTCTCTCACGCATTGTCTCCGGGACAAATAACCTTCCATGGAAAAGCATCCGATGTCGGCTGTCCTCTGACCGTATTTCTGAAGAGTTCCCCTGATCGACACGATCCCGCAACACTTCCGCCTCGGAGACCCCCCACTGAGACTCTTCCACCTGCTGAAACAAGGAGTACTGCACCGTCATCTGAAACAAACAGCCTCTAACACCTTCTTCCCTTACATCTAAGTGTAAGGAAGCCAACTCTCTCGTCACCTTCCAAGCATCAGCGGATTCCTGAACCACTTCCTGATGTGACTTCCTGCTCAGAGAATCAACCAAAATGTTTCCCTTACCATCAGTGTAAGAGATCTCAAAGTCATATTCTTGGAGAAACTCGACCCATCTCCGCTTCCATAAGTTCAGGTCACACTGGGAGAAGATATAACACATGCTCTTGTGATCTGAGAAGACCACAAAGCGCTACCCAATGAGGTAATGTCGCCAAAACTTTAGTGCGAACACTACTGCTGCAAGCTCTAGGTCATGGGTGGCATAGTTACGCTCGTGAGGGTGTAACTGCCTAGACCCATAATAGGTCACTCCCTTCTTCTGCATTATCACGCACCCTAGACCAAGGCCATAAGCATCAAAAAACACCTCATACAACAACCCTTCCTCTGGAAACCTGAGTACGGGAGCACTGAACAACTTATCCGTCAGGTAGTCAAAAGCTTTCTGGCACTGCTCACTCCATATGAAGATCTGGTCTTTCTAGTCAAAGCTATCAATGGAGCACCAACTTGAGAGAAGTCTGAAATGAACCTCTGATAGTAACCTGCTAACACTAGGAAACTACGAACGTCTGCCACGCTCTTGGGTGCTGCCCATGAAACAACTGCCTCCACCTTCTACGGGTCCACTGAAACTCCATGCTGATACACTATGTGCCCAAGGAAGTGTACTTCTTGTGTCAAGAACTTACACATCGACAATTTCCCGTAAAGCTGGTGGTGTCGAAGGACTCCCAAGACTGCCCTGAGATGCTCAACATGCTCCTCCTCTGACTTTGAGTGGATCAGGATGTCATCGATAAACACAACGATGAACCGGTCCAGAAACTCTCGGAAGACAAAGTTCATAAGTCCCATGAACACAGCTAGTGCATTCGTAACTCCAAACGACATAACCACAAACTCGAAGTACCCATACCTGCACCTGAAAGCCGTCTTCAAGATGTCACTATCTTTTACCCTCAGCTGATGATATCCAGATCTCAGATCAATCTTGGAAAACCAACCTGCTCCCCTCAGTTGGTCAAAGTGATCATCTATCCTTGGGAGGGGATAGCGGTTTTTGACCGTTACCTAGTTCAACCTTCGGTAGTCTATGCATAGCCTGGGACCACCATCTGCCTTCTTCACGAAAAAAACTGGAGCACCCCATGGCAAAACGCTGGGTCGAACAAAACCCTTCTCCATCAGATCGTCAATTTGAATCCGCAACTCCCGCAACTCCGAAGGTGCCTTCTGATAAGGGGCCATCGAAATCGGACAAGCACCAGGCTGTAAGTCTATCCCTAACTCAATGTCACGCCAGGGGGGGGGGGTAGAGTCACAACCTCTTCAGGAAAAACATCGAGGAACTCCCCAACAACCTATGGGACATCTATCGTCTCTGTATAATTTTGAACCACTGATATCCCACCTAACAAGAAAAGGAGAGGCTCCACAAGCCGGCTTCCCACCTGATAGCTACTCTCACCAATAAAAGCTACACGCTGCCCATCCACTTCGGAGAACATGACTCTTCTCCGGAAACAGTTGATAATAGCACTAACAGAAAACAAACATTCGATGCCTAGGATGATATCGTATGGCTGCATCTGTAACATATGAAGGTCCCCACAAGATCGATGTGGTCTCAACGTCAGCCCACATCCCCGGAAAACAGAAGATATGCTGGTCTGGCCTCCAACTGGTGTTCTTAGCACCAGTGGTACGGAAAGTATCTCTACGTCTAGTCCCAAAGCATTGTCTAGACCAGGTGCAACAAAGGAGTGCGAAGCTCCCGAATCAAACAAAGCCTAAACAAGAGTGTTGAACAAACAAATCATACCTCGCACCACCTCTGGTCCTGTCGGAGCTGTCAACTCTGCTGCATGCAACTGTCCATGCCCAGGTCCTCTGCCTCTCTAATGTTGTCCAACTCCACGACCATGCCCTGGTCGAGGTCCCTGAGGGGAACCCTGAGGTCGGCCTCCTACCACAATGTCTTCCCTCGGAGGAGCATGGTCCTGCTGCTGCTGGAAGGGCCTCGCCGGCAACTGGTTCTGCTGAGGTGGGCGCTGAACCTGCCCACCTCCACCGTACTAAGCTCAGGTCGGGCACCGACTCTGAACATGCCCGAAACCTCTACAAGAAAAACACCTCAGTCCTGGGCTCATGAAAATGGGATGAGGACCCGAAGATCTGAACTGGAACTACTGGGGCATGTTCCCCACTGGCCTGAACCTGGAAGGTCCCGTCGCAGGAGACCTGCTGCTGACTGCTTTCCCCTTCATCGATCCCAGCTAGATCCTCTCTCGGGGTGCACCTCCCAGCGAGTGCAACCTCTCTACAACCTCTTCATTCTTCTGTACCACTAAGTACTTCAGAAGGGTGAAGGGGGGGGGGGGACAACATACTAGAGCGAAGGACGAAGCACCTCCACTAAACATCTCTCTCGAGACTCCTCATCTGGAAAAAGATCAGGAGCAAAGCACATGAGATCCTTGAACTTGATCCCCAACTCTCGTACTGACATACTCCCATGCTGAAGGGAGAGTAAATTTTTCCACTTCTCTGCCTTGATCATGGAAGAAAGGAATTCCTCCCAGAATTCCTTCTCAAAGTCAGCCCATAGAACCTCTGCCTCTATCCTCTCTCTGAGGTAGAGAATCCACCACTTTCGCGCCGCACCTCTCAGCTGATTGACCGCTAGGGGAACCCAATACTCCCTCGGAGCACGGATCAAGGTAAAAGCGATCCCTAGCTCCTCAAGACACCCCTCCATCTCCGAATACAATGTACAAACCTTGTACTTCTTGAGGGTATGCCGATGGAAAGAACGGAGAGTATTCTGCCACTGGCTATCTTCCTCTTCTCGGTCAATCCTCAACTGATTGACCACCTGAATCTGCTGGGCCTCGGCTGTCTGAGCCACCCGGGGACGACTTCCAGGAGCCATAGCTGTACGGTAAACAAGGATCGCCTAAGCCCAAGTAGTAAGGAGAACTCAAGGTTTTATTTTATAATTTTCATTTCAATTTCTTTACCAGAACACCCAAATCATGTAAAACACAATCATGATGATGCATGTACCTTCCCTAGGGTCTCTACCCTGCAATCAATGTAGTCAAACTTAGTCGTTTCGTAGGCCCAGAGTCCTTGCATCGGATCATGGGGGCCCTAAAATCCCATGTCCTTGCCGGTCTTCCCTGGCCTATGTCACGCACCACGATTAACTAACACTGTTTCCCTACAATCACATGAAATCCTCACTGTTCCTAACTCGAGACTCCATCCTATCTCTCAACCATCAGCGCTGATACCATTCTGTCACGACCCCCTCCCACCAAAGATGCCCCACCTGAGCTGGCAATGGTGAAAGGGAGATAATGACCCCCGAGTCCCACCTCCAGTAGGCCTCGGGGTGGCGACTAGCACCAAGGGTATGAGTTTTCACGAAAATGAGAGGCATTACCCTTTTTATTTATTTAGGATCGAGAAATAGGATAAGGGAACCACCAAAAAGGAAAAGAACAAGTGTATAGAAATAAACCCGAACCAAGCCCACATGCATGTTCAAAAATTTTTATAACAAGGTACAAGTACAAGAAATATCAGTGTACAATACCAAAATAAAAAGTACAGCAACAGAAACAACTCCAACTATCTGACTAGTAGTGTCCCGCACGACCCTGGTAGTCCTCCTAGAAACCTGAAAGTAAACGTAGGGTGAGCATACAAGTATACTCAGTAGGGAAACCTAAAGCTCTCGTGCACAAGTGGGGAGGCATCCTAATGTCTCGTGAGAACAACAGAAGAATCCTAGTAAGGAATTCTATCCACCCAACCTCACCAGCCACACTCACCAAAACACAATAACAACAGGTAGTAGTATATAAGAAAAAAGAGTATTGGGTACCCCGCACCATTTTCCATTAATTAGCTACCCTTCCAAATGACGAACGTCCTGACGCTGCCACACTCTCCCCGCCCACACACACCCGGGCCTCACAACAACGTATCCCACCCGTACACACCTGGGCTCACAACCACGTATCCCGCCCCGCACACACCTGGGCCTCATCCCGATGATTCTTGGGAAACATTAGAACCTGCCCGAAGATTCTTGGGCTAATGCCACCCCAATTGATACCTACCTGATGTGTCCTAGGTGTAAGGTTGCCTCAACCCATCACAGCCAAGGGGAGAAGGAGCAGGAAGGAGCTAGTAACTAAGGGAAAACACCCTCTCCCATGAAATGGGAGTGTTCGGCACAAAGTGATCTACATGGGTGGGGTGCGATTAAACACAAAAGATATGGATATATATATATGTATAACAAACACACAACCTAACCTATGGATTCTAAACAGAGAAACTGAGCACGTGCCTCGACACTGCTACTACGAAGCATGCATGCAACAAACAAACCCTACCCCAACCCCATTTAGGTTTTCACGTTTCAGCAAAATTAGATTATTTAGATCCTTAACTATTGAGAAACTGTCTAGAATCAACCACAACGATCGTTCGTAATACATATCCCTGCCATCCACAAATCAAGATAGCAAAACACACGCAACACAACCAAGTCCCTTCTTATTAACCAACCAACCCATTGATTATTAATCCCGAATAATTACCTCGCCCCACTATTCATTAACTCTTCCACATTTATTTATTATTCGCAACCCATATTCCATTCACATTCCAACCCATCCCTGCAGCCCCGATGCCATCCACCATAACCACGAATGCACCATACATCATTATCCCTTTAATACCATATATCGCAGCCCCGATTCCCGTTACCCACACAACATTCACACCAACCCACAACCAAGTCAACCGCAGCCCCGCTGCTCACCCAAACCACAACAACCGACAAAACACCCCCATCACATGACACGTAACCAAGCCAACACCCACATGTTCATTATTCCATTTTGTTCAACTGGGGTGATCACACAAGGGCTCCATATTTTTAAATAGCCAACATAATGTGATTAACCAATTTCCACATTCCAAAATGTTCCATCCACAAAAACGGTCTAGAAAGATAGGGCAACAATTAATTGTGCAAGAAAAGGCCCCAAACGACCGTCATTTTCAGTAGGGAAATCCTATTCAACTCACAACATATCAATAGGATAAAGAAGGATAAACATAACAACTCTCCCATCCTCTTTAATTAACCAGTTATTATCTTTATTTAATGGTTCAACTGCTTATCATGAAAACAAGAGGATACCCACCCCACATGATGCACAATTTAGAGAGACGAAGGTAAGATCCCTACCTCAATAGGTTCCGATCGCAACGCTCCCGCAGATCAACTTTAGAAGACGTCCATTGGCGTCCGTCGCTTCCGTCGAGTCCTAGAAAAACCTCCTCGGGTGGATGTCAAAAATGAAAGGCCAAAGTAATGACAAAGGATCCAAGCTTGGAAGTTCCACCTCATCGTTACGATCCTGTGGCCGCTGACGGATCGTAAATCGAAGCTCGGACAGATAAGTTATGGAAGAAAGAGCCTTCGAGTCTCTCGGGAGAACTCTGCTCAGAGGAAAGGGGAGGAGAGTGGTGAGTTGAAAGGTGGAGGGGACCCCTCCTTTTATAGGCGAGAAAATGAAAAGTAAACGGCGTGTAATCGGTTATTTTACATGGTCTCCATGCGGCTTCCAACACGGCTCCACGACCATTGACTGGTCAACACACGGTTTGAGGGTAACACATACGCGGGGAGGGACTACACGACGTGTAGTTTGGACACACAACATGTACTCATTTATTTCACACGGCAAGGAAATGGCCTTCAACACGTTACACGGTCGTTGACTAGTAACACATACACGGGGAAGGACTACACGGCGTGTATAACTGGACACACGGCGTGCACCCATTATTGCACACAGCAAGGACACGGCCTTCAACACGGGGTATACACGAAAAGGTGGTACACGGCTTGTAGTTACACTACACCGTGTGTACTCATTTACTTCACATGATGAGGACACAGCCTGTGACATGGGGTATACCCGGAAAGGGGACACACGAAATGTACTCAAACTACACGGCGTGTAGTTTCAAAATTCTGGAAAGTGTGGGAAAAGTCCAGTTTACCCTCCAGAACACTTCTTGAGCTTCTTTTGACAAAGGAATGGGCTGGAGAGGTCCGGACCATTACATATAATGACCTCTAAGGGAATAAAAATGGTAATGAATCGTACAATATGTCACAGAAGGAATAACATGGTAACATAAATGATTTGTATCATGACTAATTATATAAAATTATAAAATAAAAAACATAGATTCATATGATTCTCGAAGCATAGTAATGGAGAAACATATAATTGGTTGAAATATGAATTTTTAAATTATAACTTTTACAAAAAAGCACATAATAGAAAGAATCTTGACATTGATTAGGTTCACTCCATGAAACCATATATATCATCTATAGAGTAGAAAACATTATTCATTGAATTTGTGTGATATCTAGGATAATGAATCTCAATATGTACATGTTTATCTGTGTCACATTCTGATATGAAACACAATTCATAAATATGAGGATTACTCAAGGAAGGAAATGGGTTTCATAACCAAATCATTGATTAAGTTCTTGTGTCCAAATTACATTGGTGATCATCCATTCCTTTTCATTCACAGGATGGTTGTGGATGGAATCGTCATAGTATAAAACAAACTCTAACCATATTCACTAGAGTATATTCATCTTCTTTTGTGTGAATTTATAAATTAGTATTTTATAATCCATATATATATAACACTTCTCCCTATAGTTATAATGCCTAAATATTTTCATTATTATGACAAATATATATAAATACAAATCATTTGATGGTTTTTTATACTCATTAAATTGAATCATCTATGTTGTATTGTTCATCACATTATTATTTTCCATCAGTAAACTATGAAAGCTCCTCTTTCAAGTGATATTGTATACCAGCAATGCTCCCCACTTGTTGCTATTGAATGTACTGTTACATTTTAAATACACTTTATAATTCTTTAAAGAACTATTTTCATTCACCTATCTAGAATAATATTTCCCCCTTATATTTCCTCTTGGAGGGTAGTTTATATTATTTTGTAAAATTTCTCAATAATAATCGATAATATGAATCTATTTCAATTGGCCTATATATCGCTATTATAGATATTTTTATGGGACACAAATAAATTTTCTATGTCATAGAAGTGTCCATAAATATCACTTTATGGTTATAATATACCCCAAAAATGACATTCCCTCCGTGGAGAACATGAAATTTCATTAAATTTAATATATCTTATTCTTTCTCAAATTTCATAGTATTATATTCAAATAATCCCAATTCTCCACCAAGATTATAAAACATAATTTAATGTCATCTATAAGCACTTTAAAAAAATTCAATGAAATTTATGAAGTCTCAATTGATTATTTTCGTAAATATAGATAGAGAATTAGTGATTCTGATGGGAATAAATAAGAACTCATATAGACAATACATGTTTTCAAAATTAATAATTTAAAATATAGTCCATATTAAACATTTCATGGTGATATCCAAAATGATTTTCCACCATAGAAAATATTATGGGCCAATTTATTTGATCTAACAAGTATCATATTTATGGGATGGGAAAATATTCCTTACAATGTTTTTATTGATTTCATGATAATTATTCCTTACCAAGGATTTATTGATTTCATGATAATTAATATATCTTTATTTCTCCTCTAGAAATGGGAGGCATGGTCGCAAGATATTAGTGACCTAGTGTAATGACACCCTTTCTCTCACCTTCCCTTATGGTACTATTTGATTGCCTCCATCGGGGTGTCGTGATGAGTCAAAGATCTCTGTTGGATAGTCATAACACACCCTCTCTGTCAGGTGTCCAATGGGGACCGACCACTTCAAGCCTTGGAAAACCCACTTCTCTTACTTCTATAATACCATGTTCTGCTGCTCATGAACCTCCCTTTGTGCTGAAGTCACTTGATTGCATGGGAGATAAAAAGGTAAGGGCATCACTGTTGAGGTTTTTGTGAGTGTCAGCCCTTCCGATGCCAATTTTGTTTATGGTGTGGTGGATGACATTTATGAGAGAAGGGATGACCTTGATGGGAGAAGATATGACCCAACACTACAATGTATACCAATGACTAATGGAGCCAATGGGGGTTTCACTATTACTATTGGTTCATCTAGGGAACAAGGGTAACCCATTACTATGAATCCTCCAAAAATGAAAACTAAAATTGCGGGGGAATGAAAGAGGGATTTTCAATCTCAGTGTTTCCTTACAGGTCAATGGAAGGAAGGAGGTAGGTTGGCTGGGTAGGATGTGTACTCGATCCATCAGCCTCCAATCTAGTCTCACATCTAAGGATTCGATTCTTGATTTGGAGAGGGAACATGAGGGTTCTGAAGGTATGTATGAAGTATATTTTTGGGTGTAATATTCAATTTCCACTCATCCATAAATTGATTTTTGGGTTTGTTTTCTCTCATGTGTCAAATGGTGGATCCTCATGGGCATAATATAGTTTGGTTCTCATTCAACCATAATGTGAACTATTTTAAAATCCAATAAGTTTTGATCGGTAGTGACATGGTATTGTTCATGATAAAGAGGATCAACAAATAAAATTGTAAATCACTTGGTCATAAAAAATACTTTTTCAAATCCTCCTGTAAAAACTTATTTTGTTCATTCGACATAATAGTGGTTGTTTTTTAAAGAGTCACTAATATGGGAAGAGATCTATAAATAAATTACCTTGAGAACTCAATCTTTTGGTCTCATGGAATTCTAATAAATTCATCCTGGAATAAATCAGTACAATTCCATCGTAGAATAATTCCTTATGAAAATATTCTCCCCTTGGTCCCAACAATATGTTCTTGATTTTTCTCTATAAGGAAATAATACACATACATGAAAAGATGATTCTGAGTGATATTTTACCACCTCTAAAAACTTGTTCAAAACATGTGCATCAATCAGGATGTGAAGATTGATCAAACTATCCTAATAACAAATAATTTATTTATATTTGGAAAAAAATCCCTTACCAGTATAAAATCATAGTATACTAATGCATATTGGTCTCTTTTTTTGGGTGTTTGGCCTAAAAAAATTGTTTGGTGATCAGTTATATACATGGTATAAAATAATTTCACTATTTTTTGTTAACAAAGATACTCAAGCCACCTTATTATTAGGTGGAGTTAGAATTTAATTAATAATCAATCAAGATATGAATTACGTGTTAGAAAAAAATATTAGAATGTATTTTATTATAGAAGATATAACTATTTTACCATTCACTTGGTCTTTTGTAGATCCACCATGGATGTAGTGGTAAAAATTTCATCCCATTCAATCTTATACATTTATTCTATATTTTTTTATTGTTTTGGAAAACCCTTGGCATAATGAATTTCTACACATACGTAATTTGTTGCATGAAGTTAAAGAACCATACCACATGTTGTGTGATTATCTGGGAATTATTTTATTATTTCAAATTGATTAGCTTTTTCCACTCTCATCGATAATGAATAACTCAATTTACAGAGTTACAATATTTGAATCATCTCTCAATTCCCATGAAAATTTTTCTAAGATGCATCTTCCCAATTTTGTATAATGTGTGAATGTGGGATTTGTTGCTTCTTTGAGATTTATACATTGAACCTAATAATGAATACATCATTAAATCCATTGGTTAAAGAGACCATGGAGAGTCTCCAATATCTATCTAAAATATGATTGTACAATAAAAAGGGAATTCATATTGGTAAATTTATTGAATCAATAAATATTAATATAAAATACATTATTAACCAACCTATGAAGACATTGACCTTTCATTCTAAGTAGATGATAAATTCACTGTTTCTTTATGCAAACCATGTAAATTTTTCCTCATACGTCATCATATACCCATCATCATCATTATTCAGTATGAGAAACTCCATTTCCATCCCAATATGGAATTTCAATGAAAAATATATATGGAAATATATTTTTATGACTCCTTCATATTCCATGAATTTGTTTTCAAAATTTTAAATTGTATAATTGATTATTTTCCAATATAAATAAGATTCTCCCTGGTAATAGACATCATATAGTACATTCTATTGTAATGGTAAATAGATGATGGAGAATATTTTCTCTTCAAAGATATCCCATTATTCTGTGACGAGGGTTCCAGAATATCCAACAATGGAATAATGGGTAATTTCTAATAAAGGACTCGAACATGAAATGATTTTTCTTAGGATAAGGTTGGTGTTCAACCAAATTCATTTAATTATTCACAACTTATGTTATTTGAAAAATTACACACATGAAGTTCTCAACACCCACACTCATTATTTTATTCATATCATTTGGTATATCATCACAAATTATATCTGATCAGTTATTAGTATCGTTTATATTATTTAGTACCTTTAAATTATATAAACAAAATGAAATAGTGGATTAGAATACATAAAATAATAAAAATCTAAAAATCTAATCTATTAATATTAATAAATAACTTCTCAGTAACACCTATAACATAATCTATTAATATTAAGGCTTCATTATAGGTAATAAATTTTCTTTTCCCTGTTAGAATATATTCCATATAAAACTATTCACATCCAGCCTAATTGATTCTAATGTTTTTTTGAACTATACAAAGAATATTCCATGGGAGTCTCGAAAGAGGTGTTCAGTAGAGACACATTGATGTGCACCATTTGATAGCTGAGTTAATAAGCAATGTCATTTTTGGGTTTATCACCCTTATTTAATACTATTATAGATTCACATCCTCATGTAGTGTCTCGAGTGGGATGTAATTCCTTGGACATTAATCAATTTTTACTTCCGTAATCATTCAAGATAATTTATTATACATAGACATGTTCATATGGTTTAAACTAAAGTATTCTAGATATAATATCTAAAAACTAACTACATATTTCTTCCGATACCAACTATAGTGACCAATTAATATTACCAAAACAATAACACTTTGTTTATCCATAATATCAAATAATTATTTTTAAATGATAGAGAGTCTTAATGTCATAGGATTTATAGTTAGAAAAAACATCTAAATATTACTATTTTTAAATATTATTCTTCGTATTGTGATTCTAAATCCCTTTAATATCCTAAAAAATCATTTGATCACTTGGAACAAAATTAAGAAACATTGATTTCTTTAAATCTCAGTTAGCGAATAAACGTTGTAATGAAGAATAACATATGAGTCATAAGGGATATAAAGATAATATAAAACGAAACACACATGAATAATAATATTGAAAAATAACCAAAAATCGGGCAATTATACCATAGAAATATTGCAATGTGTCACCAAAAAACAACATGACATAAACAATGGTCAAAGATAACATCCAATAAAACAAAAAATTCTAGGATGAGTCTCAACATTTATTCTGTTCACACAATTAACCTATACATATCATCTCATAAGAAGAAAAAATTTCCCAGTGCATTCGAGTGCCATCAATGTGAACCAATCATAATATGTACAAGTAAATGTTTTCCACATAATGATATCAATAAGAAGGAATTTACATAACCCATATAATGAGATTGGTATTATAACCATTCTATATTCTGGAGGGAATATCGTAATGGTTTCCAAAAAATAAGCTATTTTTTCTTTTTTGTATGTTAATAAGATCATTCTAGAAAAAATTATAACATCATGAAGTTGATTCATGAAAAATACTATAGAAATAACGTTGAAAATATTACACTTACATGGGGATTTAGGACAATGTTCAATGAGTCTATAAATAATTTAATAGATATATAATTTCAATAATTTAAAAAACATATAAAACAGTTTAAAATTATATAATGATTTATTTTATAAAAAATTTGTTTTTAATAGATTTTCAAAAGTGGTACAAGAAAAGGGTAATAAAATAGAGATGTTTCCATTAATTGAGGTTTTCTAATGTGAGAAATTGTAAAGGAATATGAAAAAAAGATGCATACTCCATTCATGAAAAAGAAAATATGAATAGATAATTTTTATTAGAAAGTATATAATTAATTTCAAATAATTAAATAAAAAATAATAGAAAAGTGAGGTTACGATAGAGAATGAATGGCCCAAAATAAATTTTGGGTCGTTCAGATAGATAAATATCCCAAAGATTGAGAATCAGTCTATAGTGGCATATAACATCCTATAGAAAAAGATAGATTAATTAAATACAAAACTATTAACATTTAAAATATATATTTTATATAATATTTTCTTGATATATAACCGTTTATATGTGATAAAATGTTTAATTTCACTCTTTGAAAGGCATTCTTTTCCAGGTTCTAATGTTTGATCGCTTGTGGATATTTGTAGAAGTTCAGGTAAATTGAGAAAACACAATATGTACTGAAATGAAATGGTATTTATTAACATAAGTAAATTTAAATGGTATTATTTATCCATATTCATTGTAACATATGGATGATTCCTTTAGTATAATATTAATGGGATTTGTTTAATAATTTTTTGGTTTTCTGTCAACCATCATGATCTTGTTTTATATTATTTTATCATATGAACATATATTCATTCCGGAATGTGAATATTTATACAATATACATATTTAGGTTAGTTTTGAAAAATCTAATGGAATTTATACATTCCTTGAAATTGGTAATAGGAAAGAAATCATCATCAAAAGATGCACTAAACTACCATAATATAGAGAATGATTTCTCATTTAGAATATAAGGATAATATAATATGATGGATAATTTATATACTATTAAAAAAATTACATCATTTATTTTATATTGGATTTATTATTTTATCACTAGTTAAATTTTTTGTAAGATGTGGAGGATGAGATAAATAAAAGTCTTTATCAACGGTATTACATTCTCTTTTAAATGTGTCTTATATTCCATTGACATAAAGAAAAAAGTAATGGTATATTGATGAGACCAAAATAAATGAGAATTCTATAGATTTCTATGAAGAGGTATGGGTAGATAATTTTAAATTACCATGGCATATGAATTATGGGGAGAAGTGGTGGTATTTATAAAAGGGTTAAGATAATTTTTTTTAATATTATATTATTTAGTTGATTACTTTAATCATGACTACCAATAGTGTAACATATAATTATTTTATGAATTATCTTCAAATAAACTGTATTTTATTGATATCTTGAATAACAGACAACATTATTTTAATTTTTCTCAAAATGCAACACCGGGATATCTTGTGTTAAACACACCAATGGGGTGAAATGGAAACATGATATATAATTAATATATTCATTTAAACGCTCACGTTATAAAATATATTTTGAAAATGGATATATGAATTAAAATAAAAAATTTTTATCTATTTTTATTATTGTTTTATATGAAAAATCATATTGATAAAAAAGTAACTAATCTTCCATAAATACTTTATATGACTCGAAAGTTCTATTTTAGAATAAAATGGCCTTTGCATTTTTTTAAAAAAATTGATAAAATTATTATTAAATATTTTTTAATATTAAATTAATTAATTAAACATCTTTATTTAAATTATAATGTATAAAAATTACATAGGGTGATATTTTGTGATTTTATTGTTTGAAAAGTTACACTGTTATACGAATTGTGAAAATAACAGAATATTAATTGAAAATTCCCATTTATTTTATTTTATTTGTAAAGTTAAATAATACATTAAATTTATTTTAAAGTAAATTATTTTCAATAAATAGTTCAATAATAATGTGTAGTTCATTTGAATAAAAATTAAATTTTATTTCCATATGAAAATAACTTTGTATTTTGAAAATTTTCTATATAAAAACTTGTATTCTCGTCATGTCTAATAGGTTAATTTTAAATTATATTTCTCAAATAAGGTGAAATTAAATTGTTAAAATATGTTAAGTATTGTGAACATTCATATTTTAAATTTTCAAATATGGTTAAACTTATTTTTCAATATATTGAATATTAACAACTATAAAAAAAATTTATTATGTTTAAGATAAAAAAATGGTTTACTATTGTTCAAACTAAAAATAATAATTGATAAATATGACACAAAACATTTCTTACCCATTCTATAGACATATTTAGAACTTATTACGTATATTATCTATAATGTTTCATTATTGGGAGCTTTGGAACCTAAAACATGGGTGGTATTGTTTCTTTAAAAAAATTTACAAGTTTGTCACTCCCCTCACATTAAATAGTCCACCCCATATCCTATATTCTAGATATATTAATAGCATTTTGGAACCGAAAATACCAACCCAAATAACATTAAAAAATATTCCCTATAATAATTTAATCCATTGTTTGGAAGTAAAACCAACATAATATGTATTTTACTGCAAACATAAGGCTGATACATGAAGAAGAGTTAACATTCACTAATGTGTTTTTTTGTTCTATTTATTTCTCCACCAAATTGAATTCATATTTTACCATGAAGATATAATTATGTAACCATATTGAATATAATTACATGTTTTGACTCTTATGTAATTACCCACATTAATTATCTACAACAATCTCCCCTTCAATCAAATGGGTTATAAAATAACTCTTTTAGTGTACGATGGACCACCGCTTTATGTACTCATGACATTCATTTTTCATTACAACATATCAATTGTATAACTAATGTGTTATAGATTATTTAATATAATTTATATTATATAATTATACTACTAAAATTATTATACCACGCATTATTTCATAATATGCATATTTTGGTAGTATGATAACATTGTTTTTACATGAGATGAACTCACCCCCCGCCACGTAGTGTTGTGATTAATTCACACATTACATTATAGGTATTAAATATATATTTAATTAAAATTTCCAATATATTTGTCATATAATTGATTTCTTATTTATAAAATAACATTTCACAGCCTTTTATTCAATTATAAATGAAAATTGAAACAATTTTCACGTGTGTGTACAACAATGCTTCCCTAAGAAATGTGTAATTAATTTTCAATAAATATATTTTATATATTTAATTGAATACATAAATACTAAATATATATGATATTTATTTCATGTATAATAATATAGATATTAAAATACCCTTATTTATGTAACAATACCGAAACCAAATATTATAAAATATAGACAAAACAATGAAGTTATTTTCAAAAACATAACATTAAAAAAGAAATTTTTATAAATAGATAAGAAAAGGTCATAATAGAATAATATATGGTATGATATATGTAAATAATTTACCTAAATATATTTATTATAAGAATATATTTATTATACAGGGTGTTTAATGTTTATAACAGATGTTAAGACTCAATATGGGATTTGTTTCTCAATTTTCCATCTATGAGAAGAACATTATGTTTTGCACCTATATTGTAACACATGGTGTATATAAAAAACCTTTAACATGTAACATCATGAATTGATTTATCATAATGATATTTTAATTAAAATTTCTCGTTATTTATTTATGGGTATTATGATTCAACATTATAAAAGTTTTAAGGATTTTATGTTACAATCTCATCATTTTTCAAGGTGGTTTAGGATTATGTATTATAGTAATAAAATAATTGGATCCATCTCTAAAGAAACTAGTTAATTTTAATAACCTCTATTTATTTATTTTATTTCCATGTAATTATACCATTTTACAACCCATTGGTACTTCAACTTATTGAAAAAATGCTCTTACTAAAATATATATTTAATTATCTTTTTTGGAGAACATCATGTTTCAGAAAATGTCATGTTTTCTAAAAATGTTTTCAAAATTAATTAGTCATCCACTATTTTTTAGAAACACATTTATACCCCTGATGGATAGGTTTATTTTTTAAGGTATATTTTTATCATTTTCCAAACAATTCCCATTTTTGGTTTACAAAAAAGGTGAAACTCATGTCAGCAATGAATGAAATATCATATCATTGACAACATCATTTGGTGGAAGAATACATCTGAAATATTCTAGTTATATATAAAATAAGAATATTATAATAATGATTGATGATTTAAATGTTAATTCAATTTTGAACGGATATTTTCCCCATTAAGCATTTTAAATAATTGATCAAATTCATTCTATATCTAATATGAAGTCGACTGATGATCCCCATTACATACTAGAGATATGTTCCAAAGACACCATTTTTAGTCATTCATTGAATTTTTTTATGGTATGATGTTTACTAATCCCATTTCTCTTATGATAATTATACCATGATAGTATTCATATGAAACCTACATTTATTCCATAGGGTATGAAATGATTGTATAATAAAATGATTATGAAACCTATCACTATTTCATAGGATAAGATATGATGAAATTTTTATGAAACCCATTTCATTTAATTTTATAATATATGATGAATTTAATATGATTTTGTGTCTCATATAATTATCGTTTTAAATATGAGATGGGAGGAACCTATATCTCCCAAAAATGATTTGGGAAATGATTTATATCTATGAGATAAACAGAACTGGAAGGAGGAGTGAAATTGGTTTAGTAAGATAACTTTTAGACTATGATGATCTTGTGAGTGAACCATTATTACCATGATAGAGTCTGGAGTGAACCAATCCATAATAAGAGCCATGAATACATTCCCTGATAATTATTGAAATTATTTTCTTTGATTATGTGTATGCAACAAATCATTTTCTTATTCCAATGTTATGTTCTCATGAATCATGTTCATTGATTCAATTTGGAATAATGCCGTATTAACATTCCTTCATTATTCTATGACTCTTTTTTATGATATTTATTACGAATGATATGATTTTAATTTTTTATCATGTTATCATATCCTTATGTTCATGTCATGCTAACGCATCTCCCTTTTTGAACATTACTGGGCATATGATCACACCATTTCATGTGATTCTTCTCTAAAGGTAATGAAGAAATCTATTGTGTATGATATTTCAATGAGGATTTATAGTTATTAATATCATAGTGGAATGTGATTTAATTTAACTACGGGTCATATTTCTTAAATAATTTTGTTTCTAAAGTCAATAAATGTTATGGTATTTAGACATGTACTTGTTAAATCGATTGAATATTCATAAAAAATTGTAATATATAAACATCATAAGCATGGTTTTATATACATGGTATCATAGTATTGGATTGGTTAAATATAGAAAACTAGTATGATAAAAAAATATTCATATCCCTAAGTACAAGTATAAGGATATGTCTGTGGATGATTCAATGTATTGGACAATGACATCGAATTTGGGTAAAGGAAACATGGAGTAGATTCCAAGAACATCCATCCATTTATAGATACTATAACTAGATTTGGTATGGAATGGAGTTACCTAGGTTTAATAACTCTGAAAAGGGTGTATTTAACTATACCCAATCATCACCTTATGCGTGAAAATGAGACTTTATACACACCTGGTATTACACACCCATAGGATAGACATTAGAATATCAAAAACCCTTCACAAAAAGTCATGATGGAATTAAATAGATGATGAATATGATTGGAAAATTATAATACTAATTTTACATGTATTAAAAAATTACTGATTTAGATATCAAAGAAGTGATTTTTCATTATTACATGGTTCACCATTAAAATAAATTTTTTCTATCAATATGAGTTTTGTTTTTATACCATGTATGGTATGTAAAGTAAATGTGTTAATGATTGTAGGTATTGACAATGAAATAATTGTCCTCATGATCATCCAAATGTTATAGGGAATGCAATGAAATGTATTGTTGATTTTTTCACACAACATTATAATTATTTGAATTATGTTATAGTTAAAAATTGATAAGGTATGGAACATATTTCTATATAGTCCTTATCAAGTGATAATGAACCTTCTTTTAGTGGACTAATAACACAATAGATGGTTAAAATTACTCAGTACCACTAAAAAAGAATTTTCTTCTCTTTAATGATTAGAACAAAAAAAATATTTTATTATTATATTCTATTTTTAAAGTGATGTAGATACTTGGATGATATTTATAAATAATAATATGAATGAATATGAAATATACTCCATGGTTTTGGATGATTTCTAGAGCTATTATTCAATAATTAATTTTCATGTATTCTTCAAATCATTTGGAATGAACTGTTAACCGGTGGAAAAGTGGTGTGTGGGGTATCCAAATGTCGACGTGATTATGTTATTACACTAAATAACTTATGTTACATGGGTGAGTGTGCCTCGGTGAGGTTGGGCTAGTTATTATTTCCATGGTAGGTGCTTGAGGTTCTACTATTTTCTCAAATGTGCTGGTTATTATTTCCTTAATGAAGCTTTATGGTAACTGGAGGATACAATGAGGCATATTTATCCTCACTTATTTATCAGTGTGATTAATTTTGAGGGAAAAATCAATTTAAACAAGGTTATTGTTTAAAAAATTATATTTTATTATTTTTTGGGAAAAAATAAAATGCATTGATATCTTTTATTACACCCATCATCAAGTTAAACAAGCACTGCATGCAATAATGGGATATATATAATGAAATACAGCCTAGAGTTCTATCAAAAACATAATTTATTATTAGTATAGTTATTTAAATGTGGATTTTATAACCACGATGTTAAACACAATGATATGAAGTGTAGTAGATACTTTATAAATAATTTTTATAATGGTTTTATATGATTAAAATACATTATTAAGTATTTATTTATTGGAAAAGTCTTTAAATATTTCGAAAAATCTATTTTCTAAAAAAACATTTTTTATTATTTTTTAAGTAAAAAAATTAATTCGGAAAAATATTATAAAATTAGAATGATACAATAAATTTAATTTTTCAGCTAATAATGATAATGTTAGATTATGTTGAATTTTTTGGATTTTTTTTGGAAATGTTTAATTTTTTATTGAATAGTTAAAAAGTACTGAATTATAATTGAAAGATATATTTTTTATTAATATATTTAGATAGAGAAATTTTAATTTAAAGTTTTTTTAAAAAATAAGTAAAATTATAAATCTATTAAAATAATTTATATCCTTAAAACAAATTTCATTAATAATTTCGATAAAAATCATTATAAAACATTAAGAGTTTTTTATTTAAAAACCAACAATCACATCAAATTTAATAGATTAATTTTAAATTAATTTTTTCCAATAATTTAAATATATTATTAAAAAAAATTATTTATTTTTATGTATCATAATTTATATTATATGGTAGTTTTAACATAAATATTGACCCAAATCAAAAGTTAAATAGTAAAACTTATATACTGTTTTTTATGTGAAATTAGATTTAATAACTATTATATTAAAATTTTAAGTGTTATAAATAATCAAAACACATGTCCCAACATAATTTCATGTACATATTTCAATTATATAACTTATTGTATCAATAATATTCCACTATTGTAGCAATTTGCTATCATAAAAACATAGGGGAAATTCATTATTTAAAAAAATTACCTATGGGCCTCTCACATATGTTATAAAAGGTTACCCATTATCCTATTCTCTTAACACCACAATCCATTTTGATTTATACAATACATTCTAAACTTACATCCTAAAATCTCTCTTTTCATCCTAGATAGTTTTTTTAAACAAATCCAACATAGGTTATGTTTTGTTACAATCCTAATAAGGATACATAAAGAGGGGGTAATGTTCATCAACACATGTTTTTTTATTTGTCCTCAAATACATCATTTATTGTAATAAAATTACGATATAATTAAATTAGAATATTCAATATACTGAGATTTTTTAATTTTAATGACATGAACTAAATTCATATCCACTTCTATCAAATGGGTTAATGAATTATCATTCATGTGTATGACAAACTACATCCATGTGAAATAATGTCATTTATTTTTTCATAAACTCCTCTCAAGGATTAAAATTGTGTTGTATTTATTATTTATATATGATATTGTTTATATTATTATAATTTTATAATCCTTATATCACATTTTATTTCATATAAGCTATATTTTCTAAATATTATAAATTCCCTCGAATGTATAGAGGACTACCACCTCTTGAAAGAATGTGATTCATCCATGATTTACATAAAATCTATTGAGGATTTTTTTAATGAACATATATAATTTATATAGAATAGAAATGATTATTTTCAAAAAATATATCATTTAACTTTTTATAACTGGAAGGGAAAAAAATATCATTTAATTAGTTGTACAACCTATAATTTCCATGAACATTGTATTTTATTTTCAATCACTACATTTTAAATATTACTCTAAATAAATACATATTGAATAGAAATGTTATTTATTTCATGGATAAAAATATGGATATTTTTACAAAAAAAATTTCTGTATGTTAATAAAAAATAAAAAATAAATCTTATATGAAAAACTATGTGGTTAATAACTAAATGGTAACATCAAGAAGGAAATTTTAATAAACTTTAAAGAAATAGTAATTAAAAAATCATATAATGTATGATATATATTAATTTTATTATATAATATATATATAATAAACATATATTTGTTATGATTGATGTTTGAATTTTTATAATGGAATTCATTAATTAATGTCTTGTATTTTTATCTAAATTATCTCTCATTGAGCCGTACATTTTTTATAGACTTATATAATTTCATGAGTTGTATATAATATTCCTACAAAAAGAAGTATCTTTAAATTATTTATCTTGATAATACATTTAGATATATTTTATGTAATTCCATCATGGAGATTATGATTCAATATAACAAATTTGGTAATGATTTTCTCTTACAATCATATAATTTATTGTGAATGTTATTGATTATGTTTCCAATGGAAAAATAAAACAATAAATATCTCAATACATAAATGAATAACATTCTCAAATATTTATAAGAAATATTTTCAATTAATTAATCAATTTTCAATAATTATTTTACCTATAATTTTAATATACAAGGTTTTTTAATGGTATCAGATTCTTAACCATTGTGAACATTATGTTCGGTAGCTGTTGAAACATTTTTTTGGGTGATTCAACATCCAATTATGAGAATTTCAATTCCACGTGTCTATTTTTAGATCAGTCTAAAGGATCTACTGGCTTGTTGTTATTTGAAGGGGTATTAAAATTCATTGGGCTCTATGAAACCCAATTTTGGGATGAAATAATAGAGGAATACAGTTTATGCCTGATTTGTCAAACCATGGTGCCAAACTATGTGGCCTTTTTTAAATAGTTCATGGTTAGATTAAACAATTTGTATATTCAAGAAATTGTTTTATGGAGATAATTTTTTTACTATTATTCAAATGTTTTCTGAATAGTTTTCACAATTGTGGTTCCAGACCGTGTGAAGTGTATGTCCTTTTGGATAATGAGAATAGAACAGTTGATGCATGGTTTTCAAAATCATTCTACAACCATGTGAACTTTTAAAGACTCTAAAATAAAAAAGTTTAACATAACAATATATAGGGACATCAATATTTAATTTTCACAAATGCGTGCACCATTCCTCCTTCATATGAGGAGCTCTGATTGTCCAATTTTTAGGTTTTGATCCTCTACCATCAATCGTTCATCAAATCATGATCTATCGGTTGATATAAATTCCACATCGTAACATCCTTAATCCACCTGATTATTTATCTTTATTATATATCCACAAATAATTCTAAACCCATTTGATATATTTTCTACATTTTTAGAATTTTTATCTAAATACTGGATTTACATAGTTTCATCTAGAATTACATTCCATTATTTGACGAGTTACCACATATGAGTCAAAATTATGTGTTGACTGGTTTTATACCTAATTATATATGTGATTTGGAATGAACTTCTAAATAGGAACATTTGGTTTGCCTTATTGAGACCGATAATTAGCCAATAGTTGTCTTTAAATTGTTTAATTGACATTATGAGTTGTCTATGGGTATGCTACAACTTGTTTAATTTTTCCATGATTGGTATATGAATTTTGAATAATTCAATATGATTCATTGATTATTTAATATAAATAAATTTAATTAGATTTTATTTCATAAAATCCATGAGAATGTGATGGGAATGGCTCAAGTTATAGAGATTAAGTTATTAACTCAGAGTCAGATGAAATGGTTCATCAGTAAGAGGGAATGGGATAAGATACATGGGGTGATTTTTATCACGTGGTTTAGGTGACATTTCCATCAGGATTGAGCAGATAAGGTTATCAAGATGATGGAATACCCCTCTATACTTTGGATTGTGTTTACTATAAAACATGGATCAAATGGTCACATGATGAACAAGGATTCTAGTTGATGTGGTTAAGTATATGTTTTTTATTTCCGTTTATTTTTTTCAATGATGTTTCAATTGGATTAATGTAAGCACAAATAGGACACTATTGAGGTGGTTTTGGCCATTCATTATGGGTGGAATAAACTTTATATATTATGGATTATGGGATAGAGTTGACCATAATTTGATTATGATATTCTCACCATGGAATGTCATGGTTGAAGATAATGATCCATAAATTGGGGGAGAGTCTTGTTGTTATATTCAAGGCCAGTGTGTCAATATTATTAGTGCAAGGACATGTTTATGCCTTAAGATTCGGGGGTATTTAGCTGATGGAATTTTATTATTCATTATTGGATGCATATTTTTGTTCCTAAGTAGCTTAGGCAGTAGAGTCGATTTTGACTTATTTATAGATGTATGTTGGAATTGGTACATACTGATGGGTGTTCTGTTTGGTCTATAGTTACATGATTAGCAACACATGAGGTGTTTGGTAAAAGTAGGTTTCAGTGATATATTAATGGAATGATCCTAATGGATTTCATCTAATATTACACTTTATGGGATACATAGGAATATAAGCCCCTTGTCATCTCCAATAAAAATATATCTTCGTAGAAAATTACTTTATATAAATGTTTATATGGAGGCATATATTCAGATATATATACCAGCATTTTAAAAAATTTAAAAATGATCACCTGATACTATTGATCATAGGTGGAGTGTGTTTCTTATATTTATTTCTTACATGCTTGTTTTTACTTACTCAGGAATACACTTTACAATTATGGATGTTTGATAGAATCAAGCAGGCTTTGTGGTCAGGTATGTAAACTAGATTTGGAGCTGGACCTTAGTGATTAGGGATGTAACAATTTTACAAGGAATGGATTGTAGTAGACACGGTGGTTCCACTACATCATGGTACACATTATTATAGATTTTATATATGTACATATCTAGAAATCCATGGGAGACGTATCATTTCTATTATCATATGGCCTATATTGAATGATGAATTTATCTGCATGTTATATGATTTATTTTGGGTCATTATAGATATTTTTTTATTATATGATTTTGTTCTATTTATTTTGTTGCTTATATTTTTATGTATTCTATTACAATGTGTTATATATATAAATGGACCAATATTATTATCATCACTAGAGGGTAGAACATGACTACATTCACATAAATAAACATTCACTACTAGTAGTAACTTTTTGGCATATAGGGAGTCATGACTACATCACAATAGAACACCAACCTAATGAATATGATAGGTGGATCCAAGGTCACGGAACTACATGTGTAATCAATGGATTTAATTTTCCTTTTTTTACTATTAATTTTTGGTAGATGGTATCATAGTTATCTGTATATAACCAAAATTGGTTAAGGTGATTGTTTTTGGGTTCCTTCTTCCCCATGCATAGGGAAGAGACCAATATTTGACGGGTGGGAAATTGATGTTATGATGTTTTATTTTACAGTAGATTGACTTCAACCTCAAGTGGTGAAAATGGGAGGGATGTTATTGGTTATTTTCTTATAATCCCCATATTGATATGGAAATGAAGTGTCTTATTTTTAATTCATGGTTGGAACTCATTCTCATTTATTGTGTGTTTCTGATGTCATTTTCATTGGAAACATGGAATTATATTTGAGGGATTGTGTTGTTTTAATTGAAAATATAATGTTATATAGTAATTTGTGAATATCCTATTTGGTTTCATTCTACTCAAAAATCCTTTTTATTTGTTTCTTGATGAGATCAGTAAGTGATGATATGTGAATATATTATATATGGGCCTAATATAGATATGGGAATGCATGTATAAGGAATGAGGTTGAGCTATTTAATGTTTCATCCAAATTCCAAATTGTTTTTTCCTATATAGATTTTGGTGTAATTTTTCTCACCCCCCCATGTTTTATGATATCTTAATATACATGATATGTGATGCATTGATCTGTTATTCATAGGAAAGGGGTTATGAGGTCAAATGATTTGTGATTCATGACTGTGATATTGGTTGGTAAGGGGACATGGGCCCAAAAGTTAAGTGAATTTGATATCTTTGGGAGTATATATTGGTGAGAGGTACTCCCTATTATAGCTTTCTGTATCCCTGATATATATATATATATATATATATATATAAATGTTATCATTCTTTGACCAGTGTTCTTATCATTCAATGTGTTGACACATAAACAATTTATGAAGGAGCATTAGGATGGGGAAGATATGGTACTGCTATATCATGAATAATAAAAGTCCCTATATGGTCATGATGAGGACCTTATGGGTTGGGATAGTCATGAGCCATATTTATATTGTCTACTGTATGATGCCTAGGTTTGGATGATGGTTATATTTTGTCCTAATTTTATATGATCAATTGAGGTTGATATCAGTTTGTTTCATATAGTTTATTTACTGGGGAGTTTAGGGAGAGTATTTTCCCACAGAATATGTGAAGTGGGAGTTCTCGCAGCAGCATCCACCATTGTATCAGGAAGAGGGTCGACCAAAATCTATATAGATCAAAATCAAATATGAGTAGAAAATTTATTTATCAACATGATGTACCCAAGGGAATTTTTGTGAATCTATCTACTTATATACTCAGTATTCTAGAAAATAGATAGTGGGATGAATAGTTTCATGATGGTAAAGAAAAGTTACTAGCATATATGGACCACAATCCCATATTATTTGATCATTTATTCTCTTAATTTTTATAGCTAGATCTTGCCCATGATTTCATGATCCTAAACTATGGAGATAGAGTTTTTATTGATTATGATGATAATTTCATAGAACTGTCCTATTTTATAAATTATATATTAGATGAAAATATCCCTAGGGGAGATAGATCAAGGATGGTTTACAACATGATATTCATGTTTAGGTGATTATCATCATACTAACCTCATTGTCTGAGGGGATGAATTCAACATTGATAGACTAGGGAAACATGATGGACTGGTTTTATTCAAGATGTGTGATAGAAGTAGGTGAGCTTATTGGTGACACATTATATAGTCATAAGTGATAAAACAATGATATCTCGAAGGGATTTGATTCTATAGACTCTAGAAGGAAAACATGGAGTGGTTCCATGATATTGTTCATATTGTTTGTATAACATGGGAATATTCAAACTAAATGTGACTAGCCCCAATGGAGTGATGGGAATGTGGTATGATGGGGAATCTTGAGGGTTTTTTCCTGATGACTTATAAGATAGATAAGATCAAGGTACTATATCAAACTCAAGGACTTGGGGATGGGAGAAGATTGGCACAAGGAGTAAGTAGTTGGTATTTTATTAACATGTAGGTCCTGGTATAGAGAGAGGGATTGAGAAGTGGGTTCAGTAGCCATAATATGGTGCATCTCTACTGGGATGAATTGCCTTGGGTACTAAGGCTTTATGAATGATTCATGTTGTAGATGTGACTTTTTTAGAGCAGCTCGAAGTGATAACTATGGTTAGAGTTACACCATGATCTTGGGCTGACCATATATTTTTTGGCATGACCAATGATGGATATTGAAGTTCAAATATTTATTTGGACATTTGAGGATCTAGTTACATTTTGAGAATTAGGTAATATTTCTATCTTGATG
The DNA here is from genome assembly GCA_963277665.1 of Viscum album. Lineage (NCBI taxonomy): Eukaryota > Viridiplantae > Streptophyta > Magnoliopsida > Santalales > Viscaceae > Viscum > Viscum album. Next base: position 966,000,712 of record OY728136.1, read on the forward strand.
AGGATCATTGATTTTTGAACATAATGGGATTTCATGTGTGTGTGTGTGTGATATTGGATACATTTAAGCACCAACTTTGATTCGGGATCCCAGGGAATCCGATGATTTGTAGGTATCAAGGGTGCCATGTATGATATAGGTTCTGATGAGTTCACGATGTGATGAAGGTCTTGATTGGTGTTTGGTTTGAAAAATTTGAAAATGAGAATATGCGAAGGTTTGGGGATGCTGGTACTTCATCATATGACATTTATATTTATTTATCAATACTGAAACAAAAAAAATTATATTTTGGTTGTAAAGCGACCAGGGATAAAATTTAGATGATGGGGAGCTGAACAATGGTTATTGAACATGACTAATAACCAGGGTAGATCAGAGAGATGTTATAACATGGGTTTGTTTGGTACCATCTCAAGGTAATGCATGATATCTTGGGGAGGACCTATTATAATGGTGGGATGCTATAAAAACCTCTATTTTTAATGGTTTAAATCCTAAAATAATTTTAATTTAAGGTTTGGGGGAGGGAACAAATTATTATTGAGATTTAGGAACTAATTATGAGATTATGGAAACCATAAGACATTTTTAAGGACATTCATGAGCCTTGGGATTTTGAATGGGCTTTAAAAGCAGTAGGCACTACAAAACCCATCTTTGGGAGACAACAGATGGAGCTGCATCATTGGTGAATAGTCAATAACACCTTACAATGATGGATTTTGTCAAAGGTTCACTAATAGATTAACTATATATCCTCATATTAGAATTATTGTACTATGGTGAATTAGATTAATGTCACATGCCCGGTTAGGCATGGTTTTTTACACTATGTGTCAAGACCATGCAATGGATATGTCCTCTTGGCTTGTGAGCATTGTACGATTATTGCATTATTTTCCAATCGATGTGGTAAGTGTGATAATTTTTTAAGAGTATTGAATTTCAACTATTTACTATTTATCATTATAACTGATTTACCTATTTTAATCTCCCACACATTTTCCAACACACATGTTACCATGGAGCTCCCATTTCCATCTTCGGTATCTTTGATCATCCACCTCATTCATCAGATGAATCAAGATCTTTTGATCGGTGTAGAATCTTCTTAGTATTTATTTAAATTTAATTTATTTTTTCCCTTTTTTCCTTCTCTATGGATTAATGAATTTGTGCTATTTTTTGATCTATTATTGAGGTTATTTATTCTAATATCACCATTTTTTCCATCTTTGGTCAATTCAAAGGAAAATATTCATTTAGTGAGCTAAACTGAGTCTAATGTAGGTCGTTTCTATCCATTGTCTCAATTATAAAAATGTAATTATGTTTGATATTAAATATGAACCACTGGGTGGTCCGAGTGAGGACCATGAATAATAAATTATTATGTTTTAATGGATTAATTTATATAATGATATGAAGATGGGTATCCCTTCTAAGTAAAATTATGTTAATCCAAGTATAGTGATTCCGACCAATTCGATACAATAGTACGATTTTTGTATGTTATATTAATTCAACTTGATATGATTACATCAACTTCATGGGAACATGAAATGAATTTCCATTAGTTTTGAGGTGATTTTGATCACAAGTACAAAATTGACATGGTTCGTTTGGTTATGGTCATGGCTTGGGAATCATTTGGGGTTATAAAAACTAGGTTGAGGTGAGATGCTCACCGGGATTGATGATATGAGGTATTCGGTTTGAGGGAACGGAATCTGGGAATGGGGATTGTTATAATCATTGTAATATGGTGAAATGGTAACATGTGGGAATAAGGGTTATAATTTTTTTGGATCAAGTAGATGTTTGTGATTTGTTCTCACAATTGTTGGCCAACATAGTCGTTTGAGTTGCCTTCACACATACAAGAATTAGTTGATGCTTTTTGACCAATAAATGTTTGTAGATGCCTTCATAGATATTATTTCTTATGGTATGCTATAGAAAATAGTAATGGATGATGTTATCATTATATAAATCACAACTGATGTTGTTGCACCATCGAGGGATTGTGTTGGGACCATCAATTAGGGGAACGTCTTGTCATTATGTTCGAGGCATGTGGCATATGATTACTAGAGGAATGATATATTTGTTCTTCAAGAAATTAATATTTTTTAGCCGAGGGTGTTCTATTATTCATTAAAGGATATGTATTATTTTTCCTCAGGTCATCGGGCATTTGAGATGATATAAAATGTTGTATAGTGGTCTAACATAGCTAGGAAATATTGATAGGTATGTCTTTGGGATACATGTTGCTTGAATGGTGGAATGTGAGGTGTTGGATGGAGCATGGTTGTAGTGATATATTCATTGGAGGATCCCGAGGGATCTCTATATATTGTATTATCTATTTGAATCCTGGTAAATTTAGCCATGGTTCTTCTCTAATACTAACATGTCATTATTGAAATTTATTGTATGAAAGTATATATTTTGGGGGAACATAATCATATATATATATACTATAATTGGTACAATTAGTTAAACAATAAATTTTAACTTCTTAGAACATGTTTATTGAGTTATAAATATTTATGTGGGAGTTTCAACAATTAATTGAAGCATGTATACATTGTATAATTATGGATGAAATACTCTCAAAAAGTGGTGGTGGCCTACTGAGTTCGTACTAACAACCTACATAGCCCCCTCAAGACCTCTTAAACAGTGTTGTATGGTGAATAAATACGGGGTCTTTCCTACACATAGACCATAGTGATCAAGGATGTATTGTTTCTTCATGTGACAAAATACAGTGGATGTTGTGCATAATATCCATCAAGGTGGGATTTTATAAATGTAATTTTCTTATCGACCATGAGAGTTTTTATTTTCTTTTTTTTTGAAATTTCATGACATATTCATTTATCTACAAATTGTATAATTACATTGGTAATATCATAGTTATTGTTTTTTATATGCTTATGAGTAGTTTATTCTTCTTTTTCTTTGGTTATAGTCTTTCCTCCATGTCATATATATGGAGATCTTTCTCATTATCATCAGCTGATGGTATATTATTCCAACTATGAAATAATAAATACATCAATTGTAGTTATTATCCATTGGCATGAGAGGTGGCTGACCTAAGGCCTAGTGGAACATTGCTATGTATCATAGGTTATGTAGCTCCCAGGTTACACAACTACAAAAATAATTGAGAAAATGTGTTTAGGAAAATCCAAATTTATTTATCTTTTTACTCGAAATATATTTTTATACAAATCCTTGATTTCCTAAATAATATCTAAAATAATTTATTATTCTGCAATTATTTTAAAATATATTTTTAAATATGGTTTACTTTTTTAAAAAATGTCTTGAAATGAATGTTGATGTAATTTTTCAAACACTACTTATTTAAATTTTATCGAAAATATAAAATGAATCTGTTTTTTAACAGTTACATAATAAATTAATCATTCAATAATAATTTAAATCACACTAAATAAATAATGAAAATTGGAAATTTTTATTAATTCGAGACATTTCAAAACATCTCTAAATGATTTACCAACTTCTAAAAAAATCAATAAATGAGGTGTCTCTAATTACCGATGTTTATAAATATCACCACTTTTCAACATTTATAAACATTCATAATTAGTGTATCCTCAGTCAAAGTTGTTTTATAGAACTATCAGAAAATGAGGTATACAATAGTGATGTATTTGTTTCTCGGGATATTTTTGAATTCATAATTTTTTTTTCAATTTTTTATTTATTTAAATTAATTTTCATCCAAATATTTTTATTTTTTAACGCACAACCCCCCGCAACACTTGCATGTGAATGCCCATCCCCCTCCCCCATTACTCCCATATCTTGATATTTCCCCATCCCCAACTACTCCTTTATGATATTGTTCTTGTTTCCTCTACTCCTTACAAACATTCAAGCCCCTCCCCAAATATTTTGAAAATGATATCCATGAGATTCGATTTAAGGATTTTCCACCTCCCATATTGTAAAGTGAAAAAATTCAATAAAAATATTTATTTATAAAAAGATATTATTTTAAATTTGTACATATAATAATATATTTCCATACCAAAAAAATTAATTAATATATATATATAATATTTATTAAAAATATTATTGTATATATATATTATAAAATAATGAAATATATATATTTTAAAAAATTAATACATAAGTATATATATTATTTATTAATAGTGTAATATATTATGAATCCCACCAACCAATTATGAATTTGTTACATAACACTCATAGTGATATTCTAATTTGAGACGGGTTACAAGACATGATCAATAATAGTTAATATTTTTTTTATATATTTCTGTCTTTGGGTGTATTTATAAATATTTTTTATATTATATTATATTTATTTATTTATTTATTTGTGACTGTTTTAAATATGTGTGTTTGTATGGTTTTGTGTGAGTTTATATAAATGTGTGTGTGTGTGTGTCTATACATATGTGTGTGTGATTTTTTATAGACACGCACACATGGACACTCAAAATATATAAATTTATTTATATTTTTTTTCCAGCATATTTGATAATAAATATGTGTATGTATTTTTGTATAAATATTTATATTATATATATTATGATATATAAATATATTTTAATGTAATTATGTATCATTATAAATTATATTTATACATATATAATTATACATAATATATATATATATATATAATTAGCCATGTTTTAAAACAGTTGTAAAAAAAGTCACTAAATTGGCCACATTTTCTTCAAATGTTTATAAATTTTAAATGTGTGCGTGTTTTTATTTATGTGTTTGTTTATATATGTCTGTGTCAATTTAAATATATGTGTGTGAAAATATGTTTATATATCTATGTATATATATAATATATATGTATATATTTTATTTATTTTAAAAAATAATATATATATATATATATATATATTCATGTGTAGGTATAAATTATATATACATTGATATATATATATACATATAATAATATATATTTATATCTATGTTTATATATATATATATATAATTTATTACTACTAAAGGGTATTACAGAACAAAAACTACGACCATGTGTGATTGGCTCCAACCATGTATTCTCAGATGCCCGGGACTGCCTTCACACATGGATAAAACCCATGTTAAAATTCATTTTTGACTAAAATTCGTATCGAGAACATTTAGTGTGACTCCAAAAGGGCGGACCCACTAATTGATGCCAATTGTGGATATATAATTTTATTATGCAATATATATATATATTTCATTATTGACAACTTTTATATATTCCTTATGTGTATAAATAATTTTACATACTAATATATATGTTTAAAGTATATAGAAATATTTTATATTTTATATATATAAATATATGTTTATATGTAATGTTCATATATATATATACATTTGTTTATATTATATTATATACTTCTGTTATTATATGTAATATTATATATATATGTTTATATTTTATAATTTGTATATGATTATATACCTTAATATCAAAATTTTATTATATATATGTGTGTGTGTTTATATATTAATTTTTTATAAATATATATGATATTATATTATATATAGGTTTATATTATATATTTCTGTTTATATATATGTGTGTTTATATATGTGTGTATGTGTGTGCGTTTATATTTGTATATATATGACTGTGTGGGTACATGTGTTTATAAATATAAAAATAATGTTATCATTATATATATGTTTATATATTTATGCAGGTGTTTATATATATTACTACATATATTAATATTTATATTTATACGAGATATTGAGCTACAGATATATTTATTTTTTAGCGACATTTCCTGAAATATTTTCCTAATTTATTGACATATCCAATTAATTGTGAATAAATTATCTTCCGTTGATAAAAAATCTCTGAATTTAAAATTTCTTATGGTTTAATATGTTTCTAAAAAATAATTACTTAATTAGTGACAGTTTTTAAATACTCCAAAATCCCATGATCCGATAAAAAAACTATCTGAATAGATTTATTAAAAAAAATATAAATGAGTATGATAAACAAGAGATTATTACAAAACCGAGGCTGCATGACACCCTACACATATTCCTCCACCATTAAGGCACAACGATCATGGGTTGTAAAAGTATACGTCATATCCATCACTAAAATCATCTACTTCCCAAAGAATCTACAACCTGATTGGCCTCCCTATAAGTATGTGAGACTTCAAACCGTATATTAGATACAATGTAGAGGCATTCAATCCAGATAGGTAACACTCTCCATGGAATGTTGCACGTTCCTGACTCCAAGGCACAGAACGAAATCTGAGAATCTGATTCAATCCAAATCAAGTTACAATTATAGTATGAAACATACCTAACTGTATGAATTATTTCCCATAATTTTGCCTCGTATGAAACTCCAACATCATTAAAGTGATAAAATTATCCATTGATGAAACCATGGTATGTGAGGAAAATGCCACCGCATCCTGATAACCCTGGTTCACCAAAAGCAGCTCAATCTAAATTAACCTTGATCCATTGGCTACATGGAGGTATCCAACATATATATTTATAAACATGATGCTTATAAGGATGCCTGGAGACTCCAAAAAAGCTAAAAAACTGTAAATCAGAAATATTGTTGTGAATTTTATTTGTTTGAATATGTGTGGTAGCAGGAACCTCTCTATGGATCACCGCCATACCACTCTGTGTTGGGACATGATTTCTATCAAACAACATCGCATTACAAGCATCCCATGTGGCCATGATCAGGGCTCATGCAGCCACAAGTAGGTGGTTCCCATTCTTTTCACTACAACATTCCTTGGATAGCCCCATTAGTATATTATGAAGAAGCATATTACAATTGGACTCCAGCACAATAGTCCTCTAACACACTCTCAAAACCTCCTAAAAAAGGTGTACTCCACAAATAGATGTTGAGAATTATCCAAAGTAGACACACATAAGTGAAAAGCTGAATCAAACTGGAGACCATAACACCTGAGCTGATCATGGGTAGAAAGCCATTTTTTTCTTCAGATTATCCAAATTTGAAGAAATCTAGAATGGTGAATAAATGGAGTCCAGAAGTGAAAAATCCAAGTAGGTGCATGACAATGCCCTCCAAAAATCATCTGACAATAATCCATTCTGGTGAAATTCAAAATATGTGTATGCCTCCATATCATCATGTAACTATACCTAAAAGTATAATTTTGTAATTCCATAACTCGCTAATATGGAACATTGCTATTAGAAGAATGCATGTAAGAATAAAAATCTGCAATGGAAAAATGCCCTGCGCCAGGAGGAGTGGCCATGTTGTCTGGCAGAGCCCTCTCAAGCCTTGTCGTGCTATATCAGTTAATATTAGAGTCCATACAAACTAGCCATTTGATGTCATGAATGATTCACATAAATGAATTGTGGATAGATTCCCCGACATATGATGCAAGATAATATTAATAACCACTAAGAAGTCTTCCTTTGAATCTGTTTGTTTAAAAATCACTAGACCCATTTTTAGAAATCAAACCCTAGGTGATTTTCTTGAAGAGACCATCAATGAATGTCTTGGGGTCCTCGACTCCAATACCTCCCAGTTCAACCAGAATGATACATTACTTCCAGTAAACAGTGACAATTTTCTTCTCATAGACTGAACATGTAACATCCCAGGTAAATGATGAATAAGATATTTACATATTTATTAATATTTTTTAATTAAATATTAATTTAACTTTAATGGGTTGCTATGTTCGATAGCATACCCGATACGCAACAACGAGTTTCTTTGGAATCTTGTTTTGCACATTAATAATATAATATTATTATTTAAAATGGTAGTTAACTCCTAGCCATTGTATTGGTGGGAATGAATGAAACAAACAACAATATGATTATACATGTTTTTAAAATTTATTTACATTTATCCAATAAAATTTAGAGGCTTAAAATGTGAATGAATCTAATTTTAAGCATAATTTACACTAAAAGACCGATTTACCACCTTTTAATGGTGAACCCTCATTAAATATAAATTTTTTCACTTTTATACATTCAAATTGACCAAATAAAATCATTCTTCAGAATGGTTACATCAAATTTTACTTTGGGTAATTTTTTGGAATTTTTCTGATAAAGTTCATTTTTAAGGAATATTGAAAAATATTGTATTTTAATTCAAAAGTGCATTTTAATCTAAATTATATATATGGTTAGATTATCTTTTTAATTGGTTTTAAAGTGTATTTAGAATATATCTTTACCATTTAATCCAATTTTGGTCATTAGAATTAATTTCACATTGAAATTTGACATAAACAAGTATCAATCTTTTGATAGTTATTGTTTCTTAAAAACATGGTATTTGTTTTGATAACGAGAATTAATTTTAAAATTAATTAATGTCACTTATATTTTTTGAATTCGGAAAAATAGAAATAATTTTTTAATTCGGAATATCATATATATCTTAGGCTGAATTTTTGGTATTTTTCTAAAAAACATTAATTTTAGATGAATAGTGAAACCTCTTAGTAGTTGTTAAAAACTAACTTTTTCATTTAAATGAAATTATACCACTTCTGTGAATTGAATTTTAAAAATCCAACATACATGTTTTTTATCAAGAAGTAAAATTTGGCTCAATATGATGAAAGTAATTTATGGTGAATAGTAACTTTTGACATTTATTTACCACTGTTAAAGGTAAATAGGGTAATTCAAGGTTAAAAGAACATTATAATTTTTCAAAATTACCTTAAAACATGTCCTAAACTTATTGGTTGAGTCATTTACGACCATGAGCATCTTTGGGTCGATTTTGGGACCCCATTGAGCCACTAGGGAGTGAAAATGACAATTTAGATTAATTAATTTATTGTGAAGACAAAAATGACATTAACAAAAATCTTTTAGTAATTAATTTTTATATGGTGTTATATAAGTCATATGTTCAACTATAAATATTCATTGGAATGATTAAACTATTTCCTAGATGAAATTATTTTTTTAATAATTTTTAGACATCAAATAAATTAAATTATTAATGACACAATAATGATGTAGTATTTACCACATTAATAAATGATTTAAATAAATAAGATTATAATGATTACAATATTATCCAAAAAATGTCCAATTCTGATTGGATGATTTTATTTCGAATATGAGTCATCATATATTCGACCGTAATGATTTCTAGACCATTAGAAACCGAATATCATTATATAATAAAATAATATTTTCACACATTCCTAAAGAGCCCCTCCTGTCTTTTATAAAAGGAGACCATTTATTTCCAATTCCTCACACCTCTAAAGGAATTTTGGTCATCCAAACTATGCCAAATTAAGCTCCCAACATCCCACTCCTCACCCTAGAAGCCTTACCTTAGTCATAAGTCTCTTCAAAAGTGCTTTTGGTTCAAACCAAAGGAAGTTACCTAAATTAAAGGTAACGATTTCTCTTAAATTGTTTTCTTTTATTTTACTTCTCCATGACCTAATATATTTTTATTCCTTCATTTTGTAAGAATAAAGTATCCTAAATATTATAAGATGTTTTAAGAGAATTTGTTGAACTACACTTACACACACCTCCATCTAATGGATGAATAACATAATGTTTCTATGGATGGGAAACTAAGGCCCCACGAAACGATGATTGTTCAATTACATCTTACCGCCTCTCATGGTGTCCGTTATGATGGAACTGTATTTATATATGATACATATTATGTTTATTATTTCCTTATGCTTCTGTACTTCACATTTATAGCACTCCTTTATGGTTTCTATAGTGGGTAAATGCGATAATCTCATTTGAGGAAGTGCGGACTACCGCACCCTCAAAGCGATTTGATTCATTAATGCCTTATGTGGGATGTATAAAGGATGGAGGTAATAATATTATAAATAATATTATACTGGAATTATAATATACATATGTATCATTATGTTTTAATTCCATTAAAATATGAAATAGAAATGAAAGTATTGTTCAGGTGTACGTACGGCTTACCGTCTCCATGAACGGTGCATTTCATTTATTACCTCTAAATGTTATGTAATATTATAAATACATGTATATACTGGATATATATGATATATATGATATGAAACTTAGGAATATCATTCTGGATATAATGAACCTTTTACCAAATGGATAACTTGTAAATATAAGGTGTTCTTTTTTTTATACTCAAGTTCCAAATATCGACAAAATGAACTTTATTAAAATAAATGATTGGATAATGTTTATAACATGGTAATAAGTTATATAAAAGGAATAATAACCTTGAAAAATGTTCTTAAGAAAGTATAAATTACCTTTAGTTTATTATTCAAGAGATTAAAGAACGATCGAGTCAAGTCAGACACATGGTAAGGGACTTCGTCTCAATCTCCTTTAATTGAGGAATTTTTAGTTTTACACATGTTATTATTTTACATGGTGTATAAACCCCTTTGAATTTACATTTTATTCAATGAGAATATTTTTATACGAATTGTTTTACTAAACAACAAAAATGAATGTTTTTTTAACGTAAGCGGTGACAACAACCTTTCCGCCTTCGCGAGTATTATTTGATCTTTGTCTTCCTTAACAAGTCATAATGTTTTTAAAAGGAAAAAATAAATACCATATACTCATTTTACATATTTTGGTTTTGAAAATGATTTTATGAATGGATTTATTATTTCAATATCATGAAATGATATTTTGTTATTGAAATGTGGAAATATTATCTTTCCTTTATTCTTATGTTATGTGTTATGATCATGTTATGGTTCTTGGGAATTAATTACGTATACGGGTGGTTCTGTGATAAACCTAGTGTGGGTGAGCCTGAGATAGCTCTCCAATGTATTAGGTAACATGACAGAGGTAAACCTGAATATCTCTCCTAAGAGATTTAGGGAATATACTGTGATGGGTATTCCAATGTAACACCCTTTGTAGATGTGATATCTACAATGTAAGTATGATATGGATTCCACAAGTTACCTTTATGATTTATGATTTCTATATTTTATTCATATATCTTATGTTTTCATGAGGTAAGTAAAAGTGTTTGTGTTTTGTATGTATTTATGAACAAATGTTTTCATTTATTGTTTTTAACCCTTACTGATCCATTTATGCTCATCCGAAGTTTTGAAATGTTTTCACAGGACTTAAAGATGAATAGGGTCAAGGATGGGATCAAGGAAAAGTCGTGACGTCTTTAACATGGAACTAGAAATGAATTTTTTTTAAGAGTTCATGTTTAAAAAAAATGGAAAATGTGTAGAGGTCTCTACTTTTTATTCTTTTGAGATGTAATAGTTATGTTTTAATTCTCTAAAACCCTAAACCTGAAAAGATTCTCAATTTGAATTATTCATTTAATTTAATATTATGTACTATTTTAAGGTCGGGTCCTTATAGAACCCATCCAAATGAAGGTTCGAATCATACTAGGAAGCTTCTTGTTGAGGCCCCTAGGGAATCGATAAATAGATATGGAGTAAAAAAACATAGAGGTGATCACTAATTTGACAAGGCATACCCTCACAGACATGGATATCACCCTCCCTTTCTAACTAGAATGTTGATTCACAATGATAAAGGATATTCCTTCAAAATGTTGCCTCTTCACTATTCCCATAAATAATGGGACACCTAGACAATAAAAGGGTAGAGATCCCTTTTAGACTCCACAATGTCCTATTATCCTGTTCTTCTTACCAATCGTTATTCCATTACCCAATATAATGAAGGACTTGGACCAACTGATTGCTTGACCAGCCACCTCATTGTAGTGATAAAAGAGGGCCTTGATGGAAGACCATGTTCTCCTAAATGCCTATCCAAGAAATAGAATTTCATCAGCATATAACAAGTGATATAGAGAAAAGTCATTCATTACAACCATAATTTTTTCATGGAGACCCATTTGAGAAAATTCATTAATGCATTGGCTGAGATAATATTCATCAATTGCAATGATACATCCAAAGAGCTCGTCACTACGGAGGACACCCCTATGGTTGGAAAAAAATCCCATGTGTGTGTCATTAATGAGAATTGACAGCCATTATCATCAATGGATATTACTAATCGACTTGATGTCTGTAGTGGAGAAGCCAATCTTTTTAAGGACACTGATGAGAAAACATCATTTTAAAAGACAATACTGGATGTTTGTCCCAGGAACAAATCCAAATTTATTAACTGTAATTATTCCACCAACCATTCGGCCCATTATATTCATGAGTATCTTTCTAATAATCATTGGGATGGTATTTCCATGTGCAACTGGCCGAATGTCAATGATATCAATAGAATTAAATTTCTTAGGAAAATGGTAAATAAAGCATGAATTCATCCCATAAGTTATGTAAGAGAGAGTAAAAAATATGTTACAAGTTAGGTAATATCATACAGCAAAAAATCCAACCATGATATGAAAAACATGTCAATAAATCTATTTGGAGCAGGAGCACTGTGTACATTATGAGAGAGAAGAGATGCATGAATTTCCTCTTTAAGAGGATGGTTGACAAGGGATTGATTATCATGCTCTTTAAAAAATGGGAAAAATTCTATAGTTTTTTTAATTTTATTTTCATCTAATATTTATTTATTATTATACAACATTATTTTAAAATAGAAATATTTTCAAAAAGTGTCATTTAATAAAAATTTTTATCAAAAAAAAAATTCTATTTTCTATAAAAAAATTATTTAATGACTGAAAAAAATGATTTTCCATTTGAGATGAAATTTATTGACATTACGTATCCCATACTATTGGAATGTTCCATAGATACCATAATTATTTTATATCTAAATGGTTTTTATTTAGGATTCAATTATTTTTATAAAACCTAGTTAATGTTGATGTATTATATCATAATAAAATTCTATTGAAACCCGCTTTCTTTTAATTGTTATTCTATGACAAAATGACGAAATGATTATGAAACATATTTCCTTTTCATAGGTAATGATTTGTTAAATGATTTATGAAATAAATTTTGTTTCATGGGTTCTAATATGATAACTATTTTATATTCCCATAGAAAAAATATGGAATTCATTATGTGATTGTGGGTATATATACCTCATTCCAATAAAGTTTCAATAGATTTATATCTAACATGATAAAAAATATTACAACTAGGAGGGATCATTATTCAGAAAGGGACTATGAAATATATGATTCTCTTGGGAGAAAACCCTGATTACTTTGATGGTTTTGGGGTGTGTCCCCATTCATCTATGATATCTTTTGAAATTATTCCTTATTAATATGGAAATTTAATGATCCCAGATATTTTATAAATGTATATTTTTGTTTATGTTTATTTTAAAATCACTAATTTTGGTTAATTAATTCTCTCCCAAGTTCATGAGAAGGATCATGAGTGTTTTGGGTTTTGAAACACTAAAGTGGAACAAAAAAATTTTATGGGCTTGATGCATGGTATTACCATGAATAGCTCAAACTGTGCAGAGCATCTATGGTGACCAAGCTGCCTTGGCCAGAGACTTGTGAAGAGTTATGACATGGTTTAGATAACCATATAGAGATAACTATGATACCCTGTGATGGGGTGATTTTTGGGATGTATCTTTAGTAAAGTTTGTGCACAAATTGGAAAATCGTGTTGGTAATCTGTACATCCCAGTAGTGATGAATTTTTTTAAAAAATTTCATAATGGGATTTTATAGCTCACTAAGGATTTTCCCTCTCTTATCCTCCTGAAACCCTACTGATGAGCGAAATCATTCTATAGTTCCCAAGGGTTATTCTCCATCATCCATAGGCTATTTAAAGCGACCGCGGTAGAGGAACGAATATTCCGTAATGTATAGTCTTCTCATTCCTCCATTTCTTAGTTAAAGTTTATATCCTAACCTTAACTAATTATGATGTTCTAAACCCCTTTTTTCAATGAGATATAGGATGAACCTTCAATGGGATGTTGAATCGTGATCTAAGGCCTCGATTGAGCAGTTTTTCATCAATGTATCTTTTCTAGGTGTTCTACAAGTTATATATCATAGTTTTTACATGAATTTGTGCTTGTAGGATTTTATTATTGTTTTATTGTTGATGTTTTCTTGGTTATGTTGGAATTACTTGTAATTTTTTGTGTCCAACTATCATATTTATCCACTCATTATACCTATATGATGCATGGAGGATGACTATACTAGTCTAGGGCCACCTACAGGGTGAGATGACTCTCTCAAATAAGGAAAATGAAAACATTTGGTGTGAAATGTACATGTAAATAGATAAATCACTTTTCAAATATGAAATTTGGAAAATGTATTGATTAATAAGAGTTTATGGGTATATGAATTGGGTTGGGAATATGGCTATGGGATCAGTTGTCTTGACATGTAATGGGAAACAAAAGATTAATTGGAATTTGACAATGAATCATGTTTTATTATCGAATATTCTTAGCGATCTAGTATTGATAAAGTATAAATGAGTTAAATGATTATGGGATATAAAATATAAATTTGTAAATGGATAGTTCCATAATAATGATTCCCATATTTTATTTTATTTTTTGATCTTATTGGTGTTATTGGGTATGCTTGGTTTGTGTTGTCATTATCTATAGTGATAGAACAAATAAGCTTGTTCACATGGCATGGTATATTGGGGTATATAAAAGAGGTTCTATGGAAACGTGTCGGGTAGGATCGAGGCTCTAAAATATACCCCACAATTCACGAGTTAGGGAAGGAGAATTAGATATATTCCCCAAATGGCTGCATTCCACCATGTCTAAGGCATTGAGGTGAGGATAATGTGATTGTTGTGATGTGATGCCTTATGAAGTTAGAAGACGATTTATTCACATATTTAGTGAGATTATTTCACTTGCCTAATCCATTGAACCCATGAATCCAGTAATCCACGCACATAGGTATCAAAAGTATTTAGTTTGAATTCAATAATAGATTAATATAAGAGAGACACTATTAATAATAAATATTTGAATTGTATTTTAATTTATTTTCATTACTAAGTTCTTGCAGGATCTATATATTGAACTAGATATTTTGTAGACACTATTGGTGGTGGCCTATTGATTTATACTCACACCATGCTCGGGCCTCCATGGGTACCCATGAAGACTTCATGGTTGTGGGTCAGGATAAATGTAAGGGACTCATGATTGGTAAGTGCAGGGAAGTGGTCCAGAACTCAAGCTGAGGATCATTTTTGGGAATCCTCTATTTTCTAATATTCACATATTTTTTCACTTTGTGAAAAATGAGTAGACATTTTTACTATTGTTGTGCTTTGTACCTAGTTAGGATGTTGGTTATTAATATATGTTCATTGTTTGTCAATATTAGTTATCTTATTGTATATTTTTTGCTGTCTATTACTCTGAAAAGGTGGTATAGTCTCCCCACATGAATCTTATACCCTCAATACTAGTTAAAAAGCTTCTCCGTATAAGGAGGCATGCTTGAGGCTCTATGGGGACTCGGCTCAGGGAACCGATATACTGGATCCCAGTTTGGGGGTGTTACAATGTTATATTAGAGAAGTTATTTTCTATGATATACTCTTGGGATGATAGACAGGATGTTATGAAAGTGTTGGGCCTTATAAATGAGCTCGTTCTTAGGAGTGGGTAACCCAAGTATTGGGGAAACATAATGTTACCGTTGTTTGTAAATTTTTATTATTATTTTTGGATGTTAAGATTTCTGATATTTTACCATGGGGTGATCCACATGATTTTTGATCTGACTATTTTATAATGATTTTATAATGGAAAAAATAGAATTGGACTGTTCATTCATGATTTATTTTAGGCACCTATGTATATAAGAGATATGCATCATAGTAGGCACACATGGGATTAGTGTGTAGAACATGAAGGATATGATTCATTTTGTTTCTGGTGTTAAAAAGTACCAAATTAATGTTTAATGAAATGTTGAAAATCGGTAAAGTATTAGTTAATATCTATGGAATAGTTCTTGATAATGGAATAGGTTGAATTAATTGTTCGATGGAATTGTTAGTGAAATATAAATTGTCACGAAATGCGGAAAAAAGTAGTGCATGTAATTGTGTGAGTTTGTTTCACATACTTTATTGGTTCTTGGTAGGCATGGTTGAGAGTGGTGTTCTAGATATGATATGTCTCTATTGGTGGTGTATGAGAAATTTCTTGTTTATTACATGTGATGAACCCTCTTTTATGCTTACGAAAGCTTTATGGTTTTATTTCTACAACTCGTGTTTTGATTTTTAGAAAAAGATTCTATCACAATGGTGTGTTCCTATTTGGTGATAGGAGGACGAAACTAATAAAACTCATCCCATTGAAGAGAAATTGAAAGTGGTAATTATGGAGAACATAGAATAATAATTTCATGAGAAAATTTCTCATTTAATGCAGATGATAGAATATGACAAAGGGTTGGTTGCACTGAGTATGTTTGAGTTTCCTAAGAAATTCCAGCTACAAAACCCTATGGCATTTTCCAGGGAGGGTGGGATTGTGGAAGTGGATTTATGGTTATATTACATCAATAATATTCTTTATAATAAGGTGACTCCTTTGTAAAATTTAATCATGTTGAAATCATTTATGATGAGAGTTTAGGCAATGCTATTGTGGGACATCATGGATCAAACAAAACAGGTTGACTGAATGATATATAAATATTTCAAACAGAATATTATTGAAAAGATATACATAGAGACATTGATGAAGGATTAGTCTATAGATTCACTTGGTTCTAAAAAAGTGAAAAATTTCAGTGATTGAGTATACTACTCTCTTTACTTATTTTGGATTTTATTTTCTTCATCATAGGTAGGAGAAGAGGATGCTATGGAAAACAATTTTTAGGATGGTCTTAGACATGATATTATGTCCCAGGTAAACACATTTAATACATAATGTTTTTATGAATGTAATATATCAGTCTCTTACATTAGAGGGCAACTTGAAGTGAGATTTTGGTAGTAATCTTGTGGTTCAAGCAAAAAAGGAAAGTGATGCAGATTCCAAAAGATGGACACATCATTTTAGAAACATCCATCAAGGTAGAAATACAGGGAGAATCCATAAGAGGGGATAAACACCATAGGATGTAATCAAGGTGTTTTATTATTAGTGTGCTAGGATTTGTAACATGTGTGGTCAGTGTCCCTAACCATGAGTTGAGTTCCAATCATGAGGAAGACTATGCCATTTGCAAATGTTCTGTAGGAAACTGGGGAAGTCATAAAATAATGGGTGATAAAAGTATCTACAAAGTGTGGGAATTAGGTTAGTGGCACCATATCAGGTAGGGAGTTGGATCTCCGTAGGGAATTCCAGTTGGGTTTGTGGGCATGGAAGTCATGAGTGGGAGCATTCACACCAAAAAGGCAGTGCAGTGCAGGGTACTCAGGTTAGGGCCCATAGTAGAGGATCAGGTCATCTTCACATGGTTCAAACTACAACTCAATGTTCCTAAGAAGGCATTTCTATTGTTCGAGGTATGATTCCCATAGAATCCACAATTTCTAGTGATTTATTAGAGATTGGAGATACACATTCATTCATTTCTACTATGTTCTTAGTTGTGTTGGGATTAACGGTGGAAAATGGTCTTGGATTAATATTACATGAGTCTCTATTATGGGTATAAGTTGAGCATATTATGTAGTGTAGGGATTGTGATTTAGAGGTGGTTGGCTATCATTTTATGTCGATCCTATTTTTTCATGAGATTCTTGGTTTTTACTTGATTCTAAAATGGATTGGTGGGTTTAGTATCAAGCCCAAATTGATTATTATTTTCACATAGTAATGATCATGTATCTAGAGGGAGGAACATATTTCATTTTTGGTGAGTGGGATGTTTGAGAAGGCCATGTGAGACCAAATCATAAAATGTTAGGAGAAAACATCTCCCGTGTTGCCCGACACTTGTTAGATGATGGGGAAAAGAGCATCTAGTCATCCCTCTCATTGTGGATCAATTTGATGAAACTTTTCCAGATGACCTCTCAGGGATTCCACCTAAAAAAGGATTTTGAGTTCACAATTGAATTATTATTGTGGAATATCTTGTTTCAATTCCTCCATATGGTAATACTCCAAATGAACTCTAATAGCATAAAGTTATGATATAGTTATTAGATTGTAAAGGGTTTATCTGTCCTGCTAATTCACCATGGGGGTCTCCCATTTTGTTTTCTATAAATGAAGATGGATTTTTGATATTGTGTGTTGACTATCTATAGCTGAACAACATTATGATTGAGAACTAAAACCCTCTTCCTAGATTTTATTACGTGTTTGACTATATCACAGGTTCCTTTCTATTTTTTATAGTCTATCTAAGATTAGGATTTGATTATCTGAGTTTGTGACCTCCTAATGTACAATTTACATATTTTCAAAGCTGGAATGGGTTTTATGATATTTTGGTGATTCCATTTTGATTGACCAATGCACCAGCAGTGTTCACTACCTTAATAAATCATATAGTCCTCCTTTATCTATAGTAGTTCGTAGTTGTCTTCATTGATGTCATCTTGGTGTACTCTAGAACTCATGGTGATAATGCCAAGCAACTTGATGTCATCCTGAGTACACTAGAAGGGAATATTCATTACACAAAGATATCAAAATGTAAATATTGGATCGATAAGGTGCACATCATGTGACAAATCATTTCTGAATAAGGTGTGTGAGTGGATCAAGAAAAAATGTAGGTTGTGGTTACATGGGAGTAATCAAAAAATGTTTTTGATTTTTGGATTTTTCTAGGTTTGGATAGTTATATATAAGGTTTATTATAAATTTCTCTACTTTTTCTGCACCACTACTAGGATTGACTAATAAGGGAGGTATGTTCTAATGACAAAAGGATTGTGAGAATTATTTTGAATATTAGATTAACCAGTAGACTACCACAAAAATTTCTATCTTAAGTCAACTATGTAAGAGTTACACCTTGTTCTATGAGGTGTGCGGGGTTATACATGTGGTAGTATTGATACAGGATGACTAGGTTTTAGCTTATGGGTCATATTAATTAATGGGAAGTAAATAAATTATGATAATCATGAAATTGTGTTAGCCTTTTGGGTTTATTTCATAATGTGATAGAGGAAAAACATGTAATGAGAATGGTTCACAGTTTCTACCTATCACAAAGAACATAGATACATATGTTCACAATGGGATTTAAATATTTGGCAATGAAGATGGATTGATTACCTATAATCTATTGAATTGATGTTGTATTATTCACCTGAAAAAGGAATTTTGTTGTTGATTGTCTTAGATTGAAGACTTGTTATTATGTGGTTCAATAATCCAAATTAGTGTTAAGAATGATGGCCAAGATTTCTGATATTCACTTAGAGGTACATGATAAGCATATGAAGACAACCCATGCATCTATAGTAGTTGAGTCCATGATTTTGTTTCAAATCAACAAAAGTAATCTGGTGGATCCGGAGTGTTTGGATATGAAGGAATGCCATAAAGGTGGGGGGTCACCTTCTATTTATGTTATTGGTGCGAATGGAATTTTTCATGTTCATGGATATTTTGTGGTGGTGATATGTGTGCAAGAAGGGTTGATGCACGAGTTCCATGCATCGAAGTGAGATGTGAGTACAGGATTAGAAAAATGTATCTTGATTTTCGGAGATAGTATTGGTATATAGGAATGAAGAAATAAGTTGTATGATTTGTGGAATAGTGCCTCACCTATCAAAACTGATGTTCAAACATCATCACCCAGGTGGGATGTTATAGTCATTGCGTGTTCTAGAAAAGAAGTGGAATGACATGGAAATGGACTTTGTTATGGGGCTTTTGAGGATGCCATAGATGAATGGTTCAGTCTGGTAGGAGGGGGATCAGATGACTAAAGTGGATCATTTTTTCTTTTATTGTAGACTTATATTGTCAGTAATTTGGGTGAGATATATGTTTGAGAGATAGCATGGTTTCATAGTATGCGGCATATCTGGATTTTCGATTCACATCATGCTTCTGGAAGGGGTTACAGAAGTCGCATGATAATTAGAGGTTTCAGAGCACTGATTATCACAAATAGAAGGACGAGAAGTTGGAGTGTATGATAACATTATGATAATATATTTTTATATCATGTATTTTTGATTTCATTGGATCAATGCAATGGAACTTGTCCCTTTTTGGGTTTTTCTACAAAAATACTTTTTTAGCTATGATTCATAGGGCTCCGTTTAAGACTCTCTAATGCAGACCATGTAAATCACCGGTATTCTAGATAGTGGTTGGGGAGACTGAGATTTTAGAACTGCATCTCATATAATATATGTCAAATTAGGTTCTTTTGATTCATAGGCATATGGAAAAATCTCAGTGTAGGAAGAAGTCATATTTAGATCGACATTGTATACCTCTCAAATTCATGGTAGGTGATAGTTTGTTTCTTCGGGTGTCTTGATGTCCAGGACACTATTGTATCTAGATACATTGAATGTTTTAACCCATATATGTGGGGAAATTTTAGATGTTGGAGTGTATCATACTGGTGGCATAACAATTATCTCCTCCACATCGGTATAAGGGGATGCATGGTGTTTTTTCTGTTTCACAACTCCAATAGTGTCACCCTGACACATCTAACATGATAAATTTTGACAATGTCAAGTTTGAGGCAAATGACCCATTTGAGGATAATACAGTTCTTATTATGGATTATATTGAGAATGTATTTTGAGTTATGTTATTACTATTGGTTCTCATCCTATGACATCCTAGAAATGTTAACGATGAAATGTCGGAGAGAGAATCAGACTTGTGGGACCAATGGATAGATCTCTTTTCTCTGTGAAACCAATCATTCATAAGAAGTGTGAAATTGATAGAATCCATCTTAAGGTGGGGAGGTTGTAGGTTCTCAAAATTTTCATAATGGTGTGTATTTTTTTATGTTTCGGTTCATGTCCCATAATTTAGTGAATTAAATCTATCCCTAGATCACGAATTGTCTGGGAAGTGTTTTAGGGATTCGAGACACAAAAAAGGAAGAGAAATTTGTTTCATAGTCATGATGCACAGTTTGATGACGATTATCTCAAACTGTATAGATAATCATAGGTAACCGTGAAGTCATGGATAGAGTATTGAACATTTTTTTCACACTGTTAAGCTAATCGCTAAGGATTCCTTGAAAACAAACGATGTGGGGATTAAATGTTGTACATGTCACACTGTTTTCACATGTTTTATAAAAAATTTCATGTAAAATGTACAACCCTATAAAAATGGTAAATTTACATAAATTCCATTACGGGATTTTAATGCTCACTTATGAGTTTACTCTGCTCCTCCTCCTACAATCCTAGTGATGAGACAAATCTACCAAGAGATCCCAAGGGTGTTTATCCTTCATCTTGATGACATTTGGATATTTGTTGTTTCAGATTAATGATCTCGGTAAGTCATATATCCTCCTAGCTTCCTTACCATGGTTAAGGTTTATATATTTCCATCATATCCTTCTAAAGTAATGAAACTATTTTTTGATATAGGTTGAGGCTTTAAGGGGTTTTTTTAATCAGGGTGTAATGCATCGATTATGAGATAATTCATCAACGTATATAAGGTAGGTGGTCTACATGTTATATCCCATTGTTTTTACACGGATTTTTTCATGTAGGGTTTCATTATTGTTCTCTTTCTAGTGTTATCATGGTTTCTTTGGCATGATTTGGTATATTGGTTGTCCAAACAAACAATGGAACCCCACATGATCCCCACATGATGGATAGAGTATGACTCAACCAATCTAGGGCCTCCCATGGAGTGAGCTTTGTCTCTCATACATGGTAAGGAAAACATTTGGTCTGAAATTTACATGTAAATAAATATTTACAACATCGAATATGAAATTTCGTAAATTTATTGATTAATATTGGTTTATGGGTAGAGGTGTTGGATTGGGAATATGGATAATGGATAGTTCATCTCGGAATGTAATGAGCTAAAAAATGATTAATGTGGATGTGATAATGAATCATGTTTTGTTCTTGAATATTCATAGCGAGTTCAGCTTTGGAAATGGGAATTGGGTTTAATTGTTATGGGACATAGATGATATAGGTTTTAAGGTATTTTGGTTTATTAATGATTTCCATTTAGTTTAGTCTCATTTCTTCATGTTTTTTGTTCTTGTTAATGGTTGGTTTTTGTTGTGGTTATGTGTGGTGAATGAATAAACAATCATGAAAACATGTATTAGTAGAATGGGTTATAGACCTGAGGTTCTATGCCCATGGGTCAAGTTGTACTGAGGCTCTAAACTCCACCCCTCAATGCATGGGTTAGGGAAGGGGACATTGTTCTATTCCCCTAATCGTTTCATTCCACCCAGACTAGGGCTTCGACGTGAGGATAATGTGATTGTTCTGATGCTTTTTCTTATAGAGGTTTACATAGATTTTTCCCATAAGCATTGTGATTATTTAACATGCATTATACAATGAACACATGAAAACAATTATGTAATCACATATGCATTAAAAGTAATGAATCATAATTTTATAATAGATTAACTTAAGTGCACCGATATTACCAATGGATACTTGAATTTTATTTTACATATTTGTATTTACATAGTTCTTACATGCATTATCTATTAAACTGGAGGTTTTTTAGAAGCCATTGGTGGTGGCCTACTGAGTTATACTCACACATGACTTGGGCAGCTGTTGGGTACACGAGCAGACTTCATGGTTGTAGGTTAGGAAAAAAGTTAAGGTCTTATGCTCAGGATCTGAGTTGGGTTCAATATATGCATTAGAGGAGGTCCAAGACATGAGGCCAACACAATTTTGGGGATTCTATTATTTTCCCTTATTTTAGGTTGTGTTAAATTTGAAATTGTGGAATTATATGACATATTTAGGGTTTTTGTGGTTTGTACCCATTTTGGGAGTTAGTTATTTATGAATGTTCATTGTCTTGTCTATATTGTTTTTGACATTGAATATTTTTTCTGTTTTTTATTAATCTGAAGGGATGGAATAGTCTCACAACTTGACTCTAGATCCTCACTGATAGTCAATAACCTCTATCATATGGGGTGGTGTGCATGAATTCATGTGGAGACTCCGCTCGGGGCACTGACTTAGTGGATCCAAGGTAGATAAACTTACATAAATGATTTTCTTTCTTATATATATTCCAAAAATCATTATATTATGTAATTTTTAATCTCTCTAGAGTTATGTTAATTTCTTCCCATATAATTGATATCTTATGTAATACCAATCATAATTCTAGGACTCAATATTATGATATTTGAGATAGAGGGTATTGTTTTAAATTTTTGTTCTCAAGTTATCATATACTATTGTTGATGTTATGCTTATATACCTCCCTAGTTTACCATTAATGAGAATCTGAGTTAAACCATTCTCATGTTTTTGTTCCCACTTTATGAAGAAATTTATTATGTATGATATATCTATGAGGGGTACTAGTTTTTAATAAATTATTGGAATATTATGTATTTCATATATAAACCAAATTTTGTGATTCCATGTTTCCAAATAGAGTAAACTATTTCGTTCCTCAAGCATGTGATTGCGTAATGTAATGAGTATTTATAAAAAATATAGTAATATATATTCATGACAAGTGTGGGGTGATATAAATAAAATTTATTCTTATTCATATATATTTTAATTTGTTATTTCTTTAACTAGTGGGTTTTTATATCAACCAAGACTCATTATTTCATGTATTTATCTTATAATGTTAAATATTTTACTTTATCGCATTACACTATTCATTGAAAATTAACAATATTTATGAAAAAAATTCACCAATAAATTTATCAAAATTATATATCAAAAAATTCTATAAATTTTATTGAAATAAATTTATTACTGTTAGAAATTAATTTTTTTAATTATTTTTTATTTTTTGATAAATACTATTTTTAATATTATAATCAATTTTTTTGACCATCTTAAAAATAAAATTTCATCTCGAAAAATTATTCTATTATTAAAATTAAATATATTATTTATTTATAAATACATTTTATGAATATTATCATTCATATAAATTAGTACGTTTCTTACAATAGTGAAATCTGAAAAATTAATATTAAAAAAACAAAAAAAAAACATTATATATCATTATTAAAAATTTATTAATTAATCCATGGTTTAAATATGTCCAATTTTCATTTGATCGGATATATAAATAATAATTTCACTTCCATAGGTTATGATACTATTCAAACAGTAAGTTTAATATTCAAAATCATCGTATTACTATTCTAATAATCCTATTAATATTCCATTAGTAAAATTAACATTACAACTGATAGATTTGTAATTGAATTATTTGATACGTATTTTATATACCAACAATATAATTCATTGTTTTCTAATACAATTGTATTTTAATTTATATCCACATATTTTCACTTTAAAAATTAGTATTGTATTTTAATAATTTTTCATATTTATATGGTTTTATTCATGACTGTAGTTATTATATTTGATCATGTAGATAAATTTTTTAGTGTTTTATTCAACTTATTCCGATTTTAAATCCCATTATAGTATTTTAAATTTTTTTGGAAATTTATATTCTCTAAATATAATATTAAATATAATATATTAAAATATGGTAGGTTTTATCATCTAGTGAATGTTATTTATTGTACACTACTAAATATGATACCGCTATAAGTAGAAAATTTTCATGGATAAAATAATAAATTCTTATATTAATATCCCTTAAATAATTTCACCCTAAAAATTTCATTTTACATAATATGTTACAAATGGGTGAGGGTACATCTAAATCATGGATACCTCTGGTTCCCATATTGACATGGTGTACTAATGGTTTAGCCATAGTTGTTTAACATGGTGAGTTGCCTTTGTTTCATAGAACATTATCTATATAATCCTTTTTATTTGTCATCTTCTCCTCATACTAGAAATAATTTTATAGATTCTCCACCTATGAATTCAGTACATGTGAGGGTTATACTATGTAATTCCACAAGAAGTATACATAGAATAAATAATTCACTTACGACAGAGATGGGGGGTGTTGTTCAATAATCTATACCTCCAATGAAATCAAGGATCTCAAAAGGGATTAACTATAATAGATATTGTTTAACATTTTTCAGAAATCACATTAATATATTATGTTTATATATATAGAGAAAAATATTAAATCTAACATCTAAGTATAGGAATCATAGACTATTGTCAACATAGATCGTATACTATCATTGGGAATCTCATATGTATTGATAAATGGTCTTAAAATATTCATAAGTTTTAATGATCATTTTAGGCCCAAAATATCGTGTTCACTAATAATCTTCCAAAATAAGGGTTTCCTGAATCACTTTAAATAATTTTATTCAAATGAATCCATTTCTAGACATGAGTGAGTGAAATTATTGTATAAGAAATCAAAAAGAGTATGGGTTTTATCTCAACATTCAATGATGTCCATCAAGAATTCTACAAACACGACATCTAGTTTATGGATAGTTTAATCAAATTTTAAATTGTTTTATTAGTGGTAAAAAATTCAAATGTTAAACATATTAATTTTATAATGTTGTAAAACTCATCTATAACATGGGGTTAAATCTTAGATCTCGATCAGAAATAATCTATTATGGTGTCCCATTAAGGCTCCACACTTCACTAATGGGTATCCTTGAATGTTGATATTGTGGAAGTCATATTATATAATAGTGAAATGGGAATTATTTTTAGAATTGTTTAAAAATACCCATATATAAATATTTCCCCATGATATCTTGGATATACTAGTGAAAATACCAATGAGAATGATTTTAAATTTCCATGATGGTATGAGAAATGGTCGCAACAACCCCTTTTATGTTTTACTTCCATGATTCACCTATTGATTTGAAACTAATTTTTATATAGATCTCATGATCTTCTTCTACTTATTTTCCAAAAAATAGTACATTTTTAAATCATAATGCACTGTATTTATCCCTAGGATGATGATTAATATCAACATATATGCTTCCTTCAAATGATCCTTCTTTATCCTATGATTCCATGACACACATAGAAAAAACATGAATCTTATGGCCACATCAATAGAAATATTTAAATAAAAATATTTTTGTATTCATAAATCATCCAACAAATTATGAATTTAAAAATCAATTGGTTTAAAAAACATTATATTCTCTAGAAGATATTGATGAGAGATCATTTGAGAATGTCTTGACGGTGTTCATTCATTCTTGATTACCATAGTAATCCCCTAAAAGACTATGAAAATTAGATCCATCATGGTTTTCATTATTTATAATATAGTATGATCCATTATATTTAGTCTTTCCAATAATTTGTTTTCAATCACATGATGGTACTAGATTGAGCAGTCAGATCCTTTAATCAGATCTAAACATATTCATTGGGGATTATTCAGCACCTTCTCTAGGAATATATACTTGACATTATCAGGATTTGTATATATATATCACTTTTCTCCATAGTGTTAGTACTGCTATATTTTTAATTTTATGGTCAGTAGAGCTAAAATTTATTTCATGTTTTGGATAATTCAAATTATTTATATTCAACAACCATGAAGCATAGGATATCACTATATCATTTTTCATCAGTATACAACCAAATATACTCATTGAATAATCATAGTATACCATGAAATGTACCCCACCCATGGGTAGTGAAAAAACTGGGGAAGTGGTATTAAAAATTTTCAATTCCTGAAATACAACTTCACATTCATTGAAAAAGAAAAAAATTATCTCCATCAAAATAATCATCGTTTGAGGTTTTGAAAATTTGACAAATTTATCACATATCATTATTAATACCCTCCGTGTTCATTGAGATTATGTATATTTATTATAAATTTTGGTATGGTACATACATATATGTTCTATATCTTATAAGGTTCCTTTTATATCCCACTATTGGCGATAACATATCCCATTAAGGACATGTTCCCCAACTATAAATCACATTTTCAATAATTTTCATTTTACTAATCCTTTCAAAAATCTCATTGCACTGTAATAAAATGATCCAAATCCACCTCCATTATTTTTTAATATATATTAATTTCATAAATAGAGACTATATATGATTTTATATGATAATGAATACATACATTATTGATTTTTTCTTTAAATATTGATGGAAATTTAGTGATTCTAAAGGGAATTAGTTTTAACTAATTTTTAACATTCCATTATCAAAATTATTTCTAAATAAAAACCTCCTTAATTTCAATTACATGGTTATATACCATTCGATGTTCCAACATTCAATATATTTTGTCCCATGTAGTTGATCAAACAAGTCATATTCCAGTTGAAGGGGATATATTCTATTTATCATTATTTTGTTGAGTTCATGATTATCGATGGTGAGGTGCAATGAATCATCCTTCATATTAATAATGAGTATTTAAGATCCACAAGTAAAATAACTCAGCAAAATAAAACCCTATTCTATACCCCCATATTACAACTTATTTAGAACATTTATTTCAATGTTATGTATTCCCTAAATATGTTTTATTTATGAAAATAACATGGTATAAATTCCATTGATAAAAAACCACTCATTCATTAGTAACACTATGAAATTAATCATGGAATATGTCACAATAATCCCTCTTGTGGAGGTTCTCCTCAAGAGGGATTAAATAATTGGTTTCAACATTTTGATCTTGATATGGTTCCCCATAATGAAATAATAACCACACATGAAAAGAATATTCTAGATGAGATTTCTCCTCCTCAATACACTTTTATTGAATCAAAGTATGACTTAGGATTTGAAGTGTAATATCCCTTTTATAAAAGTCAATAATGGATTTAAATAAGAAAACAAATCCATGAAAAATAAGGAATCACACTATATTAATCAACATAAGAGCATATTTTTTTGTGGTTTTTTCAACAATAATTTATGGAGGATGTTTTATATAAAAGGTGTAAAATAATTTCCATAGTCGGTGCTATCACATATATCTCATCCTTAATGTTTTTTTGTGGTGTTTAATAAGTTTTAATATAAATTCATTGAAAGAATGACTATATAGAAACATAATATAATAGTTTTTTTAATAATATAGAATTAATAACCATTTTATACATCACAAAATCTTTTCATGATCCACCATATAATTACAGGTAGAATATTTCATTTCATTTTCTCATGTCCTTTATTATTGTTGTCAACAATTATTTATAATATCCATTATCTTTGGGATTTATCCTTATTAATGTATTAGTTCCTTATAGTTGATTCGACCTATGATAGGATGGGTTTTGATATATATTTTCTTTTATTTTTCAAATCAATGGTTTTTCATCTTTCTTTGGTAAAGGATTTCCTGATTCCCCACTTTACTACATATGAAGAACCTATTTAATCCCATGAGAATGTTTCCAAGATTCTACTTACCACATTTTTTATAATATAGGAATGTGGGGTTCCCATTACCCAAGATAATTATACATTTATCTTCCTCAATGAAACTCCATTTTACGATTCATATCTCCATGACATTGACACCATGGTGACTCTCCAATTTCCATCTCAACATTGATAGAACAATTAACATTATATTCATATCATTTAATGTATTTAATCATTAAATGATTTATATACACATATATACCCCACTAAGGATATGGAAAACCTCAAATTCAATGTTGATGTTGATGTCATCATCTTATCTTGAAATCCTTCAATGGTTTTCCTAGTATTCTCTGTTAGCAACAATATCTTTTTTCATCTGTACGAGGAACTCCCTCCCCAATTTAAGATGATGTGTTTATGGAAATTATTTATTAATAACTATCTTTTTAATCTATCTAATTTCTTATAGTAGATTTCCTCACTTTGCATCATGTATTTTATTAGTGTCTAAGTCTAATAATTTCCCCCTTCATGATGATAACTCTTAGAGGACATTATAATAATCTATTTAATTGACAATATAGACTACATTTTTTATGTAGTTAATCAATTGTTCAATTAAATGAGTGTCAAATGATCCACTAATGGTAGAAAGTCTTTATCGTATAATTTTATTTTTTGTGTAATGCTTTTTATTTAGAAATTATTGGTATTTCAACACAATTCACCTTATTATTCATAACAGAAGATGGTTGATCTAATACTTCCTTGAATCTATCACTGAACAATTTGATTTTGTTACACATCCATGTAGGTAAATAATAGATTTTCATATGACAATAGTTAATGGCATGGATTCTTCTTTTTCCTACCGTTATATAATATTCATGATATTTAACTATTAGAAAGAATATATGATCTAAAAAAATATAAAAATGAAACTATGAATTCTGATGGAATAACATAGAAATGATATATAAATATAATCTTGTGAATCTCTGAGTATAAATCTGTTTTATATATTATTAATTTTTTTTCATGGGATGAATGACATAAAAATTTATTAAATTACATCATAAAGGTGCATAGAGTGCTTGTATATTTTCCAATTCATAATTCTTTGTAGTCTCAAAGTAGGTGAGTAGTAAGGCCTCTTTGTTCTGAACCATATGAATTTCAATATAATACAAAATGCATCATTTTTATGGTTACTATAGCTAGGTACAACTACTATTGATCCAAATAAACTTTTAATATCTATAATGTCATGTAATTTATAGGAAACAACTCACTATATACTTTATTAATCATTCATGGTTGTCTCCAATACCTAAAAATATCTCTAGGGAACTCACTATATTATTCTATTCTTAATACCATATATAACTAATCCTCTCATATGATACAAAATAATGTAACCCAAAACTATTACACCAATCATTACCTGATTTTTAACACATATATCCCTCCTATAAAGATAAAGGATTGAGAGGCCTAGTGTCATTGGATGTCTAGGTACAAAATTGATCAAAATGAACCTAAAATATTTCTTTTACTTTCATTTCCATATTGTGCATCTAAATGCATTTTGTTTAAAAAAATAAACATGGATATATTGTAAAATTGATAAAATAATTCTACTTTTGATAAGTCTCAATTAGGGATTGAACATTTTAATGAACAATAACATATAATTAATAAGTCGTAACAAGTTATGATAAAACTCAAGGGACCTAAATTATCACATAGAGGAATAACATATATTTCATTGAATCATACTATCAAGGAATCATAGTAACGTGGGAAAAATATTCAACATGATATAATTTTATGTAAAAGATAATTACATGGAAAAC
The DNA here is from genome assembly GCA_963277665.1 of Viscum album. Taxonomy (NCBI): domain Eukaryota; kingdom Viridiplantae; phylum Streptophyta; class Magnoliopsida; order Santalales; family Viscaceae; genus Viscum; species Viscum album. The sequence goes on from OY728136.1 coordinate 966,031,034, forward strand.
ACTCCATTATTGATAGAGTCCCATCATAGATTTTTTTACTATATTATCCCATACATATAATCTCCCAAGAAATAATATAATTACCCAATTCTTTATAGTCCAATGTATCTGAAAGAATAATAATAGGTACATACATATATGTGGAACATATGGAAAATGAATATAAGATATAAACTAAATTATAAACCATGGTTATAAATTTGTATTATATCAATTTCTAAAAGAGTATTCAGAGGTAATGGAATATTGGTTTCCATAAAATATGGGATTTAATAATTCTATTATGTTTATAATACCATTCCATTCAAAATTATTTCAAGGTGATGTGAGGTCTTGGAAATCGTTATAAAAAATTTAGGTGTACAAGTATCTTTTAAGTATGGATTTTGAAAAAAGGATAACGAGTCAATAAATAGGGTAAAGGATTAAAAATTTCCATAGAAATTAAATATTATGGCATTAAAGAATATACTAAGATATATTGTACAATTTTTTTAAATACATTTTTATATGTTATACTTGTAATGTTGAAGAAAAATAAATGTGTTCACATTAATCAAGTTTTTTTATATATAAAAATTGAGAAGGTGACATTTTAAAACATGTTTAACAAATCAAGGAAAATAAAATTGTGCTAGGTATATTTATTTGATAACTTAATACTTAATATTGAAATATTAAATAATATAATAGGTATAGACTGTTTTGAAATTAAGATAAATCATAATGCAAATGGAATAGTGGTTCTGAGAGATCTATTACGAGAGGTTCCAAAATTGATATAAAAATGAAATTAACATCCAAGAGAATAAAATTTTATTCTTTAATTACATAATTAAGATCATTTTCCTCTATATTTGATTCAATATAATTTTATTATGGGATTTAAATCCATTATTTTGTGATATATGTTTTCATTTTAATATTATGATGAAATTATTTTCTTGATTCTAAATTCATACTCCCTAAAATTGAAATGACCTTATATATATATTTATTAATTTTTGAAATATTGATTATTCTTTTATTTTATAAAAAATAATTCTATATTATTAGGTTTTTTTATTTTTAGTGACGATCATGAAAACCTGATTTAATTTAATATTATTTAATCATCTTCAATCCAAATTTTCAAAAATATATAATATAATTATTCTCTCTATTTTAAAAAATTATATTTTAATTTATTATTCCATGATTTTGGTAATGAGAAACTAAAACCAATATTCCATAGAGGTGGGGACCTAAATTAATAGAAATTATCTCTTCTCTTATTATAATAAGACGATAAGAAAAGGTGAGGGATGATACTAATTCCCTAAATTAAATGAAATTAATCCATATATTTGATATTTTTGTTATTATTCCTTATTTATATGATTTTTTTGGAAGATAATGATTACAAGAAAAATAAAATACCTGGTTGACAATTACTTTCACATATAGAGATACCCATTTAGGATTACACCAAAGGCACATTGTATTGATATTTTTATCATAATATCAACACAAAGATGAAGTGGGAGGTTTATTCATTGAGTTATTATTTATTTCTCAAGGTCCTTGTAATCTTCTGAATGCTTAAATGACATAAAGAAATATGTTTTTGTAAATTTTTTCATTTTTATGTGAAAATGTAAATTTTCAATAGAATTTACTTTTTTATTGATTTAAAGGAATTAATTTTCTATAAAAGTGCTATAAATGTTGATAAAGTATTTATTTAGTTAAATAATTTAGAATATTTGATGGAATGTTTTCATATCATTGCATTTTTTCATCATGGGATTTCGTACCCCTAAAATCTATAGTAATGATAGAATTTCGATATTAAAAAAACCATGTAATGTTCGGGTAGTTTAATTATTATAAATTATATAATATATCCAAAATTGTGTCTTAGTTTAAAAATCATATAAATTTACTGAATCTAGAATTCGGGTTTTACGTTTGGCATCATATAACTTTTGTATATGTCAGGTTTCTGTTTTGATAACATCCTCATTTGTTGTTTTAAGATTTATATATTTTTTCACATTATTTTTTATTTTTCATCCTATTTATTATAACATATAATGTATATCATAATCCCACCATTCACCATGATTCTTTAATATTAAATCTATTACAAATGCATTTTTAAAAATACAAATTCAAAATTTATCAATAGAGAAAAAAATACATAATCTACATTCTTGATTTTGATCAAATAAAAATGAAAGATGTAGTTTTATTTGAGGATTTACAATGTTGATTGTATATGGTGTGGTTTTTCCAAAAATTGTTAAAACATTAATATTTGGGTATTAAATAATTATGTTAATTTTGAGAGATCCATGATATCTATTTTTCGTGATTGGGAAGCCTCAATCAATATGGTTCAATCCCACATTTTGGTTCCCAGTTCAATGTTCCCCGCTTATTATCCCTTATGAAAAGTGAGTATTGGAAAATAAGTTTTTTAAATTAATTTTGTGTTTTTCAATAATTATAATTTTTTTTTAATTATTTTGATCCTAATATTAAATTAATGTATCCAAAACTATTATGGGGTAATTCAAAAAAAGTCAAAAGAAATTTTATAATCACATTGAAGTATAAATACATTAAATTAACATAAGATACAAATTATAAATTATCCATAATTAATTAAAAAAAATCATCAATAGATAATTTATTTTAAAATTTGAATGATAATTAAGATCGTTTTAATAGTTTAATTATAATGATTTATAAAATAATAAGTGCATAGATTTATGAAAATAAGGTATATAAAAATCAACGCATGTTTAATTTTGTGATATTATTGAAGGATAATAATAATATATTATTAAATAATATTTACATATAATTATGAAAAGATTATATAAAATTAATTATCAATGTTTATTATAAAAGATAGTAATATCTAATGATAAAAGTATTTATCCAAATAATATTGAATTATTAGAGGATAATATTTTTGAAATCATCAAAGTGTAATTATGTTAATTTTCATGGATAATTATATTGGTTATTCAATGATTATTTATAATGAAATGCCACATGTCTTGTTAGTTTTCTCTAGGAAAATATATGAAATAAAAACTATGGTATAATAATAACTATTGAAGAGAAGAGTGTTATCACATTCATTAGCCTAAAATGATGATTTGGAAATTTATGAGAACATAAAAAGTATTATCAAATGAGGTAATTTATTTATTTTGAAAATGAAATTCCTATTTAAGTTCTATAAATACTTGAAAATCCATGAGTGTTGACATTCTAGTAGCTACGATAATATGACCAAGAAATAATTGTACTTGACTGTTGTGGTTTACATTCCATTTTTTTGAAACACATACAATGGTTTATTATTAATGTTCATATCGTTGAATTTTATTTTTTATATTCATAACCTAATAGGGATTTTGATCACATGTTTTTATTTTATAATTAATGAGTGAATACACTTGATAATCATTCATTATTGTGATATCATGTAGGTGTGTGTGTAGCATGAGACAACCATTTTGATATTTTATTCAATGAGTGAAGCATGATATGATTGTTTCAATGATCGATAATGATAAAATGAACTTATATGTTTCTTATTTACTATCAATTTCATATGATGAAAATATATCCACTATATTTTATATGTGTTACCTTTATTTAGAGTTGTCGTTCATGGTTCATGGAATAGGTGAATGTACATGAAATATTTATCCCATGGTGGGGGAGTATTCTTAACAAGGAATTACTGCAAAAAAGGACCTAAGAATAGGGTAAAGATATGTTGATACCATGTAACATAATATTAGTGATTAACTCTATTACTAAATCTATTAATGGGGATTATCAATTACTAGTTCATCTATGAGAAATACTCCCGATGCATACAAGATTTCTAATAAGCTTGAAAAGTGATAAATTATTTTCTTTTGGTGAACATACTTCATAGTGATTAGTGGAAATACTCCATACTTGAGGCCTATGAGGGAATTAAGACTCATGTATACATGATACAATGAGTATTTTAAGAGAACAATTCACTAGCCTTGTCGGTTTTTTTGTTTCTTATGAAATTTTATTATTAAACTTCCGTCATGGATCCTATGCAAGTATAACTAGGGGTCTGTGGTGGAATTTCACGTGCACAAATTCATATTGTTATATTGTTTTGATATTATTTATGTCATGAATTTATTCTTATTATCGATTTCACAGATTCTACTTGAGTAAATATGGTTATTTATTATTTTTTGAAATTCTAATAAATCATCAACTCATTACCTACATGAGAATTTTGTTTTACTTTTTGATTTCATAACTATAGATCATTAATAAAGGAATGGTTCCAATGGTGGGTGGATTCTAAGAGGAGAGTTGATCTTCTAGTTCCTGGGATGGTCTTTAAAAGACCCCACTAATTTATTAATTTATTCTCAAAACTTATCAATGTGTTTGGAATTCCATTATGGGAGCTGTTTATATCATCTACAACATGTATGCCCTTTCCATTTATTAGTTTTCCCATGTAATCTTTGGTCATTAATAATAGTTTATGTGATATATTATTTATTATATAACATGATTATAAATATATAATCACCCCAATAACATACTCAAACTGTTACTACAATTCGAAAACCACTAGTGTATTAGCTGGTATGAATGAATTCATGAGACCCTCTACCTCAGAGATAGTTTTTTGGTTTAGCATGTTCCAAAATTTTATCTTGGAACCATGTTTTATAAACTTGTTTCATATTCATTAAATTAATTTTTAATTGATATAAAATAAATTTGATAGTTTTGAATAGGGTATGGAAAGTCTAATAGTGGATAGAAAGCAATATATAGTGGACATTCAAGTATGCACAATGTGGGGGAAATTATTTTTCACTATTAACACTAATAAAAACCTATGGTGGATGAATATGATGTTGATAAAAGATTTTTGATATTTTGGGTGCATTAATCCTTCATTATTAATCATGTTTTTCAACATGATATATATTACCTTTTTTTAAATCCAATTTTGTTATATAATTAGATGAATTTGTTTAATGTATCTATTCGATATAGTTTCAAATTGTTTGATATATATATATATATATATTTTGTTATGATATATCGTTATTGGAGATAGTTTTTTGAACATATCATTTGGTAGTGTTATATTATATATAATGATCATGAATAATGAATTAGGATGGAAACAAGGGTTAGTGTTAGGAGGGGTATACAATGGGATTATGGTATAATCCTTGTAACAAAAGTGTTACCCATCAAAATTTTAGAATATTTCATATTCTGAAAGTTTTTTCAATTATAAATGCATTTCCTAATAGAAAATTGGTTGGACTACCAGCTGATAAGTAGGGTACATTAGAGGATGTACACAAACTTACTCTTTCGGTTACGCTATTATATAGTATCCATCATGTAGCCTTCACACTGACGTCCAATGATTAATGATCCGAAAACATCGAATTTTAAAATATTTTCAACTTTTATTGAACTAGAAGATCATGATATGCTGAGGAATATGTGGATGTCATCATGTGTGTCTACAATGTCATTGGGACCCCGGATGATAGGAAGGTGGAGTTGGAGGCCTTTGTGTTGTAGGGACCTAATCGGAATGGGTTGGGTTTCATCGGATGGTATAGATTCCTTGATTATTTAACAATGGATTCCATCATGGAAAAGATCATTAAAATTTTATTCAATGACATACTAAATCTTCACTATGAGATATAGTTAATAATTCTATAGTAGGGTTATTTATTAGTATCATAGTACTCTTATTTTTTACTGATCTTATTTAATTTCCACAAAATATTTCCAGAAATTATTATCATTAGGCCAATATGTCTGTGATTAAACATCTCCAAAAATTAGATAGTTGGTTGGGAGCTCTTAAAATGTGACAAGTCATGATAATCTATATAGTTCCTTGACCATAGATAATATTCTTGTGGATACATGAGTGATTTGTTTTTTTATAATTAAATTGATTTATATTGTTAACCTCTTCATAATCCTATGATTACCTATTCTGGTTGTATGATTAATAATACCAAAGATCATTAGTATAGTAGTAGCACATGTGTAGAGAAGAGTATATATTCATTAATCTTCTTATGAGTTGTTTCATAATATGTCAACTATGGATTGATTGGGATCTATAATAGGTTCTCCACAACCCTCAATAGCCTATGAAAATAATACATATAGATAGGGATTGTGAACATGTATGTTCTATAACATTGTGATTGTGTTTCCAAAGTGTTGCATCATAGTCTCCAATATATTATAAGGGATCTGAATAGGGACTATATTTGAAATCAAAGATAGCATTATAAACTGAACATGTGTTCCAGGGATAGGGTGGTTTAGATTTGGTTGGTCATGTGTACACATTTAATTTGACTAATAAATATTTTTGTGATGGACTATAGACAATGAATCCATAATTTACCATGTTTTTCAAACAATACTTCTCAAAGTACCTATCAGTAATAATAATTCAACATTTTGTGAGATTTTTAATATTTCAAATTCGTAAAGGATAATAATAAAATCATTAATTAAATTTTTAAATGAAATTATCAAAATAAAATTACATTAGGAATGATATAAAGGTATCACATAAGGGTAAAATATCTATTAATGTAATGAAACTATTTTTTCTTAAAAAAAATTATAATAATTGAAGAAATATTTTAAAATTTAGGAAGAAACCAATCATAGGATTAATGGGCTATCTAAACATCATCATTAATCTATTAAATATATAATATATATTATATAACATGCAATGTTTTTTTGAAATAATGGAATATATATGGAATACTGTCTCAAATAAGAAATTTATGGCCACTATTAATTGCAGAATTACGATTTCAGTAAATTCAGGACATATCCTTTGTAAACATCATTTGTTGACTCTGTTCACAATCTCATCAAGTGTATTACCATTTTCAATTATTTTTTCCATAACAATTAATATTTATTTTATATTTTTGTTCATCTTTCTTGCACATGTTTTTAAACCACCATTTTCAAAGGGATTAGATATGTAATCCACGTAATCAAGTGTTTTTACCAATTTAATTTTATAAATCCATAAAAGTGTTAATGATAAAATTTCTTCATTTGATGTTTTATTGAAATAAAAATAAAATTGGTAGTTTGATTAGGGGTTTTAATATGATGAATATATATACTGTTGGTGTTTCTAAAATATCTTGGACATACATATTTAATATTGTTTGATGATATTGAGTAGGATACACCTATGATCTACACTATGTATGAATGAAACAGATCTGTCAATTTGTATTGATCCCTCATTCTTTATCAAGCTATAGTTTCCCCCCATATTGAATCGAATTAAAATAACCAAATGGGAAAATATCTTGATGGTTCTATCATTTTTTTTATTTTCACCATTTATTAGTCATTTCAAAATCTACAATAATGACTGAATTTAACAGTAAATTAATATATCAAAATTCATTAATTGATAATTATAAAAAAAATTATTTGAATAATTTAAAGGATAATGAATGGAAAATTTTATGTTATTATTACAAGCCAAAAATAAATATTTAACCACAAATAATAAATGAAAATTTCGAATGGAGAAAATCTATAAAACATCAAATGATAATTATGTGGAAAAATCAATTGATACATTGAAATAATTATCAAATGAAAATTACATTGAATATTAAAATGAAAATTTACACTCATTATCTAAAGATAAGTGTTTTCAAATTATCAAGAATTATAATGAGACATTTACATCATATAATCAAATTATAATTTATAAAAATTTATAATGTAGTTATTAATGATAATAGAATCTAATGAAAAATGAATAATTAAAAATGAATTAAAATAGATTTTTGAAATGTTAGAGGATAATTTTTTAGAAATTACTAAAGGATAATAATATTATTTTGAAAAATAATAATTATAATGATCTACCACTTGTGATCATGGATTAATCTATAGTAATATTTATTTTATTAATTTTGGTTTTATAATTAATATTGAGGGGATGAATTTTAACCCATGGATAATATTTCAGAGATAGAACAGACCATTTCTTGAAATATTTTACCTATTTATTAATTTAAATATTGGTTTTGGTTCTTTGAAACATGAATAAAAATGAGTTTTCATGTGTCATGAATTGTGTTATTAAGGCCTAGAAGTGGGTGTTTAGGACTACTGAGGTTTACACTTTATCATTTGAACCCCATAGGTCAGTTTATCCTTGATGTTGACATCATCTCATTTGATTTATTCAGTTCCATAACTATAGTTTTTTAATTAAAATTACTTCATGCAATAATTTTATTATTTTTATAACTGAAAACTATTCATGATTGTGGTCACCTGGGTTTTTTTGTATTATATGTTTAACCTATTGTGATATTTGATTCATTGAGTGATATTTGTGCATCTTTGTTTTCTGATTTATTATGATCACATGTAGTTACCTATTTCTTCTTTATTTACAAAATGATATTACTTACAAGAATAAACTAACATGTATATATCATAACTTCCATTGGATGTTTTATTAATGGTTTATAGATTCGGTGGATGGTCATGTCATTTTAACCGATTAAAGTGGGAGTACACTTGTATTGTGAAGAGGGTGACGATTGAACTGAAAATATTCGTGGAGATATGATGATACCATAGAATTTCATATAGGGTATTTACTCAATTCTTGTAATACATGTTTCAGTTTTCTTCAATCCTAGATGAACTATGAAGAATGCACTCAGTTACTATTTTTTGTGAGAATGATTCTCAGTTCATAGTTCCCATTGGAGTAGTTCAAATGTTTCATAGTAAGTTGGGAGTTTCATTCTACTGATGAGGCCAAACAGGGAACCAAGTAACATGTAAAATTATTTCATGATCATGAAAACCTTCAAATGAACCAGTCACATAAATTTTTTGATTACTTCCAATATATTCACATAATTTAATGGTAATAGAGCTAAATAAGGTACAAAAAGGAGTTTATGGAATATTTTTTAGTCCTGGATCACTCAGTTATGTATTTAATTGTATAATTATTGTTAATAATTAAATTTTATAGTGTAATATTACCATTTTATCGGATCACACTTTATTACTACTTTATTTTTGGTTTCATTCTAATTTTTTTACTCACACTAGGCTAAGGTATTTTGGTGAGATTTTAATTTTAATTAATATTTATCTAGATAAGGGAATGGTCCATTTTTTTATAGATGAGTAATGGTAAATGGAGCTGCTCGAGGACATGGATAAAATATAGAGAACACAAATGTTTAATTCATTTTGTTTCACACACATTTTGTATTGTTTTGTATTTCTACAATGGGATTGATTTTTTCTTGTATTTAATGTATATCCATTCCAATATTTAGTTTTTGAATGTAAATTTTGTAATATATTATAATTGTTGTGATTAAAAATTTATCCATTGACATGATTCTGAGGGTATAGTTTGACAACTAAGGGACCTGAACCCTCTCTATTAGCATATAGTCTCTTGCATACAGGGAGGTGCACATGTGGTAATTTTTCCCCTCGACTCTAAAATAGTTGTTCAAGTAAGGTTGTTACAATCTATGACATGCAATGTTTTTATATAATTTAAGGTTAATGGTTGTATTTATAAGGGGGTAAGGTGTTGTTTTATAATATTCTATCCATTAGTTTTTTCTTTTGGCTCGAGTCTAAAAAATGAATTGATTATTATAACTATAAATATTAAATAGTACATCTATGTTTGAACAAGTGGGTTCTTACGTCACCCATGAATCCAAATTTCATGTATTCACCATATAAAACGGAATAAAGTTTTTTTATATTTATTTCACTATTGAAAATATTCAGCTGTTATTGAATGATACAAAAAATTCACCTTATCCATTTATTAATGTGTAGATTCTTGAAAATGAAATCCAATTTTTTTAATAATTTTAAAAATATGTGTAATTTATTTTTTAGTAAATATATTAATATTTTTAAAATTATATATTTTTATATTTTGATTTTGAATAGAACCTTTCAAAATTACCTATCTCCACATAAAAATATCATATCACTATAATAAACCAATATAATAATTTATTGTTAATTTTATGAAAACAATATCATTAAGATCATTATATTTAAAAAAATTATGAAATTATAAGATTTATGTTTATCAAAATAAAAAAAAACATATTCTTTCAATTTAACACAACTGGTTTATATTATGGTTTCTTAAATGTATATTATTTTCTATTTATAAAATAAAAATATGTTATTTTACACATACCTAGATGTTGTTACTCTTGTAACGGTCACGTCATTATTAATAATACAGAGATTAATTTGGATATATTATTTAATATAAAACAATTTTATATAATAATATAATATTTATTCAATAAATGATTTTTTGATTAATTAATTACCAATGATGTAACAATGTATCATCTTAAACATTATTCTTTGAGTTTCATTTTGATTAATGCATATAAATTAATTATTATTAACTATATAACAGCTACATCACCTATAATATAATTAATATATCAATAATCACTTGTTTTAATTGACATATCATATTTATTATTTAATAGATCTCTTGTTTTTAAATTGCAATAAAATATTTTCATTAGAAATTTTCCATTAATGGTTTTGAAGAATTTTAACAAAATATTTTTCATCTATATCAATATTATTATTATTAATATAAATATACCAAGTCTAGAATGATTTATAAAGGAAAATTTTATGTATCTATAATTGTAAGCAGTTGTTTTAAAATATATGATTTTTACATTTCCAATACAACACTTTAAAATTAATACAAGATGTGAAATAAAATTTAATGTATATAAAATTAATATATTGTTATACTAATATTTTCTTTTCATTATAATTAATACATTACAAGTATTAATTGGTTTTCAAATAAATTCACATTCCCATGTTGATTTGAGTTTTTAAATGTTTGCATAGTAACTGTTTATTTCTCATTTTCATTCAAAATAATATTTTTAATGATTTTTTAAGAGTATTTTATTATATTTAAAAATACTATAATAGTCATTATTATTGAATGTGTATATTCTCTAATAGTACCCTCTAATTTTTTATGTGGATTTCGATTATTTTTAATTAATTATTTTTAAAACAATTTATTTTATATGATATAATCATGATATGTATATATTATAGATATTAAAAATATTTTATTATTAAAATAATGTTACACGTAGTTTATTCATATTTTAGTAATTTTAAAATATATATATTAATGTGATAAAATACAATATATTTCTATAATTATTTTTGTAAATATTTATTCTCTAAATAAATGAGTGGTATTAACAAGTTATATATATAAGATAACATGTTAAACACTTAGTCATTTGAGTTATGAATATATTTTCATTTGAAAACTGGAAATATTTTTACATTTTTTTTATTAGTTCTAAATGTTCACATGAAAATTATTGATTACCCATGGTCCATGATTGTTGAATCATTTGAATCATATATTATGAGAACTCATTATGTCATCACTCACGAATTAGGATCCACATTTTGATGGGTGTGCATCTATTGCGCTATTCCCATTTATTTTGATTACATTTCTATATTCTTATTCTAATATTATTCTCTCTTATGAGAATCTATTTTTATTACATATGATTATTTATAATGAGTATTTTTATCTCTGATTTTTATGTTTATATTCCCCCATGTTACGAAAAACTGTATTATGTATGATATTTCTCCATGGATACAATGATTGGAGAAATAAATTAGGGACGTTAAAAGTTTTTTAGAAAATATTAAATTCAGTGTTTAATTTAAAAATTTCTCATTGGATGACTAATAAATGGGTTTAGTTATGTAAATAGTATTTTCTATTACTATAATATTCTCAGCTAAAAAATTTGATTACATGTAAATGATTAAAGATTAGTAGTTTTTAATGTAATTATGGATATTTAAAATTGATTATAATTTATTGATTCAAGTCCAATTAGTAAAAAAGTTATTTTGATCATTGGAAAGGGGTGTCTGGAGTTTGGTTGTTGTATCAATTATTTATGGAACCATTCAAAATCAATAACTAAATGAATTAAGAATTAATTTTATCATATCTCTATAACTCTTAATTTTTTTACAAAATACACCAACAATTTATATGCTATCTTTTTTCCCATAAATTTTTTAAAATAAACAAATTTTAATAATTTTAATAATTTATTCCATAAAATAATGGAAAATAGAATGAATGAATAAAATTATGTTATTGTATTGGGTGACAAAATAATTAATGAGTTTTATAAAAGCCAGGATGGATTATAAAAACCATAAAACCAATTAATATGGGTAGAGTGATGTTATTTAGTTTATTTTTTACCCTAACCTATTACAAATAACCGTATACTCTATGTTAGTGACCTTATTGATTTGTTTTTGTCTTTTTAATAATGTATGTCTGTTATGGGTTTGCCTACTGGAGATATTAGAAGGTAATATATGAATGTGGGTTCTATTTTGAATGGGGATACCTATAATTGGGTTAAACTATTTTATGTGTGGAACAATTGAATTTGGATTATAGCTAAGGTGGTACAGTTCTATTAATTTTCTAGTGTGTTGTTTGGGTATCAGTAAAATTTATATGGAATGATGTGGGTTTTCAGGGATCATTTTTAAGATTTTTATTTCCAAATAGTTGCATATTTCTTTGATATTGTCGAATGAAAATAATTATTGGGTAATTAAATTAAAAAAGGGATGATATGATTTGAAAAAATTATGGGATATTTAGGACATTTTGTTTAGGATGGGATATCAATTAATTGAGTTATGGAACCGAGGGTGGTACACTGGAGTTTCATATGTTATAATCCTCTAATCATGACAAAGGTGTGAAGTAATAGATAGAATTGATATATTTTTTGGGATGTATATAATATTTTTTTCACATTCCTAGATATGTTTTTGTAGAACTAAATAACCCAAGAAAATGGGATGTTGATGTCATAACACATCACCAAGAAGATCATCCTTTATATGTCCTAGGAATATCATCGGGGTGTGATATAATCTATATTTTCGATAATAATTGTTTTTTAATATGTATATCCTTTTCTGTATACATTTGATAAATGTTATTCTAATGATAAATAGCCAGTTTCATGTATGAGATGACATAGGACCTGATATTGGGTCTGTGAGTCACATCACCATTTTTGTATTCATCCAATGTTTATGGTATATTACCAAAGTGTGAGAGGATCCCCAATTACTCAATATTTCTATGATTTCATATTTTATACCATTAATTATTGGATTCGACTATAGATATCTGGATAAGTTTATAATTTTCAAATTAATTTAATAATTTGTATACCTATGAAAAATATATCAAAAGTACTTGTGAATTAGGCTGGGTAAAGTATTACAATGAGTAGGTTATCACATGATGAAAAGACATGATTTCAAACATATTTTCTATTACTATTATATTTATTTATCATCCAAAACAAAATTTCATATTTATAAATATCTGATAAATCCAATTCATGTATACCTTATGTGATTCATTTCTCAAATCTTACATGGTTACCTTATTATGTGTGTGTGGGTTTGAAGAATTTATTTCTTGTTTAGGTAACATGTATTTCATGGGATCCAATATATGTAATAGGATAGTTGTTTGAAGAAACGAATGAGGATATGTATTATTGGTTTATTTATCCACTAATTCCTTTAATATTTTATAATTTCTATGTTGATCAACTAATTAGGGGATCAATATAATGTTTTTCTGTTTATTGATAAGAAAAAATATTTATAATATCTTGCTGGTAATTTTTAAAATATGACTATTGAATTTATATTATTATTTCATGAACATAATATAATTTTTTATATATATTTTCTAATATATATTTTAATTTATGTGATAGGGACAAAAGTATTTTCACCAAATATTGGTTATAAACTATCACTACCCATCAGTAGGTTGAGATATTTTTTGAGGCACTTTTGATATCATGTGACAAACCATTTTTGAAATGAATTTAAGAATTTTTTTTTGAATTTGTTCAACATCATACAATCACTATGTTTCCCACCAAACTATATGATGTGAATAATGATAAAAATTAACACCTCCAAGTATAGTTATGTTAATACCTAGGATTTGACACCCTCTATGGGATCCCTTAGCAATCAACCGCGGGAAATTTTTTAGTTAGAGTCATAATGTATCCCAGATAATAATGGAATAAATGTGAGAATCATACAACAAGCCAAATAAGTTATACATATTTCACCAATTCATATTTTCACCCATTATCTCTTAAATGAGTCATTAATACTCATTTTCATCAATTAATCCTCAAAAGATATATGAAAATCCATATGAAATAAATTTTTTATGGATCTCCAAACTCATATTGGATATATCCCAACTTATAATGATCATTTAATATATCATTAAAAAATATCATCATATATTATCCCCTATCTTAATTAATAATATCCATAAATAATTTATTATTAACTTTTATTAATTATATAATAAATTATATATTTAAATAAATATTGAACATTTCAATAGAAATCATCAATAGGTTTTATGTGGCTAAAATATCCAACAACAACATACCAATGACCAAAAACATCATGTCATCCTTATAATAGATTAAATATCATTAATTTTATATTTAATAAATTGAAAATATAATGTTTTTTATCCACATGGTTGACATTAGAATTTTTTTGGTTCTGGAACATTTATATCATTCTCATACATACAAAGTCATATTAATGCAAATTATTCATTATTTGGATACAATTACACTAATGTCTACTGGGATCATAAAAAAATATAAAATTAGTTGACATAAAAATCCTAGACAAACCATAAAATGAAATGGATATGAAGAATGAGAAGTGATACTTCATGAATATTTTATGAGTGACTCTTGATTTTCCTAGATCAATGGATAAGAAGAAGGGGGAAGGACATGGATGAGGGATATCCACCTACACATTGTCTTACCAGACAAAAACACCATTAAAAGGTATTTTTAATTAGAAAAAAATTACATGATTTTACCTCTATCAATGAAATGAATCATGATTCATTTAGGATCATGATTCACCTTCCCTAAAATCTTAGTCAGAAAATTTGTATCCATTGATAATGAACATATTTCATTATATTCAGAAAACAGGGAACACTATTGGAAATTTAAATGTTCCCATGGGGTATTACATTGAGTACCAAATCACCCAAGGGGATACAAATCAATTTTGTAATAATTAAATAAAATATAAAAACATCATTTAAATTATTTCCATGAATATTTTAATTTCTGTACGATTTATCAAAATTTCATAGATATTACTAATGAATCTACTAACATATATAAATTTTGAATATCAATTTTATTTATGATCTAAATTTACCCATTTGTATCTCTTAATTGATACCAAAAAAATATGATTCTGTTGTTCATTAATAAACAAACCTTTTATTTTAGCATTTAAATATCTATTAAATTAATTCTGTTATATTTAATAATATATAAATAAGAATATATAACACATGATGAAAAAAAACCATATTACAACATAATTTGAACATTATATTTTGAAAATTAATTTTTTTTTTCTAAATTTTAAATATTACTATGATATATAAAACAAAATCTGCAAAATAAAATATAAAAATTTAGATATTCTCAATCCACCATAATAGTAACCACAAAAAAATAATTAAAAATTTATATATAATCCTCTAATAAAATAATCCCCATGAAAATTAAAATTTATATTACATTGGGAGAAAATATATGTGATTGAAATTTAAATAAAATAATTTCTATTTATAGGATTTAGGGAAACCATATAATTATTTCAATCAGAGCATTGAAAATTTAATCTAACCATTTAAATAATAATAATTCATTTTGGATAGAAATTTCAATGTTAAGAAAAATAACATGGCTGTTAAGAAAAGTAACGATACCTATGCAAGTGTAATATAATTTTTATATACCTTATAAAATTATAATATGTTATATTTTTAACAAACTAATGGAAATTAAATGATTTAAAATGATAAAATAATTTTTTTATTTTTTTTAAAAATATGTATTTTTTTTATTTTTTAAAAAATATATTTATTTTAATGGAAATAAATTTTCAATAAATGGGTTTATAAAATAATATTATTTCTTTTATAATGAAGACATATTGTTGTGAGACCTTAATAAATTTTTTTTTGTCAAAAAAACTGATCATAGTAACAAAATTTTTGTTTTTCAAATAAAAGTAAAATGTATAAAAGAAATAAATTTTAAAATATTTTTAAAAATATTTTCATAAAATGGTTATCCTTTTCTTAATCTACAGTTTGAAATACCGGTATGAATATTTTTTGGTGGTTTTCTAAAATAGTTGAACTTTTTCAATGCTGATGTTTGATATTATTCGTTATTTAACATTATACGAGAAATACATGAATTTTTGATTGATTTTTTATGCAAGAACCAATTACATAAAACTAACATACACAATTTACTAGAATTATTCACATGAATTAACACTATTTGAATTCTTGGTTGAATATTACCAGTATAATGAAAATAATATTCCAAATCACTCATCCCCACCCCTTATTAATTCGAAACTAAACCAGTCCTTCAACTCACACCATCCAATCCTTCTATATTACGATATATCATCTGAATTACTATCGCAATACACTACCCACATCCACGTTTTCTTTTCATCAAAAAATAATACTTTTTATTATATTAAAAAATTTCTCATGTCATCAAATATTTATAATAAGTATTATCCATACACATATTTTAAATTATTTTATTCTTATAATTATTCATATCCTCTATCATAAATAATGACTCAGATGTCATAAATATAATAAAATTTTATAATGTTATTGGAATATGTAACTGTACCCCTCATTTATATGTATTCATTAATTAATACATCAGTCACAATATTGTTTGTTAGACCACTCCATATATAATACACACATTTTTTTTTCTCTATGGACTTTAAAGATGGTTATAGAAATACTATATTCCCTAAATAATATTATAATAAGTATATTATAAAGGATTTCATGTCTTATAATTAATAAATTTCTATTATATATAATGAAATAAATTTATTTTTTAGGGTCTATAATACGAAAAAATACAATAAAAATATAACATTGAGGTTTTATAAAATGAATCAATCATATGTTGGTAACCATATTTATTGTCAGAGAAATATACATATATAGTAGGTTAGAAATACCATTTCATTTCCCTTATATATTATTATTCTCACATTACTATATTATCATTAATTTTCATCGAATGACATAGCTATGGAAATAAATGTCCCTTGAAAAGTGAAATTAAACTATATTTCTCATTATACAAGTTATTAAGGAATATAATTATATTATATTAAATAATTTATAACTGTAAAAGGATATGAATTAAGTAATTTTTATTCCTATTTTACTATTATGGTTATTAAGTGATATTTCAAAATGATTCTGAATTATAATTTATTGGATCTATGGGAACCATTCTATTTGGTTTGGTACTAACCATTGTCTATCAAAATTTGGCCTTAAATATTTTATATTATGGAATGATATAATATTCTATATATATATATATTAATAATATATCTTACTTGTTATCCCTTCCACTGATAGGGTAATTAATTCATTATTTCTATTAATCAAATTCAAACAATTTCTCCCCATTGGTAATTTTTATGATCTGAGGCATGATTATCCAATACAATTCATTATATGGGTAATAATTTTAATTCTTTATGATTTATTGGAGGGTAAATGAATGAAATGATTATTATAGGTTCTAAGAAATATCGCTCCAAATTCATTGGATAATGTGTTTGTCTCATGAGACGTTATTAATGCGATTATGTAGTGAACAAAATCCATGATGTGACTCTATAATTCATTTGATGGTATCTTGGTGGTTTTCATTTTCTTTATCTTATGTCATGTTATATGATTCCACTGATTCCAAAGGTGGACATGAATGTTACATTCAATGATCATTATTTGTTTCCCATATATGATTATTTTTTATTCTTTTCATCAAATATATCTTGTTCCCGTAATTTACACATATGTTTTTCTTCATTATCATGTTTATTACATTACAAGTATATTTATCTCACTGCTTTTACATTTTATTTCCTAGTTTACAATATTTTATATAACGAGATAACTTAAATTTATGATCTTATTATGGATATTAAAATAATTTCATTTTAATATAGATACACCTTGATATCACCTGGTCATATTCTTCCATTAAAATTTATAACTCATACCTTTTGATGTATTTTCATTCATATATTTATTTAGGATATATTAAATTCTTATAACTAAAATCCAATATTGAATTTTTTTTTATCATTATTCAATAATGTGAATTAATTTATCTATATATCTAAATATTTAACCATTATTACATATCATTCATGTTTAGTAGAATTATTCAAATATAACCTCAAAAAATGGGGGTTGGGTTATTGATGAAAATAAGAGTGGATCAATTATTATATAATAAGTATATAACTCATCTTCAGTCAATTTATGTGGATGTATCCTATTAGGAATAAATTTACTACTACATTTAGAGGATATAGATTCTATTTTTGTCATGGATTGGTTTTCCTTATATAAATCCATCATCACCAGTTTAGGGTGGGATATCATTATTTACATCGTGAGTCATCCTAAAGTATTGTAAAAGTGAATGGAGGAGGATGAATTTACTTTTTAATATTAATTGTATGTATTTACATTAATACATTTTGACAGTGATTATATTGAAAAAATGTTCGATACAAATGTCAGAATCATTCTTCCAGAAATGAACAATGTGACAGACTACACTAACTTATTCCATGAACGGTTTCATTGAATTTGCCATGATGGAGATGTTGAGTTCTAAATTAAACTTATATCCAGATCTATATCAATAAATAAAACTCTTCTTATAATAGAAAAAATTGAGTAGGAATAATTACATATGAAGTTACAAGAAAATTTGAGAAAGGTATTTATATTCAAATTAACACCATAATGGATGTCACCAACCATATTTATCAAAAATAATGGTTAAATAAACTTCTCCAATGATTATTGAGGAGTTAAAAAACATGAAATTAATAGTATTCCTTTATTTGTATAACATAAATGTTTAATCAACTATGTTAGAACTAATATTTCACTAATGTTGAACTTTAGTCACTATACAAATAGTTAATTGTAGTTAAGGGACATATTCCAATGAAAAACATTTCAAATAGGTATGGAAAATATGATTTCACACAGATTCCATTAAGACTCACTAATTCTACAATAGTTTTTATATTCATAATTAATAGAGTCTTTATAAATTATCTTGATGAATTTTTGGTAGTATTTACAGATGATATTATGATATACCTAAAAATTAGGGAGCATGAGTTTGATTTAAATACTATACCGCAAACAATAGGAATTCTGAATATATAAATGTATAGTAATTTTGTGTATTGGGTAAATAAAGTGCAATTAATTGAGATTTTTATTACCAAAAAATAATATATATTTACCCTAATATGAAAATGGAAATTAATAAGTGGTGTAGGACAACATATGTAATTTAGATCCATAGTATCCTTGAATGTAGGTGGGTATTAATGAAGATTTGTGAGAAAATTTACATTATTTTCAAACTCACTGACCAATTTGACTCATAAGGGGGTAATTTGTTTCTCACCCATTGAGTATAAATATGGATTCAAAGAGATTCAAATTTAAATAAGAGAACACAATTACTCATGTTTAACTAAATTGGAAAAACACAAATTTCATTAAATTTTTCTTCAAAATAGTAGATGGGATATGTATTAAATTAGAATGGAAATGTGATATTTTACACCTTATAGAAGTTGAATTATAAATAATAGAACTATTATATAAATGATCTTTATTTATAAATAATAAAACTTATGTGGAAAATATTTCTTCATTATCTTCAAGGGGAGATATATGGGAAAATTATAGATCATAAGAGTCTAATATATATATATATATTAACATTTAAAGCGGTGAATATGTTTTAGTGGAGATGGATATAACCAAATAATTAATATGATGGCACAATCCAAATAATTCATGGAATATATATAATTTTATAGATACAATATTTATAAGGGATCTGTAATCCTGATCAATGAAAAGAATTTATGAGGATATAATCACATTAGATGTGAAAATGATAGATATGGAAATCATTTTGAAGGAAATATCATAATTTCATTCACAAATAAATTTAAAAAAATCTTATATAGTGAAGATAAATGGTTCTCAAATAGATTACATTTAAATTATGATAAAGGTGAAATCTATATGATTTTAGAAATCCAAAGAGTTTAAAAATGAGGGAGAATAGATTAAAAGATTTTTTTTCTTTAATATGTGTACCATAAAATCCTGAGATTATATAATGGTGTAATGATGCACATTTCAAATGAGTATACATCCTCCTATTGTGTATAAAGATGATACGAAATATATATGTGTTATACTAGGTGGACATCATGATGAATGGGACCATTGAATATACACACATTTCAATGTATTTAAAAAAATTAATGATGAGAGGAAAAATTATAAGGGGTTGCATAAATATTACTCATAAAAACATACAAATGGTAATATATTACCAAGTGATTATCATTGGTATTCTAAAAACATAAAATATGAAATATTTATATAATGGATATGGTGAATTGTATTACTAAGACTACACATATCAGTGAAATTCAAGAGGACTACTCACTCAATCAATATACAAAGATATACATCTTATATATAGGGATGTTATATAGAACACTAATATCAAATTTCTATGATTGAGATATGATATTTTTCACTATCTACTATATATTTATACATACTCGTTCATTTCATTTATTGATATTGTATCTTATTTGGTGAACATTCATTACATAATATTACTTTAAACACTAAAATCATAAATGTATGTTATCTTTTAGAATCATGGATACAAAAAAACACTTTCATATGTAAAATATATCATCTCATACTAAGGTATTAATATCTCTAACAATTATTACACGTATCCTACCTAATAAATTTCTACATAACTTGGTAAAAGGAATCATAAAAAATGGTAGAATAAATTCCTAATAATGGAAAAAATGGAGAGATAATCTTAATATGATAATATGTGCAATATAACATGAGTATAAAATTTTATAAAAACATTCCCTATATATAATATATCATAAACACACGCCCTATCATAAATCATGGTTATTCAAAAAAAATGAATCATAATGGAATCAATTAACAAGATAAATTATTTAACAACAACAGCATAATCCATATGTTTTCGGAATACACATGAGAAATTAAAGGAATTCCATTACTTTCCCTTTATTACTTCAAAGGAAATAATAGTTGACCCATTTCACCCCTTATACTATCATATTAACAAGGGTTAGTTCCCAAGAATATCATAGTGGAATAATTCACTAATATATTAAGGTTCACTTCCAGTTCCTATCATATTTAATCTTTGAGATATCCATCATTAAATAATTAATATTTGGGAAGTATAATTGTAGTACTATGAATAAAAAAATTATAAATATTAATATCTTTTCCACAAGAACATGAACCATTCAACGGATCATAACCCCTTAAAATCAGATCAGTTTCATAAATATTTTATCATATTATAAACTATTGATATGAAATAAGTTTCAAAAATATCTTCCCATCATAAATATAAAGAATTGATTTAAATAATAGGTATATTTTCATTGAATAACATCTATATTAATTAATATGTATCTTTGAATGAATTTATCAAAAATGATTAATTTTTTAAAAAGATTAGCAAGAAATTTTTATTAGAATAATACCCCTTTCCCTTTAAAATCACTTAAAATTTTATAAAAATATATAAAATAGTAAGTATAAAAATTTTCATAGAAAATGGATTTTTAATCATGTAAGGTAAGCCTAAAAGTACTGGTGGTCACGACGGTGGGAAATTCCATTCATAATGTCAAAGTTATTTGAAAATATTCATGTCACAAATTATTAAATAATTTAAAATGTAACTTGTATAAAAAACATGTAGGTTCCTTTTAATCCATTTTTGAAAAAATAAGTCATGGTTAAAAAAATAATTCTATAAAAAATTGATAATATATTAAATATTCTTGAAAATAGTGTTTGAATGCATGGAATTTGAAAACATATTTTCTGACCAAATATAAAAATGAATTCTGTTTCGTCAAAAAATAATTCTATATCTTCACTAATGAAAATGGGTAAAATGAAGTGAAAACATAGAATATGTAGATATAACCAAAGGATAAGATTTTTCATAAGAATAGTATGAGTAATGTTGTAATATTTCACCAATGAAACATAATTATATATAGTCTAAAAAAATAATTAGTCAGTATCCTTAAAAGAGTACCTTAGTTTTGAATTTCATTGTATGTTATCAAACTTAATTGATAATCAATGTATATATTATATACATCTATTCAAATATATATATATATATATATATATATATAATTTTATATAATTTATTTATAATTTTGATTATCAGTTCATTAAAATTTATTCATGAAAATCATTTTTTTTGTTTGGTAACTAAATCATTTTTCATATATGTATATGTTTTGTAGTTTTAGACCTTATTCATTAATAATGGTTCAATAATATTATTAAATTTAATTTTAATATAATACTATTTCAATTATACATATATATATATTGATAAATCAATAAAATTATAGATATTGATCTAAATTTCATTGTTTATGAAGATGGTAGACTATATATATGTATCATTGCTGTTTCCAATTTTAAAATGATGATCTGAAAAAAATTTAAAATAATTATTCATCATTAGAGAATTATTAACATATAATATGAATCTTATATATATATATATATATATATGCATAAAATCCTTCTTTATTACTATCCAGGTTTCAGGAATTAAAAAATGAATTGCATCTCTTGGTGGATGTGGGAGCCCACCCATACACACAAACAAGGTTTTCATTTACCTTAATATTGGAAAATATAAAGATATATATACTATTATGATTTGAAAAAAATTATCATTAATAATATGTATATCTATAAAACCCATCATAATTTTCATCTATAAAACTTGTTGTCAAAACCTGAATTGTATCTTTATGTGGATTCAGTATTTTATACATACACATGAGCGATACATTAAATATTAATTTTTTTGAATGATGGATGATAAGGGTTTTTCCATATTCATAATAAAATTTATGTTTATTTAGGATTATTAATGTAATATTTTACAATTAAGATCAGATATTTATAAAGAGGTTAAATAAGTAATCAATAGTATTGTGTCTTATTAAGGTGGGTTCCTCTTATTTTGGTCAATCACATTAGATATCCACTTAAAGACCCTATGGTATGACTTTTGGGGAGAATATAATATAATGATATTTTATAAGGATGATGATAATGTATTATGGTTTCATCTGGTCAATCCTGAAAGCTCAGAAAGTTGTAATGTTGATAATATAAGGGTTATATTTTTTTATGTTAGGGGAGAGGGAACTTTTATTTTCTTAAAAAAATAAAATATTGAAAGAAAATCCACTATCTTAATTTCTCAATATGTTAAAATATTTTAAGATAATGTTGGATTTTGTTGGTTTATCATAAAAAAGTAAAACATTAATTGGGTTATGTTCTATTTTATAGAATATCTTTTTGATTAGTCTCCTAATTATCATATTTTACCCTCAATAATGGTATGATATTATTCACACATAATGAGTAATAATTCAACATATAAGATTAATGTTTTCTCATAAATGGAAGATGGGTTACATTTTACCCAATATCCCCTCCACCTTACCATTTTTTAACATTTTTATTATTTTTATATAATTTAATAAAAAAATATTTCTAAAAACTGTAATTTAAGTCAGCTTTGAAGCTATTCATTTAATTTGACATTAATG
The DNA here is from genome assembly GCA_963277665.1 of Viscum album. Lineage (NCBI taxonomy): Eukaryota > Viridiplantae > Streptophyta > Magnoliopsida > Santalales > Viscaceae > Viscum > Viscum album. The sequence continues at coordinate 966,055,196 of OY728136.1, forward strand.
AAACAAATAAATAGATGTAATTAAAGTATAATATTTTATAAAATCTCAAATACATCATGACTACCTAAGAAATCATGGAAATAATAATTTCCCAAAAGATTTTTACATTAAATGTTTTTAACTAATTTATTTTATTTTAATATTAATTAAATACCTAGAGGAAGATTATTCTGAAATCATTTATCGTTAATATTAAATTTAAAAAATTATAAATATAATTTTTTATAAATTAAATTATTTATAATTTTTAATAACATTTATAACAGAACATATTAACATTTTTGTCTTTATGCAAAACATTTTAGAGTTTTTAATGTTAAAAGAGTGATCTTTTTTAATTATTCATTTCTTAAATCAATATTAATTTCTTAATAAAAAACAATATGACACCAGTTTAACATTTAATCAATAATTAGAAGAAAATTTTCATAAAACACAAAAATAATATGAAAATGGTGATTATTAGATGGATTATAAATCTTAATCACAATGCATTAACCATATTTTCCCCATAATCTCATATCGAGGATCTATTAATTTATAGTGGTTACTATTCATATCACAAATAGTTAAAGAAACATATTTACAAAATATTAACCTCATAATTAAAAATATAGAATGAGTTTTTTATGATTTAATCATATTAACAGAATGAAATTAATTTAAACATAAAACCGATTATATAAAGATAAATATTTTTTCAAAAAATTACTTCTTAAAAATAATATTTTTTAAAACATTGAACACTAATATTTATTCAATTGAAATTATTTTGATTATTAATTATATATGAGAACACATCTTAAATTGAATCCATTATAATTTTTTTTATCTTTTTCCACACCAAAATAAAAAAACATTTTTCAATATAAAATAGTGAAAATCACTATTCAATTTAAAAGATATATTTTTAAAAAATACCATATATTCAAATTAGGATAGTATTTAAAATATGATTTAAAAATTTATCACCATTTTATCAGAAATTTTTTCCAATAATAGTGGAATAATAAATTTAATATTCATAAAAGAAATAATAATTGTTTCAAAGGAAATGTATTTTTTAAGAATAATATTACTTTACTAAAAATTGAATACATATTTCTTGTGAATAAATATAATTTTTTTTATTAAGTATGAATATTATATATAAATTTAATAATGTGTTTATAACTATTAATACCCAAAAAATAAATAATTATGTGATAAATTTGAGATTAAAATATAAAATTTTAATATTATTCACATTCTGTTTAGACTCATTGTTACATGTGACAAAATCTATCAAAAAATATATAACTATATCAAAAAAATATAATGTTATTACATTTTACCACACTTAGAAAGAATTTAACCCTAAAAATATAGTCACTATAATATAAATAAATGATTTTATCTCTGTTTTATTAGACCCATGGTTTCCCTTGTAAAATCATTGGATATATAATTCGTATAGATAACATTAAGAAGTTGTGATGTATTTTTAGGTATTACATTATCCCTATGATAAAAAAATTATAAAATTAATTCATTATAAGAAAACTAGTTCCCCATCAGTATGACCATTGATTTGAGTTCATTTTAAGGGTAAAATATGTACTTCCGTAAGAGAGATATGTCGAACACATCATGATCATAAGAGGGGTTTGGAAGAAGAGATAATGGATACGAAATCACCCCGACTAAATCAAGAAGCTTGAAGGGTAAACTATTCATAGGGATAATATTTCTATTCATTTGAAATCTCATAAATTTATTCCATGTAAATATATATATAACCAAATTTTCACTAATAAAAAACTACATCCTATTAATTGTTATTATCAAAACTTTTATGTCAAATATGAGTTTCCTTGATGTGTTGCTGAAATGACATGAAGTTATCTTCAATTTAAAATGTTATATTAGGACCCAAAATATTTATTTCACCAACATGAATCCATCACATTGTATTTTTATATTTCTTCCCATGGAGGTCATCGTAAGGATATATGTGAATTCATGGGTGAATGACATTTTTGTTAGAACAATTAAATAGGGTATACTGTTGATCCCAACCACTATTGAAATCATTATAAATTAAACTCAATATATTCTCTAGTGTTTCAATGGTTCTCTTAGATTGTATATCATAATGATGATGATGTTTTATACTAAAAAACTATTTATTCAGATTCCAATGGAGACTTATCCATAAAAAATGTTAATCATTTAATTTATGTCATATAGAATACAATAACACACTTAATACAACCATATCATTTTTAATGAATATTTTGTAAATCTTATCTTGAGTTAAATGTTATATGATATAAATTGTTTGTGATGAAATTATATTTTGTTTGAATACAACCAAAATAACTTTATGAGAATCAGAATGTTTTGGGATTCAAATAAACAAATAAATGGGGTTCTTTTCCAATTTCCATTATGGCATGGGTAATGCCTTTAATATTCTCTCATTATTCTGCATGTTAAATTAATATTAATGGCAAACCAAGATTCAATATATATATTCTAAAAATTATCCCTTCCTATATATATATAAAACAATAATTTAAATCAATTCCCATATTATTAATTCTATGATGAATATATAATGATTAACTATAAGCATCATCCAAGAAATCCATCATAAAAATTGGAATGGATAGAAACCTACATAGTTCATGAACCATATCATCCATCATAATCATTGATTTATTCTAGAATAGTTACGACCTTCTTCAAGTGCTCATATTCCTATTTTTCCTCTTTAATCCTCACATGGATGTATGAGTAAAGAATAATTTGAGAAAGATAATATTTATTACATTGAGTAGAAAATCACCCAAGTGGATACAAACTTATTTTTTACTAATTAAAAAAACATCATTTAAACAGTTTGCATGAATATTTTAATGTCTATAAGATTTATCAAAATTTCATAGACATTACTAATGAATTTACTAACATATATAAATTTGGAATATCAATTTTATTTATGATCTATATTCAGCAATTTATATCTCTTATTTGATACCAAAACAATATGATGATGTTGTTCATTAATAAACAGACCTATAATTTTAGCAATTATTTTTCTATTAAATTAATTTTGTCATATTTAGTAATATAGTAATAAGAATATATACCACAAGGTGAAACAATAAACCATATTACAAAAATAATTTGAAAATTATATTTTGAAAATTAAAATGGTTTTCTATATTTTAAATATTACTATGATATATAAAATAAAATGTGATAAAAAAAATAAAAAAATGGATATTCTCTATCCACCATAATAATAACCATAAAAAAATTAAAAAATTATATATAATACACTAATAAAATAATCCCCATGAAAATTAAAATTTATATTACATTGAGAGAAAATATATGTGATTTAACATTGAATAAAATATTTGGTATTTATAGGATTTAAAGAAAACACATAATTATTTCAATCAGAGCATTGAAAATTTAATCTAACCATTTAAATAATAATAAAACAGTTTGGATAGAAATTTTAATATTAGGAAAAACAACATAGACATTAGAATAATAACCATACCTAGGCAAGTGTAATATAATATTTTATATATCTTATAAAATAATAAAATGTTATATATTTAACATACTAAAAGAAATTAAATGATTTAAAATTATAAAATAATTTTTTTAAACAAATATGTATTATTTTCTTTTTTAATAAATATAATTATTTTATTGAAATTATATATTAAATAAATGGGTTTATAAAATCATATTATTTTTTTAATGACCACATATTATTGTGGGACCTTATTAAATTTTCATTTGGATCAAAAAAATTGATCATAATAACAAAATTTTTCTTTTTCAAATAAAATTAGAATGTATAAAAGAAATAAAATTTTAAAAATTTTAAAAAATATTTTCATTATATGGTTATCCTTTTCCGAATCTACATTTTTAAATATTGGTAGAAATATTTTTTGGTTTTTTTCTAAAATATTTGAAATTTTTTCAATGCTGATGTATGATATTATTCATTATTTTACATTATAATATAAATACATGAATTTTTGAGTGATTTTTTATTCAAAAACGAATTACATAAATCTAACATACACAATTTACTACAAATATTCAAATGAATTGTAACACCCAATACTTTTATGAGAAATTTTTTGTTTTTATGTTATATAAATCTTCAAAGGAATCTTTCACTACACATAACACTTTCTTGGCTTACTTTACACGCAATCACGACCTTCATCGATAGCTTGCGTCGTACGCAATACCGAGTTTCACAAAACTACGATACAATATTAAAATTTTATTAAAACTAGCCATTATGAATAGTAATAAACACTTTTTGAAATTTTTTAAATTTCATCTTTCAAAATGGACTTCATTTTTGAATTCGGAATATCGAAATTATCCTAGGGTAAAATTTTGGTATTTTTCTGAAAACATTCAATTTTTGATGAATAGTGAAAACACTGGGTTACTATTTAAAAACCGACTTTTTATTTAAATAATTATTTTTTTATTCAAATTTATTTTAGATAAAAATTGATACATAATACCTATATAAGTTCAATTCAATTAATTGGAGTAATTGAATAATAATTTTAGATATATAAAATTTTTATTGAACTTTTCACCGTCTTTTATCCACCTTCTATGAAAATTTGCAAATTTACATAAAAATTAATCTTACCTCTTCTGTGAGTGGAATTTAAAATATCCGAGATAAACGGTTAATATCAAGGACTAAAATGTGGTTCAATGAGATGAAAATAATTTTTGGTGAATAGTATCTCTTTACTTTTTTGCCACGGTTAAAAGTAAATAGAGAAATTAAGGGTAAAAATGTTATTATTATTACCCTATCACATGTCCAAATTCTATTGGATAAGTTTTATTAGACCAAAAACAACCATAGGATTAATATATGACCATTTAGGCCCACATGGATTAGATTAGGACATTTATTATTAATGTATTTAAAGAAGGGTTAAAATAGTTAAAATCAAAGTTTAATAACTAAATCATTTTTAATATGGGGTTATAGATAAGATAAATTGGACTATAAATATTCATTAGAAAGCTAAAAATATTTCCTACATAATGGTATTTTATTTGTAATTTTTAGACAATAAATAATTTAATTTATTTATAACACAATGATGATGCAGTAATTATCTTATTAATGAAATATTGACATAATTAATGTTATAAATACCCAAATATAAAAATTGTGACTTTTTATGAATTACAATAATTTTATAGGTTAATATGACATGTTTTTATTTATTTAATTAACTTTTTTTGAACTAATATTTCTGTTATGGTTTTTACAAAAATCAATTACCAAATAGTGTCAAAATTGACATAAAATAGTTTTTAAAACAAATATTATATTATTAATTATTATAGGATTTATAAAAATCTAAGTTTCGGCCAAATGATGTAGATAAGGTTAAATATATTAATAATAAACAAATTGGGGTTTCTTGTCTTTTTATAGTATGTTTATGAACCTTATAGTGTAATACTACAAGAAGACACTGTAAGAGTTAAATTATCAAACATAAAGTTAAATATAAATGATAAGGTTAAAATAGAAACCTAAACTTGTATAAATTATATTGGATGAGATAATATAGATCCATAACCACCTTATCTTCGAAATAAATCAATTTGGAACTTTTAAAAACTAAATATGACTTTATAAAAAAATCATATTTTTAGTTTTTCCTAAGGTGCCCCTCTCCTCCCTTATAAAAGGGCACCTCCTCCCTCTCTTCCTCACACCACATTGAGCTTTCAAGCTCGGCCAACCCCAGCCAAATTATCTTCTCCAATTCCCTAGAAACATCCTAGAGGTCCTTTTCTTCTTCAATGACCAATTTTGGTTCCCTAAGAGAAGGTCTCAAAGAGGCGCTTCAAAGAAGAGGTAATGTCCATTACCAATTCTTTCAACTTTATTTCTTCTTCCACTTCTTCTTCTTTAGTTGTTTAATTATGAAGTAATAACATCAGTATCACTCATATACTTGTATGTTATTATAAGTATGAAACAACCCTATTTCACCATCTATCCATGCTACAAAAAACAAAATCACTGTGTGTGCGTACGTACAGAATACCGTGTCCACGCCATGGTGTAATATATTTTCCACCACCACCTTACTTGGATGGGTATAATGGTCTAAATAATAACTTTATATGATTATTGTAAAGTTATATTGATTCTGAAATAGCATACATACACTCCAATACAATTCCATGATCATGGGAATGATATCATCGCTCGTGCGTACGTATGGAATACCGTCTCCATGATGTGATGTGACTCGTTTTACATGATCTTCATTTCATAATGATTATATAAATGAATTGAATGAATTAATATGATATATATTACACTAATACCATTCTGGAAATGAGGTATATATAACCTAAAGAGAATAATAAGAATTTATTCGACAAAACACGCATAAGAACAAAAAGTAATAAAAACCTGAATAACAAGTAGCAATGAAATATTACTAATAAGAAGCTAAGAATATGGCCATATATGATATTATAAAATGAGTATTATTCTGGAATAAGTCAATGACATTATTTAAATCATTATACAACAGGTTCAGATACTTACGAAGTAAATCGGACCTAAGGTAAGGGAAAATATCACAATCTCATTTTTATCCGAGATTGCTTATACTTTGGTATTTATTGTGGTGTATTTTATCATCCACATACATGTTTCCTCAATAGGTAATATTATTTCTATCCACCTACAATTTTTTAAATCCAATTTTACCCTTTGGTGAGTTTTTAGTAAATGATATGAAAGGAATCTTTTGTCATTTTTTAGTATAAGGTACTTTTTGACTTTTCCGACAAAATTACGAGATGAAGGTTTTTTTAACTTATACAGCATGAATGGATTTTTAAAACATTATTTCCAAGAAGATTCCTTTACAGTTTTTCAAGTTTATTTTTAATAAAATTATATTACTTTAAAATTGTATGACATGTTAAGAATGGAAAATTGTTTTTAAAATAGAAAGGATATTTTCCTCGATAATGGAGTTGAAGTGTTTTATCAAAATTATTTTCCATCTAAGATAAAATAGGTTTATATTTATATCCCTATTATTACATTGATTTGATTATGTTGTGATGGAATTATTTTTATGAATTCCTTTATCTTATATGAATTGTTTTATGATGTCACGATGTTTAAGAATCCCATTTTTTATTACATGGGTTATGCCATGATGTATGATTTATGATTTTGTGGCACACATAAGAATGGTATCATTATGAGATGGGTGGGACCTATAAATCCCACCAACACATTGGGTAATGATTTAAATCTCATGAGATAGACATGGCTGGAACGACAGGTTAAACCGTTTTAGTGAAACAGGACTGAAACAAGGAGTGAACTCGGTTTAGAAATGGAATTTGTACGATAAGATAGTCTTGGCTATGAGTCTTGACTACTAAGAAATGATTATATTTGATTTTGTGTGTATTCCACAAAGATTCATGTTTTATGTTATGATTATCGGGATTACATTTCACTTCAATGATTTATCCCATTTACGAAATTATGATTTCTCTTGCAGGTTAAGATTTACAATATGTTATGTTCTTATGAATATGATGTGACTGATTTTTCTTTTGTTTACCCTTAATGAGCATTTAAGCTCACCCTTTTGTATGTTTTATTTCCCCAGGTAAGGAATAAGGTTATTAAGTAGGATATGCAAAAAGGGAATCTTGATATGATGAAATAAATGGGAGACAATTTAGATGCTTTATGAACCAGTTGTTTATGTTTCCCAGTTTTTAAAGACACTATACCTATACGATCCATTCCTAGTTTTGTTATATGTTGTAATAAGAGTTCTTCAATTCTGAAGTAATAACAATTTATGTAAAGTATGGGTCATTATAGTTGGTATCAGAGGAAAGGTATAGTCAACCTTTGGAAACAAGGATGTGAAATCCGTAGTAAGAACGCTAAGGATAAGTCTAAGCATAGAACACAATCTTAGTGTTTTAGAAATGGCCATGAACAACCTATGATAGGACCTTAAGTGTAAAATTTTATTCTTTATTATGTGGATTTCCTATTATAATTAGTGTTTCTTACACTAGTCTTCTTGGTTTTAGTCAATGGTTGGAACCCGAAGGAATCGTGTTAATGCGGAATGCGAAGGGAAATGCAATGATAGTCCCCCTGAGTAACCAAACGTTATGGGAGATGGAATGAAAAATCTTGTATCCATGCTCACACATGTTTCTCAAGCTATTAATCATGTAGGACTTCCAAACGAGAAATGGAAGGAGCAAAATTTTGTTTAATCCTTCATGAGGAAGCATCCACCTTCATTCAACGGGTCATATGATCCATTGGTGGATGAATACTGGATCAGTACCACTAAAAAGATATTTTCAGTTATTCAATATTCTGAACATGATAATATCATCTTAGCAGTTTATCGTTTGGAAGGTGATGCTTCTCAATGGTGGAATCATAGTAATAATAAGAGGCAAAGGGATGAAATTGAGTCTATGGAATGGGACGAGTTCAAGAACTTACTTTTAAATAAGTACTTCCCTTGTATTCTTCGAACTAATATGGATAAGGAGTTTCTTGAACTGAAGAAAAAAGATGATGAATCTGTTGGTACCTATGAAGAAAATTTTACAAGACATGAAAGGTTTGCTTCCATAATTATTATCCAACCTGAGAGTAAGATCGATCGATTCTTTAGTGGCTTAAAACCATGTCTTTGAGGTGTGTTATCCATAAGGGACTTCAATAGCTATGAGGAAATCGTTCAATGTGCTCTCAAAGTTGAGATGGAAATTGGAGTAACCCATCAATCATATGGGTTTGATAAGAAGAGGAAAATGGAATTCAAAGGAAAATCTAAAGAGCACACTGAAAAGAAGATGAGCTTTCCCATATGCTCAAAGTGTGGAAAGAAACATGGAGGGAGTTGTCTTAAAGGGACAAGTAAATGTTTCAAATGTGGAAGGGAAGGTCATTGGTCATTTTAATGCCACAATGATGGGAAAAATATTTCTAGTGATGCGAACAAAGAAAAGCCTATAGAGACTACACCTCCTACACATCAATGTTACAAGTGCAAGGAAATGGGTCATTATTCCAATCAATGCCTTAATCCAAGGGTTGTTGGTGATTATCGACGTCAACAAACTCTTAAGGCTAAAGACAAAGGAAAGTCACATGCAATTTCTACCAGCGATGTGGAGTAATATAACGAAGTGGTGAATGGTACAATTACCATCCACTATAAAGTAGAAAATGTTTTATTTGATTCTGGATCCACCCAATCTTTTATTTCTGAAGAAGTTTCTAAGGGTATCGCCGTATTAACTCAATAGTTAAATGTTGAGTTGGCTGTGACAACTCCTAATGGCACAGCAGTCGCATCAAAAGTTTACAATTCTTCTCGGATGGAAGTTTGTGGGAAAGAGCTTCCTGCAAATCGTGTGATCCTTCCTATAGTGGAATTTAATTTGATTCTTGGCATGGATTGGCTTTCTTTATATAGATATCATATCAATTTCCAAGGAAGGGAAGTCACATTTCATATTCCAGATAAATCTATGATCGTCTATCAATGCAAGGATGAACATAACCTTCCAGTGGAAATTTCTTCCATCTTATGGGTCTTGATTCCACTAAATGAAGGTTATTTATCTAATATGGTTGGTGGGAAACTCACGATTACAAATATTCCCATTGTACGTGAGTTTGATGATGTCTTTCCGGAGGAATTGTCGGGTCTTCCACCAAATCGCGAAGTTGAGTTTTCAATAGAACTCGTACCGGGTGCTTTGCCTATTTCAAAGACACCTTATAGAATGGCCCCAATTGAGTTGTAGGAATTGAAGAATAAACTCCAAGAGAATATTTATAAGGGATTCATATGCCCTAGTGCGTCACCTTGGGGAGCACCTATTCTATTTTTAAGAAGAAAGATGGATCAATGAGAGTTTGAATTGATTATCGAGAACATAACAAGATCACTATCAAGAACAAATATCCTCTCTCGCACATTGATGACTTATTTGACCAACTACGCAGAGCTCAATACTTTACAAGGATTGATATTCCTTCAGGGTATCATCAATTAAGGGTCAAAAGGTAGGATATACCAAAGACGGATTTCCGTACAAGGTATGGACACTATGAATTTATAGTGATTCCATTTGGTCTTACTAATGCCCCTGCTATCTTCATGGATCTGGTGAATAGTGTCTTGAGAGACTATCTTGATCAGTTTGTGGTACTGTTTATAGATGATATTCTTTTCTATTCAAAAAGCAGGGAAGAACATGAAGATCACTTGATAATTATATTGAAGACCCCACGAAAGGAGAAGATTTATGCCAAATTTACCAAGTGTGAATTTAGGCTTCAAAAAGTTGCATTTTTGGGTCACATAATTTTAAAAGAGGGGATATATGTGGATCCCGCAAAAACAAAGGTTATCTAATGATGGTCGAGACCAACAACAGTAACCGAGATTAGAAGTTTCCTTGGATTGGATGGATATTATCGACGTTTTGTGAAATATTTTTCACAATTATCTAATCCACTCACCTAGTTGACTTGAAAAAGAGTTAAGTTCGTGTGGACATAGGAATGTGAAGAGAATTTCAAGGAGTTGAAAAGAAGGTTATCCAGTGCACCTGTACTCACACTTCCTTGTAGTGGAGAAAGGTTTGTGATCTATAGTGATGCACCCTAGGAGGGGCTGGGGTGTGTTTTTATGCAAAATGATATGGTGATAGATTGTGCCTCACGAAAGTTTAAAATCCATGAGCAAAATTACCCAACTCATGATTTGGATTTATTTGTGGTAATATTTGAATTAAAGATTTGGAGGCATTATCTTTATGGAGAAAGGTGTGATATTTATACAGATCATAAAATTTTATAGTCTAATTTCACACAAAAGGACCCAAATATGCGCCAAAGAAGATGGCTGGAGCTGATTAAGGATTACGACTGCTCAATTCATTACCACCCTGGGAAAGCAAACAAGGTGGTAGATGCATTAAGTCGACAAGACCATGCTAGTTTATCCATGATGAGGATCACAAAAGATCCAATATTTATGGATTTACAAAGTATGGAACTTGGATTATAATGAAAGGGGAAAATCGTATCTTTCATAATTGAATGTTCAAACATCTATACATGTGATGATTAAAGAGGTGTAGAAATAATATGTAGAGTTACAAAAGAAGGTGAGAAATATTCTTGAATTCAACCTTGATTGTGATTGGATAATAATGTTAAGGAATCGGGTTTGTGTTCCTCCCATCCTAGAATTAAAGAAGGAGTTGCTGGATGAGGCTCATAGTTATTCATTCTATATTCATCATGGAAGCACGAAGATGTATAGGGACCTGAAAGAGTACTTCTGGTGGGATGGCATGAAAAGATATGTTGTTGAATATGTCTCTCGATGCTTGGTTTGTCAGCAAGTTAAAGATGAGAGACAGAAGTCTAAGGGGATGTTACAACCATTACCCATACCAGAATAGAAATGGGAAAACATCTCTATGGACTTTGTCACTGGACTTCTTAAAAAATCCAAAGGAAGTAATGCTATCTGGGTTATAGTTGATCGTCTTACGATGTCAGCACACTTCATTGCTATTAGAAAAGATTTTTCTCTTGATCATCTTGCCATGATATATGTAAAGGAATTGGTAAGATTTCATTGAGTACCAATTTCCATTATATCTGATCGAGATCCGAGGTTTACCTCGAAATTCTAGTGAAGTCTTCCGCATGCTCTAGATACAGAGTTGAGTTTCAGCACTACTTACCATCCTCAGACAGACGGTCAGTCTGAGAGGACAATCCAAACTCTAGAATACTTGTTGAGAGCCCTCTCTATTGATTTCAAAGTTGGTTGGGATCAACACCTACCTTTTTTGGAATTTTCTTATAATAATAGCTTTCAATCCAGTATTCAGATGTCTCTTTATGAAGCTCTCTTTGGAACGAAATGAAGGACTCTAACTTTCTGGGTTGAAGTTGGGGAAAGAATGCTATTAAAAAATGATCTTGTTGATGAGATGGCAGAAAATGTCCGATCTATTCAACAACACATTAGAGCATATTAGAGTCGACAAAAGAGTTATTCTGCCAACCGAATAAAAGACCTAGAGTTTTATGTGGGTGATAATGTGTTCTTACGAATATCTTCTTGGAAGAGGGTAATGAGATTTAGAAAAAGGGAAAGCTGAGCCCTAGGTATATTGGTCCTTTCAAAATACTGGATCGTGTTAGGAAGGTAGCTTACCGATTGTAACTTCCACCGAATCTCTCTTAAGTTCACGATGTGGACCATGTATCTCTCCTGAGAAAGTACATACCTAATCCTTCACATGTACTCAGCTCAGAAGTTATACCACTGGAGAAAGATCATTCTTATAAAGAACAGCTGATAGAGATTCTGGATGGTAGTGAAAAATTCCTACGGAACAAGACCACTCTCTTGGTGAAAGTTTTATGGAGGAACCACCAATTAGAAGAAGCTACATGGGAGCTTCAGGATATTATGAGGGAGAGGTATCCTTATCTGTTGGTTGCAAAGTGATGAATTTCGAGGGCGAAATTCATTTTAAGGGGGGTAGAATGTAACACCCGATACTTTTATGAGAAATATATTGTTTTTATGTTATATAAATCATCAAATGAATCATCCACTACACACAACACTAGCTTGGATTGCTTTACACGCAATCACGACCTTCCTCGATAGCTTGCGTCGTACGCAATACCGAGTTTCACTAAACAACGATATGGTATTAAAATATTATTAAAACTAGCCATTATGAATAGTAATAACCACTTTTTGAAATTTTGTAAATTACATCTTTCAAAATGGACTTCATTTTTGGATTCGGAATATCGAAATTATCTAAGGGTGAAATTTTTGTATTTTTCTGAAAACATTCAATTTTTGAAGAATAGTGAAAACATTGGGTTAGTATTTAAAAACTGACTTTTTATTTAACCAAATATTTATTTTATTTAAATTTATTTTAGCTCAAAATTGATACATAATACCAATATAAGTTCAATTCAATTCATTGGTGTCATTTTATAAAAATTTTAGATATATAAAAATTTTATTGAACTTTTCACCGTCTTTTACCCACCTTCTAGGAGAATTTGTAATTTTACATAAAACTTAATTTTACCGCTTCTGTGAGTGGAATTTCAAAAATAAAAGAGAAATGGTTAATATCATGGACTAAAATTCGGTTCAATGAGATGAAAATAATTTTTGGTGGATAGTAACTTTTTACTTTTTTTTACCACGGTAAAAAGTAAATAGGGAAATTAAGGGTAAAATGTTATTATTATTACCCTAACACATGTCCACATTCTATTGGATAAGTTTAATTCGACCAAAAATAACATTAGGAATAAAATATGACCATTTATTCCCACATGGATTAGATTAAGACATTTATTATTAATTTATTTAAAGAAGGGTTAAAATAGTAAAAATCAATGTTTAATAACTAAATCATTTTTAATATAGGGTTATACATAAGTTAAATTCGACTATAAATATTCATTAGAAAGATAAAAATATTTCTACATAATGGTATTTTATTTGTAATTTTTAGACAATAAATAATTTAATTTATTTATGACACAATGATGATGCAGTAATTATCTTATTAATTAAATATTGACATAATTGATGTTATAAATACCCAAATAAATGTAAATTGTTGCTTTTTGTGAATTAAAATACTTTTCTTGGTTAATATGACATGTTATTATTGATTTAATTAACTTTTTTCTAACTAATATTTCTTTTATGATTTTCACAAAAATCAATTACCAAGTAGTGTCAAAATTGACATAAAATAGTTTTTAAAACTAATATTATATTATTAATTGTTATTTTATTCCTAAAAATATAAGGCTCAGAAAAATGACTTAGATAAGGTTATATATATTAATAATAAACAACTTGGGGTTCTTTTGGCTTGTTATAGTATGTTTATTAACCTTATAGTGTATGAAAAAACAAGAAGACACGGTAAAAGTTAAATTATGTAACTTAAAGTTAAATCTAAATGATAAGGTTAAAATAGAAACCTAAACCTGTCTAAATTATGTTGGATGAGAGGATTTTGACCCATCCCCACCTTAGCTTCAAAATAAATCAATTTGGAACTATTAAAAACCGAATATGTCTTTATAATAAAATAATATTTTTAGTTTTTCCTAGGGTTCCCCTCTCCTCCCTTATAAAAGGGAACCTCCTCCCTCTCTTCCTCACAACACTTTGAGCCTTCATGCTTAGCTAAACCTTGACAAATTATCTTCTCCACTTCCCTAGAAATAGCCTAGTGGTCCTGGTCTTCTTCAATGACCAATGTTAGTTCCCTAAGAGAAGGTCTCAAAGAGGCGCTTCAAAGAAGAGGCACTGTACAATACCGGTTCTTCCAACATTATTTCTTCTTCTAATTCATCTAATTTAGTTGATTCATTATGAAGTAATAACATCAGTGTCACTAATATACTGGCATGTTATTATAATTATGAAACATACCTAGTTCACAATCTATCCATCCTACTGAAAATGAAATCACCGTGCGTGCATACGTACGACATACTGTCTCCACACCGTGGTGTAATCTATTTTCCACCACCACCTAACTTGGATGGGTATAATGGTGTAAATAATATCTATATATTATTATTTTAAATTGATATTGATTCGGAAAAGGTATACATACACTCCAATACAATTCCACAATCATGGGAACGATATCATCGCTCGTGCGTACATACAGAATACCATCTCCATGATGTGATGCGACTCGTTCTACATGATATTCATTGCATAATGATTATATAAATGACTTGAATGAATGAATATGATATATATTACACTAATACCATTCTGTAAATGAGAGTTCTATAACCTAAAGAGAAGAATGAGAATTTATTCGACAAAACACGCATAAGAACAAAAAGTAATAAACACCCGAATAACAAGTATCAATGAAATATTACTAATAAGAAGCTAAGAATATGGCCTTATATGATATCATAACAATGAGTATGATTCTTGAATAAGTAAATGAAATTATTTAAATCATTATATAGGAGGTTCGAACACTTTCGAAGCAAATCAGACCTAAGGTAAGGGAAAATATCACAATCTCATTTTTATCCGAGATTGTTTATACTTTGGTATTTACTGGGGTGTATTTTATCTTCCACATACATGTTTCCTCAATAAGTAATATTATTTCCACGCACCTACAATTTTTTAAATCCAATTTTACCCTTCGGAGAGTTTTTAGTAAAAGAAATGAAAGGAATCTGTTGTCGTTTTTTCGTACGAGGTACTTTTTGACTATTTCGACAAAAGTACGAGAAGAATGTTTTTTTAACTTATATGAAATGAATGGATTTTTAAAAAATTATTTCCAAGAAGAATAATTTACATGTTTTCAAGTTTTTTTTAATCAAATTCTTTTAGTTTAAAATTGTATGAAATGTTAAGAATGAAAAAATGTTTTTTAAGTAGAAAGGATATTTTCCTCAAGAATGGAGTTCAACTGTTTTATCAAAATTATTTTCCATCTAAGATAAAATAGGTTTATATTTCTATCCCTATTATTACATTGATTTGATTATGTTGTGAGGGAATTATTTTTATGAATTCCTTTATCTTATATGAATTTTTTTATGATGTCACGATGTTTAAGAATCCCATTTTTTATTACATGGGTTATGCAATGATGTATGATTTATTATTTTGTGGCACACATAAGAATTGTATCATTATGAGATGGGTGGAACCTATAACTCCCTCAAATGAATTGGGTAAAGATTTATATCTCATGAGATAGACATGGCTGGAATGACAGGTTAAACCGGTTCAGTGAAACAGGACTGAAACGAGGAGTGAACTCGGTTCAGAAATTGACTTTGTCCGCTAAGATTGTCTTAACTATGAGTCTTGACTACTAAGAAATGATTATCTATGATTATTTGTGTATGAAACAAATATTAATTTTTCATTTTATGACTATTGGGATTACATTTCACTTCTATGATTTATCCCATTTATGAAATTATGATTTATTTTGTAGGTTATGATTTCCAAAATGTTATGTTCTTATGAATATGATGTGATTGATTTTTCATTTGTTTACCCTTACTGATCATTTGAGATCACCCTTTTGTATGTTTTCTTTCCCCAGGTAATGAAGAAGGTTATTAAGTTGGATGTGCCAAAAGGGGCTCTAGATATGATGAAATAAATGAGAGACAATGTAGATGCTTTATGAACCAGTTGTTTATGTTTCCCAGTTTCTAAAGACACTATACCTATACGGTCATTTCCTAGTTTTGTTATATGTTGTAATAAGTTTTCTTCTATTATTATGTAATAACAATTTATGTAATGTATGGGTTTTTATATGAATTAACAATGTTAGAAATCTTTGTTGAATATTACCAATACAATGAAAATAATATTCCAAATCACTCGTCCCCTCCCCTAATAAATACAAAACTAAACCTTTACTTAAACTCACACCTTCCAATCCTTCTGTATTATGATATATCATCTGAATTACTATCCGAATACACTACCCACATCCACGTTTTCTAGTCATCAAAAATTAATAATTTTTATTGTATTAAGAAATTTTTCATGTCATCGAATATTTATAATAATTATTATCCATACACCTTTGTTAAATTATTTAATTCTTATAACTACATAACTCCTCTATCATAAATAATGACTCAGATGTCAGAAATATAATGAGATTTTATAATTTTATTGGAATACATATCATTACCCCTCATTTATATGTATTTATTAATTAATACATCAGTCACAATATTGTTGGTTAGACCACACTATAAAAAATACAAATATTGTTTACTCTATGTTCTTTAAATATGGTTATAGAAATATTATGTTCCCTAAATTATATGAAAATAAGTACATTATAAATGATTTCATGTCTTATAATTAATATATGTCTATTATATATAATGAAATAAATATATTTTTTTATTGTTTATAATACCAAAAAAATACAAAAAAATATAACATTGATGTTTTATTAAATGAATCAATCTTATGTTGCTAACCATATTTATAGTCAGAGAAATATACATATATAGTAGTTTAGAAATACAATTTTATTTCCCTTATATATTCTTATTCTCACATTACAATATTATCATTAATTTTCATCGAGTGACCTACCTATAGAAACAAGTGCCCCTAGAAAAATGAAATTAAACTATATATCTCATTAAAAATGTCATTAATGAATACATTTAAATTATATTAAATTATTTATAACTGTAAAAGTATATTAAATAAGTAATTTTTTATTCCTATTTTACTATTACAGGTTTTAAGTGATATTTTACAATGATTCTGAAACATATGCTAAGGGATATATGTGAACCATTCTATTTGGTTTGGTACTAACCATTATCTATATAAATTGGTTCTTAAATATTTTATGTTATGGAATGATATAATAATATATATATATATATGTTAATAATATATCTTACTTGTTATCCCTTCCACTGATAGGGTAATTAATTCATTATTTCTATTAATCAAATGGAATCAATTTCTCCCCATTCGTAATTTTTTTGATCTGATGCATGATTATTCAATAATACTCATTATATGGGTAATAATTGTTATTCCTTATGATTTATTGGAGGGAAAATGAATGAAATTTTTATTATATGTTCTTAGAAATATCACCCCAAATTCATTGGATAATGTGTCTGTCTCATGAGATGTTATTAATAGGATTATGCAGTGAACATAATACATTATGTGACTCTACAATTCATGTAATGTTATCTTATTGGTTTTAATTTAATTCTAATTAGGTCATGTTATATGATTCCACTTATTCCCAAGGTGTACATGAACTTTAAATTCAATGATAATTAATTATTTCCCATATATGATTCTTTGTGATTGTTTTCTTCCAATATATCTTGTTCCCCTAATTTACACATATGTTTCCCTTCATTATCATGTTTATTCCATTACAAGTATATTTTGATCATTTCTTTTACATTGTATTTCCTTATTAACACTATTTTATTTAATGAGATAACTGAAATTTATGATCTTATTATCTATATTAAAATAATCTCTATTTAATATAGATATACCATAATATCATCTGGTTATATTCTTCCATTGAAATAGATAACTAAACCCTTTTGATGTATTCTCATTCATATATTTATTTTGGATACATTAAATTCATATAACTAGAAACCAATATTGATTGTTTCTATCATTATTCAATAATTTTATTTAAATTATCTATATATCTAAATATTTACCCATTATTACGTATCATTCATGTTTAGTTGAATTATTCAAATATAACCTCAAAAAATCGGGGTTGGGTTATCGATGATAATAAAAGTCGATCAATTACTACATAATAAGTATATAACTCATCCTCATACAATTTTTGATGATTTATCCTCTAAGGAAAAAAATTACTAATACATTTAGAGGATATTGATTCTATATTGGTCATGGATTGGGTTTCCTTATATAAATCCATTATCACCAGTTTAGGGTGGGGTATCATTCTTTACATCATGAGATATCCTCAAATATTGTAAAAGTGAAAGGAGGAGGATGAATATTATTTTTAATATTAATTGTATATGTTTACATTAATACATTTTGAGAGTGATTATCATGACAATATGATTGATACAAATGTCAAAGTCATTATTCAGGAAATGAACAATGTTAAAGACTAAACTAACTTATTCCATGAATGGTTTCATTGAATTCACCATGACAGAGATGTTGAGATCAAAATTAAACTTATATCCAGATCTATATCAATAAATAAAACTTCTTGAATAATAGACAAAATTGAGAAAGAAGAACTACATAAGAAGTTAGTAGAAAATTTAATAAAGGGATTTATATTCAAATTATCATCATAATGGGGTTCACCAACCATATTTATCACGAATAATGGTTAAATAAACTTCTCCAATTATTACTGAAAAGTTAAAAAACATGAAATTAATAGTATTCTTTTATTTTTTTAACATAATTGTTTAATCAACTATGTGGGGACCAATATTTCACTAATTTTTAACTTTAGTCACTATATAACTAGTTAATTGTAGATAAAGAACATATTGCACAGATAAATTTTCAAATAGGTATGGAAAACATGATTTCATATAGATTCCATTAAGACTTGCTAATTCAATAATAGTTTTTATATTCATAATGAATAGAGTCTTTATAAATTATCTTGATGACTTTTTGGTAGGGTTTATATATTATATTAGGATATACCTGAAAATCGGGTATCATTAGTTTAATTTAAATACTATACTACAAAAAAGGAATGTTGAATATATAAAAGTATATTAATTATGAGTATTTGATAAATAGAGTGCCATTAATTGATTATTTCATTACAAAAAAATAATATATATTGACCCTTATATGAAAATTGAAATTAAGAAGTTGTGTAGACAAAAATATGTAATAGAGATCCATAGTATTCTTGACTGTAGGTGGGTATTAATGATGCTTTGTGAGAAAATTTACATTATTTTCAAACTCACTGACCAATATGACCCATAATGGAGTAATTTTTTTTCTCACCCAATGAGTATAAATATAGATTCAAAGATATTAAGATGTGAATAAGAGAACACAAGTACTCATGTTTCACTGAATTACAAATCCATACATTTTATTCAATTATTCTTCAAAATAGTATATGGGATATGTATTAAATTATAATGGAAATGTGATAGTCTAGACCTTATAGAAGTTTAATTATCAAAAATAGTACTATCCAATAAATGACCTGTATTTATGAATAATAAAAATTATGTTGAAAATATTTCTTCATTATCTTCAAGGGGAGATATATGGGAAAATTATAGATCATAAGAGTCTAAAATATATATATATTATCATTGAAGGTTGTGAATATGTTTTAATGTAGATGGATATAACCAAAAAAGTACAATGATTTAAAAATACAAATAATTCATGGGAAAAATATAAAGTGATAGATATCATATTTATATGGATCTGTAATCCTTATCAATGAAAATAATTGATGAGGATATAATCACATTAGATGTGAACATGATAGATATAGAAATCATTATGAAGGAAATATCATAATTTCATTTAAAAATAATTTTACAAAAATCTCATATAATGAAGATATATTGTTCTCAAATAGATAACATGGAAATTATGATGAAGGTGAAATCTATATGATTTTAGAAATCCAAAGAGTTCAAAATTGAGGGAGAATGAATTAAAATATTTTTTTCTTTAATATGTGTAACATAAAATCCTGAGATTACATAGTGTTTTAATGATACACATATCTAATGATTATAGATCCTTCTATTGTTTATAAATGTGATATGAGATCTCTATGTGTTATATTAGTGGGACAACATGATGAATGAGACCTTTAAATATACTTCATAGTTAAATGTATTTAAAAAATTTAATGATGAGAGGAAAAAGTATAAGGGGTTGGCATAAATATCACCCATACAAACATATAAATGGTAATATATTACCAAGTGATTTCTCACTGGACATCTAAAAACATAAAAGATGAAATAGTTATATAATGGTTGTGGTGGATTGTATTTCTAAGACTACACACATCAGTGAAATTCAAGGAGACTACTCACTCGATCCACATATATGGATATACATCTTATATATAGGGAGGATATATAGAACAATAATATCAATTTTCTATGATTGAGATATCATATTTTTCACTATCTACTATATATTTATAAGACCTGTTCATTTCATTCATTGTTTTTGTATCTTATTTTGTGAATATTCATTACATATCATTACATTAAGCACTAGAATCATAAATTTCTATTATCTTCTGAATACTGGATACAAAAAAACATAGTCATATGTGAAATATATCATCTCATACTAAAGTATTCATATCTATAACCATTATTAAAAGTATCCTACATAATATATTTCTACATAACCCGGTGAAATAAATCATAAAAAATTGTAGTATAAGTTCCTAAAAATTAAAAAAATGGAAAGATAAGCATAAGATGAGAATATGTGCAATATAACATGAGTATAATATCAAATAAAAACATTCCCTATATATAATATATTAAAATCAAGCACCATGTTATAAATAACGGTTATTTAAAAAAATGATCATAATGGAATCAATTAACATGAGAAATTATTTAAAAACAACAACATAATCCATATTTTTTTGGGAATACTCATGAAAAATTTAAATCATTCCATTAGATGAAAATGATTACTTCAAATGTAATAATAGTTGATCCATTTCACCCCTTATACTATCATATTATCAAAGGTTAGTTCCCAAGAATATCATAGTGGAGTAATTCCCTTATATAATAAGGTTCACATACAATTATTGTTATGTTTAATCATTAAGATATCCATCATTATCTAATTAATAGTTGGGAAGTATAATTTTGGTACTATGAATTACAAAATTAAAAATATTAATATCTTTTCCACAATATCATGAAACATTCAACTGATCATAACCCATTTAAATCAGATCAGTTTCATAAATATTTTATTATATTGAAAACTATTGATATGAAATAAGTTTCAAAAATATATTCACATCATAATAATAAATAATTTATTTAAATAATAGGTATATTTTTATTGGATAACATCTATATTAATTAATACGTATCTTCAAAATAAGTTATCATAAATGAGTAATTTTTTAAAATAAATACCAAAAACATTTAATGAGAATAATACCCCTTTCTCTTTGAAATCGCATAAAAATATCTTCAAATATACCAAATAGTAATGATAATAATTTTCCTAGAAAATGGATTTGTAATAATGTAAGGTAAGCCTAAAAGTATTGTGTGATCATGATGGTGGGAAATTCAATTCATAATGTCAATTTTTTTTGAAATCATTCATCTTACAAATTATTAAATAATTCAGAATGTAACTTGTATAAATAAACATGTAGGTTCCCCTTAATCCATTTTTGAAAAAATTAGTCTTGGGTAATAAATTAATTAAACTAAAAAGGATAATATTATAAATATTCTTGAAAATAGTTTTTGAAGGCATGGACTTGAAAGACATGTTTTTTGACCAAATATAGAAGTGAATTCTATTTCGTTAAAAAATAATTTAGTATCTTGACTAATGAAAATGGGTAAAATGAAGTAAAAACATAGAATATATAGATATAACCCAAGGATAAGATTTTTCAAAGGCTTACAATGAATTATGTAGTAATATTTTACCAATGGAACATAATTATATATAGTCTCAAAAAATAATCACTCTGTACCATTAAAAAATTACCTTAGATTTGAATTTCTTTTTATGTCATCAAACATAATTGATAATCAATGTATATCTAATATACATCTATTAACAAAAAATAATCATATATATATATATATAATTGTATATGATTTATTTATAATTTTTATTTTTAGTTTATTAAAATTTATTCATGAAAATCATTTTTCTGTGTGGAAACTACTGCATTTTTCATGTATGTATAAGTTTTGTTGTTTTAGCCCTTTTTCATTGATAATGGTTCAATAAAATTATTAAATTTAATTTTAATATAATATTATTTCAATTATACATATATATATATTTATTTATTTATTAATCCACAAAATTATAGATATTGATCTAAATTTCATTGTATATGGAGATGGTAGACTATATGTATGTATCATTGTAGTTTTCAATTTTAAAATGAAGATCTGATATAAATTAAAATAGTTTTTCATATTTAAAGAATGATTAACATATAATATGAATAATTTACATATATATATTCATAAAATCCTTCTTTATTACTGTCCAAGTTGCATGAATTGAAAATTGAATTTCATCTCTTGGTGAACGTAGGAGTCCACCCGTACACACAAACAAGGTTTTCATTTACAATAATATTGGAACATATAATGATATATATCATATTTTCATTTGAAATAAAATTATCAATAATAATATGTATATCTATAAAACTAATCATAATTCCAATATATAAAACTTGTTGTCAAAACCTGAATTGTATCTTTATGTGGATTCAGTTTGTCATACAAACACATGAGCAATATAATAAATATTCATTATTTTAAATGACAGATGATAATGGTTTTTACATATTAATAATGAAATTTAAGTATATTTAGCACTCTGAATGTATTATTTTACAATAAAGATCAGATATTTATAAATAGGTCAAATATTATATATATAATATAGTGTTCGATTAAGTTGGGTTTCTCTTCTTTTGATCAATCACATTAGATCTCCACTTAAAGACCCTAAGGTATGTCTTTTGGGGAGAATATAATCTAATGATTTTTTATAAGGATGACTGTAATGTATTATGGTTACGTCTGGTCAGTCCTGAAATCTCATAAAGTTGTAATGTCGATAATATAAGGGTTATATTTTATATTTTAGGGGAGGGGGAACATTTATTTTTGTAAAAGAATAAAAAATGGAATGAAAATCCTCTATCTGAATTTTTCAATATGTTAAAATATTTGTAGATAATGTAGGATTTTGTTGGTTTATCATAAAAAAGTAAAACATTAATTGGGTTGTGTTCTGTTTTATTCAATATATTTTTTATTAGCCTCTTAGTTAATATATTTTATCCCCAGTAGTTGTAATATATTATTCATACATAATGAGTAATAATTCTACATATATGATTAATGTTTTCACATAAATGGTATATGGGTTACATTTTACACAATATCCCCTCCACCTTACTATATTTAAACATTTTTATGATTTTTAAATAATTTAATAAAAAAATATTTCTAAAAACTATAATTTAAGTCAGTTTTGAAGCTATTCTTTTAATTTGACATTAATGAAACAAATACCTGGATGTAATTACAGTATAATATCTTATAATTCTCAAATAAATCTTGATGACCTAAAAAATCATGGAAAATAATAATTTCCCAAATGATTATTACATTAAATGTCTTTAATTAATTTATTTTATTTATCTACTAATTAAATAACTTGTAGGGATGTATTTTGAAATCATTTATCGTTACTATTTAATTAAAAAAATATAAATATAATTTTTTCATTAATTAAATTATTTATAATTATTATTATCATGTATAACTGAACATATTATCTATTTTTCTTGTATGTAATTTTTTTAGAGTTTTTAATGATAAAAGAGTGATATTTTTTAATTATTCATTTATTAAATTAATATTAATTTCTTAATAAAAACCTATATTACACCAAGTGACCATTTAATCAATAATTAGTTGAAAATTTTCATAAAAAACTAATATAATATGAAAACGGATATTATTAGATGGATTATAAATTTTTATCACAATGCATTAACCATTTCTTCCCATAATCTCATATCGAGGATCCAATAATTTATAATAGTTACTATTAATATCACAGAAAGATAAAGAAAAATATTTACAAAATACTAACCTCATCATTAAAAATATAGAATTAGTTTTTTAGGATTTAATCATGGTAATATAATGAAATTAATTTAAACATAAAACTGAATATACAAAGATAAATAATTTTTCAAAAAATTACTTCTTAAGAATAATTTTTTAAAACATATTTAACATTAATATTGATTATATTGAAATTATTTTGGTTATTAATTATATATGGGAACACATCTTACATTGACTCCATTATAAATAAAATTTTATCTTTTTTCACACCAAAATAAATAAACATTTTTCAATATAAAATAGTATTAGTCACTATTCAATTTAAAATATATATTTGAAAAAATACCATATATTCACATTATGATAGTATTTACAACATGATTTAAAAATTTATCCCCATTTTATAAGAATATTTTTCAACGATAGGGGAAAATGAATTTAATATTCATAGATGAAATAATATTTGATTCAAAGTAAGTGTATTTTTTTATGAATTATATAACTTTACTAAAAACTGAATGCTTATTTCTTGTGAATTCATATTAATTATTTTATTAAGTATGAATGTTATATATAAATTTAATAATTTAGTTATAACTATTAATACCCTAAATTTAAATAATTATGTGATAAATTTCCGAATAAAATATAAAATTTTAATATTATATCACATTCTGTTTAGACTCGTTGTTACAAGTGAAAAAATCAATAAAAAAATATAAAACTATATCAAAAGAAATATAATATTGTTACATATTACCACCCTTAAAAATAATTTATCTCTAAAAATTTAGTCACTATAATAAAAATAAATGATTTTATCTCTGTTTTATTACATTCATGGTTTCCCTTGTAGCATCATGGGATTTATAATTCTTATATATAACATTAACCGGTTGCGATGTATTTTTCAGTATTACATTATCCCTATGATAAAAATTTATAAATGTAATTCATTATAAGAAAACTAATTCCCCATTAGTATGACCATTGAGTTATGTACATTTTAAGGATGACATATGTACTTCCATAGGATAGATATGGCGAACACATCATGAACATAAGAGGGGTTTGGTGGAAGAGACAATGGATAAGATATCATCCCGATTAAATCAATAACCTTTATGGGTAAAATATTCATAGGGATCATATTTCCATTCATTTAAAATCTAATAAACCCATTCCATGTAAAAATATATATAAACACATTTTCACAAATAAAAACACTGAATCATGTTGATTGTTATTATCAAAACATTTATGTCAAATCTTTGTTTCCTTGATGTGTTGCTGAAAAGATCTAAAGTTATCTTCAATTTACAATGATATATTAGGACCCAACAAATTTATTTCACCAACATTAATCCATCACATTGTATTTTTAAACATCTTCTCATAGAGGTCATCGTAAGGATATATATGAAACCATGAGTGAATGATATTTTTGTTATAACTGTCAAATAGGTGATAGTGTTGATCCCAACCACTATTAAAATAAAAATAAATTGATCTCAGTATGTCTTCTAAGGTATCAATGGTTCAATTAGACATTATATCATAATGGTGATGATGTTGTATGCTAAAAACTATGTTTTCAGAGTCCAATGGAGAATTCTCTATAAAAAATTCTTATCTTTTAATCCATATCATATAGAATTTCATATCATACTTAATACAACCATACCATTTTTATTGTATATTTTGTAAAGCTGATCTTGAGTTAAATGTTATCTTATATAAATTATTTGTGTTGAAATTATATTTTGATTGAATACAACCAAAAATAGCTTTATGACAATCAGAATGTTTTGGGATTCAAATAAACAAATAAATGGGGTTGTTTTCCAATTTCCATTATGGCGTGGGTAATGCCTCTAATATTCTCTCAGTATTCTTCATGTCAAATTAATCATATAGAAAACCCATGATTCAATATATATATTCTAAAAATTATACCTTCCTACATATAAAAAATATACTATTTTAGATCAATTTCCATATTATTAATTCTATGATGAATATAGAATGATTAACTATAATCATCATCTAAGAGATCCATCTTAAAAATTGGATTGAATAGAACCCTACATAGTTCATGAACCATATCATCCATCATAATCATTTATTTATTCTAGATTACTTACGATCTTATTCAATTTCTCATATTCATATTTTTCCTCTTTAATCCTCACATGGATGTATGAGTGAACAATAATTTGAGAAAGATAATATTTATTACATTCATTAAATATTTTCATGATACATCATTTTGAAATCATTACGTATTAGATCTTTTGTGATCTCATCATAGATAATATATCCTGATCCTTTTAATTGAAAGCATCAGACACCTTTTCTCTTTCCCAAGATGATAATATATTGATAATTCATAATCATTATTCCACTCCAACTATGAAATCTGGAGAAAATTCATCTATTTTTATGTTAATATATACATTGATCCATTATGGTTATTAAATATATATCATGTATCTCTAAAAAGATAATACATCCATATTAGTAGTGAAAAAATTATTATATCTAACTTCAAATAAGGAGTCGGGTAATTTTTCTCATAAAACCATAATTAACATGAGGAGTTGGCTACATCCATGTAATTTTAGGATAGAATTAATCCTAGTGTAATCTTTGATGCACAAATACATATTAAAAATCATTCGTCATTATATGGTAGTGTATGAATAGTTGTAATGATAAACATTCTCGTTAGTTCCATAAATGTTTCCCCACCTTCATCTCTCCAATGGAACATTGATCCATTCCGGGTGAGTATAGTTATTTGATTATGAGATCATTATAATTTGTTGATAAATCATCCCTAATAACCACTGAAACCTATAGATCATATGATCTCTATCATAGTGTTGGTTATGAGTTAAAATTTAACATCTTCTTCCGTTGATGGACCTAAAAATATTCCCTCACTAGGGATTATATGAAACAGAAAGGAATGTAATTATACTAAAAATTAAAAAATTCTACATTTTGTATAGTGAATCTCCACCCTATTGTTCTTAATTAAAAACTGCTATTGATCTTAATGATCATTACTACTCATTTAATATATAATAATAACGTATAAAAATACTACTATAAACTGATAAAGGTAATCATTAATGACCCTATTCATTTAACCCACGATTGTATTAGTGGTATCAATAAGACCGAATATAATCACTATATATTTTTTCGGTACATGCCTTGTACATAATTCAAATTTGGTAATATAATCATTCTTTAAACTTAATTAATGATATCATGAATGATGATTGATCTTTTAAAAGAATTAATTTTACCACAATGGATCAAAACAATCATCAATGTGAGGTAATGTATAGTTATTCAGGATTTTAGTTTTGTTATATTCCTAATATTCAATGTAGATAGATATTGATCAACATTTCATCTTAAAAAAGAATGCATCCACCATTTAGGTATTTAATGTTATGATATAATCCCTTATTAGTATTTTGTAGTTGTTTTTATTCAGTTACAACAACCATGTCTTGGAAATTCTATATGGGGTCATTTAAATAAAAGTAGTACCATGTATGAGTTATATTTAAACCTCATCTTCATGATTTAGTTAAAGACATCAAATATAATTTGGAAACAAATCAATATTAAACCATTAAAAGGTCATATAATTGATTTTTAATCTCTCCATAACCATATGAGATAAACATAACTTTTGAATACTAATCCTGGCTCATTCAATGTTTTAAATTTCCATGGGATGTTTATATTTATAATCACATTAATAGAGAATCATTGGGTGGTTTGGAAAATGAAATTTGAATTACCACCTTTTGAAATTGATTTCTAATATGATTAAATAATGTCAATGCATGTCGAATATATAATTTTCTTCAAAATAATTGATAATGAAAATATTTAGAGGGAGAAGTTTCCCAATATCGTCAATAAGAGTAGAATCATATTCTTGATATGTAATCAATGTACAATTATAGGATTACATAGTTAATTCAAAATCTCATCACTAAGGTGGCATTGTGATACCCAAAGAAAATTATCTAGATATATTAGAGTGTGAATATCTAGAATCAAATAAGACATTATTAGTTTTTGAGTATATGATAACTATATTATTCAACACTTCTTTATCCGTATTATAAAAAGTGAAGACATATTATTTTTATTTTTTAGATATTCTTAAGAGGTTATTATCATTGATCAACATCATTAACCATTGGTCTTGAGTAGTTCGTTGAATATTGATTGTACTCCTTTCATTTTGATTGTTTTATACACCTTGGTTATTGAACATTGTAGTTTGTATTGTGAAATAATTTATACTTTTCCACCAAAACTGTAATACATCCTTCTGTCCATAAAATATTAAATATATTGATAGCCATCATTTCTATGGATAGATCAATTACTTATTCTATTTAGTTAATATTTACCATGTTTCATTTGATAAATCAAGTATAATGCAATTATAATCTACCTATATTAGTAGTTTTTGAAATTACATATTAATTCAACATTCCTTTCATTTTAAATCCATGAGATTGACAGGTAACTATAATATTCATCCCCACATTGATAGAAAAATCAATTATTAATTTATATCTACTAAATTATCTTATGAAAATCACCCTTAAGATAGTCAGTAGAATTAAAATAAAGAATTAATTAATATTAAATTAATATTTATTGATTATACAATAAGCATTCTTACTATACTTTTTAGAAACATCCTCAAATATACGAATGGATTCACAATCCAAAACATTTTCATTATGAATTGGTTATTTAATTTCTAATGATTACTACAAGGAATGCATTTTTTTTGAAAATAAAATCATGATATTTAAACACTACATGGAGTTTTTTTCCTATTTATCATTACATTTATGATTAAATTACACCATTTATTTTTTTTCACTACTAAATAACTGAAAACTAAATTTAATTTTCAAGAGTTCAAAAAATATAGTGATGAAAATATATATTTACTGGTACTAATCCCTTAGTCATAATACATAGAATCAAATTACACACTAAATGGAATTTGTTATTGCATCATTAAGAACTCAACATAATATTATTCTATAATTTTCTCATTTGGAATTTCATCATATTTCTTACCATGAGAATATTGTGTAAGTATTTCAATGTGGTTTTCCAGAAAAAATACTAGTACATTTTTTTCTCTTTTGTAAAATCATTTTACTATCTATATAATTCATAATCAAAACTATTTATTTGTGTTTTATCACTTTACTAAAAATAATTTTTTTTAGATACAATAATCAATATTTGAAACCAAATTATCCTGAAAACCATTTATAAGATTTTTAAATCTGAGAACATTTGATTAAATCATTGAAATATTATTTTCACCTTACTTCATTCATTATTATTACAATGACAATAGATTGTTTTTATATGGTTTGAAATATCTACAAGGTTTTCACTAATGCATTCTCATAAAATTTTCTAAAGGTAACAAAAAAAATCAATTATACAATTTATATTAACCTATACCCTCCAAACATAGATACTATATATATTATATAAGCACACTATACATAACATAAAAATGAAAGTCTACTTCATATAGTTATATAGAATTTTTGAACATAGATACATAAACAATGTGTTTATAAGTGCATATATCATCATCCACTATGTTATTTAAATCTATAATCCATCATAGAAATACCATACTTAAAACCATTCATCACAACCTAGAAAAAATAAACATAGGAATGGTAGCGAATAGATGATCAGTATGGGTAGAGAAGGAATATTTCTTCATTAATGGAGTATAATGTTATGTCATCATGATAAATAAATTTGATAAAACATACACTATAAATCATAAATCATGATGTTTAATCATGGAAAAAATAATGAGGGTTAAAATGTTATAAATCATAATATAATTAATTGACATGGGATATGATAACGCAACATTATAATAAGATAAAAAATTGAATACACATAATCATATAAAATAATTCCTAATTAGAAAAATATCATATATAAGACTATCATAATATATTCGGATCCAAACTCAAACCATTGTAGTGGTCAATGTTATCATTGAAGACTATTATTATTGATAGATTCCATTACTAAATTGGAGTTCACTACACATTATTGTTTTATTTATCTCATGAAAACCCATTATATTTCAAATTAATTCATGGGATATATAATTATAGTACCATACATCACATAATGAAAACTTTAAATAAGTGATCCATGATATCATAAAAATCATCTTTTAATAACTCATGAAATTTAAATAGGTTTCTGAAACTTTTCATCATCGAATAACCTATAAAAAAGAAATTATATACCTAAAATTTTAACCATAAATTCATAAACCTTATAGTGAATGAGTAAATATTTATCTATGTATCAAAATTATTGAGCTATCATGATTCGGGTAAACTGTTTTCATTCCATTGATGATAAAAGAAATGACTCCATTCACACTTTTATTAATGAAATCGAAACAAAAATTGTTTCAAAAATGGAAATATGATTCATTATAATTAATTTTTTGAAAAATATTTATTTTTTATAATTTCTATAATAAATCATAGTAAAATTAAAAAAATTATTTAAAAAATTGTTATGAAATTATTTTTGATGAAAATGTTTTTTTATACCGAAGAGTGAAAAAAATGATAATTTTTATTAAGAAAACATTCAAACCATTAAGTACTGATGGTGTGGAAAATTAAATGATTACATATAATATTCATAAATATAAATTGATGATAATAAAATTCATGATTTTATTTAATGTTTTTCCAAAATATATCATCAACGAATGTTAATCATAAATAATTAGAATAAATAATGATATTGAAAAATAAATCTATTACCTCAATCCCAAAATTATTTGTATTTGTTTGATCCTTATATATAATAAATATATATTTATTATACCTATATTAAAAAAATAAAAATATATATTATTCTAATTATGATTTAATTATAAAAATATTTTACATGTTATTAAAAATCCATTATTTAAATCAATGTTCTTAGTGAAAACAGCTACAATTTTCATGTTTATTTTGGTCAAGTAGTTTTAGTCTATATAAATTCACTATTTAAAAATAATCAAAATAATTTTAATCATGATAAAAATTTTGAATATATTTCTGATAAATATAATTAGATTCATCCAAAATTTATACATAGTAAAATTAATGATGTCATTCAAGGATATTTATGGACATAGGTATGCATGAATATTTTTTTTCTTTTTTCAATAGATAGAATTAATTATCTAAAATTATTAATTGAAATAATTTATAATCATAATTATACCATATAAATATTATATATTAATCTAGTTAACTCCTATTACTATCACTATAATATGTTAATGAAAAATGAATTGCACTGCTTCATGGATGTGGGAGTTTACATGTACGTTTGAGCGAGGTATTTACTCTCAAAAAGATTAGAATGTAATAAAGAAGATGTTATATTATCATTATAGAAGCTTAATTATTTCATATATATTATTAATAAAATATAACCCCATCATTATACTGATGATAAAAATATAGTGATGTAAAATTAATTGTATCATTATGTGGAGACAATAAAGACTACCTACGAATAGTGGTACTTTCACTACTCAATTAATTGGAAGGATGTTAGATAATTGGAATTTAATAAAAATGGAAATATTTATTTATACTTATTGTATATAAGTTATTATTTTTTTTGTAAATATTATACAATTTTAATTGGTAAAATAATCATTAAAAATAAGTTTATTTGTTGTTTTGATTACAACATCCTTAAAAATACTCCATTGGATCCCCTCTTAAGAATGTTAGGGTTGTTTTTTTGGGGAGACCAAAAACTATTGGACAAGTATACCAAATATTATATTGGATGTTTAAAGTAGTTTTTTGAGATTTAGGTATCATTGTGGTGTAAATAGGATAATGGAGACCTTTCCTTACGTAAGTGAGGGGAGAATCATTTGTCGAATTTGTAAAATATTTAAAATATAAAATGGTTATTCTATAGCATAATTCTTCAAATGGAACTATATTCAAATATAATTTATTAATTTTTTGAAATGACATCAAAATTTTATAATTTTGTTTTTTTATTTGGTTTTTTAAACAAAAAATGTTAGATTATCATTTACTTAACCTATTCTATCATTAACACCCCTAATTTATTTTCCTCATTTGAAGGGAAATAATTTTTCAAGAAAAGTGAAGCTTCCACATAAATATAAAATTAATGAAATTTTAGAATTCAACTTATCATACAAATCATATTTTAATGTTTTTATCATTTATAATTAATTAATAACATTAAAAACATCATAAAATAACATTAATGTAATGTTTGACACTATTTACTGAATACTTCCTTAATGAAACTGATAGAAGGAAGAAATTAAAATATGATATTTAAAAAAATCTCTAATACTTTTTAAATATCTACAAAATCATTTAACACCATAATTTGGAAGAAAATTATTTCATTTGATTTTTTTAATGTTTTTTATGTTATATTTCTACACATTTAATAAATATTCTTTGTAGCTTTATATAGGAATTTAAGGTAACAATTTAGGTGTTTAAAATTAGAAATTAATTACTATGATAAATAAATTTATATATAATTCTAATAATTACTTATAGCGAAAATTATCTTTATTTTATACTTATGTGGAAATTTTATTGATATTACAGTCAAGAGAGTGACAACTTTTACTTATTCATTTCATAAATAAATATAAATTACATAATAAATCAAATATTGATGAAAAACCCACATATTCAATAAGTAGATGTTAATGGTAGAACTAAATTTTTTCAAAAGGATAAAATAATGTTTTTTTTATTTTAAGCAGTTATATGTATATGTTAATTCTATTTTATATGTTTTACTAGAGTTGTGTCATAAATTTTTTGTATAGACACATTTAATGTTAAAAAATATAAAGGAGCCTAATTTAAAAATATTAATCTCATAAATAAAAATACGGTATCCATTTTTCATTATTCAATTTGTATAAGTGGAAATTATTTTTTTAATGTAAAAACCCCAATATACAGTGAAAAATAGTTTCTTTGAAAGAAATCTTTATGTATTAGAATTTTTTTAAACAACATTCAGCAATAAAATTTATTCAAATGAACCAAATTAAATAATATAATATATAATATAATATGACTACTTATACATTATGTTTTTAATTATTTTTTATTCGTACATGAATTATGAACACAGTTTTTAATAAAAATAATTATATTTCTCTATTTATAGGAAAATTAATCATTTCAACAAAATTACAAAATATCATCCAAATCATATATGATATTATGATTTAAAAAAATAATTATTTTGGAATTTTTTTTAATGTTTATGAAATTTAAAATAATAATCAAAAAAATATAAATAGTTTTATGGGAAATTTATTTTTTCAAATATAATAAAAATTTTCAATAAAATTAATTCATCTTTCAGAATAACTTATAAATATATATGTACGGTGTAAGATAATTAAATATATGTAAGTTCTTAATTTTATAATAAATATAAATTCATCAAAAGCTTATAGTTGAGTTTTAATTTTCACATTAAATAATAACATATTAATAGTATATCGTGGTTCATTAAAAGCATTGTTTCGAATTACAGAAGATATCAATAATCATTTATTGGGAACTATATCCTAAAATATTGGGGTGTTAAAAAATTCCTCTAACCCGATCTAAATAATAAAATTTTATTCCCTAGGACTTATGAACCCAAAACAAAATTCCAATATTAGTGAACTATCCATACATATGAATACATCATTAGATCATGTTTGGTGGATTTTAAATGATGGTCGGATTAACATAATCCATTTTTTTCTCATAAAATAATTTCAGTCTATAAATAATAAAAATCGATCTATATTAGTACCACTATAGGAAAATATTTTTAATACAATAGTGATGGAATGATGTTTGTGAAAAAATAAAATGGGACAGGAACTGGACAAGGAAATGGTATAAATTTTCAATTCAATTATATATAAAAACAAGTCATCTCAATGATTATAGAATTATTATGCTGACAAACATCTATGTGACCTATAGTTTGAGGAAGAAGAGTAATTAATCCCTAAAATATCTCCATGGAATAGAATAATGATATTTGGGATGGTGGGTTAGCAATGTCTTTGGTACATCATTCCCTTTAAGATTCCTGATCACATCAGCATCATGAATGATTCGCTGCCACTCACACCATCGATTTCTCAAGTAAAAAACCTATTCCATATGCCCCTAGATATAAATTAATTAATTGATATCATAATTTTACAATAATCATAGGTGGTACATCCATAAAATGATCTATCTAATGTGGAACATCTAGATAAGAACTTGGATTGTATAGATATTGTTCAATGAAACAAGACTACTCCACTACCCAAGAACTATTGAGAAACATTATGAATGTAATGGTAAGATGAGAAAACTATGAATTAATTATATGGAAGTACCCACACATTTCTTCACCCTAGAATATGAAATGATGATTTGTAGGAAAATTTACAAATTGGAGGAATAATCCATTAATATAAAATTTTAAAAATGGAATTTATCTTCTTATAATTGGGTTATATTTAATTGTCTAGTGTAACACTCATGCAAAAACATATAAAACCAAACAAAATTTATTATATAAATTTTATAGCTGCATTTAGAAATAAAAATTCCATAGAAATTTAATATATTATAATTGGATAAAAAATAAAAACAAATATTTATAAAATATTTATTTTTTGACTTTCTCGACCAATTTGAATAACTACAATCAAAAAAAAAATATATAAATGATGAATAATTTTTGTAACAAACATATTTAAATATAAATTACATATGACCATTATATAAAATATATATCAATTAATAATTATCGAAATATGAGGTATTTTTAGCGATTAGAGAACCCATATGACTATTACAATATAATAGTTGGAACAATAATTTTAATATTGGAATAATGAACCTGAATATGGAAGAGTAATCTAACTTAATAGAATATTAACATGACCACTATAATAATTTAATATCCTATGTAAAATAATAATAATATTTATGTATCATATGAAATTAAATAATTTCATATTTATATCCTCTTACATGAAAACTAATGTTTAAAAAATGCTAAAATAAGGTTTCTTATTCTTATAAAAAATATATGTTTTCTTTTCATTTTCATAAAAATAATAATGATTGAAAATAAATTTTAGTTTCATAATTTTCTTATAAATTAATATAATGTTTTAATATAATTATAGAGTAAATTTCCACAACCTTATGCAACTTATCAATTTCTAAAAAAAAATATTCGTTTTATTAAAATTGAATTTTTTCAGAAGAAATGACGATATTATTTTATAATTAAAATTATAATATTATTACAATTATATGAAAAAATTTATTTAATTAATTTATTATAAAAATGAAAATTTTGTAATGGTCATGTATTGGTATTTTTTAATGTAGTTGATATTTTTTGAATAGTGAACAATAGTACAATATGGTATTCTGAATTATAATATAATGTCTGGAATTTTTAAAAAATTTATTAACGAAATGAAAATTAGTTTGATATTTTCAACATCTTTTAAGATATATTGTCACTATAATAAATATTGTGGGATGTTTTGATAAAAAATAATGTCTTAATTAATATAATATTTCCATAAAAATGTCTCCAACAATTATAAATACCACCCCATGACACCCCTTTTCCCCACAACATTATATACATGTCTAATTGTAGTATTCCCTCTATTTTCATTCCCAGTACTCTCCCCCTCACTCCAGTGCATACTGGTTCAGAGTTAAAAAGTAAATATAATTTCAATTTAGATTTTTTCAATGATATATAAATTTATCTATTAATAATCATGATTTATATTTATTGATTTAATTTTTTTATTCAAACTTATTAGTGCATCTTTCTTCCAACAATTTATAAAGACTCCAGTATCACTAATATAATATAATTTTGAGGGTTAAATTGAATAAATATCTTCTAACGTACATTATCTTGATTAAAAAATGATTACAATGTTCTCAATATGGTCGTTTCATCACATCCATATACAACACATGACATTTTTATCCACAAAATTATAAG
Organism: Viscum album; assembly: GCA_963277665.1. Taxonomy (NCBI): domain Eukaryota; kingdom Viridiplantae; phylum Streptophyta; class Magnoliopsida; order Santalales; family Viscaceae; genus Viscum; species Viscum album. The sequence continues at coordinate 966,091,989 of OY728136.1, forward strand.
ATATATTTTTTGAAAATAATATTCTTAAATTTTATGACATTAATAATATTATAACTTATTTAATGATATATAATAAAAAAGGGAATTATACTATTTCATATGGAAGTTTTTCGTGATGGTCGGTAAAACCTTTGAAATAAACATACTATATAACATTTAGGTTTTACTAAATGAATCACCAATATATAAATTAGATAATTAAAATTGGGACCACTTAAATTTCGTTGAGTTTAGTCATACCATTTTAATTCACCTTTAGAGTTACAGTAGCATTTGAAAAGAACTACACCAGTTTTCCTCAAATGATCTGAACACCAATCCATGTAATAACGAATATCTGAAAAGAGAAATTAAAACTTATATCTCATTGAAGTAGTTATAAATGAAAATAATAGAATTATAATAATTGAAATATTGTTGTAAAATGTTCTCAAATAATAAATTAATGAATATATTTTAATTATTTATGACATTTTGTGATTGTGAAAAAATGATTATAGAACAAAATGAAAGGGATATCTCAGAACAACTCTTTTAAACGGGCTTATAATATTTTATCTATAACTCAGTTTTCTCTATATTATGTTATAAAATTCATAAAATTTGAGTATATATTTCACTTAAATATATATTTTTGTTCTTATACCTTCCATCAATAGGGTAATACAATACTTAAATCAATTCCCAAAATTAGACCCATTTACTTCTATGGGTAATACTTAGGATATAACATAATATTATAAACCTTATAAATATAAAATGATCAATTTAGAAAAAAAATAAAAAATAATCATATACTGAGAGAACCAAGAAAGAAGAATAACTAATAAGAAAATGTATGTATGAAATACATGGATAAAGAAGGAAGATATTACATTGAGAAATCACTCAAAAAACATGATATCTCCATTGGAAAGAGGTAGGAAGCATTTAAAAGCTGATGAGGAGCCTCCTGGCCTCAAATGATCCCAAAGGGGGAGAAAGATGATTTATGTTTTTTAAATTCAGTAGGGTAAAATTGGTAAAGATAAATTGTTAAAGAACTTGATCAATAAACATGGTCATGGCACATAGTTTGTCAACTCATGCACCAACATGAACCATATACTGTTCTCCGAGGAAACCTACATTTTTCCCACATGTTAGGTGAAACCACATTCCATTTTTTTCTTCTATTTCTATAAAAAATAGCTTTCCTATCTACATTTTGGTCACGTGGGCTGAACTAACCATGCTCTGATTACATTCACTCACCCTAGAAAACAAAATTACCCCATAGATAGTTATATAATGAATATGGGTTGGACAAAAATATTCTCAAACCTTACAACCCATAACCCTAAAGAACCAAAGGAACTGATAAAGGACAATGTATCTACTGGTTACAAAGGTTTCCATTAACCATGCACTGTAATAATTCAACAAAAGAAAACATTCTCAAAACTCAAAGATATGATCCATGAAACCCAATTCCTAAGTGGAAATAAAAATTAAAAATGAAGAAAATGAAGAAAATAAATACTTGTTTTGGAGACTATAATAAGTAATTATATAATAGAGGATAGTGATCAAGATAATAATAAATAGAGTGAATATTAATATAAGACTAATAAAAAATATTGAAAAAAGTTTAGTAAAGGCCAACCTGCCTAGGGATACAATCTGGGAAGTGGAGAAGGATCTGGGGAGTTGGGTATGGGAGGAATACTACAAAGGGGAGCATCCAGTGAGGCGAGGGTAGATCAAGGAAGTCCAGGGGATAGAGGATTGGAATTTGGAATAGAGGGGGTGGGGAAAATTCCATCTAGACATTGAGGTTGAGAGAGCTGATATGCTTGAGCCCTTCTAGGTGGTGTGCTTGAAACATTAGGGAAGGTATGAGGGGTTTAGGAAAAGGCCAGACAAAATGTAGAGACCCAAATCTTGACGTACATGGACATTACATTACTTTTGTGGAATAATTAACACATAACAAAAAAACACCAATGTACTTTAAAAGATTAGTGTCTTTGGAAACTTAGAACGTAATCTTCTAATCATGGTGAATGATCTTAAACATCTCTTATAAAGAACTCCCCTTTTCGTTTTCTTACCTAAAAACTATCTTTAAATCATGGGGAAAAGAAAACATATAAATGGTGATCTCAAATACTCAGTATGGGTAATCATGGATAAAATAAAACAAATCATATACATTTGAACTTAAAAACATGAACAAAATGTTTAAACATCAAAGTCTTGGAAAATGACATAAAACATGGCATTACATAAGGCATAAATCATAATGAAACATTAATCATGATAAAATATCATGGGAATAAAACATGTGATTGTATCAACCATTAAGAACATGATATTATTTCCATAGTAGCCAAGGCATTTCTTCCAAGACCATCTTTGTGGACAAAGTCCCTTTCTGAATCGAGTTCACTCCTCGTTCCAGTCCGGTATTACTGAACCAGATTAACTTACCGTTCCAGCCATGTCTATCTCATGAGATATAAATCTTTACCCAATTCATTGGAGATAGATATATGTCCCACCCATCTCATATTGAAATCATTCTTACTTGTGCCACAAAACAATCATACGTTATTCATCATATCCCAATGAATAAAATGGGTTTCATAAAAATCATCCCATCATAACGTAATCCATATAAAAAAATGGATATCATTTAATCACAAGAAGAATCAAACCATGTAAATAATAGATACATTGTACTTGAAACATAATCATACTAAATAATGTCATCGTAGATGGAAAATAGTTTTGATGAAACACTTGAAATGAATTCTTGAGGAAAATATCCTTTCTTTTTAAAAATCATTTTATTTTCACAAAATTCCATGAAATTTTAAAAGAAAAGGATTTTGTTGAAAATAATCATTAAGTCTTGTAGAGGAATATTCATGAAAATAAGTCTTTCTTAAACCGTAAAAAAACTATGTTCATTTCGTATAAGTTAAAAAAACATTCTCCGCGTACTTTTGTCCGAAAAGTCAAAAAGTTCCTCGTATGGTAAAAAACAGAAATATTCCTTTCATAAAATGTGGTAAAAGTAAAAAATGGGTAAAAAGAACTTTAAAAATACATTCAAACACTTTTAGAAAACATGTACATTTATTATAACAATAACCCTAGTAAATACTTATGAATAAACAATCTCGGATAAGAACGAGATTGGAACAATTATCCATTACTTTATGTCTGATCTGATTCATATGTATCCGAATCTCCTATATAATGATTTAAATAATTTCATTGACTTATTAAATAATCATATTCATTGTTATTATATCAAATATCATTTACTTATGTCTTTATATTACCCGTTCTTTTGCAAATTCGATGTAAAAGAAGTGATTTGGGTAGAATCGTTTCATTTACTGTACGTGTTTCGACTTGTTGTTCTTGATATTATTACTTATATCCTGATTTAATTAATTTCAGAAATTAAAACACTATTTATATATAGTATATATTCATCATATACATATATATATATATATGATAGATCGATAAATGGAATGAAATACACCATTCATGGAGACGGTAGGCCGTAGGTACGCATGAAGGTTGTTTTCGTTTCCTTATTGAATTGAATGGAATTCAGTATATGATATATATATATATATATCTAGTATCATTATTATTTCATATATTTCATTATTATTGTTTATATATACTTTATGATAATTCATTAATGGTTAACATGGAGAATGAATCTCACCGCGTCGTGGAGATGGTAGTCCGTACGTACGCACGAGCGATGATATCATTCTCATGATCATGGAATTGTTTTAAAGTGTCTGTATAATATTTCATAATCAATATCACTTTAAAATAATCATATATAGTTATTTATTTACACCATTATAACCATCCACGTAAGGTGGTGGTCGAAAACATATTACACCATGGCGTGGAGACAGTATTCAGTACATACGTACACGCGATGATTTTGTTTTCCGTAGGATGGGTAGAAGGTGTAATAGGTTTGATTCATATTTATAATTACATATCAGTATATAAGTAATACTGATGTTATTAATTTATAACAAGAAAAGTAAAGAAGATGAAGTTGAAGAAAAAAGAAACCTGAGAGAATCGGAAAAAGAGATTACATCTTCTTCGATGCACCTCCTTTAAAGCTTCTCTTAAGGAAGTAGAGTTTGTCATTCAAGAAGACCAGAACCACCAGATTGTTTCTATGGAAGTGGAGAAGAGAAATGGGGAGGGGTTGGACGAGCATCAAGGCTCAAAAGGGTGTGAAGAGAATAGGGAATGGTTTCCCTTTTTATAAGGGAGGAGAGGGGCACCTTAAGAAAACATAAAATATTATTTTATAATAAAGTCATATTCGGTTTTTAATAGCTACAAATTGATTTATTTTGAATGTAAGGTGGGTATGGGTCTAAATCCTCTCAACCAATAGATTTTAGACAATTTTAGGTTACTATTTTATCCTTATCATTTATATTTAACTCTAAGTTAAATAATTTATCTTTTACCGTATCTTTTTTTTCTTACACTAGATGGTTAATAAACATACAATAATAATCCAAAATAACCCCAACTGGATCATTATTAATATATATATCCTTATCTATGTCATTTGTCCTAAACTTATATTTTTTAGAAATAAAATTTAAATTAATAATATAATATTGTTTTTAAAAACTATTTTATGTCAATTTTGACACTATTTGGGAATTGATTTTTGTGAAAATCATAACAGCATGATTAGTTCGAAAAAAGTTAACTAAATCAATAATAACATGTCTTATTAACTTAAAAAATTAGTGGAATTCATAAAAACGCTCAAATTTCATTTATTTGGATATTTATAATATCAATTATTTTAATATTTCATTAGTTACATAATTACTGCATCACCATTGTGTCATAAATAAATTAAATTATTTAATGTTTAAAAATTATAAATAAAATAAAAATTGGTAGGAAATCGTTTTATCTTTCTAATTAATATTTATTGTCTAATTTATCTTCTGTATTACCCTATATTAAAAATAATTTAGTTATTAAACTTTGATTTTAACTATTTTTACCCTTCTTTAAATAAATTGATAATAAATATCCTAATCTAATCCAAGTGGAGCTAAATGGTCATATTTTATTTCAAAGGTTGTTTTTGGTCGAATTACACTTATAAAATAGAATTAGGACTTGTGTTAGGGTATTATAATATCAATTTTACCCTTAATAACCCTAGTTACTTTTAACCGCGTTAAATTAAAGTAAAAAAGTTACTATTGACCACAAATTATTTTCATCTCATTGAACCACATTTTAGTCCTTGATATTAACTGTGTCTCTCGGATTTGTGAAATTCCACTAATAGAAGTGGTAAAATTATGTTTTATGTAAGTTTTCAAAAAGCTCATAGGAGGTAGGTAAATAACGGTGAAAGGTTCAATAAAATTTTTATATATCTAAAATTATTTTATACTAACTCAAATGAATTACACTGAACTTATATAGGTATTATGTATCTATTTTGACCTTAATTAAATTTAAATAAAATAAATAATTATTTAAATAAAAATTCTGTTTTTAAATAGTAACCCAGTGTTTTCACTATTCATCAAAAATTGAATGTTTTGGAAAATTACCAAAAATTCACCCTAGGATAATTTCAATATTCCGTATCCAAAAATGAAGTCCATTTTGAAAGATAAAATTTATAAAATTTCAAATAGTGGGTATTAATATTCATATCGGCTAGTTCATAATAATATTATAATAATATCTCGTTTAGTGAACCTTGGTATTGCGTATAACACATGCTATCGTGGAAGGTCGCAGTTGCATGTAATGAAAGCCAAGTCAGGGTTGTGTGTAGTGAAAGATTCATTTATTGTTGCATATAATATAACCCAACCATATTTCATTTATACATTGAATATATGTATATATATAAATACATTCAATGTTGCGTAAAATAACTTCTATCAAATGCATTTTAAATTGTGTGTAACATGATCCAAGATTAGTGTTGCGTATACTGCAAGCTAATACGTTGTTGCGTATAGCGCAAGATAATCTTGGTGTATTGTACAATATAAGATATGAAAAAATTGAAGAAAATATATCTTATAAAATCTCGGGTTGTTACATTCTACCCCCCTTAAAATGAATTTCGCCGTAAAAATTCATCAGGGTTATAAATCTTTTACTATTCATAGAAACCCACGTCGTAAAATGGAATACTAAAACATAATTTTAAAAACTAAAGTATAAAATGTAATGATTACCCAAAATAACCCATCACTTGGTTTCCATATAGGAGAACATAGGCGAAAATATGGTTATGGAAGAAAAATCTAACCATCATGTTCTGATAGAGAGTGGTAGAGAACACGGCTATGAAAAAGCCATCAATCACAAAGCCATAAATTTCTGATGATCTAAGGTACCATCTGATTCATCAGATACAAGAGAACTAGGACAACATTTTTGGTTTTCAATATCATTTCCCTAAAGTTGAATATTTTGAATTAGAAGAAATACTTACATGATTTTGGTACAATCTCACTGTTGTTCGTGCCTTGAACAATATCTACTTCATATCTTAAAGAAATGAAGTTGAATTTGTTATTCGTTATGTGTTAGAATATCATGTGATAGAATGATGGGCCATTCCATCTGTTTCAAACAAAAGGTTAACAAAATTTATCAAATATACATAAGTCCATCTATTGTGTGGTTAATCATATACGATTCAAAAAATGAACATATACATCATCTATCATACCGCTTAATAAAATAAAACTAGTTTCTACTAACTAGGGAGTTCCTGTAGGCCAGTGGTAGGAAATAAAGAACTGTTTGACTTCAGTTGTGGGTTTGATTCCCACATCATTTTCCTACAAGACAGGTTGTCGCTCGTCCTGCAAGTTTTCCTTTTTCTAAAATTACATCATTATGACATTCCATCAATAATATCGAAAAATTTATAGCCTTAAACAATACTAACTTGTGTCCAACATAATCTATTCCAATCTTTAGGCTTATCCAAAATACTTATGTCCATGATCAGAGTATAAAGAAAACAATTACTAGAAATTTAATCTACCGAGCATGTGAATACCATCATTTATCCCCCATATATAATACGATATATCATGTTGGTGACATTACAAAAATCGGAATACCTTAATCATGTATTCTCTTGAATACCCATTGAACCTTAATGAAAACATGAATGCTTTCAAAAGTTAATTCTTTCCACATACCAAAATCCAAAAACATCTATATACTCAAACAATGAGATCACTTAGTCCTTATATCAATCATGATCTCATTTCATTTTTTTCATTATACATTCATTATGCACATATCATCTTGTTTCCAAAAATATTTCAATCCCTTTTTCATGGTTACCAGTACCATATAATTATTGAAAACCAATACATTGATATTCCAAAATTCCACAATACCATAAATGAGATTCCATGATACTATTTTGAAATCCCATTACATAAACACTTAATAATTACACAACATCATTGTCATACACATCATCACAAATAGTGATCGCATGAGTCTTCCCTTTATCCTTTGCCTTCATACGTTTCTCACATTGATCATCATTAACCCATGGATTATGGAATTTATTAGCATAATTCCCCATTTCCTTGCACTTGAAGCATTGAAGTGTTGGTGGAGCGTTCTCTATAGTCTTTTCTCTATTCACATCATTAGCAACCTTTTTCCCATTAATTTGACAATCAACTGCTCGATAACCTTCTTTTCCTCACTTAAAACATTTTCTAGTACTTTTAAGAAATCTTCACCATGCTTCATTCCACACATTGAACATAAAGAAACATTCATCATATTTTCACCATTGATCTGAGATTTCTCCTTGAACTCCATCTTTCGTTTTTTGTCAAAACCATGGGATGGATATGTAACACCATCTTAAAGTTCTACCTTGATAACACAATGCAAAATTACTTCATAGCTACTAAAGTCTCTTATAGCTAATGCCCTTCGAAGACTTGGTTTTATGCCACTAAAGAATCGATCAACTTTACTTTCAGGTTGGATGATAAATCCAGATTCATACTTGCAAGCATTTTAAAATTCACCTCGTATATACCAATAGATTAATCATCCATTTTATTAAGCTCAAGGAACTCCTTTTTATCTTTGTTCAAAGAATATGAGGGAAATACTTATTGAAAAATAAGTTCATGAACTCATCCCATTCCATGGATTCAATTTCACCTTGGGGAATTGTGTTCTTAATTAGAGTCCACCACTGGTCTGCTTCACCTTCTAAACGGTAAACAACCAGAATGAATTTTTCATGTTCTGAACAGTGAATTATGGAAAATATCTTCTCAATGGTACTGATTCATTGTTCAGCAACAAGTGTATTAGAAGACCCACTGAAAGAAGGTGGACGTTGCCTCATGAAGGACTCAAAAGAATATTGTTCCCTTCTCTGCTCATTTGGAATTCTAGAATGATTCATAGCATATGTAAGTATAGTAATATGATTTTTTACTCCATCTCCCATAACATTGGTTTGTTCAGGAGGACAATCATTGCATTTTCCATTACATTGATCAACACGGTTCCTTCGGGTTCCAGCCATCGTCTAAAACCCAAAAAGAATAGTGTTAGAGGCAAAAATCATGCTAGGGAAAACAACATAATAAATTTGGAGTACCTTCAATATCTAATATTTTAGTTTTAATTCTATGATTGGTAGAACAATTCTAGTACTATAACCTATACATATACTTAACATTAGGGACATCCCTAGACATACCTTAGAAATATCTCTAGGGATCTCACTAAAGTTTTCGCATCCTAGTTTCCAAATGTTAACTAAACCAATCCTCTGATGCCAACTGTAGAGACCAAAAGTTTGACATACATGGAAATTACATTACTTTTGCGGAATACTTAATACATAAAAAAACAAACACCAAAGGACCGTAAAAGTTTAGTGTCTTTGGAAACTCGGAACGTAATCTTCTCATCATGGTGAAAGATCTTCAACATCTCCCATAAAGATCGTCCCCTTTTGGTTTTCTTAACTAATAACATTCTTTAAATCCTGGGGAAAATAAAACATATAAAGGGTGAGCTGAAATTCTCAGTAAGGGTATGCATGGATAAAATAAAACAAATCATATACATTTGAACTTAAAAACATGAACATAATGTTTAAACATCAAAATCATGGGCAATGACATAAAACATGGAAGTACATAAGGAATAGATCATAAAGAAACATTAATCATGATAAAATAGCATGGGAATAATACATGTGATTTTGGAAACCATTATGCACATGATATGATTTCCATAGAAGACAAGGCATTGCTGCCAAGACCATCTTAGTGGACAATGTCCCTTTCTGAATCGAGTTCACTCCTCGTTCTAGTCCACTATTACTGAACTGGATCAACTTACCATTCCAGCCATGTCTATGTCATGAGATATAAATATATACCCAATGCATTGTAGGTAGATATAGGTCCCACCCATCTCCTATTGAAATCATTCTTACTTGTGCCACAAAACAATCATATATCATTCATCATAATCAAAAGAATAAAACAGGTTTCATAAAAATCATCCCATCAAAACGTAATCCATATAAAAAATGGATATCATTTCATCACAATAAGAATCAAACCATGTAAATAATAGATAAATTATACATGAAACATAATCATACTAAATAATGTCATTGTATATGGAAAATAGTTTTGATAAAACACTTGAAATGAATTATTGAGGAAAATATCCTTTCTTTTTCAAAATAATTTTCTTTTCACAAAATTCCATGTAATTTTAAAAGAAAAGGATTTTTTTGAAAATAATCATGAAATCTTGTAGAGGAATATTTATTAAAATAAGGCTTTATGAAACTGTAAAAAAAATCCGTTCATGCCGTATAAGTTAAAAAAACATTCTCCTCATACTTTTGTCCGAAAAGTCAAAAAGTTCCTCGTATGGTAAACAAAAGAAATATTCCTTTCATAAAATGTGGTAAAATTAAAAATTGGGTAAATGAGACTTTAAACATATATAAAAAAACTTATAGAAAACATTGACATTCACTATAACAATAACCCCATTAAATACTTATGAATAAACAATCTCGGATAAGAAAGATATTGGAACAATTATCCCTTACCTTATGTCCAATAGGGTTTTTATCTTTTCGAATATCCTCTATAATGATTTAAAAAATGTCATTGACTTATTGAAGAATCATATTCATTGTTATGATATCATATATTAATTAATTATAACTTTATATTACCCTTTCTATTTCAAATTCGATGTAAAAGCAGCGATTTCGGTAAAATTGTTTCATTTATTGTACGTGTTTCGACTGGTTATTCTTGATATTATTACTTATATACTAATTTACTTAATTTCATAATGTAAAACATGATTTATATATAGTATATATTCAGAATATAAATATATATATATATATATGATAGATCAATGAATGGAATGAAATACATCGTTCATGGAGACAGTAGGCCGTACGTACGCCTGAACGCTATTTTCGTTTCATTATTGAATTGAATGGAATTAAGTACATGACATACATATATATATATATAGATAAAATAACATTATTATGTCATATATTTCATTATTATTCATTATATATACTTTATAATCATTCATGAATGGTTAACATGGAGAATGAATCTCATTAGGCCGTGGAGATGGTATTCTGTATGTACACACGAGCGATAATATCAATTTCATGATCGTAGAATTGAATTTAATTGTATGTATAATATTTCAGAATAAATATCACTTTACAATAATCATATATAGTTATTTATTTACACCATTATACCCATCCATGTAAGGTGGTGGTCGAAAACAGATTACACCACGGCATGGAGACGGTATTCCGTACGTACGCATGCGTGGTGATTCCGTTTTCCGTAGGATGGATAGAAGGTGAAATAGGGTTGCTTCATATTTATAATAACATATCATTATATAAGTAATACTAATGTTATTAAATTATAATGAGACAACTAAATAAGAAGAATTAGAAGAAGAATGAAACATGAGAGAATCAGAACAAGAGATTACCTCTTCTTCAACGCACCTCCTTTAATCCTACTCTTAAGGAAGTATAGATGGTCTTTTGAGAAGACCATAACCTCCAGAATGTTTCTAGGGAAGTGAAGAAGAGAAATGGTAAGGGTTTTTCTGAGCATCAAGCCTCAAAAGGGTGTGAAGAGAACAGGGAAGGGGTGACCTTTTTATAAGGGAGGAGAGGGGCACCTTAGGAAAACATAAAATATTATTTTATAATAAAGTAATATTCAATTTTTAATAGCTAAAAATTGATTTACATCAAATATAAGGTGTGTATGGGTCTACATAAGCTCAAACAATATATTTTAGACATGTTTAGGTTACTATTTTATCCTTATAATTTATATTTAACACTAAGTTAAATAATTTAACTTTTACCGTGTCTTATTGTTTTCTTACACTATGTGGTTAATAAACATACAGTAACAAGCCAAACGAACCCCAAGTGGTTCATTATTAATATATATATCCTTATATAAGTCATTTGTCCTAAACATAGATTTTTAGGAATAAACTAACAATTAATAATATAATATTTGTTTTAAAAACTATTTTATGTCACTTTTGACACTATTTGGTAATTGGTTTTTGTGAAAATCATAACAGCATTATTAGTTCTAAATAAGTTAATTAAATCAATAATAACAAATCATATTAACATATAAAATTATTTTAATTCATAAAAAGTCTCAAATTACATTTATTAGGGTATTTATAATATCAATTATTTTAATATTGTATTATTTAAGTAATTATTGCATCACCATTGTGTCATAAATAAATTAAATTATTTAATGTCTAAAAATTATAAATAAAAACCAATTAGGTAGTAAATCTTTTTATATTTCTAGTGAATATTTATAGTTTAATTTATCTTATGTATAACCCTAGATTAAAAATGATTTGGTTATTAAACATTGATTTTATCTATTTTAACCCTTCTTTAAATAAATTAATAGTAAATGTCCAAATATAATCCATGTGGATCTAAATGGTAATATTTTCTTTCTAAGGTTGTTTTTGGTCGAATTACACTTATACAATAGAATTAGGACATGTGTTAAGGTATTAATAATATCATTTTTACCCTTAATTACCCTATTTACTTTTAACCGTGGTAAATAAAAGTAAAAAGTTACTATTCACCGAAAATTATTTTCATCTCATTGAACCACATTTTATTTCTTGATATTAACCATGTGTCTTGGATTTTCGATATTTGTAAAGACCCGCAAATTTCAAGGAAATTTTTTTCTTAATTTTCTTTGGAATTTTACAAGAACGCAGCTTCAGACGGCACCTGATTCCGAGGCCCGGTGTGCCCGGAATCAATTTCCGAAGTTTGGCTCGGGTACGTTCAGTGAACGGACGAGCGGGTTTTTCTATCTTTTGAACCGGTGCCCGGAATCGAATTCTGAGGGCACCGATGAAATCGCAGCGCCGGTATTTGCTTAGAAACGCCTCTTCCGGAGTTGCGTTTGCTCAGACGTGGTTTTTAAATCTTGCGGCTTTAAGTCAGAAATAAAATAAAGTTTGTGCGACAACTTTATTTTATTTCACTTAAGCTGCTTGGAAGCCACTTGAAGTCACTTAAAGACGGCTTGAACTGAGTTGAACTGGATAGGATGCTATCCAGAAATATCCTACCCCCTTTGGTAGGATATTTGTGCGGTGGGACCCGCACGAGCCCCGCCGTTTCATTCGCTAAGTAACGCACCCGCGAAAACCCGTCAAAGTAACTGAAAAGTCAACCGACGCGTTTTCTTTAATTCTTAACAGACCATTTAATTGGGCGGTTTATTTCGTGAATTAAATGGACTGTTTCTTCGTGAATTAAATGGGTCGTTTCTTTCGTTGAATTAATTCAACGAATTGATGGATCGTTTCTTAACCGGTTTCGTGTTGGCATGTTTATAAAATAAGACCAACCCAAAAATCCTTGGAAAGGATTTGAAAGAATCTTCGTTCCTCCACCCTCTCCGCGAAGAACGCGAAGAACGCGAAGAACGCGAAGAACGCGAAGAACGCGAAGAACTCCGGCGAACGGAATTCGACGACGCACACCAAGATCTGCGACGTCGACGAGATCTACCCGCGACGTTCTTCGGCGACGTCTTTCTTCCGCGGCCGATCCTCGTTCGGCAACAAAGGTGAGAATCGGATCTTTTCTTCTCCCTTTTTAATTTCAATATCAACGGATTTAAACTAATTAAATCCGTTGATCTTGATCCGGAGATTGGCGACGCGACGAGCGATTCCGCGACGACGCGGCGATCTCCATCTTCCGCGACGAGCAAATCCCGCGACGATCCCCCGTTCGGCAACGACAAGGTAAGGGATGTTGGAATTCTTTTTAAAATCCCGTGTTTATTCTTTTGAAATATAGAACCCGATCACGAAACAATTTTAATTTATTTAAAATTGTTGATTGGTTTCCTTCCTGTTTCTCCCGTTGATTATGACTAACGCGGAGGGTGCGGGTCTAACGAACAAGACCCGGCAACCCTCCGTCGATCTTCCTTTGTGTGCGGATTTGGCGAGCGACGGCAAAAGCGCGACGCAAGGGCCATATGTTGATTCCGCAGTGGAGGACGCATCCCGGGAGGAACAACGGCGCAGACGGGAGGCAAATCGGGCCACCGGAACATCTCCGGCGGCCCGCGGAAGGAGGCGGCGGCGCGGGTCGCCGGCGCGGCGGCGCCGGCGACTGGGGGCGGCGGCGCCCGGCGCGCCGCCGGAGGAGTCCGCCGCGGCCGAGCCGCGGCGGCGGCGAGCCGCCGGACCGCGTCCGCGGTCCGGCCTTCCAGCACGCGGCCCGCGCGGGCCGCGTTTTCTCCAAAGCCGCGGGTTTGACCCGCGGCGGCAGCGCTTCGGCCGCTCGGCCGAAGCCGAGCCGGTCCGGTCGGCCGGGCCGCGCCCAGGCCGGACCGGACCCGGCCGAGCCGGTTCGGGCCGGGTCGGGCCGACCCGGTTCGGGCCGACCCGGTTCGGCCGACCCCAGGGGGGGTTCGGGCCGGGTCGCCCCGGGCCCAGTACCCCCGTTTCGGGCCCTCTTCGGTCTTTCGCCCATAACTTGGGCCTGGGACCTCCGATTGACGAACCGTCAGCGGCTACGCGATCCTTGGATCGAGACGGTCGTTTCGGTATATTATACTCAAGGTTTCGGAAGACTTTGGGTTCGGCCGGGTTGGTTCGTACACGAAGCCAACCGGGCCCTCGGAGCGGAAACGCTCATAACTTGAGCTACGGACGTCCGAACGACGTACCGTCAGCTGTGGTGGTTTCCTCTAAGTGAGACGGAACTTTTGGCATACTCCGCCCGAGGATCGGATACAGGCGGAGTACGGTCGGGTTGGTTTTGCCCTAAAAACCAACCGGGCCCCTGGGACGAAAATGCCAATAACTCTCAGACCGGGCGTCCGATTGACGCGCCGTCTGTCGCGTTGAGATCCTGTTGTCGATACGGAACTTTTGGATACATCAACTTCGGACTACGTGTCAGTTGATGTATCAGCCCCTCGGCTCGTGGAGCGGACCCTCCTAAACGAGCTCGCTACGTGCGGGAACCCTAGCGCTGGCTGTGACCTCGACGACAGAGCAGAGATCCTCCGTGGACTGCGACGACGACAGAGCAGAGATCCTCCGTGGACTGCGGCGACGGCAGAGCAGAGATCCTTCGTGGACTGCGGCGACGACTGTGCAGAGATCCTCAGTGGACTGCGTCGACTACTGCACTCAGCGATCCCACGTGGATCAGTGCTTCAGGTTCTGTGTGAGCCCGATCCTCCGTGGGTCCTTACTACCGGTTCTGTGTGAGCCACTGCCTACAGGTTCTGTGTGAGCCCGATCCTACGTGGGTCTTTTTGCGGGGGTTAGTACCTATCGATCCTTCGTGGGTCCGACGACTGAGACGGATCAGTGATCGTCTTGACGTCATCTGAAAAAGTATACCTGGTTGAGCTGAATCTTATGTTACTCTCCTTTGTGGATTGTGTTGAACCATCCTTTGTGGATTTACTGTTTACTCTCCTTTGTGGATTTGGGTCTTGCTTTCCTTTGTGGATTGAGTTGTTCTTGAGCTCGTGAGCAGAGCTAGAATTGGGGACTTAGGTATATGTATGGGCATATACCTAAGTCGAGTCAGATGTTACTTCGTGATTGCATCTTTCTTTTGTGCTATATCCTTTGTGGATTTCGGGAGACCTTCGGGGGTCTCGGGGTCCTTACTGAGTAGTTGTACTCACCCCTGCACGGGCTATGCCCGCACTTCGTGGTGTTGGTTGCAGACGACGGACAGCGCTGATCGCGGTTGGGGCGTGGAGCAGGACGGTACCTGGAGGTGGACCACTGGACGGGACGTGCTCAGAGCGGACGTGGGGCCCGAGGAGCTTGGAGGCTATCTGTACCCACCCTTCAGGTGGGATTGCCAGTGGACGACACGAGGCCGCCGTCTTTTCTTCAGTTGCTGTACTTTACTTTTCAGTTGTACTTTACAGTTGGGCTTGTATTTCCGGCCCCTTTACCTTTCTGCACTTTACTTTCCGCTTGCTGACTCTGTGTGGTTGTTACTTATAAAGGCAATGCCTTCCCTGTTTACTGGGATTTTACGCCTTGGTGCTAGTCGCCAGCCCCTGGCCTATGGAAGGCGGGCTTGGGGTAGTTACGGCACGGGCCCCGAGGACGGGTCGTGACAAATTGGTATCAGAGGTGGTCGGTTCTACCGCAGACTCTGATCGTCCTTTCTTTCTATGTGAAGCAATAGTGTTTAGTGTATTGAGTGTGGTTATCAGTTCAGGGAGCCCAGTGTTGGTGCGGCGGCCGACGTATCCGTACACCAGGACCCTGACTCCTGATTTCCGACTTAATGCATGAAAACATTGATTGCGTGTGTGTTTCAAGTTTTCTTTGTGATTACTTATGTCAGCTCACCGGGTATACTGATCTGCTTTATGAAAGTCACAAGTTTTCCTTGTGATTACTTGTGCCAGCTCACCAGGTATACTGTTCTGACTGTGGTGCTCTTGTTCTCCTTTTCAGGATGGCCCCGCGACGACTGCCAGCTAGGGTTCCGAGTGTAGGGCGCGATGGCAGCCCACCGAGCGACGAGGCCTCGGTGCAGGGCCCTTTGCCAGCAGTGGCACCGGCAGTAGCCTTACCCGCCGAGCCACCGATGCTTCCAGTACCAGACGCCGACGATGCACGTCGCCTCAGGGCACTGCACGAGTTTCAGAGCCAGCGACCGCCCAGGTTTCGCGGTGAGGCGGACCCCCAGGCCGCCGAGGACTGGCTAGAGGCGGTGGTACGGATCTTCAGGCTAGTGAGGACACCAGCGGATCTCATGGTGATCCTCGCAGCGAGCCTCCTGCAGGCGGCGGCAGGACGATGGTGGAGCCTGATGCTCCAGGTTCACGATGAGGCATCCCTGCTCTGGACGGACTTCGAGAGCCTCTTCCGCTCTGAGTTCGTCCCGGCCACCCTCCGAGCGGTGCGCATCCAGGAGCTTCTCCAGCTGCGCCAGGGCAGCATGACGGTCGCTCAGTATGCGGCAAGGTTCACGGACCTATCTCGCTACTCGACCGACATGGTACGGGACCCCTTCTTCCGGGCCCGGACCTTCGAGCAGGGCTTGCGACAGGAGATTCGTGCGTCGCTGATCTCCCTCAGCATTCCGACCCAGGCAGGAGTGCTGGAGCGAGCCCTCCTGATCGAGAGCTTCCTGGCAGAGCCTTCTTCAGCGGCGAGACCTAGCGCAGGGCGGCAGGTAGCTGAGTCATCGGCAGCTGGTAGCCGACGGATGACTCACGGGTCCAGGCAGACCAGAACCCCTCGCAGACGGCCTCAGGACACCAGCTCAGCGGTGCGAGGCACACAGCGGAGTGCCAGCCTTTCGAGAGGCAGGCTGTGCTACTCTTGCGGCGGGCAGGGTCACATGGCTCGTGACTGCCCGACTCGCCGACCAGAGGAGCAGCAGACGGTGGAGGGGCCACCCAGGCAGAGGCAGAGGGTCGACCGTGGCGGTCCGCAGGGAGGAGGCGGACGAGGCCGAGGAGCTGGCCGAGCAGCGGGTGGTGGGCGACGCTTTCAGGCTCTACCCCCACCACCACCAGGAGGGCCACCTCGACCACAGGGAGCCGGCGGGCAGGGACAGGCCCAGCTCCAGGCAGTGGAGGCCTACGACCCCGACATGCCAGAGATGATTCGAGGTACGATCTGTGTCTATTCCACCCTTGCTGCAGTACTTATAGACACAGGAGCGAGTCACTCTTTCATAGCCTCTGCCCTTGTTCGGAGCTCGGAGATTCCGACTGAGCCGTTGGCTCGATCCTTACGGCTAGAGACTCCTACGGGAGCAGACTCGACGATTACGCACTGGTGCCGGCAGTGTGAGCTTACTCTAGGAGGCGAGAGCTTCGGCTGGGATCTCCTTGTAGCGGCGTCGAGGCCTTACGACGTCATCTTGGGCATGGATTGGCTATCCACGGTTCATGCCCAGATCGACTGTTTTAGGCACAAGGTACGATGTGTTCGTACCGACGGGAGCAGGTTTACCTTCACCGGCGAGAAGGGAACCTTTGCAGCACAGGATGGACTTCCGCGGAGGAGAGTGCAGCCCATCTCACATCAGTTGGCTAGCCTCATCCTAGGAGCAGTGGACGTGCGGAGTCCGGCTTTTCCTGCAGTGGTGGACCAGTACGTGGACGTCTTTCCCGACGACGTTCCAGGGCTACCTCCTCGTAGAGAGGTAGACTTTTACATCGACTTGTACCCCGGGACAGCCCCGATATCTACTCCAGCATATCGGATGGCCCCCGCCGAGCTTCGAGAGCTGCGGGTACAGTTAGAGGACTTGCAGAGCAAGGGGTTTATCCGACCCAGTGTTTCACCCTGGGCTTCCCCGATTTTGTTCGCCAAGAAGGCGGACGGGAGCTTACGACTATGTGTCGACTATCGTCGCCTGAACCAGGTGACAGTGAGGAATAAGTATCCGCTGCCACGGATTGATGACCTCTTCGATCAGCTCAAGGGAGCGCGGTGGTTCTCGAAGATAGACCTCCGGTCAGGCTATCATCAGCTCAGAGTTCGAGACGAGGACGTGCAGAAGACGGCCTTCAGGTGTCGGTATGGCCATTATGAGTTCTTGGTTATGCCGTTCGGCGTAACCAATGCTCCAGCAGTGTTCATGAGCCTCATGAACAGGATCTTCCAGCCATACCTCGACCGATTTGTCGTTGTCTTCATTGACGACATTTTGGTATACTCGACGACTGAGGAGGAGCATGCCTACCACCTGCGAGTTGTGCTAGACACACTCCGAGAGCACCAGCTTTATGGCAAGCTCTCAAAATGCCAGTTCTGGTTGCGTGAGGTCCATTTCTTGGGGCACGTCATTTCTGAGGCGGGAGTTGCAGTGGATCCCGCGAAGATCGAGGCAGTGCTAGCTTGGGAGCCACCCAAGAGCGTGACAGAGGTGCGGAGCTTCTTGGGCCTAGCGGGATACTATCGGAGATTTGTGCCGAACTTCTCCAGAGTTGCGGCACCACTCTCAGCCTTGACGAAGAAGGGGAAACCCTTCGTGTGGTCAGACAGATGTCAGCAGAGCTTCCAGGAGCTGAGACAGAGATTGACCAGCGCACCTATCTTGAGGTTGCCTGAGGAGGGAGTTGGGTACGTAGTTTACTGCGACGCATCAGGGACTGGACTCGGGTGCGTCCTGATGCAGGAGCGGGCCGTGATCGCCTACGGATCACGTCAGTTGAGGCCGCATGAGCAGAACTACGCCACTCATGACCTGGAGTTAGCAGCAGTGGTCTTCGCTCTGAAGACTTGGCGGCACTATCTGATGGGCGAGCGCTTCACAGTCTTTTCTGACCACCAGAGTCTTAGGTATATCTTCTCTCAGAAGGACCTGAACCTGAGACAGCGGAGATGGCTTGAGTTCCTCCAGGACTATGACTTTGAGATAGTCTATACTCCTGGGAAGGGGAACGTGGTAGCCGATGCCCTCAGCAGGAGGACGGGCATTCAGCTGCTTGAGGAGGCGACGGAGCAGCTAGCCTCCTTGCAG
Organism: Viscum album; assembly: GCA_963277665.1. Taxonomy (NCBI): domain Eukaryota; kingdom Viridiplantae; phylum Streptophyta; class Magnoliopsida; order Santalales; family Viscaceae; genus Viscum; species Viscum album. The sequence continues at coordinate 966,111,181 of OY728136.1, forward strand.
ATATCCTTCGTGGATAGAGACGGAACAGCCTTTCTTCAGTCTCTCACAGTCTCTCCTCCACTTCTACAGCGGGTCAGAGAGGCTCAGCGTGGGGACGCTGACTGTGAGACCCGGCGTGCACTGATATCCTCAGGTCAGGCGCCTGATGGTTTCTCCCTTGGAGCAGAGCACGACATCCTTTTCAGAGGACGTACCTTCGTACCAGTCGCTTTACGAGAGGAGGTGCTGAGAGAGTTTCACACTTCTCCCTTGGCGGTACATCCCGGAGTGGCGAAGATGTACCAGGATCTCAGGCGACAGCACTGGTGGCCGGGTATGAAGAAAGCTGTGGCAGAGTTCGTTTCACGATGCCTCACCTGCCAGCAGGTGAAGGCAGAGCACCAGGTACCAGCAGGTTTGGTACAGCCCTTGGAGGTCCCGGAGTGGAAGTGGGACGGCATATCTATGGACTTCGTGACTGGACTTCCACGCACTTCCAGAGGTCACGACTCCATTTGGGTGATTGTCGACCGACTCACCAAGTCGGCACACTTCTTACCCATCAGAGAGCAGGGCTCAGTAGAGAGCTTGGGACGTCTTTACGTCCAGGAGATCGTACGGCTTCACGGTGTGCCATCGTCTATCGTCTCCGATCGAGATGCTCGTTTCACTTCCAGGCTTTGGAAGGGGTTGCAGGAGGCGTTCGGGACGCGGCTCCATCTGAGCACAGCCTTCCACCCTCAGACGGATGGACAGACGGAGAGGACCATACAGACACTCGAGGACATGCTCCGTGCATGTGTTCTCGACTTTGGTCGCAGCTGGGAGGACCACCTACCCTTGGTGGAGTTCGCGTACAACAACAGCTACCACTCCACCATCGGGATGGCACCATACGAGGCGTTGTACGGCAGACCCTGCAGATCACCGTTGTGCTGGACAGACCCTGGGGAGTCAGCACTCGTGGGACCAGAGATGGTCCGAGCCACGACAGAGAAGGTCCAGATCATCCAGGAGAGGATGAGGACAGCTCAGAGCCGGCAGAAGTCATATGCTGACAGGAGGCGGAGGCCACTAGAGTTCGAGGATGGCGACCACGTCTTTTTGCGTGTCTCACCTCGACGTGGTTTACGGAGATTTGGCCGAGGCGGCAAGTTGTCTCCACGCTTCATCGGGCCTTTCCAGGTCCTCAGCAGGATAGGAGAGGTGGCTTATCGCCTGGCTCTACCACCTCAGTTGCACCGGGTGCACGACGTCTTCCACGTGTCTCAGCTGAGGAGATACGTGCACGACCCGACGCACATCATCGACTTTGGGGAGCTGGACGTGGACGATGGGGCGACTTTTGCGGAGGTTCCAGTGGAGATCGAGGATCGACAGGAGCGGGTCCTACGTGGGCGGTCGATTCCTCTTGTGCGCGTCAGATGGCAGCACGGGAACCTCCAGGAGAGCACTTGGGAGCGGGAGGCTCAGATGCGTGCTCAGTACCCCCATTTGTTTCCCTAGTTTTGATGTATCTTTACGGGGACGTAAAGCCCTGAGGTGGGAGTAATGTAAAGACCCGCAAATTTCAAGGAAATTTTTTTCTTAATTTTCTTTGGAATTTTACAAGAACGCAGCTTCAGACGGCACCTGATTCCGAGGCCCGGTGTGCCCGGAATCAATTTCCGAAGTTTGGCTCGGGTACGTTCAGTGAACGGACGAGCGGGTTTTTCTATCTTTTGAACCGGTGCCCGGAATCGAATTCTGAGGGCACCGATGAAATCGCAGCGCCGGTATTTGCTTAGAAACGCCTCTTCCGGAGTTGCGTTTGCTCAGACGTGGTTTTTAAATCTTGCGGCTTTAAGTCAGAAATAAAATAAAGTTTGTGCGACAACTTTATTTTATTTCACTTAAGCTGCTTGGAAGCCACTTGAAGTCACTTAAAGACGGCTTGAACTGAGTTGAACTGGATAGGATGCTATCCAGAAATATCCTACCCCCTTTGGTAGGATATTTGTGCGGTGGGACCCGCACGAGCCCCGCCGTTTCATTCGCTAAGTAACGCACCCGCGAAAACCCGTCAAAGTAACTGAAAAGTCAACCGACGCGTTTTCTTTAATTCTTAACAGACCATTTAATTGGGCGGTTTATTTCGTGAATTAAATGGACTGTTTCTTCGTGAATTAAATGGGTCGTTTCTTTCGTTGAATTAATTCAACGAATTGATGGATCGTTTCTTAACCGGTTTCGTGTTGGCATGTTTATAAAATAAGACCAACCCAAAAATCCTTGGAAAGGATTTGAAAGAATCTTCGTTCCTCCACCCTCTCCGCGAAGAACGCGAAGAACGCGAAGAACGCGAAGAACGCGAAGAACGCGAAGAACTCCGGCGAACGGAATTCGACGACGCACACCAAGATCTGCGACGTCGACGAGATCTACCCGCGACGTTCTTCGGCGACGTCTTTCTTCCGCGGCCGATCCTCGTTCGGCAACAAAGGTGAGAATCGGATCTTTTCTTCTCCCTTTTTAATTTCAATATCAACGGATTTAAACTAATTAAATCCGTTGATCTTGATCCGGAGATTGGCGACGCGACGAGCGATTCCGCGACGACGCGGCGATCTCCATCTTCCGCGACGAGCAAATCCCGCGACGATCCCCCGTTCGGCAACGACAAGGTAAGGGATGTTGGAATTCTTTTTAAAATCCCGTGTTTATTCTTTTGAAATATAGAACCCGATCACGAAACAATTTTAATTTATTTAAAATTGTTGATTGGTTTCCTTCCTGTTTCTCCCGTTGATTATGACTAACGCGGAGGGTGCGGGTCTAACGAACAAGACCCGGCAACCCTCCGTCGATCTTCCTTTGTGTGCGGATTTGGCGAGCGACGGCAAAAGCGCGACGCAAGGGCCATATGTTGATTCCGCAGTGGAGGACGCATCCCGGGAGGAACAACGGCGCAGACGGGAGGCAAATCGGGCCACCGGAACATCTCCGGCGGCCCGCGGAAGGAGGCGGCGGCGCGGGTCGCCGGCGCGGCGGCGCCGGCGACCGGGGGCGGCGGCGCCCGGCGCGCCGCCGGAGGAGTCCGCCGCCGGACCGCGTCCGCGGTCCGGCCTTCCAGCACGCGGCCCGCGCGGGCCGCGTTTTCTCCAAAGCCGCGGGTTTGACCCGCGGCGGCAGCGCTTCGGCCGCTCGGCCGAAGCCGAGCCGGTCCGGTCGGCCGGGCCGCGCCCAGGCCGGACCGGACCCGGCCGAGCCGGTTCGGGCCGGGTCGGGCCGACCCGGTTCGGGCCGACCCGGTTCGGCCGACCCCAGGGGGGGTTCGGGCCGGGTCGCCCCGGGCCCAGTACCCCCGTTTCGGGCCCTCTTCGGTCTTTCGCCCATAACTTGGGCCTGGGACCTCCGATTGACGAACCGTCAGCGGCTACGCGATCCTTGGATCGAGACGGTCGTTTCGGTATATTATACTCAAGGTTTCGGAAGACTTTGGGTTCGGCCGGGTTGGTTCGTACACGAAGCCAACCGGGCCCTCGGAGCGGAAACGCTCATAACTTGAGCTACGGACGTCCGAACGACGTACCGTCAGCTGTGGTGGTTTCCTCTAAGTGAGACGGAACTTTTGGCATACTCCGCCCGAGGATCGGATACAGGCGGAGTACGGTCGGGTTGGTTTTGCCCTAAAAACCAACCGGGCCCCTGGGACGAAAATGCCAATAACTCTCAGACCGGGCGTCCGATTGACGCGCCGTCTGTCGCGTTGAGATCCTGTTGTCGATACGGAACTTTTGGATACATCAACTTCGGACTACGTGTCAGTTGATGTATCAGCCCCTCGGCTCGTGGAGCGGACCCTCCTAAACGAGCTCGCTACGTGCGGGAACCCTAGCGCTGGCTGTGACCTCGACGACAGAGCAGAGATCCTCCGTGGACTGCGACGACGACAGAGCAGAGATCCTCCGTGGACTGCGGCGACGGCAGAGCAGAGATCCTTCGTGGACTGCGGCGACGACTGTGCAGAGATCCTCAGTGGACTGCGTCGACTACTGCACTCAGCGATCCCACGTGGATCAGTGCTTCAGGTTCTGTGTGAGCCCGATCCTCCGTGGGTCCTTACTACCGGTTCTGTGTGAGCCACTGCCTACAGGTTCTGTGTGAGCCCGATCCTACGTGGGTCTTTTTGCGGGGGTTAGTACCTATCGATCCTTCGTGGGTCCGACGACTGAGACGGATCAGTGATCGTCTTGACGTCATCTGAAAAAGTATACCTGGTTGAGCTGAATCTTATGTTACTCTCCTTTGTGGATTGTGTTGAACCATCCTTTGTGGATTTACTGTTTACTCTCCTTTGTGGATTTGGGTCTTGCTTTCCTTTGTGGATTGAGTTGTTCTTGAGCTCGTGAGCAGAGCTAGAATTGGGGACTTAGGTATATGTATGGGCATATACCTAAGTCGAGTCAGATGTTACTTCGTGATTGCATCTTTCTTTTGTGCTATATCCTTTGTGGATTTCGGGAGACCTTCGGGGGTCTCGGGGTCCTTACTGAGTAGTTGTACTCACCCCTGCACGGGCTATGCCCGCACTTCGTGGTGTTGGTTGCAGACGACGGACAGCGCTGATCGCGGTTGGGGCGTGGAGCAGGACGGTACCTGGAGGTGGACCACTGGACGGGACGTGCTCAGAGCGGACGTGGGGCCCGAGGAGCTTGGAGGCTATCTGTACCCACCCTTCAGGTGGGATTGCCAGTGGACGACACGAGGCCGCCGTCTTTTCTTCAGTTGCTGTACTTTACTTTTCAGTTGTACTTTACAGTTGGGCTTGTATTTCCGGCCCCTTTACCTTTCTGCACTTTACTTTCCGCTTGCTGACTCTGTGTGGTTGTTACTTATAAAGGCAATGCCTTCCCTGTTTACTGGGATTTTACGCCTTGGTGCTAGTCGCCAGCCCCTGGCCTATGGAAGGCGGGCTTGGGGTAGTTACGGCACGGGCCCCGAGGACGGGTCGTGACAATATTCCACTCACAGAAGCGGTAAAATTAAGTTTTATGTTTGTTTGCAAAAATCTCCTAAGATGTAGGTAAAGGATGGTGAAAAGTTCAATAAAATTTTTATATATCTAAAATTATTCTAAAATAACACCAATGAATTACATTGAACTTATATTGGTATTATGTACCTATTTTGACATTAATTAAATTTAAATAAAATAAATAATTATTTAAATAAGATGTCGGTTTTTAAATAGTAACCCAATCTTATCACTATTCATCAAAAAATGAATGTTTTCAAAAAAATACTAAAAATTCACCCTAGGCTAATTTCGATATTCTGAATCCAAAAATTGAAGTCCATTTTGAAAGATAAATTTATAAAATTTCAAAAAGTTGGTATTACTATTCATAACGTCTAGATCATTATATTATCATAATATTATCTCGTTTAGTGAAACTTGGTATGGTGTATAACACACGGTATCGTGGAAGGTTGTGGTTGCGTGTAAGGAAATCCAAGTCAGTGTTGTGTGTAGTGCAAGATTCATTTGTTGTTGTGTATAATATAATCCAACCATATTTCATTTATACATTGAATATATATATATATATACTCAATGTTGCGTAAAATAACTTCTCTCAAACGAACTTGAAATTGTGTGTAACACGATCCAAGATTAGTGTTGCATATACTGCAAGCTAATAAAGTGTTGCGTATAGCACAAGATAATCTTGCTTTATCATACAATAAAAAATATGAAAGAAATTAAAAATAATATATCTTATAAAATCTCGGTTTGTTATATTCTACCCCCCTTAAAATGAATTTCACCCTCAAAATTCTTTGGGGTTATAAATAGTTTACTATTCATAGAAACCCACATCGTAAAAAGGAATAGTAAAACATAATTTTAAAAACTAAAGTATGAAATGTAATGATTACCCAAAGTAACTCATTATTGGGTTTCCATATAGGAGAACATAGGTGAAAATATGGATATGTAAGAAAAATCTAACCATCAAGTTATGATGGAGAGTGGTAGAGAACATGCCTATGAAAAAGCCATCAATCACAAAGCCATAAATTTGTGATGATATAAGGTACCATCTGATTCATCAGATATAAGAGCACTAGAAAAACGTTTTTGGTTTTCAATATCATTTCCCTAATGTTGAAAATTTTGAATTAGAAGAAATACTTACTTGATTTTGGTACTATCTCACTATTGTTCGTGCCTTGAACAATTTCCACTTCATTTCTTAAATAAATGAAGTTGAATTTGTTATTCGTGAAGTGTTAGAAGATCATGTGATAGAATTATGGGTCATTCCATCTGTTTGAAACAAAAGGTTAGCTTATGTTATCAAATATACATAATTCCATCTATGGTGAGATTAATCATATACGATTCCAAAAATGAACTTATACTTCATCTATCATACCGCTTAAAAAAATAAAACTATTTTCTAATAACCAGGGACTTCCTATAGGCTAGTGGTAGGAGATAATGGCATGTCGCACTTCAGTTGTGGGTTCGATTCCCACATCTTTGTCCGACGCGACGAGTTGTCGCCCGTCCTGCAGGTTGTCCTTTTTCAAAAATTACATCATTGTGACATTCCATCAATAATATCGAAAAAATTCTAGCCTTAAAAAATAATAACTTGTTTCCAACATAATCCATTTTAATATTTAGGCTTATCCAAAATACTTATGTCCAAGGTCATAGTATAAAGAAAAAACAATTACTAGAAATGTCATCTACCAAGCCTGTGAATACGATCATTTATCCCCCATATATGATACGATATATCTTGTTGGTCACATTCCAAAATATGTGAATACATTAATCATGTATTCTCTTGAATACCCATTGATCCTTAGTGAAAACATGAATTCTCTCAAAAGTTTATTATTTCCACATACCAAAATCCAAAAAATTATATATACTCAAACCATGATACCACATAGTCCTTATATCCATCATGTTATCATTTCATTTTTTTCATTATCCATTCATTATGTGCATATAATCATCTTTCCAAAAATATTTGAATCACTTTTTCATGGTTACCAGTACCATATAATTATTTAAAACCAGTACATAGATATTCCAAAATTCCAAAATACCATAATTGAGATTCCATGATACTATTTTGAAATCCCATTACATAAACACTTAATCATAAAACAATATCATTATCATACTCAACAACAAAAATAGTGATCACGTGAGTCTTCCTTTATCCTTCTCCTTAAGATGTTGCTCACGTTGATCATCATTAACCCATGGATTAGGGAATTTATTCGCATAATTCCACATTTCCTTGCACTTGAAGCATTGAAGTGTTGGTGGAGCATTATCTATAGTCTTTTCTCTATTCACATCATTAGAAACCTTTTTCACATTACTTCGATAATCAACTTCTCGATGACCTTCTTTTCAACACATAAAACATTTTCTAGTACCTTTTTGGCAATCTCCACCATGCTTCTTCCCAAACATTGAACATAAAGAAACATTCATCTTCTGTTCACCATTGTTCTGAGATTTCTCCTTAAACTCCATCATTCGTTTCTTGTCAAAACAAGGAGATGGATATGTAACACCAACTTCCAGTTCTACCTTTATAGCACAACGCACAATTTCTTCATAGCTACTGAAGTATCTTATATCTAATTCCCTTTGAAGTCTTGGTTTTAATCCACTAATGAATCGATCAACTTTACATTCAGGTTGGATGATAAAGCTAGAGGCATACCTTGCTAGCCTTGTAAAATTCGCCTCATATATACCAACAGATTCATCATCTATTTTATTAAGCTCAAGGAACTCCATTTCCATATTTGTTCGAAGAATACAGTGGATGTACTTATTGAAAAATAAGTTCTTGAACTCATCCCATTCGACGGATTCAATTTCACCTTTCGGCCTTCTGTTCTTAATTAGAGTCCACCACTGGTCTGCTTCTACTTCTAAACGATAAATACACAGAATGATTTTTTCATGTTCTGAACAGTGATGTATAGAAAATATCTTTTCTATGGTACTGATCCATTGTTCAAAAACAAGTGGATCAGAAGACCCACTGAAATAAGGTGGACGTTGCCTCATGAAGGACTCAATAGAATAGTGTTCCCTTCTCTGCTCATTTGTAAGTTCAGAATGATCCATTGCTTGTGTAAGTATAGCTATTAGATTTTGTACTCCATCTCCCATAACAATGGATTGTTCAGGAGGACAATCACTGCATTGTCCACTACATTGATCAAAACGGTTCTTTCGGGTTCCAACCATCCTCTAAAACCCAAAAAGAATAGTGTGAGGGGAAAAAATCATTCTATGGAAAACAACATAATAAAGGGGGAGTGCCTTCAATATCTAACATTGTAGGTTTAATTCTAAGATCGGTAGTGAAATCTAGGACTATAACTGATATGTATAATTAAAATTAGGGACATCCCTAGACATACCTTAGAAATATCTCTATGGATCTCACTAAAGTTTTCTCATCCTAGTTTCCAAAGGCTAACTAAACCATTCCTCTATTACAAACTATAAGTACCCAAAGCTTGACGTACATGGAAATTGAGTTAATTTTGCGGAATACTTAATACATAACTAAAACAAACACCAAAGGACCGTAAATGTTTAGTGTCTTTGGACACACGAAACATAATCTTCTAATCATGGTGAAAGATCTTCAATATCTCCCACAAAGATCTCCCCCTTTTGGTTTTCTTACCAAAAAACATTCTTTAAATCATGGGGAAAATAAAACATATAATGGGTGATCTCAAATGCTCATTAAGGGTAAGCAGGGATAAAATGAACCAAATCATATACATTTGATCTTAAAAACATGAATATAATGTTTAAACATCAAAATCTTGGGCAATGACATAAAACATGGTAGTACATAAGGCATAGATCATAAAGAAACATTAATCATGATAAAATAGCATGGGAATAAAACATGTGATTGTGGAAACCATTAATCACATGATATGATTTCCATAGTATCCATGGCATTGCTGCCAAGACCATCTTAGTGGAAAAAGTACCTTTCTGAATCAAGTTCACTCCTCGTTCCAGTCCTGTATTACTGAACCAGATAAACCTACCGTTCCAACCATGTCTATCTCATGAGATATAAATCATTACCCAATGCATTGGAGGGAGATATAGTTCTCACCGATATTATATTGAAATCATTCATACTTGTGCCACAAAACAATCATACATCATTCATCATAACCCAAAGAATAATATGGGTTTCATAAAAATCATCCCATCATAACATATTCCATATAAAAAATGGATATTGTTTAATCACAAGAGTAATAAAACCATGTAAATAATAGATAAATTATACTTGAAACATAATCATAAAAATACTGTCATCGTAGATGGAAAATTGTTTTGATAAGACACTTGAAATGATTTATTGAAGAAAAAATCCTTTGTTTTTCAAAATCTTATTTTTTCACAAAATGCCATGAAATTTTAAATGAAAAGGATTTTGTTGAAAATAATCATGAAATATTATAGAGGAATCTTCATGAAAATAAGGCTTTCTGAAACAGTAAAAAAAATTTGTTCATGTCGTATATGTTAAAAAACATTCTCCTCGTACTTTTGTCGGAAAAGTCAAAAAGTTCCTTGTATGGTAAACAAAAGAAATATTCCTTTCATAAAATGCGGTGAAATTAAAAAATGAGTAAAAATGAATTTAAACATACATAAAAACACTTTTAGAAAATATGTACATGGATTATAACAATGACCCCAGTAAATACATACGAAGAAACAATCTCGGATAAGAATGAGATTGGAACAATTATCCATCATCTTATTTCCGATATGCTCCGTATGTATCTGAATCTCCTATATAATGATTTAAATAATGTCATTGAATTATTACAGAATCATATTCATTGTAATTATATCATATATCATTCACTTATGACTTTATATGACCTGTTCTTTTGCAAATTCGATTTAAAAGTAACGATTTGGGAAAAATCGTTTTGTTTATTCTACGTGTTTCAAATTGTTGTTCGTGATATTATTACTTAAATACATATTTTCTTAATTATTGAATTTAAAACAGGATTTATATATAGTATATATTCAGCATATATATATATATATGATATATCGATAAATGTAATTAAATACACGGTTCATTGAGACGGTAGGCCGTACGTACGCTTGAACGCTATTTTCGTTTCCTTATTGAATTGAATTGAATTAAGTAGATGATATACACATAAATATAAACATAAATAGAGTATCATTTTTATGTCATATATTTTATTATTATTCATTATATATACTTCATAATCCTTCATGAATGGTTAACATGGAGAATGAATCTCATCGTGTCGTGGCGACGGTATTCCGTACGTATGGACGAGCGATGATATCATTATCATGATCGTGGAATTGTATTGAATTGTATGTATAATAATTCAAAATCAATATAACCATAAAATATTCATATATAGTTATTTATTTACACCATTATACCCATCCAAGTAAAGTGGTGGTGGAAAACAGATTACACCACGGTGTGGAGACGGTATTCCGTACGTACGCACGCGTGGTGATTCCGTTTTCCGTAGGATGGATAGAAGGTGAAATGGGGTTGTTTAATTTTTATAATAACATATCATTATATAAGTAATACTTATCTTATTACATTATAATTAGACAACTAAATATGAAGAAGTAGAAGAATAAATAAACTATGAGAATCGGAAGAAGAGATTACCTCTTCTTCGACGCACCTCCTTTAAGCATTCTCTTAAGAAAGTAGAGTTGGTCTTTTGAGAAGACCAGAACCTCCAGAATGTTTCTAGGGAAGTGGAGAAGATTAATGGGAAGGTTTTATCCGAGAATAAAGGGTCAATAGTATGTGAAGAGAAGAGGGAAGGGGTTCCCTTTTTATTAGAGAGGAGAGGGGCACCTTAGGAAAACTTAAAATATTATTTTATAATAAAGTCATATTCAGTTATTAATAGCTCCAAATTAATTTATTTCGAAGCTAAGGTGGGGATGGGTCAAAATCATCTCAACCAATAGATTTTAGTCAATTTTAGGTTACTGTTTTATCGTTATCAATTAGATTTAACTCTAAGTTAAATAATTTAACTTTTACCGTGTCTTTTTGTTTTTTTACACTATATGGTTAATAAACATACAAGAACAAGCCAAACGAACCGAATGTGTTTAAATATTAATATATTTATCTTTATCTAAGTAATTTGGTCAAAACATAGATTTTTAGGAATAAAATAACAATTAATAAGATAATATTTGTTTTAAAAACAATTTTATGTCAATTTTGACACTATTGGGTAATTGGTTTTTTTGAAAATCATAACTGGATGATTAGTTCAATCCAAGTTAATTAAATCAATACTAACGTTTCATATTAACCTATCAAATTTTTGGAATTCCTAAAAAGTCTCAAATTACATTTATTTGGGTATTTATAATATCAATTTTTTTAATATTTCATTATTTAGGAAATTACTGCATCACCATTGTGTTATAAATAAATAATTTTATTTAATGTATAAAAATTATAAATAAATTATTATTAGGTATGAAATCTTTTCAGATTTCTAATGAATATTTATAGTCTAATTTATTTTGTGTATATCTCTATATTAAAAATGATTTAGTTATTAAACATTGATTTTAACTATTTTAACCCTTCTTTAAATAAATTAATAATAAATGTCCTAATCAAATCTATGTGGACCTAAATGGTCATATTTTATTGCTAAGGTTGTTTTTTGTCGAATTACACTTATCCAATATAATTAGGAAATGTGTTAGGGTAATAATAATATCATTTTTACCCTTAATTACCCTATTTAATTTAAACAGTGGCAAATAAAAGTGAAAAGTTACTATTTGCCAAAAAAAAATTCATATCATTGAACCACATTTTAGTTCTTGGTATTAACCGTGTCTCTCTGATTTTCGAAATTCCACTCACAAAATAAGTAAAATTATGTTTTATGTAAGTTTTCAAAAAGCTCCTAGGAGGTTGGTAAAAGACGGTGAAAATTTCAATAAAATTTTTACAAATATAAAATTATTCTAAACTAACTCCAATGAATAACATTGAACTTTTATAAATATTATGTTTCTATTTTGACCATAATTAAATTTAAATAAAAATAATAATTATTTAAATAAAAATTCGGTTTTTAAATAGTAACCCAGTGTTTTCACTATTCATCCAAAATTGAATGTTTTCAAAAAAAATACAAATAATTCACCCAAGGCTAATTTCGATATTCCAAATCCAAAAATGAAGTCCATTTTGAAAGATAAAATTTATAAAATTTCAAAAAGTGGGTATTACTATTCATAACGGCTAGTTCATAATAATATTATAATAATATATCATTTAGTGAAACTTGTTATTGCGAATAACACACGCTATCATGGAAGGTCGCAGTTTCCTGTAATGAAAGCAATGTCAGGGTTGCAGGTAGTGCATGATTCATTTTTTGTTTCCTATAATAGAATCTGACCATATTTCATTTATACATTTAATATATATATATATATACACTCAATGTTGCATAAAATAACATCTATCAAATGAACTTGAAATTCTGTGTAACACGATCCAAGTTTAATGTTGTTTATACTGCAAGCTAATATTGTGTTGCGTATAGTGAAAGATAATCTTGGTGTATCGTACCATAGAATATATGAATGAAATTGAAAATAATATATCTTATAAAATATCGGGTTGTTATAAAAGAGGGAGGTCGAACATAGAGGGGGGAACAGAATCAGGTCCAAGTACTGCATTGGGGTGACAGGTAGAGAAAATAGAGGGAGCTCTGAAGCATAGAGGGGGGATGTAGGGAGACGTTCCATGGGAGAAAGCTTCTTGGACTAATCCGCAACCAAGGAGAGAGTTCCAATGGGTGTTGATTCTAGATTCCAACCTCATGACGATCTACCTTTGGAGATGGTCGATTGTCACTTTGGAACTTCCTTCTGCATACTTTATGGGAGTCCCCTTGAAGATGGTAGTAGGCACAATACCTGGGGAAGGAAGTTAAGACAATGTCTTTGTTCTAGGGGATAGATCCCTGAACCCTAAGGGAGAGGAGAACCATATGGGTGAGGGACATGTCCATCTCCATATATAGGTGGGATGTCGAAAATTCTACACAACCTATCGTCCTTTCATCTGAGCTACGAAACCCACCAAGGGGGTGTCCAATCACATTTAGAAAACCACAGTTATGGTAGGGGTGTGGTTCCCTAGGAGAGATATCCAGACTGCAGAGATCAAACAATCATTTCTCTTATAAAACTCCATGGACCATCAAGAAATTTTAAAGCACCACCGGTTAAAAGATCTGGTATCCTTACACCATGCGTGAATGATGCCAACACCTGCGGATAATATTAGGAAAAAGGAGTTCATGTCGACTAGCGAGATATTGAATGGGCCACAGTGCTCCACAAGGATACAAAGAGAAAGAAGACACGGAGCGGAGGGGATCTCGACCAAAAACGGGCCATAATGGTCCACTTAAGGCACACTTCATCATCTAAAAAGGACAATACAAGGAAATCAAATGAGAGACATCTTTTGTCACTCAAAACCTTCACCTTAGGCAATCAAATCACTGGGATGACCACCCACACAGAGGCGATCGATGAGCTACAAAAGAAGTCCCTGAAGGATCCCTACGTGGGGGGCCACTAGGGGTGAGATGAGGGGGCCGGCTGGGCCACATATGCTACAGGAACGAGCGCTAGACCCTGGGTAGTGTAAGTATCCACCGAGAACATGGTGCCAGATGGATACGGAGGGATTTTCTGAGGGGAAGAGAGTATAGTGGCCAAATAGGATCCATGATCGAGATTCAACAGAATAGATGGTGACCAAGCAGATGAGGGGTCAATGGGAAGAAATTTTGAAAACCTCAAAAACTTATGGGGAACGTACGAGCAATACCTATTCAAAATAATCCAAAACAAAAATTCAGTTGTAATAATGATTGTGAATGTCACCCCTTGAATGCATGATGGTTATACATCAAGAATTTCAGTCCATTTTGACTGTTTCCCCCAGGTTGTTTATCTGGATACTAATAATTTCTTTGAGAATGATCTATATGAGGAGGATGTCTAGGGAGCTATTGTCTCTCTCATTACTATAAGCTCACATAGTCATGAATGATTACTAGAATAAATATATACTAATTCTTTAGGCCTTATCAAATGTGAGGAATTGAGGAATATCAAAATAATTTTATGGGGAGTAGGACTGCCTAGAGTGGCATGTCTTACCTCTATGTTACTCGTTATGAATGTAACAAATAAATAATATATAAATAAATACTCATCAATTATAATGTGCATCTTCACATATAGAATATTATAATCACTTTATAATAGAATACTTCCCAGCCACCTTCCAAAATAGATCTGCAATGAACAGAAAAGATTTATTCGGGCTTGATCCAACCTAAATAAAATTTCAATGTCTCCTAATATGGTTTTTGATTTCAATAAAAAGATATTGGGAACCAACATTTCTATTAAGATCGATATGGGTAATGCTTATTATAAGATGTAGTGGTACTGAATAATCAAATTCATTCATGCTATGGGATTCTCTGAGATGTTAATTGGTGTTTTCCTTATATGTACTAGTTCCCCTTGGTTCTCTATTACTTTTACGGGGTAATGTTACAACATCCCCAAGTCCATTCTGGCATGAAAATAAGGTGATACCATATCTTCTAGAGTTTTCATCCCGACCCAAGCCACATTGAGTATATATAGAAATACTAATTTTATAATGGTACAAATAAAACTATTCTGGTGTAGGAAATGCCTCTATGGGATTACCCACCTCTTATTTATGGATTACATTCTTCTCATTCTCAATGGAAGCTACTTGTATATTTATGAGGTTATTCTAATTACATCCTTCAATAATTTGTTTTGAATCCCTTAATTTTGGAAAATTTGTTGTCTTTTTTTTCTTGAGTCATGCTCTCAAAGGAGAGGGATTGAAAAATTTTATGTGATGGGGGATCATAATAATAAACTTCCCATAAATTATTTGGGATTTCATCATTCCCCTTGTATAATTTTGTTTCACCATTTGGATGGTCCTGTTAAATGACTTGAAATTGAATTTTTAATGGGAAAACGGGTTTCTCTTATTCAAGTAATGCATCCCCATATTAATTTGAGTGTTTACCCTTATTACTATGAATATTTTTACTACAATCACAATCCCCAAAGTAGTCCTGCATAATATTTGGAATTTAATTACAACCATTATATAGGATGTGCATGCATATAGTAAAAATCATTGATAATCATAGTTTAGAATGGAAATAGTGATTGGGAATGGGGGAATTGGACCAATAAATTCCACTGAGTAAATGTATAATATTCCAGAGAGGATCTCCTAGGACTAAATAGAATGAACAAATTTATGGGAAGGTATCATGAAACAAAAATATAGACTGAATTTTAATCATTCAAAATGAAGGATCCAAAGGATGTTAGACTCAATTTTGCATCACTTACCTACTCTCTAGCTTCATTATAAATGGATCGGGCAATATTTGAAGATTAATTATTGAGAGGATAATTGGTTGGGTAGTGTTTTTTCTTCACAAGGGTTCTCAATTACTGATATATCCTTCAATCAGCCTATCATATTTCCATACAAATTTTTTTACACTCTTGACACTGAATAGTAGGATATCATTAATAATATTATAATAACTATGGAAATTGAAATATTGATTTTCACTCCTTCCTTAATATGTAAATTATTAACAAAGGCTTATGGTCACATACTATATGGGAGCCAGGATATGGATGTACAATGGGAGTGTATGTGGTGTAAAGAGATCTTGACCATGATTAATTTCTTTGTATGGTGTATCTATAATGAATCTATATCTACTAATGAGAAACTAAAATGAAGTGGAATTTTAATGGTTTCTATGTGCCATTGCTATAACACTCCCAATGACTAGTGCACAACTCAATTATTCTCAGAAGGGGAGTGGTTATACTTCATCTAGTATGACATGTTTTTTTATAGTGGGAAAGGAAAACAATACATTTCCAAAAATAACTTCCCACTTGTAGGGTTCTTTAAAATGGGAAATGATCTCCATGAATGGAACGTAATGTAATTATTCTTTGTAGTCAGATGTTGGGTAATTTGGAATGCTCATAACTTGGTTCTTTATGAGGGACCACCTAGAACATGGAAAGTGGCTATGGTTATAGCTAATACTCTCATGGTTGATTTGGTCCCATTTTTCAATCAATAAGAATTGTCTCCTGCTCATTGGATTCTCATTTTGGGATGGCACATTCCTTATTATTTTTTAGTACCACATATTTGGGAAACTGTGTTAGTGGGAATACCCTATATTATATCCTTAAAATGAATAATTTTAGGGAATGCACAAGTGGTGTCATGTTTTGAGGAGGTGTTGTCCGTGATAACAAATTTTCTGATATAACTTTATTTAGTTCACTTTTCAGTAAAGGTGAATGCCACATTGTAGAGGTTTCGACCATGATAAATGGGATTGATATTTTCCAATCTCATCATATCTATATAAATTTTTTCAATAAAGATTTATCTATTTTAAATGGTTCCAAATAGATGTCTACATTAACCTCATGGGCTCTCACCTACCGTGATCTATGGTGTAGGATCCTAGTCTTAAATCAGACATATATTACTAACAAATGGTGTGAAGGAAAAATGGTTTTAGATTTACATTAATCATATGCCTTTAAAGAAAATAATCTTTTCACATTAAATATAAGTGGATTCCTTCCCCCAAATTGTGTTATCCTTGTGGCGTTTGATGCACTTTAGCTCCACTATTTCACACCACAGTGAATTTTCAATGATTTACAGTTGTTAATTAATTTTTTATAATTCGATGGATAGATAGTAATTATTTCATTAAAAACAAATAATAAAAATTTATAATTATATATTATATATACATAACACTTCATTACATCATTGAACACCCAAAGGCTCATTTATTTGATGGTGACAAGTTCTTGGGGGGGGGTTGATGAAAATAAATTGATAAGTGATATTGAAATTCATAAAATTATCAAATAAACAAGTTATCTCATTATTTTATATTTTAATCAAAACATATTCATTGTAAAGGGAAGATACATGTTACATCATCTCCCTCATAAGCTTCAATAAATTGAATTCACGGGGTATGATCCTTATGGTCATGTCCATTTCCTCTTTCTAAATTTTTATTGGATTTTATCTTCAACCTTAATATACACTAATAATAACAATCACTATAAAAGGGAAATATTATCTGTGGAAATAATTATTAAGAATATCTTAAATAATTCATGATATAACAATTGAAGTCCATAAAAAATTAAGGTAATGCATTTTATTTGCCATAAAAACCTTACATAATAAGGTAAATACTAATTTTAATGGGGGGTTTACATTATAAAAAATTCATGTCCTTATAATAATTAATATGTTTAATATATAATATATAATAATGATTCTGGAAATGTTATTCAATGTTTACCATTATTTCATTCCATCCATTTAAAAATGAAAATAGGTTTCATGAGGGCATATTACTTATGGTTCGTAATTCGTGTAATTAATTTTCATATCCCTGTCATTTAGAGATTACTCCTAAATTTATATACAATAAATATATATGATATTTTTATCATGATAAAAAAATTTGAGATGATGGAACTATGATCAATTGGAAAGCAATATAACTATCAAAAAATTTTTCCTAAAAAAATGAAAATGTTAATAAACATGAATGATTATTGTAATAATGAATTATTTTTAAATTGGTGTTTAAATCATATATGTGCAATGTATATGATATTATAATTTTTTAAATGATTATATTTTAAAATTATAATATATAAGATATTATAATATTTGATGTTAGGGATCAATTAATTAAATATAAACCTGAGGTAAGAGATTCGTATAACAACTTATATATTTTTTAGGACTATTTTTAATTATTTTTTAGTAATTGATTTTCAAGATCTACATCAAAATAATGTAGTACATATTCATCTAAATGTATTTTTTATAGATATTTTTTTCATTTCATTACCCTTTCTTTATATTTTATATAAACTCATTGAATTATATTATGTAAAATAAAATTTACTCCACTCTTCGGTCAAAATAAAATTTCTATACATATCAAGGTTTTATAAAATATATTTCAGTTTATTTATTATTATTCTCATAAATTGTTTTTAAAGTCATTATTATTCCGATTTATTATTTTTAAAAAATATAATTTATGTAACATTCATTTCAATTTCTCAATGAGGTACTTCTAACCTATTCAGATAATGTGTTAAATGAATCAGTATTTTGAAACTCATGTGATGAACAGTATTTCCCATGATCATTAATGTTAAATGGGTTTATTCTTTGTTTTATATATTCCATGTTTTTTTCAAGGAAATCATGTTTCCTAATAATTGGGACTTTTTTTTAAATTTTGAACAAGTTATTTTATTGTGAAATGTGTATTTGCCTTCATAATATTTCAACATAATCCTTAAATTTAATTTAAATTTTTGATAATCTACATTGATGTCACTTATTCATTACTGATTATATGATATAAAGATTCCAAAATTATAATTCCTATGGATTTTTTAGGTTTAGAATGACATGATTAACAAGAATCGTGTTTATTTTCCCCATACTATGCAATGATGAAATGATGAAATGTTTATGAAGACTATTTATTTTATAATGGTTGAAATATGTTTATTGTTTTATGATTTCATGGTATTAATATGTATGATTTTCATTATTTGATTGCTGGGACCATAATTATATAGTTATCAAATTCATTTGATGAATAAGGATAACCCTTGATATTACAAGTATAATAATGGGTAGTGAATCCAATTGAGTACGTGACTGCCTCTATTATTATAGTCTTTTGATTGATAATTCAATATAGATATGATGGTATGGGTGTCAGTAAACTATTATAGTCATGGAAGTATATCCAAACTAAAAAATTATTATTGTATTTTTAATGTATCTTCCACAAACATATGTATTATTCAATTATTTTTCAATCATCGCCCTTGATCATCGACTCCTTAATAAATCATGATTTATTAACCTCTATGCTTTATGAAATGATTCCATATTATAATCTATTATATACATGGGATGGTTTTATAAACTTCATAAAACTATAACCATATCAATATTCAAATTGAAGTCTTATGATATAATTGAAATATCTCACGTTTACTTATACTGATTTTATGAGATGACATTTTCTTATTATTTAGTTCCCTATGTTATAAAGTATTATTATAAGTATGATTAGACTAAAATGTTACATTGCTATTATAATCATGATGATATGTGATGTAAATATCTTATGAACTATTTATTTATTTATGAAAATTTCTTATGATGGTATAATTATACATTTCAATCAAGGGTCATAATTTTATTTAATGAATTATCATATATTATGATGTGATATTATTTTATGAAAATTATGGTGAACTATACCAATACTCATCTAATTATTCATTAAAAAATCTACTATTCCTATTAATTTAATCATATATTCAGCAATGAAGATCTAAATATGAAAAGAATATGGAAAAGGGAATGTAGGTAAATAGAAATTAATATACAAAAAATCATCTATGAAAATGAATCAATTTTATACTAGATCACTTAAAAATAATAAAAGAGATGATAGGGAATGAGGGGAATCTGCAATTACAAGTAATTAAACATGAAAAAGAAAACCCAGGGATAGTATTCACAAAATAACTGAATATTTTTTTACAATTACATTTCATAAAAGGATTGATTTATTCTCCAGATACCTAGTACATCCTCCCCAACCAACAAGATATAAATCGGGTTTCTGATGGGATTCCACATGGCACATCATATCCCAAAAAAAGAGACTATTTCTTATGGTTATGTAATCTAATACATTGATATATTACATTGGGTACTCGATGGTTCCAGATAATACCAACCCAATTAATTTTTTATTTATCAATATTTAAAAAAACATTACCTAAATATTTTCCACCAATTATTTGACATCAAAAAGTTATTTTAACTCACAAATTAAGATACAAAATAATATAAAACCTAATTCAAATTCAAAATAAGAAATTCCCCCAAAACATAGATTCATTTAACTCTATATCAATTATAATTTTTCTATCATCCAATAGAAGGGATCATTAAAATTTTCAAAACATACCAATTTTCACCATTTAATATTAAACTTTTTATGTCAATTATTTTCAATAGTTTTTATGATTTAATTAATTATCCCCATTAGTAACAAAAATATTGGTTGGGGAATTCCACCACTACACCATTACCAATAAAGAAATCAATTATAATATCAATTCATTTTAAAACCCATTATATTAAATATCCTTTATATGAATAACATGAAGTATTTTATTTCTCCTTCAATATATCTAATAATATTAAAAAATGTATAGTGTATCAGTGAATTAGTAAAATATTTAAAGTCCAAAAATACCCCACATGGAAATGAATTATTTGTCCATTTAGTACTTAGCAGACATTCCTTGAACACTTGGTGGCCAAATAAAAACATAAAAATATCACACAATTCACTTATAATAATACTTACGTAATATCAATTTGAACTTTTTATTCAGTGCCATTGGTATTATATATGGTACCTTGTGGTTCCATCTACAACCACAAAATTCTATTAAATTACTCACCATCTAAAATTTCACATTTTTAAATTATAATCATATTTATAACTCAAAATTAATAATTATAGAATCCCTAATATGTATTATTTTCTTAACATATCTATTGTTAAAATTTAAACTTCACATTCAATCTAGTACAATGAAAATCTTTGTAACACCCCAAGATTTCATAGTGTGTTATTTCTTTAAAATAATACAATAACTTGCACTACACGCAACACCGAGTTCAAGAACACCATGAATTACCAAACAAGCCGTTCAAAAGAGGTTATGAATAGTATTGACTAAATTTTAAACTTTATATAATCCTTATAATTTTAGAATCCATATTATGAGTTTCTTAGACATAATACAAGAACAGACTCATTTTCAGTATTGCACTTTTATCTACTTTTAATAGTGAAACCTTTTTAAATACAATATTTTAAACTTTTTGACTAAATGGGGACATCAAAAAAATTTAAAATGGAACATCCCAAGCTTCCACGGTATGATTTCCTTTGAATAATACAGTAGCATGTGTTGTACGCAACTTCGAGTTCTAACACACCACAACCAATCAAACTAGCCGTTATAAATAGTAATACCTACTTTTTGAAATTATATATATTTTATATTTTATAATGGACTTCATTTTTGGATTCGGAATATCGAATTTAGCCTAAGGTGAAATTTTGGTAAATTTCGGATAACTTTCATATTTTGATGAATAGTGAAAATTACTAAATTTTAATTAAAAACAACTTTTTTAATCAAAATAATTAATAGTGATAAATTATGAATTTAAGTGGTTTTAAAGTATTTTTAGAATATATTTTTACCATTTAATATAATTTTGGTCATTGGACAAAATTTTACAATTAAACCGAACATAAACAGGTGTCAATCTTTTGATAGTTATTATCTCTTAAAAACACGCTTTTTGTTTTGACAGCGGGAATTATTTTTAAATTGATTTCTGCCACTTCTGTGTTTTGAATTTAGAAAAATGGATTCCATATTTGTAATCAGGATGTTCAAATTTTGTAAATATGTAACTTTTAGTTTTTAGACATTTTGAGTAATTACTGCGGTAAAAATTTTATTTACCATGGTTAAGGGTAAATCCGGTAAATAAGGGTTAAAAAATAATATTATAATAATACTAAATTACCCTAAAACGTGTCCTAACCTTATTGGTTGATACATGTTCGACCATAGGCATCTTTGGGTCGATTTTGAGATCCCATGGATCCACATGTAAGTGATAATGACACTTTATTTTAATTAAGTTAAAATGAATACAAAAATGACACAAGCATATATATTTTAGAAACAAAATTGTTACATAGGGTTATATATGTTGGATTTTAGATTATAAATATTCATTAGAAAGATAAAAATATTTCCTACATAATTATATTTTATTTATAATTTTTAGACATTAAATAAATTATTTTATTTATGACACAATGATGATGCAGTAATTACTATAATAGTGAAAAATTAAAATAATTGATATTATAAATACCCAAATAAATATAATATGAAACTTTTAATGAATTAAAATAATTTTATAGGATAATATGATATATTAAAATTTATTTAATTGACTTTTTTCAATGTAATCAATCTGTTATGAGTTTCACAAAAATCAACTATTGAATAGTGTCAAAATTGACATAAAAGAGTTCTTAAAACAAATATTATATTATTAATTGATATTAAATTCATAAAAATCTAAGGTTCTCCCAAGAGACTTATATCATGATATGTTCATCATTAATGGACCACTTGGGGTTCTCTTGGATGTATGTAGTAAGTTTATTAACCATATTATATAAAAATACAAAGAGACATTGTAAAAGTGAAACTAATTAACATAGAGTTAAATCTTAAAGATAAGGTTAATATAAGTACCCAAACCTGTCTAAATTATATTGGTTGAGTTGTTTTCGACCCATCCCCACCTTAACCTTTGAATAATCAACTTTGGATCCATTAGAAGCCGAATATGAATTTATTATAAATTAATATTTCTAGCTTTTCCAAAGGTGCCCCTCACCCCTCTTATAAAAGGGCACTCCTCCTTCTCATTTCTTCACAACTTCAAAGCCTTTTGGTTCGGCCAAAATCTGCCCAAATACTCTCCCAACTTCCCTCACTACAACCTAGGGGCCTTAGTTTGATCATAAATCCAACCTACGGAGCCCTTTTGATCAAATCAAAAGGAAGAACCCGAAGAAGAGGTAATGATTTCACCACCCTTTTCTAAGTTCATTTCTTCTTCCACTTCTTCTTCCTTTGTTGTTACCACTCTAAAATAATAAATCCAGTATCATATATATACTGTGATGTTATTATAAATATGGTACAACCATATTCAGTATTCTATCCACCCTTTGAATAACATGTCACCATACGTGCGTACGTACGGCTTACCGTCTCCACGTCGTGGTGTAATTGTTATTCAATATAATATTATTTGGATGGGTATAATAATGATGTGTAACTCATGTAAATAATAAATATAACATGTTAATGATTCTGTATATATGATATACCATCCATTTATATATTATTTTAATATCAAAAGAATGATATTGTCGCTCGTGCGTACGTACGGACTACCGTCTCCACGAACGCGATGAGATTCATTCTCCATCGTATCCATTCAAGTATAATTATCATTTGATGATTTAAAAAATGATGTTTAAAGAATTGATATCATTCTGGATATGAATAATATAAAACCTATCCTTTACAAACATGTCTTACGTAACAAAACATATAAAAGAAAACAAGTAAGCTAACACCAGAAACAACGATAATACTAAGATATTATTATAAAATCAATATTAAAAGATCATATATGATATCATATTAATATATATGATTCTTTTTTAATTTAATAACAATTATTTCAATATTATACAGGAGGATAACCTACCCCAACCAAGTAAAAGTACAAGGTAATGGATTTTCTTATCTCACATTCAATTCCGTGAGATTTCCATTATTCGCCACTAAATTATTGAAAGTGGTGTATTTTGTACTGGAATTTGATATATATTATCATGATTATCTTTATATTCATGTTATTCTGTAAATAATTTGGTGGTTATTAACTTTTGGCCATACGACTCAGTTGATTAACATGGTAAGGGGTTTTCATCTCACTCTTTATTTCCGTGAGATTCATGCCATATTTCCACTATTATCTTTTGTGTGGTGTATGTACTACCCATAATTGTATTCTTTGTGTAATAAACTTTACCTTATGTGTATTTACATTTTCATTGTATGATTCCTCTTTCATGGGTTGTATGTTTCATAAGTTACCAAATTGATAAGGGTTTACTTCACAATCTCTTTAATATCCGAGGTTGTCTTTACATAAGTATCTACATGGACATATTTACTATCCATGTTCATATTTCATAAAAGAGTTTTCAAAGGGATTATTTCTAAGGGAACTTTTACTAAAACATCATTTTAAATGTTTCAAATATTTATTCTTCTAAATCATCCTCATTTATGTCCACGTTTTCAAAATGGTTTGTAAGGATTTATTTATATGAAAATGAATGTTTTAAAAGTGTTAATTCCATTCAAAAGTTTCAAAGTGGTATGGGACACTTTGATCCAAAAATGTATTTAAATTCCTTACTTTCTAAATTGTGTAACATTAAAATGTTTTCATGAAAAAGGGATATTTCTCTCAATAATTTTTAAAAAAACATTTTCATCTATGTCAACATCCTTTGATGGATTTTAAGATTATTTGAAGTTGATTTATTATGATATAAAACATCCATATTGTAATAAATTTTTGTGATATGTTTGACTGTAGATGTGTCATTCATGGTTTATGAGTAAAGTATTGACATTTCGTATGCTAGTTCCAATAAGAATGTTTATGTTATATTTCAACCTTTACTTCATATGAATGTGTTGGACAAGTATGTTCCAGGTTGGGGACTAGTTGAAGTAAGCCCTCCAGGTTGGGGACTGGTAAAAGTAAGCCCTCCAGGTTAAGGACTGGTAAAAGTAAGCCCTCCGGTTTAGTCTCCGGTTATTAGAGGCACTCCGAGTTGGTGTCCGGTTATTAGAGGCACTCCGGGTTGGGTTCCAGTTACAGTTAACCCCAAGGGCTTGGGACGAGGCCTTGAAAAGAAATTAAAGTTTAGCATTATACATTCCATCATTATGAAAGTGGTTATTGATTTTTCATGTGATTATTCGATTAGTAGAATATCCCTGTGAATAAGTAAATGGAATTATTTCATTTTACTTTTGCCATACTATGTTGAAGTTCAAGTTTAAAAGGCTTTTGTTTTAGTAATGCATTGCCTTAAATGTTTATGCTTATTTTGAATCTTCCTCTATATTGTTATCCTTACTGGGCATTTGAGCTCACCCCTTTTCTATGTTTATTTTCCCCAGGATGTGAAGAAGGAAGTTATGAATGACCTGCAGGGATATTATGAGGGGATAATAGTGTGGACTGTGGAGATATTATGTTGTTGTAGTAGTTTTTCATTTTATGATGTAATGTAAAACTTATGAATATATCTAGTGTTTCCAAGGCTACTAAACCAATCGGTCTTTCGAGATTTGATCTTTCTTGTGATCATGCCAATGTTATGCAATAATGCACCGACTCTAGGTAACTGGGGTCGGGGCGTTACAGTTGGTATCAGAGGAAGCTTAGTACAAACCTTGGAAGCTAGATTTAGATAAACCTTGATTAGAGCACGTAGACCTAAGATGAACTTTGAGGATTAGTATAGAAGAACTTCCTAGAATTTTGGTATTGTAGAGATTTTGTGAGTTTTCTGAGCAATATATCCCTGTCTGGATACGAGCAGGTAGAGGCGGCTCTGGCACAGATGTACCTAGAGGTAAAACCCGAAAACACCGCTTTGAGCTAGACTCGAACGGGAACTGGTGCATGACAACGAGCCTTACTGCACTCTTGGTTACGACACTCTCGGGGGATATGCTTAGGATAACTCTCATTTTCTTTACAAATCATTATGAAGGGTTTATGAGTATATACTTCCTCAAAGGAGACATTTTTATGATTATGGATTATATCCATAAACTATTTAATTTATGTTATGTGTTTTAAAAGTTTGGGATTAGGTATTGTTATTCATAAACTAATCTAGTGTATGCCAATGTTTATAAATGGTGCCTAGTAGAAGGAATGAGAACTCCAGCAATGCACATGATACAAAGAGAAAGAAGGATCATATATTTTATGGTCTCAAGCCAGAATTTACAAGAGAAATAGTCTCGCATGTATTATCATCATATGAAGAAATAATATCATGTGTTGATAAGATAAGTAAAGAGTTTACTGAGTCCTATGGCTTTGAAGGGAAACAAGAGAAGAAAAGGGTGGAAGAGAGAAAGATGGATAAAGGGAAGAGGAAAAAGAAGAATTTTCCCATATGTGGTTAATGTGGAAAGAAACACCCTGGAACTTGCCTGAAAGGAATGGGAGTTTGTTATAAGTGTAGAGTAAAAGGGCACAAAGTACGTGACTGCAAGGGTAAGAAAATGGTTTCAAATGTACAATGCTTCATTTGCAAGGAGTTTGGACACTATGCGAACCTATGTCCCAGTCATCAGAATATGCCGCAAATGATGTTATTGGATAATAATCAAGTTATGATACTACCACAGATGAAGAGGAATGATTAGAGTTCTTATGTTGATTATGTCAATTTAGTGTTGTATCAACAATGTACTTGTTATAATAATTATGGAGTATATAAGGATTGTAATGTAGTACTATTTCATTAAGGACTTGAGATTGTGTGGAACAATGAAAGGTGACTCAATAGCAGGATAAATTTTTGGAAAATATATGGTTGAGAGAATGATAAACCATAATATAGTTCTGATACCGAGTTAGTGATTTTGGAATAATACATTATTGTTTTGGATAAATTATATTGGATATTGTTGACTACCTTGGAACTGATTAATGATCTGTATATTCCATTATTGTTGGGGTTTAAAACATTTTTGGATTGATCAGGTATATCTAGCATTCTATATGGAATAAGGGAGCATGAATTTAATCAATAGGGAATATGGTAATTCAGGATGTTTCAGTGTATTAAAAGAATACATGATGAAGGTATTCATATGCTATTACGTGGTAAAAAGGATCTACATTATGTTTAACTTCCTTATAAATGTTGGACTGTGAGTTTGGTCAGAAATATTTTGGATAAATTCTACTTTGAGATTAATTTTGGATTGCCATAAAAGGACAACCCGGAGGTCGGGCGGCAACCCGTCGCGTCCGGCAAGGCCGTGAGACTTGAACCCGCAACCGAAGGGCGACAAGGGTGTATCACCTACCACTAGCCCAAGAGATGTCCTGGATTAAATAATGTAGTTTTTTTAAAAGATCTGGTAGATGAATTATAAATTATTTTATTTTGGAACCCTGT
Source organism: Viscum album (assembly GCA_963277665.1). Lineage (NCBI taxonomy): Eukaryota > Viridiplantae > Streptophyta > Magnoliopsida > Santalales > Viscaceae > Viscum > Viscum album. Next base: position 966,138,436 of record OY728136.1, read on the forward strand.
ACGAATAGTATAAATAGAATTTTTTTTACGAGTGAAAGATGAGTTTGTGGTAGAAATTTATTAATGGACAAAACTCTAATTATAAAGTAAGTATATCTCCTTATGATATTATCCAATCTCATAAAAAAATTCCTCAACATTATGAAAAGAAACTTAGAACAAAAATGTTGTCCTATATGGTACCTTAAATCATCACTAATTTATGGCTTTGGGATTGTTGGCCTTTTCATAGCCATGTTCTCTACCACTCTCCATCAGATAATTGATGGTTAGATTCCTCTTCCATATCCATATTTTCCTACATGGAAACCTAGTATGTGTTATTTTCGGTAATATTCATACTTTCCACTCTTTATTTTAAATAGAGGCCTCATTAATTCATTTTTCGATGTGGGATTTCAACTATGATATTTTGAAACGTCAAAAATGTGTTATCCTAATACCCTATATTTTGTTGAACCGATGGTATTTCAAATCATGATAGATTGATGAGTTTAAGGTCCTCAATTTTGTACTTGTTTGTGATTGATGACCTCAATCACTACCTATAAATATTTACGTTTTTCCTCCAATTATATGTCTCTAATTTCCACCAATGTTCTCCTAATCGAGATCATAAATTGGTGGTGACCCTTTCATTTCTCATTTCCTCATATTAAGACTAAATTTTAGTAACACAATTTCCGATGAGGGTTTTCCCACAAAGATATTTTTTATTTTCAACCTTTTATTTTCGAAGAACAATTTCAAATTGCGAGGACAGAATTTATTGAAGGAGGGGAGAATGTAACACCCCATGATTTCATAGTGTGTTATTTCTTTAAAATAATACAATAACTTGCACTACACGCAACACCGAGTTCAAGCACACCATGAATTACCAAACAAGTCGTTCAAAAGAGGTTATGAATAGTATTAACTAAATTTTAAACTTTATATAATCCCTATAATTTTAGAATCCATATTATGAGTTTCTTAGACATAATACAAGAACTGATTCATTTTCAGTATTGCACTTTTATCAACTTTTAATAGTGAAATATTTTTAAATACAATATTTTAAACTTTTTGACTAAATGGGGACATCAAAAAAATTTAAAATGGAACATCCCAAGCTTCCACGGTACGCTTTCCTTTGAATAATACAGTAGCGTGTGTTGTACGCAACTTCGAGTTCTAACACACCACAACCAATCAAACTAGCCGTTATAAATATTAATACCTAATTTTTGAAATTATATATATTTTATATTTTAGAATGGACTTAATTTTTGGATTCGGAATATCGAATTTAGCCTAAGGTGAAATTTTGGTACATTTCGGATAACTTTCATATTTTGATGAATAGTGAAAATTACTAAATTTTAATTAAAAACAACTTTTTTAATCAAAATAATTAATAGTGATAAATTATGATTTTAAGTGGTTTTAAAGTATATTTAGAATATATTTTTACCATTTAATATAATTTTGGTCATTGGACATAATTTTACAATTAAACCGAACATAAACAAGTGTCAATCTTTTGATAGTTATTATCTCTTAAAAACACGCTTTTGGTTTTGACAGCGGGAATTAATTTTAAATTAAATTCTGCCACTCCTATGTTTTGAATTTAGAAAAATGGATTCCATATTTGGAATCAGGATGTTCAAATTGTGTAAATAGGTAACTTTTATTTTTTAGACATTTTGAATAATTACTGCGGTAAAATTTTTATTTACCATGGTTAAGGGTAAATCCGGTAAATAAGGGTTAAAAAATAATATTATAATAATACTAAATTACCCTAAAACGTATCCTAACCTTATTGGTTGATACATGTTTGACCATAGGCATCTTTGGGTCGATTTTGGGACCCCATGGATTCACTTGTAAGTGATAATGACACTTTATTTTAATTAAGTTAAAATGAATACAAAAATGACACAAGCATATATCTTTTAGAAAAACAATTGTTACATAGGGTTATATATGTTGGATTTTAGATTATATATATTAATTAGAAATAAAAAAATATTTCCTACATAATCATATTTTATTTATAATTTTTAGACATTAAATAATTTATTTTATTTATGACACAATGATGATGCAGTAATTACTATAATAGTGAAAAATTAAAATAATTGATATTATAAATACCCAAATAATTATAATATGAAACTTTTAATGAATTAAACTAATTTTCTAGGATAATATGATATATTAGTATTGATTTAATTGACTTTTTTCGAAGTAATCAATCTGTTATGAGTTTCACAAAAATCAACTATTGAATAGTGTCAAAATTGACATAAAAGAGTTCTTAAAACAAAAATTATATTATTATTTGATATTAAATTCCTAAAAATCTAAGGTTCGCCCAAGAGACTTATATCATGATAGGTTCATCATTAATGGACCACTTGGGGGTCTCTTGGATGTATTTAGTAAGTTTATTTACCATATTATATAAAAATACAAAGAGACATTGTAAAAGTGAAACTAATTAACTTAGAGTTAAAACTTAAAGATAAGGTTAATATAAGTACCCAAACCTGTATAAATTCTATTGGTTGAGTTGTTTTAGACCCATCCCCAACTTAACCTTTGAATAATCAACTTTGGATACATTAGAAACCGAATATGAATTTATTATAAATTAATATTTCTAGCTTTTCCAAAGGTGCCCCTCACCCCTCTTATAAAAGGGCACTCCTCCTTCTCATTTCTTCACACCTTCAAAGCCTTTTGGTTCAGCCAAAATCTACCCAAATACTCTCCCAACTTCCCTCACTACAACCTAGGGGAATTAGTTTGATCATAAAGCCAACCTATGGATCCCTTTTGATCAAATCAAAAGGAAGAACCCGAAGAAGAGGTAATGATTTCACCACCCTTTTCTAAGTTCATTTCTTCTTCCACTTCTTCTTCCTTTGTTGTTACCATTCTAAAATAATAAATCCAGTATCATATATATACTGTGATGTTATTATAAATATGGTACAACCATATTCGGTATTCTATCCACCCTTTGAATAACATGTCACCATACGTGAGTACGTACGGCTTACCGTCTCCACGTCGTGGTGTAATTGTTATTCAATATAATATTACTTGGATGGGTATAATAATGATGTGTAACTCATGTAAATAATAAATATAACATGTTAATGATTCTGTATATATGATATACCATCCATTTATATATTATTTTAATATCAAAAGAATGATATTGTCGCTCGTGCGTACGTACGGACTACCGTCTCCACGAACGTGATGAGATTCATTCTCCATCGTATCCATTCAAGTATAATTATCATTTGATGATTTAAAAAATGATGTTTAAAGACTTTATATCATTCTGGATATGAATAATATAAAACCTATCCTTTACAAACATGTCTTACGTAACAAAACATATAAAAGAAAACAAGTAAGCTAACACCCGAAACAACGATAATACTAAGATATTATTATCAAATCAATATTAAAAGATCATATATGATATCATATTAATATATATGATTCTTGTATAATTTAATAACAATTATTTCAATATTATACAGGAGGTTAACCTACCCCAACCAAGTAAAAGTACAAGGTAAGGGATTTTCTTATCTCACATTCAATTCTGTGAGATTTCCATTATTCGCCACTAAATTATTGAAAGTGGTGTATTGTGTACTGGAATTTGATATATATTATCATGATTATCTTTATATTCATGTTATTCTATAAATAATTTGGTGGTTATTAACTTTTGGCCATACGACTCAGTTGATTAACATGGTAAGGGGTTTTCATCTCACTCTTTATTTCCGTGAGATTCATGCCATATTTCCACTATTATCTTTTGTGTGGTGTATGTACTACCCATAATTGTATTCTTTGTGTAATACACTTTAACTTATGTGTATTTACATTTTCATTGTATGATACCTCTTTCATGGGTTGTATGATTCATAAGTTACCAAATTGATAAGGGTTTACTTCACAATCTCTTTAATATCCGAGGTTGTCTTTACGTAAGTATCTACAAGGACATATTTACTATCCATGTTCATATTTCATAAAAGAGTTTTCAAAGGGATTATTTCTAAGGGAAATTTTACTAAAACATCATTTTAAATGTTTTAAATATTTATTCTTCTAAATCATCCTCATTTATGTCCACGTTTTCAAAATGGTTTGTAAGGATATATTTATATGAAAATGAATGTTTTAAAAGTGTTAATTCCATTCAAAAGTTTCAAAGTGGTATGGGACACTTTGATCCAAAAATGTATTTAAATGCCTTACTTTCTAAATTGTGTAACATTAAAATGTTTTCATGAAAAAGGGATATTTCTCTCAATAATTTTTTAAAAAACATTTTCATCTATGTCAACATCCTTTGATGGATTTTAAGATTATTTGAAGTTGATTTATTATGATATAAAACTTCCATATTGTAATGAATTTTTGTGATATGTTTGACTTTAGATGTGTCATTCATGGTTTATGATTAAAGTATTGACATTTCATATGCTAGTTCCAATAAGAATGTTTATGTTATATTTCAACCTTTACTTCATATAAATGTGTTGGACAAGTATGTTCCAGGTTGGGGACTAGTTGAAGTAAGCCCTCCAGGTTGGGGACTGGTAAAAGTAAGCCCTCCAGGTTAGGGAATGGTAAAAGTAAGCCCTCCGGTTTGGTATCCGGTTATTAGAGGCACTCCGGGTTGGTGTCCGGTTATTAGAGGCACTCCAGGTTGGTGTCCGGTTATTAGAGGCACTCCGGGTTGGGTTCCGGTTACAGTTAGCCCCAAGGTCTTGGGACGAGGCCTTGAAAAGAAATTAAAGTTTAGCATTATGAATTCCATCATTATGAAAGTGGTTATTGATTTTTCATGTGATTATTCGATTAGTAGAATATCCATGTGAATAAGTAAATGTAATTATTTCATTTTACTTTTGCCATACTATGTTGAACTTCAAGTTTAAAAGGCTTTTGTTTTAGTAATGCATTGCATTAAATGTTTATGCTTATTTTGAATGTTCCACTATATTGTTATCCTTACTGGGCATTTGAGCTCACCCCTTTTCTATGTTTATTTTCCCCAGGATGTGAAGAAGTAAGTTATGAATGACCTGCAGGGATATTATGAGGGGATAATAGTGTGGAATGTGGAGATATTATGTTGTTGTAGTAGTTTTTCATTTTATGATGTAATGTAAAACTTATGAATATATCTTGTGTTTCCAAGGCTACTAAACCAATCGGTCTTTCGAGATTTGATCTTTCTTGTGATCATGCCAATGTTATGTAATAATGCACTGACTCTAGGTAACTGGGGTCGGGGCGTTACAATCTTCCTATTATTTGATTGAAATTACACCATATGACCAATGTCCTTAGATTCATTATAATTCTCTTTCCATTTTTTTCTTTATTCAATTTCTACAAAATAGAGTAATTAATTTGATTGTATAATGATATAAGTTAAATAAAAGTAAAAATATATTCTTATATATATGATTAATATATATATATATATAATAATTTAATATTAGTAAAGTTATTAATTTATAAAAAATGAGAATCAATATATATTATTTTTATAATTAATTAAATTGACTGTGCTAATTAAAATAAATATTGTTTCGCTCCAACGAGTAGAATATTATTATAAATGGATTAAAATAAAAAAAATATAACTAGAATTAATATAATTTTTTTGCCTTTTTGATTTTCCCCAGCCTCCTAAAATTTTCCATTACTAATTATACTCCTTTTTTTAATAAGGATGTATCTACTATGGATCTATTTCATATTTCATGCAGATATTCCACTTATAAGTGAAGATATAATTATCAGACATAATATTCATGGTTTCTATTATGGGAATTTTTTCTGTTAATTAATTCATGTAATGTTGAATTACTAGTAATATGTGTCATGTAATTATAAATAATAGAAATAAATAATCATTGATTTCTGTTTCATGCAGAGAACCTGAGTTATAATATGATAAAAATATGTTGTAATTTATAAACATATAGATCTAGGTTATCCAATAGATTTCATCATCAAAAGAGGATTTGATGATAAGATATGATAAATTTTATAATTTTTATGAGTATAGACACAAAACTAGTCACATGAAGAATATAAGTTAGTGAAAATATTTTTTTATTAACCTTTTAAAATTTTCCAATATATATTTTCATATACAAATAACTGGTGTAACTTTAGAGAGAAGTTGATATTTGTCATTCATTGTTAAATTGGATCTATATATAGGATTTATAAATTCATGATATATATTTGATATTACATGTGAATTTTTATTGACATAAGGTAATATAGTGTGATAAAAAATCAGGCATATAAATTTTATTATATAATACAGGATCTCTCCACATATATTTTGGGTTGTGACATCTTGGATCTCAATTCATTTATTTTAATTATTTTCATTTCCATGATTAGAAAATTGAATGTGATAAAATTTTATTATATTTATTAAACTCATTAACTGATAATTGACAAAAGATTCAAAGGATTTACATTATCCATTTCACATTTATAATTATGTAGTCAATAGAAAGGCATCTTTAGTAATGTACACGAAGTGAATTATACAAAACGCAAAAATGTTTTAATTTTGGTTTTTGTGATCTGTTTCTCAATATAACTCATACATTGAAAATATGAATGAGGCTCATCATTATTTAAAAATTTAATAAGTCCCCTAGGGACGTACCTATGTGAATTATAATTATTGGTTTAAATTTATTTCATTAGTTACAGTGTAATAATATTCATATTTATTATGAATGGAAATAATATTCTTCCACCTTTTAAGTATATATTTCAATAATTGCGATTAATTAATAAACATATTTTGTATCATATTATAAATAACATTTTATTTATAATAAAAATGCATTAAGATGAGAACATTTTATGTCCCAACATGGATTTTATGCTTTGTCTTTGCTAAATGGGATTCATATATCATTACATGAGTGAAATTAAGAGGCTTAATTAAAGAGGTAATTTATACACCTATATGTTTTCTATTAACTCATTTAAAGGTTTATTAATAAATCTTCCAAGGTGTTATGGGAAATAGGTGAATTTTTAGGCTATTTAATGCTCTAAATGTCATCTGGATGCAATTTTTCAACTATATTGGATTAGTTTGGGATTATTGTTAGATTAGTGAATGTTTTATTCCTATAAATAACAATGATAAATGGTGTCATATTCATCTAATTGAGAGAGGGTAATAGTGGTTCTTGAAATAATTAACATCAATTATTAGAGGTTTATTCCACTAATTTTCCTCAACTAAGATAGTTCTATATTTTACTTACTCGATAAATTATTTAGAGTCTTTCCTTTTCCTTCTTTTATGAGTTTCATTTGAAAAGTGGATAACATAACATGAAAATATTGAGGATGTCAGAGGGGAATTTTTTATTAGTATTGTTAGGGTATCAAAAGGAGACATTCTTTTTTTAATTCAGGATTGTAAAAAATATGAACCTTATTTAAAATGATTTTTACTATATCATTATTTTGTTTTTAATTTAAATATTTATTTTCATATTTAGTTATTTTTAATAATATAAAATTTTATTTGGGGCCATAAAATAATTAAATCACTAAACTAATATCAATTACACAATGAATAAAATAAATATATAAAATTTATAAGTAATATTTGTATAGTATGATGATATATTTGGATAATATAAAAAATATTTTAAGACTCATATAAATCATTGAGTGAATATTTGATAACCTGGTTATTTCAATTATCATATATTATATTTATAATGTTTATATTCATCCCCACTATGAAATAATAGAAACCATGTACTCTAGTATATTTTTTATACATCCTATGATTTCAAAATTTGAACATTATATTTGATATCAAATTTTACACATAGCACTAATGCTATATTACACGACAAATTTATGAACATTATATCAAAGATGTTAACTTTTTTTGTATTATTAATATTTACTAATCAATTAAATAAAAGTAAATGTACTACTCAATATGATATTATTGATATATTTTTAGTAATAATCCAACATTTTTTATAAGGCCCCAGCCTTAAACCTTACTTAATCTTGAGTTATTACAAGATTACACATTGAGGATCTTTTCGGGTTTAGAGTTTTAGAGAATTAGATCATAAAACTTGCATTACATTCCACATATAAACAAAGTGGTTAGATAAATATTGTATTCTTCATTCCCATCAATGGAAACACATTTAAAATAAAACATGGATTATTTCTCGACACATCATTGACTCTATCATCTTATCATGTACCTTTCCCTTGACTTGGGAAAAACATTTCAAAAACATGGGATGAGCATAAAAACTCAGTATGGGTTATATAAAAAAAACATGGAAAGGAAACATGAGTTCATATATACATAAGAATGAAATCATACTTTACCCATAAAACATAGTCACTTTAACATAACTCCTAAAATCATGAATAAATCATAGAAAACATAAGACATAAAGGTAACCTGAGGCATTCATAACATTCTTACGTAGGGAGTAACCCTCTTGGTTACGATTGGAATACCCATCACAGTATATTCCCTAAATCGCTTCGGAGAAACCTTAACATTTCACTCCTTCGCGTTATCCAATGCATTGGAGAGCTATATCGGGCTCACCCGCCCTTAGTTTATCACGGAACCACCCGTCTTCATAATAATGCCCAAGAACCATAACATAATCGTATCACATAAAACATGCATAAAGGAAACATAACATTTCCACATTTCAATCATAAGATATCAATACAACACAAAAAACATTGTGAAAACCATTTTCAATACCAAAATAAAAGAAGAGTAAAACATGGTATTTAATTTTCTTATAAAAAGAAGGTATGGCTTGTAGAGGAAGCCGAAACTCAAATAATGGTCACGACGGCAGAGAAGTCGTTGTCGCCGCATACGTACGACAAAAACATTACCTATTGTCGTTTAGTAAACGCTTTGTATAAAAAAATATTCCTTTTGAATAAATGTAAAAGTCAAAGGGGTTTATACACCGTATAAAAGAAAGTTGTGTATAAAGTAAAATATGCCTCAATGAAAGGAGATTGAGACGAAGTCCCATACCTCGAATCCGACTTGACTCGATCGTTCTTTAATGTCCTGAATAATAAACCATAGTTAATTTCTACTTTCTTAAGAACCTTTTTCAAGTTCATTATTCCTTTTATATCACTTATTACCATGTCATGAACACTATGTAATTATTTAAGTTAATAACAGTCGTTTTAACGATCATTAGTACTTGAGTCAAAAATAAGCCCTTTATAGTTACATGTTGTTCATGTATTCATTATATCCAGAATGTTATTCGTGATGTAGATATCATATATGTCATATATATCCAGTACATACATGCATTTATAATATTACATAATCATTTAGAGGTAAGAAATGAAATGCACCGTTCATGGAGACGGTAAGCCGTACGTACGCATGAACGCTACTTTCATTTCTATTTCATATTTTATAGAATGGAATCATAATTATATAAAGTTATATTATAATTCTAGTATAATATCATATATAATATCATAGTTCCATCCTTTATATGTCCCACATATGGTATTTAACGAATCAAATCACTTTGAGGGGGCGGTAGTCCGCACTTCCTAAAATGAAGATATCGTGTTTACCCATAATGGAAACCATAAAGGTATGCCCAAAATGAAAATAATAGAAGGTTAAGGAAAACATAAACATATTATATATCATATATAAAAATAGTTACATCATAATGGCCACCTTTTTAAGGTGTTAAATGAGTATTGAACAATCATCGTTTCGGGAGGCAGAATTTCGCCATCCACGGAAACCGTATGTTCTTTAACCATTTGATGTAGTTGTGTGAGAGTGTAGCTCAAATAAATATTATAACATCATCCTAGTATATTGAAGATACTTTTGTTTTTACAAAATAAGTAAATAAAAAGAGTTTAGGGGGTTGGAGAAGCAAAATAAAACAAATGAACATGAGAGAATGAATTACCTTTAAAAGTGTAACTCCTTTTGATTTGAGCCTAAAGGCATACTTTGAAAGGATTCTGCCCAAAGGGAATCCTCTAGTATGAGGAGAGGGAAGTGGAGAGAGTAAATGGGCAGGGTTTGGCCGAACCAAAGGCTTGATGAGTGTGTGAAATGAGGTAGAGGTGGGGGCCTTTTATAAGAGGAGAGGAGGGGCACTTTTGGAAAGTAAAGAAATATTACTTTATTTGAAAATGTGTTTCAGTTTTAAAAGGTCCCACATTGATATAATTTGTGGATAAGGTGATAAGGGTTCGATATACACTCATCCAATTGGTTTTGGCCATGTTTAGTTCATAGATTTTACATTATCTTTCCATTTTATTTAAATCGTCAAATAATGATGTCATCGCTGCATCATTATTATGTCATAAATAATTTAATTTATTTAATGTCTAAAAATCATAAAACAAATACTATGATGTAGGAAATCTTTTTATCTTTCCAATTACTATTTATAATCAAATATCTGATCTTTATAATCCCATGTAAAAATTGTTTTCGTAAAACGTATTATGTTTGTGTCATTTTTACTTTTACATTAAATAAAAAGTTATTTATGTCATTTCCCAACCAAAATGTCCCCATGGGGTCCCCAAGTTGACCAATGGCTTGACTTGGTCAGACATGACACAACCAATAAGGTTAGAACATGTGTCTAGGTCATTTAATATTATTAAAGCATTATTTATACCTTAAACTACACAAATTACCACTAATCGCGATTAAAAACTTAATAAGTTACTATTCAGCAAAAAATTATTTTAATCTCATTGAACCACATTTTACTTCTTAATGAAAACCATGTATGTCGGATTTTCAAAATTAAATACAAATTAGTGGTAAACTTTCATTTAACTGAAAAATCAGTTTGCTTGATTACCACATAGTGGTTTCACTATTCATCAAAAATTGAAGTTTTTCAGAAAATTATCAAAAATTCACCCTAAGATATATTTGATATTCCAAATTCAAAAATGAAGTCTATTTTACAAAATTCAAATCATATAAGTCACATTAATTAATTTAGTAATTAATTCCCCCTGCCAGAGCAAATAGCGTGTTTTTACAAAACAATAAGTATCAAAAGATTGACACCAGTTTAAGTCTAATTTCAAAGTGAAATTGATTCCAATGACAACCATTGGATAAAATGGTAAAAATATATTCTAATTTCACTTAAAAACCAATTCAAAACATAATCTAATAATATAAATAAATTAATTAAAAAGCATTTTTGATGTAAAATGCAGTATTTTTCACTATTCATTAAAAAATGAACATTGTCAGAAAAATACCAAAAATTCACACAAGGTAAATTTTGATGTCCCAATCATAAAGGATAAGTTTATTTTGAAAAAAATAGTTTAGAAAATTGTCAAAATATAGATTAAAAAATGGTTTTCCATCAAAAGGTAGTGAAACAATCTTTTAAGAATATTACTGTATTCCATGCATAAGATTGTATTTATTTTCATTTTAAGCCTCTATAACACTATCTTAATCATTAATAGACATATATAAAAATATCTATTATTCATTACTTACTTGGGATGTTACATCCTTCCCCCCTTTAGAAAATTGCGTCCCCGCAATTTATTTACATATCGAATAAATGGGGGTACTTATCCCTCATTGCATTTTCAGATTCCCATGTTGCCTCTTCAATCATGTGGTTTTTCCACAAAACATTTACCTGGTGAATCACCTTATTACGTAACACTTGCTCCCTATGGTCAAGAATCTGGACCGATTGTTCCTCATAATATAGGTTCTCTTCCAGCTGAACTACCTCTGGACTCAAAACATGAGATGGATCTGCCATATACTTTCTCAACCTCGAAACGTGAAAAACATTGTGTACCTGAGATAAACTCGGAGGTAAAGCCACTCGGTATGCAACTGATCCAACTCTCTCCAGTTTTTATTATGGTCCAATGAACCTTGGACTCAACTTTCCTTTCTTACCAAATCTCATCACACTTTTCCAAGGAGAAACCTTGAGAAAAACATGATCACCTACCTCGAAAGATAGATCCTTCCTCCGGTTATCCGCATAACTCTTCTGCCTGCTCTGAGCTGTTCTCATGTGTTTCTAAATCATCTGAACTTTTTCTGCCATCTCTTCTACCAATTCTGGTCCCATCAACTTCCTTTCACCCACTTCATCCCAGAAAGCTGGAGTTCGACACCGCTTCCCATATAATGCCTGAAATGGTGTCATCTGTATACTGGAATGAAAACTGTTATTATATGAAAATTCAACCAAAGAAAGATATTGGTCCCAACTTCCCTGATAATCCATAGAACAAGCTCGTAGCATATCCTCAAAGGCCTGAATTGTTCATTCTGACTGCCCATCTAATTGAGGATGAAAAGCTGTACTAAAATTTAATTCAACACCCAACGACTTCTGAAGGCCTTTCCAAAATATGGAAGTAAACTTGGGATCACGATCCGATACAATGGAGAGAGGAACTCCATGTAACCTGACTATCTCTTTAAGATAAAAACGGGAAAGTTTATCAAGAGAGAAATTATCTCGTATAGCAAGGAAATGAGCAGATTTGGTCAAGCGATCTACAATAACCCAGATTGCATGATTACCTTGAGATTTCTTCGGTAATCCAACAACAAAGTCCATGGATATATTCTCCCATTTCCACTCTGGCACTGGTAAAGGCTGAAGCATCCCTTTCGGTAACTGCCGCTCTGCTTTAACCTGCTGACAAGTCAAACACTTCACAGTAAAATCAGCAATATCTCTTTTCATTCCATCCCACCAGTAATACTCCCGCAGATCTCTATACATCTTAGTACTGCCTGGATGAACTGAAAACGGAGAACTATGAGCTTCACATAAAAACTCTCTCTTCAACTGTGAATCACAAGGCACACACAATCTCTTCCCAAATCTCAAAACGCAATCATTATCAATGTTGAATTCAGGAAACATACCTTTCTGAACCAGCTCTACCTTTTTCTGCAACTCATTGTCTTGCTTCTGTGCTTGCTTGATTCTATCTGATAGAGATGATATCACTGATACCTGAAAAAAAACAGAAGAGCGTCCTGCACCAACAACTTCTATGCCAAAGTTCATCAAATCCTTAACCAAAGGATCACGTTCCAAATGCAACATTGCTAATGAAGCATTACTTTTTCGACTTAAAGCATCAGCCACTTTATTTGATTTTCCCGGATGGTAATGAATTGTGCAATCATAATCCTTGATTAATTCTAGCCATCTCCTTTGTCGCATGTTCAATTCTTTCTGAGTGAATATATACTTTAAACTTTTGTGATCGGTATATATTTCACACTTTACTCTATACAAATGATGCCTCCAAATTTTTAAAGTAAAAACAACAGCAGTTAATTCTAGATCATGTGTAGGGTAATTTACCTCATGAGTCTTCAACTATCGTGAAGCATAAGCAATTACCTGATCATTCTGCATTAGGACACAACCAAGTCCTTTCAATGAAGCATCACTGTATATAACAAACTCACCATTCCTGGAAGGTAGTGCAAAACTGGAGCATTCACCAATCTTCATTTTAACTCATGATACTTCTTAATTATATGGCCCAACATCTGCTGAAGTAGTTGTAAAGGATTTCACCACCCCTTTATACTTTTTGTTTAACTGCTTCCCATACTCAAGCTCTTTGTCGGACACTCGTTTGCATAGTGACCCATCTCATTGCACTTAAAACATTTCACTAACTGTAAATAAAATTTGGTCTTACCTTCACCTTGATCCTTTTCAGTGCAATCACGAGCCTTATGTCCCATCTTACCACATCGGTAGCACTTTCCAGAATTCAGAAGACATTCCCGAGCATGACTTTTTCCACATTTATCACAAATTGGAAACTTAGTTTTCTTACCATCAGACTTTTTTGAAGAATTCTTACCTTTCTCCTGACACCTCAGTCTCTTCTTCTGTTGGTTGTTGTAGAACACTTGATCATCAGAAAACTACATTTCCACCTTCTCAGCACATCGAACAAGCTTTTCATAACTTTTAAACTCACGAGAAGCTAACTCCCTTCGATATTTTGGCTTTAATCCTGAGTAAAAACGATTGATTTTACTATCAAGGTCTCAAATAAAATTTGGAGCATACCTTGCCAATCGAGTGAAACTTTCTTCATAGGCAGCCACTGAGTCTTACTCTTGCCTCAATTCTAAGAATTGTTTTTCCATCCTAAGTCGAACAGCCTTAGGAAAATACTTCTCATGAAACATACCTTTGAATTCATCCCATTCAAGAGCATCAATCTCATCGGAGTCCCTGATATTTTTTACCATAGACCACTGCTGATCTGCTTCACCCTCCAAACGGTAAATAGCAAGACTAACCTTTTGATTGTCTGAACACCCCATGACATCAAAAATCTTCTCCAGTGCTTTAATCCACCCTTCAGCTAGCACATGGTCAGATGATCCTCTGAATGATGGGGGATGTTGCCTCATGAAATGTTCCACCCCTGACATGTTCCTCTGCGGTTGATGTGGCTGATCTCGTGCATGGATACCACCACCATTTATCGCTTGAGTCAACTGCTCCATTACTACAACAAACTGTTCAGTTCCAATTCCAACCATTTCTGGATGCTGATTCAGAAGGTTATTTCCTTTTGTATGCCTTCCTAGCACTGCTTCCCTGTTTCCTCTGCGGAAAACCATCCTGAACAAACATGTCTTAGATGAAGCAACATGGTAATCTTTAAATGCTATATAATTTCAAAAAAAATATTTTTGGATAATCATTTAATAGAATTATAACTCCTAAAGTTATCTAAACCGACCTTTGATACCAACTATAAGTCCCCAGCCTTAAACCTTACTTAATCTTGAGTTATTACAAGATTACACATTGAGGATCTTTTCAGGTTTAGAGTTTTAGAGAATTAGATCATAAAACTTGCATTACATTCCACATATAAACAAAGTGGTTACATAAAGATAGTATTCTTCATTCCCATCAATGGAAACACATTTAAAATAAAACATGGATTATTTCTTGACACATCCTTGACTCTATCATCTTATCATGTACCTTTCCCTTGACCTGTGAAAAACATTTCAAAAACTTGGGATGAGCATAAAAACTCAGTATGTGTTATATAAAAAAACATGGAAAGGAAACATGAGTTCATATATACATAAGAATGAAATCATAATGTACCCATAAAACATAGGCACTTTAACATACCTCATAAAATCATGAATAAATCATAGAAAGCATAAGACATAAAGGTAACTTGAGGCATTCATAACATTCTTACGTAGGGAGTAACCCTCTTGGTTATGTTTGGAATACCCATCACAGTATATTCCCTAAATCTCTTCGGAGAAACCTTAACGTTTCACTCCTTCGCGTTACCCAATGCATTGGAGAGCTATATCGGGCTCACCCGCCCTTAGTTTATCACGGAACCACCCGTCTTCATAATAATTCCCAAGAACAATAACATAATCGTATCACATAAAACATGCATAAAGGAAACATAACATTTCCACATTTCAATCACAAGATATCAATAAAACACGAAAAACATTGTGAAAACCATTTTCAATACCAAAATAAAAGAAGAGTAAAACACGGTATTTAATTTTCTTATAAAAAGAAGGTATGGCTTGTAGAGGAAGCCGAAACTCAAATAATGGTCACGACGGTGGAGAAGTCGTTGTCGCCAAATACGTACGAAAAAAACATTCCCTTTTGTCATTTAGTAAACGCTTTGTATAAAAAAATATTCCTTTTGAATAAACGTAAAAGTCAAAGGGGTTTATACACCGTATAAAAGAAAGTTTTGTATAAAGTAAAATATGCCTCAATGAAAGGAGATTGAGACGAAGTCCCATACCTCGTATCCGACTTGACTCGATAGTTATTTAAAGTACTAAATAATAAACCTTAGTTAATTTATACTTGCTTAAGAACCTTTTTCAAGTTCATTATTCCTTTTATATCACTTATTACCATGTCATTAACACTATGTAATTATATAAGTTAATAACAGTCGTTTTAACGATCATTAGTACTTGAGTCAAAAATAAGCCCTTTATAGTTACATGTTGTTCATGTATTCATTATATCCAGAATGGTATTCATGATGTAGCTATCATATATTTCATATATATCCAGTACATACATGCATTTATAATATTACATAATCATTTAGAGGTAAGAAATGAAATTCACCGTTCATGGAGATGGTAAGCCGTACGTACGCATGAACGCTACTTTCATTTCTATTTCGTATTTTATAGAATGGAATCATAATGATATAAAGGTATATTATAATTACAGTATAATATCATATATAATATCATAGTTCCATCCTCTATATGCCCCACATATGGTATTTAACGAATCAAATCACTTTGAGGGGGCGGTAGTCCGCACTTCCTAAAATGAAGATATTGTGTTTACCCATAATGGAAACCATAAAGGTATGCCCAAAATGAAAAAAACAGAAGCTTAAGGAAAACATAAACATATTATATATCATATATAAAAATAGTGACATCATAATGGCCACCTTTTGAAGGTGTTAAATGAGTATTGAAGAATCATCGTTTAGGGAGGCAGAATTTCGCCATCCACGAAAACCGTATGTTCTTTAACCATTTGATGTAGTTGTGTGAGAGTGTAGCTCAAATAAATATTATAACAACATCCTAGTATATTGAAGATACTTTTTTTGTTACAAAATCAGTAAATAAAAAGAGTTTAGGGGGTTGGAGAAGCAAAATAAAACAAATGAACATGAGAGAATGAATTACCTTTAAAAGTGTAACTCCTTTTGATTTGAGCCTAAAGGCTTCGTTTGAAAGGATTATGCCCAAAGGGAATCCTCTAGGATGAGGAGAGGGAAGTGGAGAGAGTAAATTGGCAGGGTTTGGCCGATCCAAAGGCTTGAGGAGTGTGTGAAATGAGGTAGAGGTGGGGGCCTTTTATAAGAGGAGAGGAGGAGCACTTTTGGAAAGTAAAGAAATATTACTTTATTTGAAAATGTTTTTCGGTTTTAAAAGGTCCCACATTAATATAATTTGTGGATAAGGTGATAAGGGTTCGAAATCCACTCATCCAATTGGTTTTGGCCATGTGTAGTTCATAGATTTTACATTATCTTTCCATTTTATTTAAATCGTCAAATAATGATGTCATTGCTGAATCATTATTATGTCATAAATAATTTAATTTATTTAATGTCTAAAAATCATAAAAAAAATACTATGATGTAGGAAATATTTTTAGATTTCCAATTAATATTTATAATCAAATATCCGATCTTTATAACCCCATGTAAAAATTGTTTTCGTAAAACGTATTATGTTTGTGTCATTTTTAATTTTACATTAAATAAAAAGTTATTTATGTCATTTCCCAACCAAAATATCCCCATGGGGTCCCCAAGTTGACACATTACTTTTATTGGTCGGCCATGACACAACCAATAAGGTTGGGACATGTGTCTAGGTCATTTCATATTATTAAAGCATTATTTATACCTTAAACTACACTAATTACCACTAATCGCGATTAAAAACTTAATAAGTTACAATTCACCAAAAAATTATTTTAATCTCCTTGAACCACATTTTAATTCTTAATGACAACCATGTATGTCGGATTTTCAAAATTAAATACACATTAGTGGTAAACTTTCATTTAACTGAAAATCAGTTTGCTTGATTACCACTTAGTGGTTTCACTATTCATCAAAAATTGAAGTTTTTCAGAAAATTACCAAAAATTCACCCTAAGATATATTTGATATTCCAAACTCAAAAATGAAGTCTATTTTACAAAATTAAAATCATATAAGTCACATTAATTAATTTAGTAATTAATTCCCGCTGCCAGAGCAAATAGCGTGTTTTTACAAAACAATAAGTATCAAAAGATTGACACCAGTTTAAGTCTAATTTCAAAGTGAAATTGATTCCAATGACCACCATTGGATAAAATGGTAAAAATATATTCTAATTTCACTTCAAAACCAATTCAAAACATAATCTAATCATATAAATAAATTAGATTAAAAAGCAGTTTTGATGTAAAATGCAGTATTTTTCACTATTCATTAAAAAATGAACATTGTCAGAAAAATACCAAAAATTCACACAAGGTAAATTTTGATGTCCCAATAATAAAGGATAAGTTTATTTTGACAAACATAGTTTATAAAATTATCAAAATATAGATTCAAAAATGGTTTGCCATCAAAAGGTAGTGAAACAATCTTTTAAGAATATTACTGTATTCCATGCATAAGATTGTATTTATTTTCATTTTAAGCCTCTATAACACTATCTTAATCATTAATAGACATATATAAAAATATCTATTATTCATTACTTACTTGGGATGTTACATTTTTAGTGAATTTAATTAATTCATCAAATAGATGTTTTCTTCATAAATAATTCAATTTTGTATCAAAATATTATAATTAATATAAAAATAATATAGGAAAAATATATTAAAAATTACCAAATATTTTTAAAACATCAGGTCAGTATTAACATACGGTGAAAATTTTATATTTTTTGATAATTTTTATTGTTATTTGAATAGTGAAAATAGAGATTTTTGTAAAGCAATCATGTCATTTAAATAAATAATGTAATTTAAAATTTACATTATTATTTACATGTTATATATTGTAATATAATTATTGTTTATTTATATTCAATAAAAAATAATTAAATTTATATCACATATATTCTTGATTTTCTTATGTGTTAATTTTTTTCTTTAAAAACAAAATTTCTTGACTGCAGTTTTAATTTGTTTAATGTTTAAACAATTTTAATATTAAAAACAACCATTACTAAAAAAGAATTCAAGTAATGTATATATATATATATATTATATTTCCAATCGTATGAATTAGTATATAAATAATAATGGTTAGTAGTTATAGGGTAAATATGATATCATTGTATTCCTCAAAAAAATGTTCTATGAAGAACCTCTATCATGTCGCGTATGTTAGATTAATGTTAAATTATATTCTACCTACTATTAGAATCAAATATAGAAAATTAGATTCCATATTTATAATCACAATACTATATATTATCAAATAATTTCAAAAAAAATTCATATTTAGTGAATATTGAAAGTAATTATAATATTTTACTATAGTTGAAGTTTAAACAACATTAATCTGGGTTAACTAAAAATATAGGGGTTTAAGTTTCTCTAAATACTTATGTAATTATATTGGCTAGAAAAATTTAGAAAATTTTTACTTTTTTAAATTTTTCATTCTTCTTGTCGGATAATTTTCATTGAATTTTCAAAAAATATAAATTTAAATAATGAAAAAAGGAAAATATGACCTTCTGGCTTTTAAATTTCAACTATATCATCCCATATGGACCAAAGGAAAATGTAAATGAATATAGATAGTAATATTTATCATTAATAAATTATTTTTATAAAGTTAATTCATTATTAAATTTTATTAATTATATAATCTCAATAATGTCGTTTGGAATGAAAAAACAATAATTGTTTAATTTTTTGAAAAATAAACTAAATGATACTAAAAATGTTAAAAGTAATTTAAAATGATTGAATTATAGTAATACATTAAATTCATAGAAAAATATAATATTACTTGTTGACATGGATATAATATATGAAATTTCAATTCTTATTTTGGCTTTTTTACATTCAGATGAAATGACCATTGTAATAAATTAATATTTACATTTTTCTATAATAAATAAATATTTATTAAATAATTTAAATAACTAAAAAACACATCCTCTACCAATTAATTAGAATATGATTAAAAATTTAAAACATAGTTAATTCGTAGACTAATTCTAATGTCATAAAAAATATATTTCTCTCATAATAGTAAAAACAATGTTATCGGTGTAATGGTGGAAATAGTGGTCTGCACATTACATGAGCATGAGTAAAACATAATTTTCCAAAGACATAGTATTTTTAATATTTAAGTTGTATTTGATATTTATAAACAATATTTATAAATTATCTAATTATAATAATTAAATTTTATGGATTACTACAAAAATCACATTGATAAACTAATAAAAACAATATATAAACGGGATGAATGAAAAAGTAAAATTAAGAAAAAAGGATAAGGAATAACATATGTAATTAATATGTCTTTTCTTCTATTAAAGGTATATAACATCAATAAAACCATAAAATCATTTAATTATAAATATTTTAGTCAATTGGGGTGTGGTATACCTCCCATTATTGAATTGTTTTGGATATTTATATAAATTACACTTGTCCATTACAAATGGTTTCCTCCCCACCTCATGTATTTACACATGTTGAACCATTTCAATCAAACACTGTTATTTATGAATTTATAATTAACAAATAATAAAAATAGTATCTACAATTTGTTAATATTTTATTATATTTATTTTATAACCTATATCATTCTCTTCTTCTTTCACATGAGAAATGAAATAATTAATCATGTGTATGGAATACTAGCACCTCGGGAAGCAATAAAATTCATTCTTTCATACACACCTATCAATGATGGTTAAAATGATAGATTTAAAGAATATATATTAATATATATATATATATATATATGTTTTTTAATTTAATTGTTATTAGGTAATTTTAATATAACATATACAATCTTGCATTATATTCCAGGGGGATAATATCATCACTCTTCTTTATGATGGACTACCACCACACAAAAAATGTTCCTCATGTTTCACTAAAAATTATGTGGAAGGTAATAAGGACGGTGTAAATAAATTTAATAGATATTTACAATATTGATTATTTTTTTAATTCGTAAAAATAAAATATAATTTTATTTCTTACAGATTCACTCACTGAAAAATTATAATGATGTTCATGTGTACATGTTGACTATCACATCCACGAAGTGATGAAATTATTGACATCCCCACATTAAACAGATGATATATATATATATATGTGTGTGTGTGTGTGTATTTTTCATGAAATAATACTCTATTTATGATATTATTATCATCTGTAGATATAGTATAATTCATAACTTCATTTCATAATTATCATTGAAAAATTTGAACATTACATTTGTGTTAGTATGACCTAGCATCTTATTTATTATAACATAGTTCATTTTTTCAAAAAAGAATTCATCCTTAGTTTAAAATGAATAAATTATTACAAAATATAAAAACTATTTTTTGGTTTTTAGACTAAATATAATGAAATGATTACCATTATGACATGGTCAACTAAATAAAGTTATTTTGAAGATATTAACTGAATTTCTTCAAATAAAATGATGTGTACTAAACTAATTATGTATATGAATTTGAAATTACAAAATAATTATTTTAGTATATGTTATTGAACCTATAAAATGTTATTAAGAATTAAAATAATTATTAATATTTAATATTATATAAGATAAAGAAAATACTTATAAACTCTTTGGATGATAAGTGATATTTCATCTCATTTATCATTCATTGTTGAATAATTTTTTATTATCTAGATAATTCCCTTTCCATTATCAATATACCAAAAAAATTAAATTTTTAATAATAAATATTTCTTAAACGATTTATTTTTATTTTTCATATAAAAGTATTTCATCAAAGGGTATTTGAATTTGTTGTTACTATGTTGTAATAGATTTCATAACTCAATTTCATTTCACCGGGTTATATTACGACTTCATTTCCCTTAATATTATAAAATAATGTTTTTATTGACTTATTATTATCACATTTTTATTTCATATTGGTTTTATATTAATTTTCATTTTATTCACATAATCAATTCATTGATTAATTCTCACATCACTATTATAACTTTTGAAATGGTACGTCATCTCAAATTGTCACCTTTGGGAAATATGTCATATTTTTCACCAATATTAATTTATTAGTTGTATCTAATACTAATATAAAATTTTATTCAATTATTATCCTCATTTTAAATATATTTAAACTTCATCATATGTTATTCTTTCATTCATATTATGATTGAAGAGTTACCAATGTCGTAAATGCTTTATGATAAAATATTCATTCATTTCAAGAGTGTTTATGTTTAGTTGAATTTACAATGATGTAATATGATATTATCTTCATGAAATTTTTTTATTTAATCATGATATTTTTATACATAAAATTTTCATATAATAGTAATATTTTATTCTCTTTGGAAGATAGAATTATTTGAAAATTATTATTACGAATCTCCAACATCATTTATGCCTTGTATCAAAAATTAATTTTCTTCAAAATCCTCATTTTGTAAAAATGTATTAAAAAATTAATTACTATAACATTTTGAATTCATTATTACCCATATAAATTTTTAAACAAAAAAAGGAAGTAATATTGATGTCATCTTCCAAAGTAGTTTCCACTTAATGAAAATGTGAATGAAATTTTTTTAATATACTAGAAATGAATATAATTGTCTGATTTCATGTCCATAAATATTTTATATATTCCTTTTTATGTTTCAAATGTTATTATAAATTTTAATTTTGATGTCATTTGACAATTCTTAGATTTTAATTACATGTTTTTTAAATTTAAAATGATATTTTTCTCATGAAATGATCTTTTATATATTTACAAAACAATTTTCCATGTAAGGGAATATCATTTTATGTTACTCTATGTGAAAGTTGAATTTCCCTGAGACTTTTTTAATGTTATTTTAATAGTATTTCGATTAATAAATTTTAACATCCCATGATGTTAGATACACTCCATTTGAGTTTTTTTAGTAATTCAATCCTTATTTTTCTTTGGATGGATTATCAAATTTCCATATAATTTGTATCCAATACATGGTTTAATTATTCTATGAATGTACATAAACTATTGTTATGATTTAAAAGAAAGTAAACTAGATTGTTTATCAATGAATGGTACCTGTAAATTATTGATGATTAATAAGTGATCTCAATATGACTTACATGAAGGTTGTTCCCAATTATATATCAGGATTGAGATTTATATAGATTACAAAATGCTGTGACATTGATATCATCGAGTGAGACTAATAATTCATATATTATGGTCATGCCCAGATATAGCTCCAATTTATTATTTAAAGTAACATTCCATTAGAGTACATACGGAGGGAGTTACCAGAGGGTTTGTCCTTTTAATTTAACTGTGATCTAATTTTTACTAAAATGGGTTGAAAATAGGTTATAAATAGGATATTCATATGGTACTGACACATTTTATTTATTCATGTTATAGGTATTATATTTATTTATTGTTGAAATTGACATTAAATGGATTAGTATTATTTATCATCTAGACCAATTCATTAATTAAATATTTATTAAATTTGACATTTTGATTGTTCTTGGATTTAGGGGTATGTGTTATCTTATATCATTCTCATAAACTTTTATTATTCCATCATAGTATTATGCTCATCTTATTCTCACTATTTACATTCAGATGTTAAGGCTTATAATTACCCAAAGAATGCATTACATCCCACCCATCTTATGTTTCATTTTCCCCAGGATATATTAAATCATGTTAAAATAGATTATTTTTTCAAAGTTATCATATGGAGGATGATGATGAAAAAATGAGAAATAACAAAATTAAGGTTTATTAAGAGGAACATGCACTTTGAGACATTTGAATTTTTTCCGAATGATCTTGTCCAAATTCCCTAAAACACTACATGAAAAAAATATTCTATCTGATTGATACAATATTTCTTTTTATGTTGTAATGTTTTGATAAAAAATAAGAATAAATTTATTGTTACCAAATACAAATATTTAATGTTAATTTTTTATCACTAGATTTATTAGGGCGGGTTTGGGTCTATTAAAATTAAACAACATAAAAATGATGGATCATAAATAATTATATAATTTATTTGGACACATCCACTTGTTTTATAATATTTTACTATTATCATATATTTTTTGAGGAACCAATAGAAATAAATTATGTAATCATTATTCATAAGATTCAAATTTTATTAATATGATATATACATTAAATACAATTATAAAAGGTATGTGTATAATATATTAAATGATTTTGTGAGAATAAATATTAAAAAATTCATGTAAATCCAAAATAGATAGTTTCTATATATTAATAATCAAACTTTTGAAGACTATTGTTGATTAATAAATTTTTGATTTCTAAAAATATATTCTATAAGTAGTTCTATTTTCAAAACAATAAAATGTTTATCCCTTAGTAGATTTTATGAGACACATTACTTGGTATCCAAATAAAATTTACAAATTAGAACACTATGTTGGGTATATTTCTAATATGAATTGGGAAGGATACTTTTCACTTATGAATAAAATAATTGTATTATATATAATTAATAATTGTGGTTTATATAAATATATAGATTATATGAGACAATCATAGTTGATTTAAAACACGTAATAATATTGATCTTATTCCACTATAAATATTGAAGTAAATTATTTCATTGGAAATATTATAAATCAAGGAACATAATGAATATCGACACTATATATACTATTTTTGACGTATATTTAATTAAGATATAATTTTCTAAAAAACATTCAATTAATACCAAGATCATTCATTTAGAGAAATAATAATGAATATTTTCTTATTGAAATATATAATAATTTTAGAATTATTATCAATCATGTAGAGAAAATATAGGTTTTGGAGATAGTTGTACCAACATTACCTATAAAAAAAGTATCCTTCTTCTAATAAATATGATTATAAAAACATCAGTAATATTATTTAGATGTATCATATTTTATTATAGTTATAATGATTAATATGATTTATAAGAAACATAAATATTTACATACATTTAATAATATTTTACAACTTAAATATCTCAATCAATAAAAATATGTAATTAAATTTATTAGGTAAATATAGACATTTTTTCTAGAGAATTATGTGTCGTGGAACCCCTATTTTAACTCGTATCATCAAAATGTTTTGTATCATATCAAAATGAAAAGTAATTTTTCCACTATTGTGAATGTTATTTCAAAATAATTCTTCAAAAAACCATATCCTGGATATTTTATTTAATTGACTATTAATTTAAATATTAATAATAATTATGAAAGTATTCTGTATTTTCACAATATATTCATATATTAAAAACCATAAAAGTTCACAATATTTCATGATAATATAAAAGATATATGTTAATGTTATTTCCAAATAGAAAAAAAGTATTTGAAATTCAATATCATCTAAATCTATACTAAAATATCATAATCTCATCATCGAAAAGAATATGAAATGTTTCTTTTGATATCATAATTGGGAAGAAATGATAAATTTTCCATTGTAGTTGGTTGTTTTTAAATGAAATATGGATATTTTTTTAATAAAATATTGTATTAATGTTATAGAAATATATTTTTATAAAAGTAAATAATTGGTATTCAATAGTGGAATTAAATCACATATTTTGTATAATGTGATGTTTTTTAGAGAACCAATAATATTGACTAAATGAGGAGTTGAACTATGTGTCGGGAATATAGAAATTGTTAATCAATTATATGTGGAAATAATGAATATACTTATTCTTATAGGGCATGCATATTTATTTAATCCATAATTATTTTTTATTGAATCCAAATTATTATAAATAATTTAAAATATTTGTATGAAAAATGGACAACTCACCCCTTATGGTTAAGAGGTAAATGATCACATATTTGGATTGAAATGTTTTAATTTCCAAATACTAGACATGGCCTTGTTAATGATGAATTTTATATTTCTCCATATATCCATTTGGGTGTATGGTCATGATACTACTTCATTTTCAAAAAATGGTGTTTCATAAATGACATTTTGATTAATAACACATTAAATGTGGGCATGAAAGTGTCATAATTTTTTTTATGCTTTAGTGTTTTTTTAATCTAAGAAATATATAACCTCTTATACACTAAAACAAAAATTAACTTGATTTTACTTTTTGGTTATCATAAAGAGATAATGGTTTATTATATATATAATCTACCAAATATTTTTTTAGATGTATATTTTTTCATCTCTGTTAATTTATTACAAAATTTATAAGAATTTATTTATTCTTCCAAAAGGCTAAGCTAAAACTGATGATATTAAAATGGATATATTAATCTTAAAAAATAAAAGGGTTATTAAAAATGATTCAACTATATACAAATGTGAACAAATAAGTTAAAAAATATTTTAATTGGTAAAATATATATATATATTCCACATCCCTTATTAGGTCATTGACCTATTCATATATATTTATCAAATATATTAATAAGTAAACATCTTAAAATATACTTATAATACATGTATAAATTCAATGGACATGAAAATATAATTAATGTATTTAAAACAGTTTTTATATTTTTATAGATACCTAAAGGCTTAAAACCAATTTACATAATGTGGGTCTTTCATAAGATGTATGAAATATATTTTTTAGTGTATATCTATAATTATAACTGATTACCAAAATCCATAATTGAGATTTATGATTATGGATATAGAAAAACATTTTCTTCAGTGGCCAGGATAAATCCCATTAAAGATTATTTTAGCTACATAAGAATATTATAACCAATATAAACAACAAGTCAAAATAAATATAAATATATATATATATATATATATATTATAAATCATGAATTTTAAAGGGACCAAATAAAATACGATAATATTTATAAGCCATAATTCAAATGGCCCAAACCACTAGATCCCATTATAGTTTGATATAAGCTAGGATTACCACCCCAATCCTGCATGCAATTTGATAGGATGGGTGAATACTAAAGAGTAGAGATATAAAAAAATAGTTGGGGCCCTATACTAATGAAACAATAAAAAATTTAATCCCCAATAGTAGTTGAAAAAAATAAAAAATAAAAAATAAACCAAACTAAAATATATAATTCAAGTGTTAAGTGATTATAAATAACATGTAGGAAAGAAATATAGTATCTTTAATAAATTAGAGGGCTGGTAGAATCCTATTAACCTTATAAAAACAACTAACTCAAAATTCGATGATGAATAGATACATATATTGAGATATCACTAGAGACAATCATCACCAGCTTCTATAATAATTTGGTTTCACTATGTCTATAAAACTACATGTCTACTATATTTACAATCAATCTATCCATCATCTTCATAAGATACAATACAATTGGATGATGACTCCCATTTTGGGTTTCGTATATACATACCTAGAAATATTCCATAAAAAATATAAAGATGCAATGTGATGACCATAAATCCCAACCCAAAAATAAATGAAGGAAATATTATTTCATTAGAATGATTTCTTTATATTCTTTAAAATAAAGAACATGGGACATAGAAGACAACAAATATCATATAAACATATTCAACTGAGAATCTAGGATGCTTCCCCATGAAATAAAATTACCCAACATAGAAATCCATGAAACATCTCTAGTATAGGTGTTGGGGGATCACACTGTTTTGTAAAATAAATGGTCTTGGGAGTAGAACCATCAGTGGATTCCCAATTCTATTTCTGAGAACATATTTTAGTTACTACGCAACAAAAATGTTAATAGTACCATTATATGAGTATATAGACTCTATAAAACCCTAAAATAGATGTGGAGAAATAATAAATAATATAAAAACACCAACTAAAAGAGTACATATCTCATGATAACTTTCATACCCACACATGATCCCCATTATTGTCTCTAAGGAGTTAAGGAGATAAAACTACATGTGTCACCTCATTTCTTTCCTTATCAAGTTATGTGATGTGAGCTATAAAATTATACACATGATAAATACAATTAAGCACTAAATTATTTGTAATACAATATCACATAGACCACATATGAATATCACCTCATGACATGAATGTATTAGTAAAAATGTGATGGACTATCCCAATGTGGGTCTTATAGTGTGATTGCTTCCACTATTTCCAAAAATACTATGAAACATCTATATGAAACACCATGTCAACCATCATAAAATTATAATCTCTCATTTATCACCATATCCATCACAACGTGTAATTACTACCATTATACATAGTTAAATAATTGTAAAATGTTAATTAGTATTGATTATGTATGGTTCGTATAAACTTCCACCACTAAAAAATATCATGTTGTGGTTACCATTATATATCTTATAATCTAGTCGGAATCCAAGATCTTCTATCATGATCCACCCCTTAACGTTGTGACTCTCTGCATCATTCAGTTGTCACATATCCATATAATTCCACCTAGAATTATATTATATTTAATAAACACACTGCTAATTATAATAAAAAAATATTCAAAACTTATCATAGTTGTCACATCATATTTTTAAATTAAATCATACATTGATAAAAAAATAGATTAAAATGAATTATCAAATTTCCCTGTAACACAAAATTTTGTAATTCCATTTTAAAATATTTCTATGCACATTCAAAAAATATATCTCTCTTATACATCAATTTCAATAACCTAGATCACGACTTTTATATATTATCCAATTGATTTCTTTATCTGAATGTCAATATTTCAAAGATCTTACCCTTTTCCATTGAATTATATTCCATGGTGATGTCAATGTTTTTGAAATAATTGAAAAAGGATAACAAATAGTGATGTAAAGGATAAAGATCATAAATAATGTCACTAGTGGTTCATGGTAGGATTAAGACAACAATGATTAGCCAAGGAATCAGTAGTGGAAAATCAAAAATGTAAAACAATATAGAATAAATGGTTATAGCAAAGAATTTATTTCTAGTATTGCAATTAATTGTGAAATAAAGGAATGTAATTTAATATCAAAATACAATTCATAAATAATTAAAAATAGATAATTATAAAAAATATAATATATTTCTATTTTTTAGATAGATCATTGATGAATATCATGTAAATTTCTTTGTCCGATGTTAATCATTCACATGGTAGATGTTCGAAAGATCCTAGATATTGAAATAACATCCTATGTGGTATAATTATGCTTTATTTCATTACATAATTTCATTTATTAAATATGAATTAATATATATGGATTCAGATATTTGGATTTAATATTATCTTGTTTACATGATAACTCAATTAATAAAACATTTAAACGGAGTAATCACATATGGAGTCATTCTATGAATTATGGGACTCTTCCCAAATGTACACCCCCCACGCACACACAGACATTACATCTTAATGAAGACCCACCACAACTAAAGAATACCCCCTTATCATAAACATTTGTCCATAATCCCATGTATAATCACTACACCATAATGAAACAAAAATGCCTTAGACTACCACGTCTTTATGAAACAAAAATGGCCACACAACAACATATAATATCCATGAATATCATATATATATATATATATTCAATTTTATGTACCAAGAAATAATAAATAATTAAATTTCATTGAATAAATTATAAATATATTATTTAAATATTATAATGTTTCAAATAAAAAAACAATCTATAAATCCTCCCCACTTTCATGTTTTTTCACACCATAATGGAAAAGATGTCGGTACTATGAATGTATTTCATTCTAAAGATCTAATGAGAACTCCAAAATTATCAAATGATTCATATTTATGATCCTTTTTAGAATATCTCATCCATAGAGTTTCTTAATAAGATATCCCTTCATAACATATCATACTATATGAATTTGTCACCATAAATAATTTTCTACTCACCCAATAAACGATGTGAAATAGGTCACACAAATATCCCCTCAGGTGTGAAACATAGAATGAATTTTTCACATGATCATGCGTTATGAGAAATATCACCAAATCAATATATGTACTATAGTTAGGATTATTAATGAAAGCAATCTCACTATGCCAAATATCTCTAGTCAAATCTATGGGTAGAGCTTTAAGACCAACTGATATCCCTCCTCAAACTCTAAATTTGTATTTCTTTTTGTATTCATATAATGTTAAAAAAATATAATCAGACCATATAAAATCATTGATGATCTAAATTATAATAAAGAACCATTAAATATATTATTTTTACAGTATTATAGATTAACAATACATATATATCTTAATAATAATCATTACATTCCTGTAATGTTTTTTTGTGACTAAATATAAAATAGTTATATTTCCTATAATATCATCAAAATCTCTATGAAAATACTTATCACACTCATCCCTTCCATGAAATACACTATTCAATACATTTCATCATAACCTGGTGAAATGGGAAAATATAATGGGGGATTTTATATCCCCAATAAGGGTAAACATATTAAATATCAGTAAGTGATCATAAGTGTAAATAATGTATTAATAAAGAATCATAAAATTATCTTAACATATGCACATATAACCTAGTAAATCAGAAAATATAAATCATGATTCATGAAAAAATATATACTCATATATATATATAGGGAATGTGAGTTTAGATTCGAAAATAATCTATCATGATCAATGAGGATCTATCCGAATTCGTGGAAAGTCTATTTTCTAATTTAATCATACTTCAAATGATCACTTAATAGACTATGTTCGCACCCCTTTATAATTCATATTGACAATTGAGACCTAAATATTTTCGTAATTCATTAAGGTTTTATATAATTCTATTCCCACACATCCCTTTTGGAATACAATATATAAATGTTTCATAAAATCATAAATAACTTTTTTTATATAATTTAACTCATAAATAAATGGATTTCACAATGATTACATCATATCTCAATTAATTTATGGAATTATAAAAGGTTACATATAATTATTCTTAAAAATAAACTAAAATAATGAATCTGGTGAATGAATTTTTGTCATATCATACAATCATAACCCCAATGATGAATTAAAATCCATAATAATATTTAAATAGATATAATTATGTTTCAGAATGTATTTAAAATATTTTTTCAACTAATAAAACACATTTTATTTTAGTGATTAATAAATATAAAAATATAAGAAATAATAGATTTAGTTTTTTCCTTAACAATCCATGGAAGTAGATAATGTAATCTTTATAATGAAACAAACTAATGTTAGTTAAAATTGTTTCAAATTTTATATGTTAGAGTTAAATGGCCATTTCAAATTAAGGTAAATATATAAACGGAGTAATATAATAAATATTTTAAAAGAGACTATCGATTCATTTGTAACCACATTATTTTTTATAAAAATGAAATTTCGTAAACATTTATAAGTATATGTAACCCTCCATAATGAATTTTGAAGAACTTTTCCATTGATGATATCATATCCCACAGAATAAGATGGAATATGGTTTATTTATCTTAAAATTATTTTCCCAGTCATTTTATGTATTAATGAGTAAAAATGTAATTAAAAAATAAAAAAATGCAGTAAAAATAAAAGAATAAAACGTATTAGATTATATATATATAATATATAATTTTTATTTGATTCTGATTTCATATAATGTAGTTTCATATTCCTCTAGCTTATGAAATCACAAACACATTGTTAAAAAAATATTTACAAACCTTTGTATCAAAAATTTGTAATCGTGTCATTGATGAAAATAATAATTTATATAGTACAGTGAAATTTCCAAACTACATTATTAGAATAAAACATTATAATTCATTCATTTAAATTGGACTGACCTTTTTTATTATGTGGATAGACTAATGTATTTTCTATCAGACTTACAAAATACATAACCATAGTACTGTCACTCGTTATAATACATCAGACTAACCTTCATTCATTTTATCATATTTAAAATAAAGAAAATAGATTCCATCAAACTATCCTATGTATATAATCAGAATAAATAGAGATTTATTATTATATTGAATAAAAAAGAGCATTGTAATGGTGATAACCTAATCAATGTGATGTGATTTCTTTTTCATTTCCACTATTCAAGAATAACTATAAAAATAGATATAATCAATTAATATGACATTTATGATACATTATTTATTAATGAAAGATGAATTAATATTAAACATAATTTCATTACAACCCCCAATGAAGTTGTAACATCACTCGTGTGTATGTACAGACAACCATCTCCACAATGTGAGATGTTAAAAATTCATTTATTCTACATTATTGTGATATATAAAGTTAAATTTGTCTAATTCTATTGCAACTAACTATAAAAAAATATCATTATAGATTATCCTATAAATACGAGGTTATTCAAATATTTTAAAGGACTTAAAATTCATATATAAAATTTCTTATATCATATTATGTGTGAACATCTATTTCATAGTCTATGTAATAATTTAGAGATTTTATGTTCTAAGGAATACTTTTTAGGATTGTGAATTCCAATTAATTGATTTTATTTCGTAGTAAATTTTTTTTGATCTTGGAATTGATTGAGGGCATATGAAAATAAGAATATATAGGTTTATTTGGCACATAAAGTTGGGAGTTTTGGGGAATAGAGAATAGATTCTAATAATCTCATTGCTGGCCTCTATGGGATTAGTATATAGATCTATTGATCATTATATCAAGGGATTTCACAGAATTGATACACAAACCTTTATAGGAGGTATAAAATGTTCATACTATTTTTTTTTCAGACTACAATAACCCTTAATATTAATGAGTAATTTATTTTTTTAAATATTTTAATCCTTTATTAATTTTATATGATTTTATATTTTTCCTTCTTGTTATAATTATTCACTCTGCATGTAATAGAGTGTTCTTTTGAATAAATCCCTTTCTAAAAAAATTTACTTTATCGGTTTGATTATTAAATCAAAATAACATATTATGATATAATCAAAGAGTTTTATATTCCGAATTTGTTACTCTTATCATCAGATGATATTTGATTCTGTTAATATTTTATTAAATGAAGTATTTTGTTATCTGTTTAATATAATTATTTTAAAACTAAAATTTACCCCCATTTAGTATTCTATATCATCTTTTCAATACAACGTTTTCCTTAATGTAAATTTATCAAAGACAAACCCAAATGAAATGAAATCGTAACATAAAACATTAAATCAAGGCATAGCATTCATCACACACTCTATTATCATCTAATAAAAAATTTAACATATTATATACATTAAAAAATGAATGATGATGAATATTTTATAAATATATACCATTCAATTATAATTTACAATTACGCATCCGAATATAAATCGTCATTTAAATCATTATTTGGGTGAAAACCAGTTCATTTTCCAATCCTGTTTCAGTTCAATTATTATTTTTCTTACAGAGTTATCCGGGTTAAATCATCTATACAAGTGTAATTATTTCATAAATAACATATATATTAATTATGTACACATTTTCAACTAGATATAAAATTTTTGGATGGTGAATTAATTAATTCATATCATGGAGAGAGTAGTAGGTACATATGCTAGAACGATGCATTAATTTTCAAACGAAGGGAAATATAAAAAATAAAATCATAATATATATTTAAATAATATTAATATATTCATTATTTTCATATATATTCATTAAATATATCGTTATTACCAAACATGTTATGTGAAAATGAAAATTCATCATGGAAGTAGTTGTCCACGTGAGCATGTGAGTGAAATTATCATTTTCGAATGAATGGGATAATTAGAAGATTCAAATTATATTATATTTAAAAATTGTTTAATATTTAATAAGATATATATATATATATATAATAAATTTATATATCAATAAAAAGACATATTCATGAAAAAAACACATCACATCCATAAGGTGATACCCCAAAAACATGTTTTAGTGATTTTTCATGTCCCATAGGATGGAAATAGCAGTGAAGAGGGGTGTAATGTCAATATAATACAATTAACGTGTATTACAGTTAATTATATTGTTATAACATCATGGGTATAATATGATTTAAGGTTTTTAAAATAATGAAAAATAAAGGAATAACTCAATTATAATTTATACCACTTTATTAGAAAATATCCATCGACTTGCACCTTATTTCTTAAATGTTATTATTTATGTGAAAACAATCTTTAAGAACTGTGAAGGTAATTGGGATGGTAATTCGGTCAGACATGTCCACATAAGAGTATTTAGGCGGTGTAGATATGTGAGAATATGATATTACCTTTTATAAATATAGGATGTGATATCCTTGTGCCACTTGATATATTTTAAATATTATAGTTGTACCAAAAATTTTAATGTTGTACTGAAAATATTCAATTTCTAAAATATAGTTAATGTTTAGAAATTAATTCATATAAATATTATTAAGTTGATATTCTAGAACCTAATGATAATGGTTTAACAATAAATAAACTATGTTCCCATATTATCATGGTGAATACATTTTTACTATTATTAATATTCAGAAATACGAAAAATGAAATTAACCACAATAGAAAAATGATTTAGTTAATTTCAAATTATAATTTCATTTTTAAATATTTATATCACTGAATTTAAAAAATAATAATTTCAAAAAATGTGTGCATAAATAAATAAAATTATTTGGATGGGATAAATATTATTATATAAAAAAATATTCAAGTACATAATCCAATAAACTATTTTTTGATATTGAAATAATTTTATTTTGTTTTATAAAATAGATTTTATATTAATTTATAACCCAATATAAAGTACAATTTTACTATTATATTAATTTATTTAAATAAAATAAATGATAGGGTTAGAAATTTTATCTTTTTACATTTTGTTCCTAAATCGATCATTTTGGAATAATCCAAAGATATCACCCTATTCTAATATTGACATGATGATTTTAAAAGTTATATAAATTTTAGAAAATGAAATTATTATAAGTGCAAGAAATTTATTATAAAATTTTTACACAATATAAAAAAAATACAATTTTGATGAAAATTTATTTTCAAACATTAAATTACTTTATTCTCATTCATTCAACAATATTAATGATAAAATTAATATTATTAAATTTTAATATATATATATAATTCACAAAATTCATACGAATATTTTTTCATCAATTATTAATTTTAAAATATTTATATAAAAAATTCATTATTTGCAAAAAAAAATTGTTATATTGAGAATTTTTACTCCTATATATAGAATAATTTGTCGTCATTTCTTAAAAATAGATTATAAATTTGAGATTTATTGTTAATTTAAATATTGGAGAAAATAATATATATATTTCAATAGTAAATCATTTTTTGTCAATGTTATGTGTTTCCTATAAATAAATATATCAAACACATTATATTAATAATAGTAAATATGTATTAATATTCATAGGCCATTTTTTATACCCCTTAATAAATATCATCACAATAAATATCATTAATCACATTTGAATAATGAAGGATAATGTATCCTCAAATCTTCCTTTTGTTTTATTTCAACATATTAAAATTTATTCTTTTAATATAATACTTTAATTGGGTAACTGGTCTTTTTTCACATCACATTATCACGTTGATCAATAATATCTATCAGTTTCTCTAGCTAATACAGATCAAGCTCTAGTGGTGAAACCTCAGAGTTTATTAATTATTTAGGATTAGATATATACAATCTCAAAATATATAAATTGATCACATCAATAACTTGGTATACATTTATTGTATGTTTCAAGTGATGACATACGACCCTAATGAAATAATGGATCTCAAGGGGATTGATGTATCTAAGGACCATATTTCCCCTATTTACAAATTTCAGAACATTGTTAAAAGGATATATTCTTGTAAATACCATATTATGAAGATAAAATGTTTTATATCATGGATGATCATAAAAGAAATTGTTGATGATGTAACTTCCTCTAGTTGGTTTATAACTAAACAACCAAGGATAAACACCTCACAATACATATGAAAATAGAGAACGGATATTACATGGCCCTTATGGAGGATTACACCTCGTATGTACTATAATATTAATGGGGGTATTTTTATTTCTCCTCCACTGTAATAAGAATACATGGCCTCAAACATAGAATCTAATCATTAAGTTTTATTCGTTCCACTATGTTACTTATTTTGATTTATAGCTGTTATTTTTTCATTGGTCATGTGTTCATGTTATGGGGGTTTTTATAATAAAAATCCCCAAAGGGAAATGGATAGTAAATTATATGTGTAATTTTAAATTAGTTTTATTCAATTTGTGTGTTTCATTTTTAGATAACATAATATTTTGATGACATTGTGGTATTAGTCATGAATCAGCCATGTGGTATTACATATCAACTTGGTGACACTATATTGTACTATTTAGTAGAACTGTCATTCTCTACAATTAATTTATCTATAATAGGAATCAATATATTTCATTAACCATATTTATCTTAGAACTTTGGAGTTCTATACATCCATCCATATAATTTATTATAAGAAACTATTTTAATTCATGAGTCAATGCTATAAATAAATGAATATTAGATAAGGGGAAGGTGTTTATCCCAACCACCTATAAACCGTATAGATATATCTATCAACATATCATTTAGTTGTTTTCTAAACACCATATAAATACCATCTTTTTCTGATGATATTAATTTATAATGGTTTACTATATATTCAATTATTTTTATATACTAAACAAAAAATTAATGTAAATCTCATATCTTAATTAAAACCCATTAAAAGTGGTACTCCATAAAACCATACCACTAACATTATTTATATCCTATAAATTTGATTATGTGAGAAATATTTTAATACATAAATGAAACCAAATGATTTACATATTTAATAATACGATAATGAAAATTAAATAATGGCCATTATATTTTTTTTCAGAATCCTATAATAAATCATTATTATTTGTTCTTATTAAAATTCAAGTGTCGATTATAATTGTAACATCCCCTGAAATGTCCAACATTCTAACATGTCATTCTAACCTGCCAAAAATAGGGATTAAAATTCTACAATATCCTTTTAATGTGTTTCAACATGAAATACTCATTCTAATCTATATACATAATTTTACTTCATGAATTAATAGATAGCAAATAGTTATGTAATTCATCGAATTAATAATTTAATTATGGTATGGATGTGGCACATACGTGGTTCCTGAATCCAATCATTCCCCCATGTTCATGGATGATCATTATGACCTACCAAGAATATTGATTAAAATTTTACAATATCCCTTTAATGTGATTCAACCTGAAATACACATTCTTATCAATATATATATTTTTAATTCTAGAATTAATTGATAATAATTAATTATGTGATTCACCTAATTAATAATTTAATTATGTTAATGATGTGGCACATACATGGTTCATGAATCCAGTCATTCCCTCGTGTTCATGGATGAACATCAGAGTAATAATTACCTTTTTTGTAGATCTGAATGTTCCATTTGGGCCTATATAATCATCATATGGATGTGTAGTCCAACATTTATCTGATAATAATTGGATCTTTCACTATTCATTAGGATTTCAAGGTCCATCATCTATAAAAGTATAAATTTTATATCGCTTTCTATAATTTTCATGTAATAACTTTCATTGTCAATCAAACATAGAGTAGCATCCACCCTTATCATATTATAAAGTTTTTTATATACTTTGAAGTCATAATCATTTGTCTACTCTAATAACCTCTTTAGTGCATATCTATTTATTTCTATGTGAATATAAATTTCATGGTTTAATGAACTATGTATATATATAAATATCTATCTATCTATCTATATATCACACATTCCACCATATTTATAATGAATCTATTTATTTTATTAAAAAATATAGATTCTATTTCGAAATCATGAGTTGGGAAGTTCTTATAATGAAAAATTAAATTTTTTTTATTTATATGATATTGTCATATCCTTATGCATAATAACACATCCTAGTCCAATCATTGATGAATCACTATAAATTTACAATATCTATACTAGATGTGGATGTAAATCGTGGGTGTATCCCACCATGAAAAATAACTACTGATATCTATAATGAAAATTAATCTTGAAAATATGAAGAGATCTGTATAGTTAAATATTGAAATAACCAATATATAGTAGAAGAATCATTATCATAATAATGATCATGTTGCAATTCTAAAGATTAATAAAATTATGCATTGATGAATAATTCATCATGATAAAAAGAACATGTAAATCCCCTGGTGATATATATGAGAAAATGAATCCCTTATATAGGTTTTCATGTAATTTCTTCTTCCATTACTATGAATCAATTAATTCAATTTATATGAAATATTTGACATTATTATGAGACCATGTTTGAGTTCAAGTGAATAGTAAACTCTATTTTTTATTTGAAATTACTAGTATATCATTATGTGATATATCTTTATATTTCAAAGAATATTAATATCATCAATTTTTATGTTCTCCCCAATCTTTTGAGACATGTACCATTCATGTAAGTGTATTAAGATATATAAAATTAAATTAATTTCAATTAAAAGTTAATGTTCATCCATTCACCTATATGTGAACCTTGGTTAATAAAAATATCAAAAATGAAATCTCATCCTTTGAAATTGATATCATATCTATATAATGAATATAAACACATTCCTAAAATCACCTATAATTTAAATATAGGATGATTAATATGATTTTCTGGAATCACATTAACTCAATCCTTTATTAGGGAGGTGATATAGACAAGAGTTGAAATTCTTAAATAATATGATGTTATTATTTAAAATATAATCTATTTTAATTAGTGAAATTTTATCCAAATACATTAAAAGAATAAATGAGTTAGCCGAATATGTAACTTACAGAATAATAATAGTTATTGAGTTTTGAATAATGCATCAAAATACAATTTATTTTCAAGACTCGGTTCAATATCTATGATTGTATTTGATTTCCATTATTCCATTGATCATGGGATTTAATGACACATACTATCTGAGATATCCTTTGGATTATGGAATTGACATGGATATTTCATATACATATAACATTTTTGTAATGATACCATAGTGTGAACTCTATTTCATAAAATTTATCCCATTAGAAATATCAATTTTCCCCCAATGAATTGATTATTTATTCTTTCCACTTTCACTCAAAAAATATATTATTGTTCCTTCGAGATAATCCATTTGTTAATTCATTAATCATTTTGAAAAAAAAAGAAATTGAATATTCTTTCATCCAGTAATTTTTCACCTGAACTTTCTCGAAACTACAATTTTCAATTATTTTTAATTTCAATTTTAACAAGATTTTATGCACAATCCAAGATGGTTAAATAGGAATTAACATGATATTATTCATTTTATCATTCATACCAATGATTTACTCATGTGCACGGTCATTTAATTGGGTGTCAAACTCATTATTCCCATGATGACCACATGTTTTCTCCGTGTAATAAATTCTATTTGGTCGATGTGAGTACCATTAATCATTAATTAGAATAAGAAATAAAATTATAATGAATCTATTTTATATGATTTTTAAAATTGTGAAACCTTACCATAAGACCCTATATCTTTTGTCCCTTTATATATCTATTAGGATTTTCAAAACTTTTCATAGGTTTTCTACTCTCATTATAAATAATTTTTAATAATTGAAATCTCACTTAACCAAAGCATACCCCAAGAGAGTATGAAACAAGGTTTGCATTTAGGCCTCATTATCATGCATTATGTGAAGATCAATTTAATAATCATGCATCCTTTATGGGTTGATCACCCCTAGGCCCATCTACACTAGATAATGCATACACATGTTTTTATCCAAATATGGATTTATTTTCATAGAAACAACACAATATCGACTATTCAAAACAGCATGATGTTTTAAAATAAATAGATTTATCCCAAATGTTTTGAATGTTTTTATTCTGATCATTATCTTCTAAACTAACTAAACATGCCTATGATAACAACTGAGGTGACCCATTCATTAAATATATAATTTAGATACATATAAATTAATATCCAATAAATAACAGTATTAAGTATTCCCAAAACTACAACAGTTTTGTGAAATAAAATAACAAAAACATAATCAACATATTTCAAGAATGGTACTAAATATCTACTAAATAATTATACATACATAGTATCTTTCATAGAAATAACCTATTTTAATATACTACATATAATCTATGGAAACAGAAACACACAAAATGAAATTATTAGATATCAATAAAGGGAAAACATATGACATTTCATTCAGTGATAATAAGTGATAATAATATGAAAAAAGGATGTTTTTACTTGATCACAACATTAAATCATCATACTATGTCTCCTAAATATCATAAATCATGTTTCATGGAAGAATAATTTATAGTAAAAAATGTCATAATTCAAAATAGTTTGGAGTCATTAATAATCAATCACTTTCCATGAGAATATATAAAAATTATACAAAATAGTTTTTTCTATGGAATATTACTAAATAATATTATTTCCTCCATCAAAGTACACTACTAGTACAATCATCGATGATAGTGTCCCATATTTGATCATGTTAGAAGAAAATTCTTAAACTTCATCAGTCACAACTCAAATTTAATATTATAAAGGTGAATAATGTCCCTTATTGGACTAGGTTCACTCCTCAATAAACTTCATATTATCTAATGAGATATAAATTATTAAGTACTGCAATAGAGGGATATAAAATTTTAGGACCACCCATCACATTATAATAACCATATATGTGTGTTTTACAAGATCATATAAAATTAAACTTAGTATTGTCTATAGATGTAATAGCCCTGAAACCACACCACCGGATCCAGTGACAATAATTATAAATTTATATTTATAGATTTCATAAAAAGAATATGTGAGCATTTTTTTCATGAAAACCATAAAAAATCAAACGTGAATATTAGATCATTTACATAAAAAATTCCTGTTAGGTTTATAGTTAAATATAATTATAAAAGAATCAAATACAAATAATATTCCTGACTTCAAATGAGTTTTTCCCCCACTAAACCTATATATTTTTATTTGAAATTATTTAATAATTATCTATTTTATGAAACCCATCTACACATAATTCAGTATACATAATTCATTTTATTTTTTGGAGAATAAATAATTAGAAGTGTGAGCAATATTTAGTAGTAACGGTAAACAAAATAACTGACATATTAATGTCTTCACTGCTAAAAATACAAGAACAATGGTAATATCACATAATTAATGTACATGAGAAAAAAATATGGCAACTCGTTCCCATAAAGCATAGAAAATTATTCTGTTGGTATTACAGAAATCATATAATATGTAAGAGTCCTAAAAATATTTAATAATGTTTCATGATACATTAATAATGATATAAGAATATATTTAAAACCAAAATCATGAATATAGAGATCATGATGGTATCTTTTGATCATCATCCTAAAAGACCTTTTTGAACCTATGTTGAAATAAAGTGGAGCCTAGTAAAATCCATAAGATAAACCCTTTGGTGTTACCTCATTCATTTCTCTAATGGTATGTAACATTACCAAATGAATTGGATTACAATATGGGATCATGTATTGTATAATATATATAATTCTCACCCAATACTATATTGGTATACCTATAATATAGAAAATATTAAACACACTTATTAGATATAATTGAGATCTACTTTTTTTATAAGATGTATTAGTCCCATCCATTCATCAACAATAGTGATTATTTGTTATTCATGAATAAAACATTGATATTTCTTTGACTGCCATTTATAAAAAATTAATTAATTATATTTTATAGATTCGTTAACCCCTAGAAATGAAATATTTTTTATGACAACATCGTACCCAAATCAAATGAGAAAATAAGGATAGAATCAATACAACATATTCGTTATAAACTATAAGTAATATCATGGTTATTTTGTATTAAGGAACAAAAATACCATAAAATTGATATTAAATAATGTTTTTTGGAAAATATCCTATTCACATTGATTAACATCAATGAATGTCATCATAAATGAAAAATGATATTAAAAGTCCATATGGATTATTTCTAGAGAAAAGTATCTTTTGAATTTTGAAAATAGTATTATAAAATCAAAAAAATTATCAAATAGTTCAAAACAATTATTCAAAAATAACCTCTCAAACACAAAATGTATTCTTTAAAAAAGTGTGTGGTCATGAATAATGAAAATTTTATTCATAAAGTGTATATAAAAATTGAGATTTCTTTCCCATTTTGGATGAAAGTATTAATATTGGTAATTCATAGAATGGTAGGAACACTAATTTATATTATTTTGTTTCAAAGAACTTATTAGTAAATATTAATTTAAATAATAATAGTCTAAAATATTTCATTATACTTGTAGAAGATATTCATATAGAATAAATCATAAATTTTTATTGAAGTAATAATTGATGATAAATATAATTAAAACAAACTGTAATTATTTTTATGTATCATGATAGAAGATAATGGTACTATTAAATGAAAATTTAATGAATCACCATAAAACATGAAAATATATTTTGTTACTAAAAATATGATCATATATGTCCTCTCAATGAACCTTCCTTACAATCAATCCCAAAAAATGGATTATATCACAAAGCATTTAACACTTTAGAAAATTCTCAATCACATGAATCATGAATGAATAATATCTAATGACATTCAAATATCAGTAACATACTTATATACATGATATAACCAAATGTTTGTTATTTAATTCACCAAATAAAATAATATTTAATTATAACATATCTTATGTCCTGAAGAAGAAAATTTTAGACAAACATCCCTTATAATGATAATAATCTAGAAGTGAGAATTAATAAATTATTTATTTATTTCTATGAAATGTAACTCCTAATAAATCATTTTGGATTAAATCATAATATAATAAAATTCATTACACAGATAATATTAAAAAATCATTCATATTGTAGAATAAATATAACCCAATGAAAATAAATTCCGTTATAAAATCCTTTACCACTTATTGACTATCATATCAAATACAATTAATAGAAATAATTCAAATTGAATCATAAAATATGATTATTTATGAAGGATTAATTTTATTGGTTGAAAAATTGGAATTAGATACCCCTGTATAAATGTAATTTGGTGCATAAATATTAAATATTATACAATGAATATAAATTCAGATGGAATCCCTCAACTCATGTCCATGCGTTCCATATATGTCCTTTAATTACCTTATAAAAAAATACAAATTATTTGATTTAATAGTTACATTAAACATTAATAATAAATTTTAATTAAATAATAAAACTTATTTATTTATTTTTTATACTTTAAATGCATTATTAGTTATGTCCACATTGCATGTTTTGAGGATTTCAGGTTCATTTATTCAAAAGAGATTTAGTGTGTTATCCATTGCC
Organism: Viscum album; assembly: GCA_963277665.1. Classification (NCBI taxonomy): domain Eukaryota; kingdom Viridiplantae; phylum Streptophyta; class Magnoliopsida; order Santalales; family Viscaceae; genus Viscum; species Viscum album. Next base: position 966,181,859 of record OY728136.1, read on the forward strand.
CAAGTATCATTATTTTAACAAATCCATAATACTTATAATGACAAATTTTATTATTTAATCCTCAATTATATATTTAAAACCAATCCGGATAAATGGTTATAAAAATTAAACTATGTTATAAAAATGGAAACTATAGGTTGTATATATGCATAAATGACATTTCTGTATTTCAACAGTCGTTATAGAAAAATTAATATGTTATTTTATCCTAGACTAATGATTATAATTTTTTAAATCAATTATTATCAATTTAAATTTATGAAAATATATCATCCACAGTGATGTGGTAATTAAAAAATTCACATCGCTTTGTGAATGTGGAAGTCCACATGTACACGTGAATGACATTATCTTTTTATAGTGAGTTGAATGGTAAGAAAGTAAATAATATATTATATTTTTAAAATAATAAATATTTAATAAATATCATAATTATATCATATATATCAAATATATTCCCTAACATTACCACCGTTATATTCATTGTAAATTGTTATTGATGAACAAGTCAAATCACTTCGTGAGGTGTTAGTCTACCATACACACGATCAACATTATCGAATCCCACACGAATTGAAAAATAAAAATATATATGTGATACCATATATATTTTTGTATAATTATGGTAAAAATAGAATATATACACTTAATATAACATTATTACCATTTCTGATAGGCGGTTATGGAAAAAATTAAATCGGTTCACGAGGTGTTAGTTTGTCGTACCTAGGATGGAGAATTTAGTTTTCCATTTGGTGGAATATGTGATGGATCAAAGTTATTCTATTTTTATAATGATAGAAAATTATATGGAAGATGCGAGATTTAAAATAAAGTAATTATTATAAAATAAATGAATGTGTTAGGAGGATTCATTAAAAGAAATTTCATAGTAGCAATAAATACATTCTCTTATAACTACATCCACTAGATCTCTAATTATGGAAAATATGGATGGATATTTGAGAAGTCCAGTATCTCTATAAAATATATAATTATATAAAAGAGGTATTTTAACATAGTTTTTAAAATCAAAATGTAATTGGTGGGGTGATGAATTGATGGGAAGAAGTTTCCTTTTATAATTTGGGAGTAGTGGAAATTTTTAAATTCCGATCACTATTTAATTATGTGATGTCACTCCCACAAAAATATAATAAATAATTTTTTACTAGGTTATTAGATATAGGATATTATTTAGACAAACACAGACCCTAAATTTTTTTTTAAATATTGTTACATCTAAGAATTTTTTTTACATAATTTTACCATTCACATTTTAAACGTGGTAACTAGTTTTTTATTCTTTTTACTTATGTAATTTATCACATAACAATAAATATAAACTGTAATATTTTATATAATTTGTTCCCCATGGTTATAAATAAAAAATTTATAATTTATAATACTAAAAAATATTTATATGTGTTGATGATTATTTTTATTACAAGGGAATATAAATTGGAAAACCCAGTTTAACTCACTACCATCGTAATGTTGGTACTAATATTTAAGGGTGGATATAATTATTATAAATGAAACATTGTCTTATGACTCGAATACATATGATATATTTAAACTCATAATAATTTGATTTTTGAAAATATAGTTATTAAAAAATATAAATTGTTAAATAATGTTTTATTTCTAATCAAATAACCATATTTTTAATTTTTACACTATTCATTTAGTTTCACATTAAAAAAATCCTAAAAAATTGTTGACTTGGGATTATTATGTTTCAAACCTTTTGATACAATAATATTTATCAAAAAATAATTTTTTATAATATTCATATAAATTATATTACTTTTAGTGATTTAATATCATTTATTGTATATTTCAATTAATGAAAAATAATTTGGTTATTATTCCATGTGAATTTAATGAACTTATATAATTACAAAGAATTATAAATAAATACAAACACAAATTTATTCTCATTATTCTCAAATTTATCATCAATATTTGTTTATATCATTCTTTTTTTCAATCTAAATGTATAATTGAAATTTCAATCCTTGAGGTTCATATTATGTCTTTTTATTTGCTAAATATATTATATTACTCACTTTTTTGAAAAATTAACAAAAAAAGAAAACAAAAATAGAAAATAGGTAATAATAGGCAAAATATGACCGACAAATTGATTTTTTTAAATATTCCTGCATTTTGACCCTTATGTTTTTAGTTTAAACCCCGATAATATTGTATTAACTTTTACCAAATTAAAATATAATTATTTTATCACTATTTATTTTTTCCATAAAGTATGTGGACATTATTAGATAATATAAATTATTAAAATTCCAAATTTGGAATCCATTTTACCAAATTTAAGCCTCAAACATGTTATAATTTAATAAAAAACTCAAACTGCAACTGTGTTGAAAAGGTAGGGTTTAAAGAAACTTATTATTCGGGCATAAGATGATTTTATATTAACTCAATGACTCGGAAGTATAATTTTATGAATATTAGATCATATTTATCGGTATATTAAATATTTATATTTCAATTAAAATATTCCTATCTAGTTTCTATATTTATTAGTTACACTGGAGAAACATTACACACTTTAAAATATGTTTCAAAAAATATCTGTTTTGAAACCCAAAAATGGCCTTATACTATAAACCAATATAAATTATGTTATAATTTATTTAATTATATAAAATAAAAATAGATACTATATATATTATTTTATTAATTTATAGACTACTTAATTATTTTAGGGTATTAAATTTTTTAATTTTCTGAAATGAAATATAATTTTTAAAAAAATTGACATTTTTAACAATTCAATGAAAAGAAAATATTTTACAAAAAAACAGTTAATATAATCTTATGATAATTATTATATACTGATTTTATGAGTGAATATTATTTTATAAAATAAATTACCTAGTGTAATTATAAATTAATTATAATATTTTCTCACAAAAAAACAATAAAATATACTTTTGAAGAAAAAAATATTAATGATAATTAAAATTACTATATTAAAAACTGAATGATAATTTACAACGAATTATTCATATTTATTCAGTTAATTTATATATATCTCTCATACATTGGTTATAATTATTTTTACTAGAAAATATATCTATTTTTTATGGTCATATATTTCTGTTGTAATTTAATCTCAGTGTAACTTATTGAAAACACTGTCAAGAATAATATTCAAGGTATAATATCATGGGGAATTAAAATCTCCCGCATTAATAAATTTCTTCTTGAAAATTTCTACATAATAGATATAATAAATGTTTTCATATTTTAATTTTTTTTTGAAAATGAACTTCATATGAATGGTTGTTAAAAAATCTGTGGAAAAAAGTGATAATGATGTTCCAAGGTCATCTAGAACAACCCATAACTATGATTCAAATTATGGAAAAATTAGTGGGCAGTGATTACTTGAACATGAAATAAAAATTCATCTATAAAATAATTTTGGATATTTACATAGATTATTTATCAATATAATGTGAATTACCATATGATATTCTAAAACCACAAAACCAAAACCAATGTTGTGTGAAAATAAACATGGTTTCATGATAAGTGAATGTAGTATGCTAAATATTTTATTTTATTATTCCCATTTTATGTATTCTAGGATTTATTACCTTATAAATATATTATATATTAAAATTTAGTCACATGATAAGTTTTATTTCATTATTTAATCAATTTCCATTGTAATCTCATCTGTTCCTGCAAAAATATGAGTATTAAAGAAGAAATTTTGTTCCCTAGAGAACTAGAATCATCTTATAAAAAATCGCATACACGTAAAAGGATAGTGATAATATTCCACCATTTATTACACATTTTCCATAACCAAAATGGTTTGTAAATGTTATGATAATTCCCAAAATTAGTATACTATCACTTGAAAAAATAAAACATTAATCTCCAAAATTCAATATTAATATGAAATTTCCAAACTATATAATTCCATAATCAACATAAATATATCCTAAAAAACACCATGAACTGGAATAACATCATGAACCTAATAAATATTTATCTCATACCATTCAATATATATGCACAAAAATATAGTTAGCTTATATTGAAATTACACTAATCACGTAGTTACCAAATAACTTTTTAATCACATAGTTATCTACATGAAAACACATATTCCCATAATTACCATCATATATAAGATTATATAAATCCCATTGTTTATCAATTCCTTAATTCATTTCCCTACAAAATTATATTTCTATGATCACATTTATCCTTTCCATTAGTTATTCTTCAACCGAATAATACATATAATAAAATATCATCAAAATTTTTATCTCATCTAATAAAATATTAAAATGATTGACTAATACTGTGATTATATGATAAACCATAATCAGGAAAATACTATTGGTGGTGTTGGTTGAAGTGGATACTCAAGAGGAGGGTGAATTGAGTTCCAATTAAAATTTATGTTAAAATCTTTATGATTAAAACCCCTAAATAAAAACAGGCTTGTTAATTAATGAAATAGATATGTAAATTTTTAATTGGTCAATAATTTTTTCAAAGGATGATTAGTCCTCAGTTGAATTAGTGTAAAAACTTATTTAACTTTTGAAACATATTTACTAAATTAATCATATACATACAAAATCCAAAACTTACTATCACAATGAATGAAAATATGGTTTTCTATCGTTGAAAATATAAGCAGTAGATAAATGAAAAACAGGGAACCTGAAAGTAAAGCACACATAAATTTAAATTAGAAATTCAGTCTGTTTCGGAGACATAATCCACTCCACTTGGTGATAACCTGACACCATGGATTTTACATTATAACTTGATACACTACCTGTATCGATCATTGTAATAGTTTTAACAAACGATCAAGGTTTTCAAACCTCTACCACAGTTGATCATGGGAAAAAAACTAACCAAGTCACATTAAGATTCTTCCACAATTATGCATGGTAAATAACAGGTAATGTGAGTTTTGAGTGAGGATTAACAGTATCCCCAAGATTAAGTATAGGAGACAATGTGTGTGTAACAAGCACACTCTACCCAGAAATGTTAAAATAGAAAACTATAGAGATAAACTTATTAAGGTCGAGTTTAGAATGATCTATCTATTTTCATATCAGTCTGGACTTCTTGGGATGAGGATATATAAGTTTTAGTCCTTCTCTATAGTTGCATTCAAAACAGAGTGTTGTAAATCCTGGTCCAGGTACTTAAATATTCAACATCATGGTTTAGGGTGTTGATGAAACACAGCAGAACAACCTTGAGTATGTTTTTCAATATGATCTTCGTGAATCTCTTAGAATATTAGGGTAACTACTGGAGAGTTCTCCTTTCTTTCATTTTGAATATTGTGTATCATAGCACAATCTACTTCGCACCTTGGCACACATTCTTTTTGCTGAGTATATCATTTTTAATACCACTAATCCCTCAAGAGAAATTATCACATCACATATGATCATCCTAGTACCTAGTACTGTTTCTGATATGTCTGTAAATAATATTAATTAACATCAAATGAATTAAATTATCCAAATTTGACCATTATAATATTCTTAAGACAATGGACAATGTTGAGAGTATGATATCAGTAGACTGTAATGGTAGACCCATAGTAGTATCCTTCTCAATGGTAGACCTGTCAACAGTAGGCTTCTTGAACGGTGAACATATCAGCTGTAGACATACATCAGTGACCCTGTACATGTATGCCTCTAGTGGTAGGTCTACACCAGCAGGCTTCCAGTGGTATGTCTTTCAGTGGTAGACACTCAACAACAAGTCTTTCATCAGAAGACTTCCAACAAAGACTATTTATAACATCAACCTTGTTACAAATGGGTAATAATATGGATTATCGGATAGTAACTCTGCATCTATGTACTTCAATAATTATTCCAACAGTAGGCTTCATAATAGTAACAGTTTACTGATAACCCTCATGTGTAACTATATAATAGAAGATCTTTAGTGATAAGCTTGCAGTAGTGAACTTGTAGTAACCTTCAACAGTAGGGTCTTCAGTGATGATGTTCTAAATAGTAACCTCTATCAATAAGTTCCATAATGGTACCCTTGATAGTAACATATACAAGTGACCTTTCAATAGAAGGTTCTTAATAGTAACCTTCAATATTGACCTTTTACTTAAAAAAAATAATACTATAAACTGATTCCATTATAGTCATGAGCTTGAATATACATATTTGTACATGATAAAAACTATGAAAACATTATCATATAATTTAAATATTATTATCAATCAATGGAAACATGATTTGGGATTATCATAATAGGTGAGTCCAAAAATATCCACCTTTTTTACATCAAATATTATACCACTCAATGTAAAAACAAATACAACATGATTAGTGATAATGGATCTCAAAGATAATTTATGGAAAAAATATTTTAGGAGTGATAAGAACATGCTAACATAGAACATGATCATTCAAATACTTTAGTTTGATTTTCTCCCCTATTGTGATTATAAAAAACAATGAAAATAAGAGAAAAAAGAAGTTTTGTTTGTATTAATGAAACTAGAGGACAAGATAAAAATAGAAAATTAAAATCCCAATCTAAAGATACAACAACACTCAATCTACTTCAGAAACATTCAATGTGTCTATGACCTTGGAAGAAGAAGGGCTAGGGACTGCATGTGGAGGTGTAGGCCGAGGAATAGAAGCAAGGATGGTAGGAGGAGCTGTGATAGATGCATAAGTGACTCTATAGAGTGTGACTCTCTAAGAAATCATTGGAGTCAAGATTTTGATGGCTTGAGCAGGAGACATCATAAGAGTAGCACTGGTCGAGGATAGGGTAGTTGAGGCAGAAGGTAATCTGGAGGAACAATGATGAGGTTGAAATCCACAAGGAGGAAAGGTAATAAAATTTTCATGAAGTCCATGATGATGTAGCCACCTCTCTCCCTGGCAGAGATAAATTCATTCTTATTCTCCATAAATTTTTCCAAGGATATAGTCAACTATCACAGTCTGTTGACCTTATCCTTAAACGCTCTGCTGACAAGAGGTATCCTCAGGTTTTCCAAGAACAACATGAAGTACCTATCCATATAATTCATGTTATAAACCCTTTTTCAATAACAATCAATTTTTTATTTGATGGTATTCTGCTCTTGGGAAGCCTCCTTCATGAAATTACTTACAACATTCAGAATGTATCTGGTGATGGTAATAATCTGGGTCCAGGATTGAGGATCTGGTGCACATACCCCAAAAACCATGGCCACTTTTTCACTAAACACAGACCAGAATGCTGAGAGGACTATTATAGGTGAGGCTGAATATGATGTAGAAGTACTCAACAGTGTTATTATGAAAGATACTGTTTCTTTGAAAGACTTGGTTAGTCCACAGATCTGTTTCTTCACATCATCATCTTGGCTCTACACATGGGCTTCCACGGACTTATTAATGTCTTCAAAGACTGTAACCATTTATTGCACCACACCTCTAATAAACCGAACATCCTTGTCCACCTAATCTCTCGAGGCCATGAGAGAATTCAAGATAACAACAGATTGTTTCAGAATATCCAAAGTCTCTTTCCGCTCACACATTTGACATTGACACTGCTTTACTTCCTGTAATAGATTATATTGAATAGTTGATTGATTTTTTTCCAACTCAGATGCTGAATTATCCTAATGTAGAGCAACAACAATTTCCATCTCAGAGGAAATATCCTTAGACATTCTCTACAAGTCAGATTTCATGGATTCAAGGTTAGCCTTACAGATGTAGTCATAAGGGAAAGAGAGTAATGGAGGTTCAAAAATGAGTTCTAAAATAGTAGTCACTGATGGTTTTCTATTGGGAATTTCATCTTTTGAGACATCATAATCAGGACCCAACACCAGAAACCCAGTGTCCTCAGTCTGGAATTCAATGTCATGAATAATAGATACTGATCCTTTGGCAATATGATGCTCTCCCTCAATTGTAGATATCTCTGGGACAACTATATCATTCTCTTCCAGCCTTTTAACTTTATCAGATGTTTCTGAATGATCAATTTTCTCATAAGTAGAGTGAGCCATTGCTTCTATTGAGTCATCCACAATTTCCCTAACAAGGGAAGTAGATACAACATCTTCTTCTTGTTCACTTACTTCCCTTTTTGTGTCTCTTATGTGTGAACTCAAACTGAGTTCCTCTCCTTCACCGTGCTCATCAGCAGTAGTCTCGTATTCCTCATGGTCAAAATGACCAGAATCAGCAACATCCTCCTCTTCTAAGGAATCACTAATAGTGATATGAGCCTCATCATACTCTTCTTCCCTGGGTTCTTCATCCTCAGCGCCCATTTGGACAGATTCTCTTTGGGGAAACTCTCTTGGGGGACTAGTCTCACCCAAAGACACAACATCAATTAGTAGACTAGTTAGTAGATCAGGGTAACTCTTGTCATATATATGGGTATTCTCTCTCCCATGCACTACAACGTCATCAATTTATTCATCAGAATACTCAGGCTCTTCCTAATCAGGTTTCAGACCTGGATCCCTCTTATCCTTTGGCCTATATGGTTAGGTAACAAGGTTGAAATCCTCATAAATATTTCCCTCAACATTCACCCATTATCTTTTCTAGATATTTCATTTTATCTTCATGTAATTACAAATTAGCATTGAGATACACAATAAATTCATGGGCACTATTGTTTCCTATTTATCTATAGAAATACCATTTACTTTTAGCATCACATAAATTATATTTTCATGGAAGAAAGAACTTGACTTAGAACTTGTACTGGTCATGTCTTCTAACTGAACCATCAGCAGTCTTCACATATTGATCATATGCCCATGTTTCATTAGATGCATTAGAAACACATCCTAATACTTCAGTAAAACATTTTAACCTATCCTGGGACTCACAACATTCTGAATAAACATAATTACCAATCTATCCTCCCCATTAATTCAACATAAATCACCTTCCTAGGGACTCTATTCCAGGTTAGTTCAGTAAAAGCTTCTTTATAGAAAAAGAAGTCACTATCTGGAGGAGGTACTCCATAGTAGTAATCAATGATTCCCTCATGTGGGACTCTCATACATTCATCCCTTTCTATAGATGAAAAGGTTACTTCAATCCCATTTACTGGAGACAACATTAGGTTCTCTTTATCAAGCGTCTCAAATCTCAGAATCTCATAAAATTCGTTGACTATCATTGGATAATAAATACCATTGTTTTTTGAGAAACACTCCACCTATAACTGAGTTTATAGTGCTTCTAGTGCCAAATATTTTCTAGAAAGAAACCAATCCTCGCTTAATTACATTTCTAACACGATCTCCCACTTTGACAGATGTGGATTAACCAACTTCGTTACAGTACTACTTCAACCACTGGATTTTACTCGAGGTATCTTGGGGCATGGATCATCTCCATCACCAAAAATCGATCCTTTTACTCTTTCCATTTGTGAGATGATGCAATTCAAGGGTTTAGCGGAGAGTAACGGTTTAATAATTTTTAGATAAAAGTTTTGAGAGTGAAGAAGGGAGTGGATTGAAGTGTTCTTGTATTCTGATTTTATCATTTGGGGATCAAAAAAAAAACACGTTGATAAAAAAAGAATAAAATCGAATGGTTTAGATTATACAGAAAACATGAAGTAATATAATGGTAAAATCCAACAGAGAAATGTCCAACAGTGAGGTCTAACAGTGAGGTGTTCTAACAGTGAGGTAATCTAACATTGAGGTCTAAAAGTGAGGTGTTCAAACTGTGTGGTCTAACAGTAAGGTATTCTGACAGAGAGGTCTAAACGTGAGGTGTTATAATAGTGAGGTCTAATAGTGTGGGGCTCTAAAATAATGTTAATAATACCTCACTCATGTTTGATGAAATTTAACCTCTCGGAATTCAAAGGATTTGTAAATATATCAGCCAATTGATGTTCAGTGCCAATGAATTCATGAGTGATATCACCATTTTGAAAATAATCTCTTAAAAAGTGATGTCTCACATCAATGTGCTTTGTCCTAGCATGTGATACTGGATTATTAAAGATTTTAATAGCACTTTTATTATCACGCTTTACAGATACATTTTTTAATTGATATCCATAATCTAGCAAAGTGTGTTTTATCAACAGAATTTGATCACCACAACCACTTGCAGCTATATATTCAAATTCAAAAGTGAATAATGTAATAGAATTATGATTTTTACTACACCATGATACTAGTAACTTTCCTTAAACGTGACATGTTACAGAGGTGATTTTTATGTCTAGCTTACTACCAGAAAAGTCAACATCAGAATAACATAACAAATCAAATGAAAATTTCTTTGGACAAAATATTCCTAAATTGGGAGTATACATAAGATATTTAAAAATCCTTTTAGCATTAGTTAAATGAATTTATTTGGCATTAGCTTTAAAATGAGCACGCATGCAGACACAAAACATAATATCGGGTCTGATGGTTGTATGGTAGAATAGACTCCTTGTCATACCTCTATAGTTGGTTTGATCCATTGGTTCACCAGTTTCATCAACATCCAACTTACAAGTGGTACTCATAGGCTTATCATTACCTTTACTTGTATCCAAACAAAACGTTTTAAATTATTGTTAATTTATTTACTTGGATTCAATACAATGCAATTTTTATTTTGAAAAATCAGAAATCCGAGGAAAAATTTATGTTCCCCCAATAA